>JAJTTV010000002.1:0-1200000 GCA_036971225.1 Arthrobotrys sinensis | reverse complement strand
GTTGGGATTATGGCCTAGAAGATAGTGCACCAGTGCCCATCCCCATAGCGTTCATAACCTTCTCGAGCGTCTCATTAGCCTTCCTATTCGCCTTCTCTGCCCCCATCCTCGACACTTCCTCCAAATACGCCGCATCTCCCTTTATCCTCTCATACTCCCCCGCAATCCCTTTCAATCCCTCCACAACACTATCTGCCACTCTATCCTTAAACTCCTTCATACTCAGCCCCCCACACTCCGTCGCAATAGCCCCAAAATCATCCCTACCCGTCATATTCCCCAGAATCTCCACCAGATTCGACACCCCGGGCCTAGCTTCCCTATCATAACTGATACCCGGTATACTATCCGTTAAAGAGCCCCGAATTCTTCGTCTAATCTCGTCTTCCGGGTGGTCTAGGTTGATCTGGGAATTGGGTTTTCCTGACTTTGACATCTTTGAGTTCGGGTTCGTGAGTGACATGACACGTTTCGCTGGTGCTATAAGAATTGAACATCGTACGCAGTCAGTTGTCGTCATCGCCACTATCACCATTATTTTTAGTAGAAAGGAGGAAACGTTCGAAAGACTAACCCAACTTAATCTTAGGAACCACCAAAATATCTCCAAATGTTCTATTGAATTTACCCGCCAGGCTCCTCGCCAACTCCAAATGTTGGACTTGGTCCTCGCCAACGGGTACCAACGTTGTCCTGTTGGAATATACCAAAAAAAGTTGTTAGAGGCAGAGGGAAGATATTTCCAAACCTGGCGGAGTATCCACTCACCCATACAATAAGATATCAGCCGCTTGAAGCACCGGATACGAAAAAAGCCCCAACTTCAGCTTCGAAGATCCATCAGGATCCAACGGCGACCTATCTTCGCTCTCCGCCAGTTTCGACTAATTATGATCGATTCCAAACACACACCCCATGTTAGCTAACATTAATATAATTATAAATCCAACAATGGTAACCTGTTGCATCCTATGACTCTTCCAAATTCTCTTGATATGCATATTCGTATTGCGCAACGAGTAAGAGAAGAAAACCCACGATAATACGGGGAGTAAAACATACCTTCCATTGCGTCTGCCTCGCCAACAAATTCGTCGGCGCCAAAGTACTCAAAATCCACATAAGCTGCGAATGCGCCGCAACCCTCGACTGCTCAAATATCACACACCGTTCAGCCTTCAAACCAACAGCCAACAACATGGCCATGGTATCCTGCCGTCTCCGTCGAAGGTCATTAGGATCCTGCGGCTGTGTGATGGCGTGTAAATCCACCACACAGTACAACAACTCCGTAGACGGTGGGACCGAGTTTTGAAGGTCGACCCATTGTTTTAGTGCTCCCAGGTAGTTTCCAAGGTGTGGTACGCCCGTGGGTTGGATGCCGGAAAATATCACCTCGGGATGTGTTGGGCCCGTGGTAGATGTCGACTGGCTTCGTGCCTGGTCACATGATGTGGGTTTTCGAAGTGGAATTTTTGAGGCAATTGGGAGTGCCCGCCGGATGAGGGTTGGGGGTAAAGCTACCCTGCATCCGACGTGTCGAGACGCATTACCACAGATACGTACAGGTAGCATTTAGTCGTAGTTGTTCATAAAAAGAATGTTTAATGGTTTTCGGAATAGTGGTTCCATCCGTAGGTTGCATTCATTGAAATGGGAAGAAATTAAAATTTCCTAAGCAGCAAACGCCTTTGAAGCGAAAGAAATCACACACAAAGCAACGCAGGTGTCCGGTTGCGCATGCCGGATCATTGCAGCTGCTACTCGTAGCTACGCCCTGGGTAAAGGGACAAGTGAAAGTAATGTACAAGAAGATCGTTATATACATGATCGAAGGATTCTAGTTGTCCTTCTTTGTTTCTTTCTCAACCTGGATTTCCTTCGCTTCTGGGGCCCCCTCTTTGGCTGTTTCTTGTGTGGGCTCTGGAACTGACTCTGACTCGGCAGCAACAATAGACTCGGACTCTGTAGGTTGAGGTGGCTCTGGAGCCTTCGTATTCTCCTCTGTCGATGCAGTGGCTTCGACTTGGATCTCCTTCGCAGTCCTTGAATCAAGAGGGTCTGGATGACTGAGGTCGAAATTGGCCTTATCTGCAGCCACCGCATCCTCTGAGGGCGTTGGCTCTGGATGGGCTGCTTCGGGCGTAGCTGTCGCTTCAGCTGTGGGAGTGACTGGTACAGTTTTGCTTTCCGCTTCAGCGGAGGCTGGGGTAGGGGTTATAGGCTTTTGGCCTTCTTTACCCTCCCCCACCCTAGGTGTACTTCCTTCAGGATGGCTAGACGAGGCCTTAGACTTACTGCTAGCTGCCCGTAATTCCTCAGCCAGCTTTTCAAGCTTCTCTGCCCGTTCCTGCGCCTTAGTCGCCTGTTTTTCCGACAAAGGCTTCGCTTCCACCCTCTCCTTCCATCGCTTCTCCACCTGCCTGTCTCCATTCAACCTGTTTCCCCACAATTCCCCATACTCCACATGCAAAGTCTTCCACATCTTCTTAATCTCCTTAAAGCTGTCATTGATAGTATCCTCCGCCGCAAAGATCTTTGTCCTGTACTTCTTATGATGAGGCTTCAAATCCATCCTTGACCTCCAATTCTTTCCAAAAGTCATGTTCATATCTGCCAATATACCATCCATATTCATCGCCGCACCTTTCATCTCTTTCTCCAGACGCTCTAGAATATTTATCCAAGATTTTCGTGCGTAGTGCGGGCGATCCCAGTTAAGTCTTGGCCCAGGAGCTTGGTTGTATCCCATCATAAAACCTTTCTTTTTGACTTCGTTTCTCAGATCGTTCAGGGTGGCTTCAGATTTTCCAAGGGCAGGTGCTAGCTTGTTTATGCGGTCGGTGAGTGCGAGCTATAGTATATTATAAAGGGTTAGAACCTGTTCGTCGTACAGACATTATTGCGTTCCGGTATATGCGCACCTTCTTTCCAGCGGACCCGGACTTTGTATCCGGTGGGTTATGGCTGGAATCAAACGCCTTCCGTATAGCCGTCAACTGCTGATTATGATCCAACTTCCCATCTGCAGCCTTCTGTCTAATCTCCGTCAATTTCTGCGCCATAAGCGTACCAGTTCCTATAACACCATAATCAGGTCAAAAACTCCATACATATATATCGATGAAATAGAGAAAAACCTACCCAGCTTCTCAAAAGAATAAACATTCGCCTTCATACCGATCCCATGATACTCATGCTTCCTCAAGAAAGCCAACCAAACTTGCACAACCTCCGGATCTCCATCCTTAATCTGTATCAACCGTTTATACGTCACCCTCTCGAAATTCTGCTGCGCCTTCTTGTGTACGAAATTACTCTTCGGAACCGTCCATCTTTCCGTTCTTCGGGGCAAAGGAATTGGACCGAACGCGGGGAGTCGTAGATAATAAGCAGCACGGAGCGCAAAGTCGCAAAAGAATTCTACGTTTTTGACAGTGAAGGATCGGATTTGCAGGTCACAGGATGGGACACCATATTGCGCGGGGACTTTGATGGGGGCGTGGTAGATTGCTCGGACGGCCTGAGGGATCGGTGCGTCTGGGAGGTTTTTGTCTTCGAAGTCTTTATCGTATGCTTGGGCAAATTTGGAAGGGATGATGGCGGGGACTGCAGCGGTGGAAGATTCGGTTTGCAAAGCTTGATATCGAAAACTCTGTGTTGATAGATGCCGACGGCTGGATCTGACTGCGGTGGCAGCCGCTCGTCGCAACATCATCTTGAATGGCCAATTGTTGGGGGTCGAATTGGCCTTCCAAAGGGTTGAACGAGCGTGGTAGTGGGATGGGTGGTGGGGGGTTCGTTATCGCAAGGACGTCATGGCACCGCTCGTTAATGTTCTGGTGGTCGTGAAAGACACCAAGAAATTTCAATTTGAAGTCGTCTGCGGTCGTTTCAGCCAATCAAAGGCCAGGCTTTTACAACAGCCCCAACGCGCTAAACCAGAACCTCAAGGTTCTTTAATCGAGGTCATTTTCTGGTGACGAGACAGATCAAGACCAATATCACAATGTAGTAGCATTTATTCTCAAGCAAGGTATCTAAATTCGCAAAACCAGGCGCTAGTAAACGAAACGAATGATCTCTACACGCGCACACCCTAGACGGTACCACCCATAAACCATCGCTTGCAATAGTTCCAACTCGTATCTTTGATGTCCTCCCGGGCTCCCTCTTCTACCGCATCTGGAGAATTCTTTCCACCATAACTCTCAGAATCATTACTGTTTCTTCGCTTTGATGTCCTGAAAGACCTTAAACGGACTCTCCCCCGCTGCTTGTCTCTCCTTTAGCTCTTTGATCTCTTCAATGGCTTCATTCACATCAGCCACGACAATATCCTCGTCCGGGATACCAAACGGCTGAGCTTCCTTCCGTAGCTCATTTATCAGTTGCTCCTTAGTCGGCTTGGGCGGGACTACCGTCGATCTCTTCTTCAACTGAGTCTTGATAACACCAACCGCCGGACTCTTGAAGAAGATGTAGATGATGGCGATGGAGACATGGCCGTAAAACTAATCATTCATTCCGTCAGCTATACATTTTCTCTTTTCGCAGAATCGAAAGGTGTTATGACTAACCCAAATTCGAGACCAAAAGGTGATTGTTTTATCGAATTCTAAAATGATAAATGGGGCTGACATATATGCTAGCGCCGCCTGTGTGACTACCGCGCCGAAGACGTCGTAGTAGGTCTTGTACTTGGTGGGTTTCGTGCCGTCCGGCGAGAGGAAGAATGGTCGGATATACCTCCTTGAGACTGCCACCAAAGGAATTAGCGATCATATCTCAGTGTTTTCACCAACTGTTAATACTCACACTTGGCGACAGTCTGAACCAACGATGCGGTAGTGAAAGCGACTGGAGATATCTTGTTAGCAACATACAACTATACGGCCGAAATAGTACACTCACGATAGTACTACGTCAAAACATTAGCATCCCATCTTATCCAGGAAGAAGAATCAATCAAAACTTACGCCAGGGTAAAATCCATGCCAAAAAGCACTCGTAACAAAGGTTGCCATCGAACTTCTAAACCCCGGTTTCTTCCCCTTAGGTGTAACCCTCAGGTAAACATAATTCCTCAACCACTTGTTCGTATTCTTATTCCAAGCCTCTAGCAAAGCTCTGCTATTCTGAGCGGTCTCGAGCGTCCAAGCGTCAATGTTGTTCACTCTATCCCAGCGGATCCGTTTATTCTCATCTAACCCGTTGTATCCAAGGCCCGCCAGAATGCAGGCTCCTTCTGTCAAACTCCAGATACCATAGTACTTGAATCGTGCACCGAGCATTAGAAAGTAGACATAGAATATTCTGTTAGGTTCATTAGTCTGTGCCCTTGCACGCAGGGGAGCGACGTCGAATCATACCTCCAAATGATGTTGTGTGCTAAAAACCCATCGCTAAGTGTAAAATCGACGGTGAACATCGCCGACGCTTTGACATAAAGCCCGATCCATATTAACCCGACTATAGCCTTTCGAGTGGCCGGCCGTCCACTTCGAGGAATTCGTCGTTTCTTTCGGATAACGCCCTGCTTGTCCAAAACCTCAACATCGAACATGGAAGTGTCTAGCCATTTCTTGTATTCGCTAAAGTCGAAGGCAGGTCCGACCATGATTGATGGGAAGAAGAGCTATGACATCCTTAGTGACTTCGTTCCAGGCACCGGGAACGGGGACTATTTACCACATATCCTGCATAGTCTAGCAAACTCGGCATTTCCCGAATTGCACGATCTTGTTGGAGGGGTGTGAGTTCCTGAAAGACTATCAGCATGCAACTCAGAGGGAACATCAACAGTGAAGAGATAACCTACCGAATCAGGGAACTTGCCATCCCAGACGTTCCAGCAGAAGGCCGTCAACTACCACAGTGTTAATCCATACACTTGTCCATAAACGCCTCTCTGCCATAGGCCTACCTTCATGACCAAAACCATCTGCACACCTATCCGAGACCATCAAGTCAGTAGCTTATGCATATCAGACACCAGAAGTATCCATACCGGTAATATCAACGATGCTATCGTCCCCCCTCCTCTGCCTGGCAATATGCGAAATCGCCATATGCCCCATAATGAATACAAATCCGATCCATGGCATCAAGGGGCCTTTCACGAAGGCAGCAATCAGGTATGCACCGACAGAGCTAATTGCCACCGTTCGTATGCCATCCCATAAGTCGTATACGCCTAATAAGTAAAACAACGATGTCCTAGTTCCCTAATCTCAGTCTGGATTTTGATATTATTTCGGGTAGGATAGTATATATACGCTATTAAGAAGAGGTTCTTTGCTACCGGGTTGACATCGGGGAGCCGCTTAAGGATTCCGGCGAGTGGGTAGGATAGAAGGCAGACGAATATTAATTTTACTACATCATCGGGTTTAGTCAGTACTGAAGGAATGAAAAAAAGCCTTTATCAATAGAATTATTGGATGTCTTCGTACAGTAATCTGGAGCGATTCCTCCAGCATAACCACTTATCGCCACAAACTCTGTAGGAACCATCCCATCAGCATCATATCATAAACATCCCATAACCCTCTAGATCGGTATCATATCATACGTTCATGTATTATTTGGATCATGTTGAACGGCCTTTAGATGCTTGAGTCCCGAGGTTCGCTTTGTTTCTGGAAGTTCGGAGTGGGATTTGCCTGGCTTTGATTCCCAGGTTCAGCTTCGCGCAATCATGACAGTATCTACGTCCACACAGTTAGAACCCGAGCGGCCGTCTTTATAAACCAGGAGATGTGTCCATACCAACAGCGACGCGCGTATAGAATGTAGGTAGGAATAGAGAGGGGTGCTCCTCAACGAGGATCTATTGGGAAGTCAAAGAGGAAAGAACGAATACAGTTCAAGGCAAGCCGGCATGAACGAACTGCAGCTACCTATGATATAACCAACCTCAACCACACCAGAACAGGACCAGGGTCCACAGGTCTAACGTCGCTGGGCAGGGAAATGACAGTATTTGGCCGTCATGCAGCACTGGAATGAGAGACCTGCAGCTGCGCTTCAACCGATGGGCGTGATCGCGCTCATGTTGGCCTTCCATGTGCTGGGTCACCCCGCCTTTTGTTGGGGCAGCCCGGGCGACTCCTCGGGATCTTATCTCCAACTAATCAGATTGACCGTTAGATATCCCCGGTTATCAGATCAGGGCCCGGTGTTATCAGATGGAAACCCGGGGTGTGCCTCGGTGTCTTTGATGCCCCTGCAGCCAGCCGTGTGACGTTTACGTAGCTCCCTCCCTCTTCTCTCCCCATAACGTACATGTACTATCGTGCGCGCGATCCCTAGAAAGCACTCTCAACAAGACCAAGCTCTAACCTCAACATCCGCGCCGACCGTCGCCAGTTTCCGTCCTCCACGGCCACCCATCCCACGCGTGATCCGACAAGTAGCCCGGATAGCTCCCCAAGATGGACATCATCGCGGCCGTATCAACATATGTTACTAGAATAATCACAGATGGCGCAACATCGACACAGAACACCGGTGCGACTGGGAAGATGAAGATTCTGCTACTGGACTCGGAAACAGTAGGTGAAGCATCCAGTATTCCGGTACTCTATGGTCCAGTTGTAGCTAATTTTAATGAACTGCCCTCCAGATGCCGATAATGTCGACAGCGACTTCCCAGTCTACTCTGCTTCAGCATGAAGTCTTCCTGATAGAGTATGCCTTTTCACATATTCTCACGACATTCGAAGAACTATCTCTAATTGAGTAACAGTCGCCTCGAAAACGTCAATCGCGAGAAAATGCGACACCTAAAATGTCTCTGCTTCGTCCGACCGTCGCCAGACTCGATACAACTTCTAGTCGAAGAACTACGAGACCCGAAGTACAGCGAGTACATGCTGTGTACGGTCCCTTGAATACCTACACTATCAAACGATCAACTAATTAAGCTTTAGACTTCAGCAACATCGTCAAGAAGAGCTCACTCGAACGCCTGGCCGAAGCAGACGACCACGAGGTTGTAAAGTCCGTTCAAGAAGTATTCGCCGACTATCTCGTTATAAATCCGGACCTATACGCCCTTAAGGATAGCGCGCTAAATGGGTTAAGGATATGGTCGCAGTCACCGGATCAGTGGAACCCTGATGCCCTAATCCGGGCGACGGATGGGGTTCTAGCCTCGTTGTTGACACTTAAGAAGAAGCCGTTAATACGGTATGCTCGGAATAGTTTGATGGCCAAGAAACTGGCTACAGAATTAACTGTGAGATTTATCTGGTAGAAGACAAGGAAGCGGAAATAGTATGCTAATATCTTAAAATATAGTTCCAAATGACCCAAGAGTCTCAGCTATTCGATTTCCGAAAAACTGACACCCCGCCGATACTTCTTATTCTTGACCGAAGAAACGACCCAATCACCCCATTGCTTTCTCAATGGACGTACCAGGCTATGGTACACGAGCTCCTCGGAATCGAGAACGGCAGAGTAGACTTGAGCGATGTACCGGACATCCGTCCCGAACATAAAGAAATCGTACTCTCAGCCGACCAAGACCCTTTCTTCAAGAAGAACATGTACGTCAACTTTGGCGACTTGGGCAGCAATATCAAGGAATACGTCGATCAATATCAGGCCAAGACCAACTCGAGCAAGAATCTCGAGAGTATAGCGGACATGAAACGATTCGTGGAAGAATATCCGGAGTTCAGACGGCTGTCTGGGAATGTTAGCAAGCACGTCAATCTAGTGTCTGAGCTGAGTCGGCGGGTCGAGAAGGAGAGCCTGTTGGAAGTGTCAGAGTTGGAGCAGAGCTTTGCGTGTCAGGATAATCATAATGCGGATTTGAAGGTATCTATCTCTGGTTACTCTACCCCTATATCGAAGCGTAGAACTGACATGTGTGCCATTAAGACGCTTCAAAAGCTTCTGCAGTCCGCAATACCCCCGGAGAACAAGGTGCGGTTGGTGGCGTTGTACAGTATAAGATACGAGAAGCATCCCAACAATTCTCTACCCGTTCTTATGGACCTATTACAAGTCGGCGGTGTAAGCAATACGGATTGCAATGTAAGTTCTTCCTGAAATATATTAGAAAACCGCAGGGTGTCTAACTACCCACAGAGCGTCCGAAATCTCATTAGCTTCTACCACTCCCTCAAATCTCAAGAAGATATATTTGAAGCCTCAGATATCTTCTCCCTCGCTAGTCGAAGTCTCAAGGGTCTCAAAGGTGTAGAGAATATTTATACACAGCACACACCAAGAATGGGTCAGACGCTAGGGAGCCTGATCAAGGGAAGACTTAGTCTACAGTCTTACCCTTTTATGGAGGGTGGTGGGACGACGAAGGACAAGCCGCAAGATATCATTGTGTTCATGGTCGGCGGTGCGACGTATGAGGAGGCTAGGTTGATTGCTCAGGTCAATGCTTCGACGCCGGGTGTGAGGATCGTGCTAGGTGGAACGAGTATGCTGAACAGTGACTCGTTTATCAAGGTAACTCCTACCCGACCGGTATCAAAATGTTATTATAGACTAACGAGTATTGGAAAAATCATAGACAGCGAACGAGGCGACATCGATGTGGCCTATTTCGGCGCCGACAAATGCAAGCGGTCGGCTGAGGAGGGAGATTGGAGCTATCTAAGTAGCTAGTTGTTGGTTTATCATTTTCTTTGGTAGTAGCAGGGCTCATCAGCGAAGCTGTGGATGTACTCTTAGTAATCTTGGTGCCATTGGAATGGAGTTTGGCGTATTCATAGAATCATCTATCGATCGAGTACACTATTGAGCAACTGAGGGTTATAATATAATGCTGTAGCTATTACGTACATACATTGAAGCTGTGCAGCTGTGGATGTATCTGTGGCCAAGCTAAGCTGTGGCTTGGCAGCTCCATCTTTGACCTTCAAGCTCTCGCAATGACGCCCATTCAACATCCCACCTTCTCCAACGCAGCTCCCCGCATCATCACCACCATCCAACCTCCACCATGGCAGGCCGCATCGAAAAGACCATCGCCCGGCTGAAGCAGAGGTATTACTCCCTTCAACATACTCACAACTTACGAATAAGTTATCTAACCTATACTAACCCCCTCCAGAATCGAAGAAGGCCAGCATTACGAAGCCCACCAACAACTCCGCGTCGTCTCCGCGCGGTACATCAAATCTTCAAACCCACAGTCCGCAATCGATATCCTCTTCTCAGGCGCCCAGTCCCTCCTCCAAGCCTCTCAATACGCCTCAGGCGGCGACTTAACCCTCACCCTCCTAGAAGTCTACACCAACTCCTCCATTCCCTGCGACTCCGTCTCCAAGGGTCGCCTGTACACCCTCCTATCCCTCATCCCACCCGACGAACCTACCCGCAAGAAAATCATAAATTCCGCAGTACTCTGGAGTTCCAAGAACTCCGATTACGAATCCGGAGATCCGGAGTTACACCATTTCGCCGGCTCGTTATATGCGAAAGAACACGAACCTTACGATGCTGAGAAGCATTTGTTGTTAGGTACCAAGGACAGCTGTACCGTTCTTACGAATCTTTTGTATACGTGGTATCTACAGGACGAACCTTCTACTGCACCGTTATACGTTTCACGGGCGGTGTTATGTTACTTGTTAATCGGGAATGTGAGGGAGGCAGTTGCTAGTTTGGATTTGTTTACTAGTCGGTTGTTGGAGGATAATACCGGGGGGAAATTGGCGGTGCAGAGCGTGGAGACCAGTGCGTTAGATGCAAGGATCTTCCCGGCTTTGCCGTTGTTGAATTTTTTGAGGCTGTTGGTTTTGGCGGTGACGAGGGGTAAAGGTGGGGCGGATGTTTATAGAGGGCTGAGAGTGCAGTATCAGGGGCACCTGAGCGAGGTTGGGGGGTGGGATGAGGTATGTTTCTTTTCATGCTGCTGGTAATGTTGGGTGGGATGGATACTAACGAGTGTGCTTTTGTGAGATAGGCGCTTGAACAGATCGGAGAGATGTACTTTGGGATTCAAGTACCTAGACAGAGGAACTTTATGGCAGACATGATGAGTTCGTTGTTTGGAGGACCAGCAGCTGGTGGCGGCGGTGGGAGTAAACGACCGCAGGTTGGGGCGCCGAAACCGGTTGCTCCGCCTTCGGTGGAACTTGATTGATAGATGAGACACTTGTGTAATGCTCGCAGGAGGTAACTTATTATATAATAATAATCTGACGCTGATGTGGAAGACGTAGACAGGGGTATCTGGAGTAAGGAAGAAAAACGCAAGAGGCTATGGACGGTGATCTCGGAACGCTAACAGCAATGAAGTTCGTGAAGCCATAAGGAAAGAAAACATCCAAGGAACTCGCAGAACAAAACCGCAATATGAAACTCCAGGTGGGAACATAGACATAATAACTTTCATGTAACAGACTCTCTATATCCCCTCATCCTCAATTATGTAACCGAATATACTGGCTAGCATCTTAGCCAATAGAGTAAGGCGTTCATCGATAATATAACTGCTTCCTATGGCGAGTCGGATTCGGATCTTCTTCTGCCTCATACATCCAGGCATCTTCAGCCAGCGAAGCGACTCGCTGCTTATTCAACGCCTTCACAGTCTCAATATCCAGTCGCTGACGAGGTCGTTCGTTTTCCTGTGACGAATATCGAGAACTGAAGTTGACGGATTCTGTGAGATGGGGTTCCGTATATCCTTCTACCACAATAACATAACCCGTTAGCCAATTTTCTCATAAAATAGCTTCTATGATAAGTTAAAGTGTAAATTATAAAAAATACCATTCAAATGCTCAAATAACTCTGGCATAATAATCCTCAACATGCGATGCGGAATCTCAAAGTTCTCGCCATAACCACCATTAGCATCACGAACGATTGCTTCGTTATCCGTAGCCGCATTATCTCCATCGTCGTCAAAGAAGGGCGTAGGGCCTTCTCTTGTTCGTTCACGGTGATTATGGTGGTGATGGTGGTGGTGATGATGATGATGGTGACCGCCGCCGTGATGATTGTCTAGCTGACTGACGCCCCGACGGTTTGTGGTGATTTGAGCGGTGGGTGTGACGGTGTGGTTTGGCTGTGCATGGCGGTCGGTGGAGTAGTCTAGCATGTTCGCGGAGTTGGAGCGAGAGTGCCCGCTACGGTAGCGACGGGATTCCATCGTTTTATATTGATATTATCGATGGTGGTAATATCGACGAGGGTCGAGATGGGATGAGGTTTGGGGACATGGCCGGACCTGACAGGGGGTTCCAGAGCGCTGGTGTGGCATTTAACATTGGGAAACGCGTTGCAACGTCGCAAATAAACATTGCATTGGAACATCCCATCCATTCCATCCACTTGATTCGATTATATCGTCGCTGTTCGGCCCCTGCCATTTTTGTTAAAGAAAGGACGGCGCACTCGGAGCCTGCAGGTAGTCATGCATACTTTCGATGTTACAAACTACGCGACCAGATTCGCGGGGAAGAGTAGCGCTATTAAACGGCCCAGGGTATGCATGTTCCATGTTCCTATCTCTCCATCTATCTACCCAGCACGGAGGGTTTTCCTAACCAGGTGTATGATAACATTATTACCACTTAACTAGGAAATCACATGCTTCTCATACGACGAAAACCACGAACTAAAACACGACGAATCTTCGCTGCGGTATTATTATACCCCGGAGTTAAATGCGGATTTAAATCACGGATACAATACGTTTGTGAAGCATGACGATTCGGTTGATGAGCATTTGGATAGTTTGTTAGATGCGCTCGTTGAGTTGGAGAAGAAGGAGGGGAGGTGTTCGACTGAGGGGGTGCATTTTGTAACTTGGAGAGGGATGATGACGAAGGTATACCTCTGTACACTGTGTGATATTTTATGCATCATAGGCTGCATTGCTGACATAATGCATGGAATAGATCATGACGGTCCCGTATATGGAGGATGGGTATAGTTCTCTTCTTCATTATACAGCTTTTCGAGATATATGACTAACTGAGGCTCTAGCTTTGAAATGAACGCTGCCTTTCATGAAGTCAGTCTCTCCTGTTCCGGATGAATCCAGAAAGAAAAAAAAGAAACCACATTTGCTGAAAAGAAATATATTTATAGGGGACAATGTAAGAACCTTCTTCGCCAGATAGACATGTTTGGAGAGGCAATTACTTATGCGCCTTACAGATACATCGAGGAGAATAATCTCTACAAGCAATCTACGAGAGGTTTTCAGGATGAAAGAGGGGCTAGGATGTCGTTTTGGGGTATGTATTTCCCCGGAACATTATACTGTCCATCACATGGGGTCGATGTTGACACTATTTACCGAAGGATACAAATTCGAGACTCTATCAACACTCTCTAGGCCATGGGGCGATGCTACGAGGGAGGAGATAGAAGACCGCACGAATGATATTGTAAACAACAAGGCGCAGTACTGCAGTACGTCGAATAATTGTATATCAGAGTGACTTGGTCTAACAGCAATACAGGTATTGTCCAAACGGGCTTCGGCGACAGCGGCCTAATAATCGGCGGAGAAGTCGACGCAAGTAAGCTCTGCCCTTACTTCATCCATTCACTTCAACATTTTCACTTACTATCTTATAGTCTGGGACTGCAGACCAATGAACCCATCCAACCCAATCAACTACGTAGAACTAAAAACCAGCCGAATAGTCTCCACCACAAACCAGCAAATCAACTTTGAAAAGAAACTCCAACGCTTCTGGGCTCAGTCTTTTCTTCTCGGTGTTCCTAAAATCATCATCGGCTTTAGGGACGACCATGGGATTTTGAAAAACGTCGAGATCAAGGAAACGCAGGGTATTCCAGTTGGGATTCGAAAAGCGCACGTTGCACAAGGACTGGGTCCGCCGCCTTGGAACGGTAATGTGGCTATTAACTTCACTACCGCTTTTCTGGAGTGGTTGAAGGGGGTTCTTGCGAGTAAGCAGGGGTTATGGAGGATTAGATATCAGCAGCGGGGTGGTCGGATTGAAGTCTTTCAAGTGCAAGAATCCGGGTATGCTGGGGTTCTCACGGACCGGTTTTTGGCTTGGAGGAGAGAACTACGGGAGCGACTTCGAACAGCGCCATCTGCTGAAGCCGGTTTAGAACCCGGCGAAGCTAGTATATGAAGCCGTTGTTAGTGAGTAGTTGTATATACTATTTCTTTCGTTTCACATCCACAGCGAGACTGCACAGATATATTCGGCTGTAGAGTGGTATTGATGACTCAGGGCCGACTCTTAATTTTTAATCGAGCGCAACCATCTTCTCCCACTTTCCGTTCTCTCGTCACTACAAGTATATACACTACCCTATGACCTCCAAGTTCCAACAGCTTTGTTCCGATTCCAATTCACTTCACTCCACTTCTTCAATTCTTGTTCCTGCCTGACCAGGCCACCGCAGTTCGCCAAACCAAAAAGACCTTTTAAAATCCAACCACAAGAACTTTTTTCCAGTGTTGCAGAACCAGGGTGCCCCATCAACCAAAACCCCCACCATGGCTACTTCATCCACCACTCTTCCATGCGCTCATGAGGAGAAGACTATCAATGATTTCCCACTTCCCACCCGTCAAGCTATAGTCAATTGTAGCTATCCAGAATGGTACAAGAAGTACCGTGGGATCACTGGTAAGGCCAGGGTCATCCCATTGACGGCTGCCTTCCTCGATTACTTGCGTGCCGACGGGATAATCCTGCCCCCAGATACTCCGTAAGCGATTTGCCCTTGATATTCCTAAAAACTTGGTCAGCAGTATATAAAAATCTAACAAAGATAAAAATAAAAGCGTCGTCCCAATCAGTGACAAAGACTCTGGCGTCTTCTCCATCACCAACACTGATGACTCAGACGACGACGACGATGGAGATGACGAAAACCCCGCCCAAAACTTCCCAGAAGTCCACGCTGCTGTCATCACCGCAATCACCGAACTCGGTGGTTCCGTTTATCCAAAGCTGAACTGGTCAGCTCCAAAGGACGCCGCCTTCATGCTCGATAACACTCTGAAATGCAGCAGCCCTTCAGATGTTTACCTCCTTCTCAAGTCTTCCAACTTCATCACTCACGATCTTGAGCATGCTTTCGATGATACTTTGTCTACTCCAGACGAGAATGGAAAACTCATTCAACTGTCTGATGTCGAATACGCACTTGTTCTTCGCAAGTGGGTTGATGTGATCACATCCGTTGAATTCCGATGCTTCGTCAAGCAGCGTAAGATCGTCGCCATCACCCAGCGAGATCTTAACCACTACGACTTCTTGGAAAGTGGGAAAGAAGAGTTCTTGGCTCTGATCCAGGAGTTCTTTGCCCGACACTTGGAGAAAACGTTTCCTGAGACCGAGTGTAAGTATTTCCTTCTATTTCTCCTGCTCATACCATCACGCTCTCTAGCAAAACAGAAATGAACGAACGTCAGACAACTAACCAATGCATCTTTAAATAAATGGGCAAAAAAATAGTCGTCTTCGACGTCTACATCCCCAAAACCCTGCTCACCGAATCACGTGTCTGGCTCGTCGACATCAACCCATATGCTCCCAAGACCGACACCCTGACCTTCGCCTGGCAGGAGATACTTAATATCGATCCTTCCGTTCCAGGTTTCAAACCAGAGTTTAGGGTCATTAAGAAGAATGATCCGGAGGCCTATGGTTTTGCGCAGCCCTACTCTGCCCACAAGTTGCCGAGAGAAGTCGTCGATGCAGCTGCTGGTGGCGCGGAGACAATGTTGCAGTTTAAGAACGATTGGAGACATATCGTTGAAGGGTTGGGGGGGACTGGTATTGATGATGATGTTAGTGACGATGATGAAGATGAAGAGGGTGGTGGCGAGAAGGAAGGGAACGGAGTTAAGAAGGCGGATGATAATAAGGCTACGGGTTGAGGAGTAGCTCGGCATCTTTATCTGAACGATTTTGAATATGTGGATTGGTTATGGGATTGATTTTGGTCTTTAATTTCTGGCTTCATTAGAACACTGGCGTTCTTACAATGGGGTTTCTTTCCTACCGCCAACCTGAGGACATTGACGTGCTACTGACTAACTGGGTTCCATGGGGCACGTTGTTCATCATGATGGTTATCATTTCTTTCCTTCCTTCCCTTGGTTTGATAATGTACAATAACAAGCATTCGATGTATCGGGGGTATCATGGCGTTAAAAAACACAGGCTAATATTACACTTTTTCTCCAATCAAGACCAATTGCCGTAAAGGTCATCAATGCAGATGCATATCACATTTCGCCGCCGTTAGATTAGATTAGATTAGTAGATTAAAACTTCCCGCTTTTTCTCTTATCCTTAACCTTTTTATAAAACTCCTTCTTCCCACTCTTCTTCCTCGCCTGAATCTCCTCATACTTCTTCCTAAACCTACTCTTACTCCCCGAACTCGACAGGATTTCATCAACAATACTCTTCTTCCTATCCTTCTTGTTCATACGAGCGCTATAGTATTCCGTGGGACCTTCGATGACGGTCCCCATTTGGAAGTATTTGGGTAGTTTACCCTTCCAGTCGTCGCCTTTGAAGTGTTTGTGAGGGTCCAAGACGTTACGGAGTTTGATCATTTGTAAGTCGCGCTTTATTTGCGGGGTTACGGTAGTGGCAGGCATGTTGTACCAATCTGGGCCGGCGGTTTTATCTTTTTTCTGTTTGGGGGATCAACGGGTAGGTTAGCCTTTCAATGTTATTTCCAAAGGAAAAAAGGAAAAACAATAGATAAAAGGCGACGTGACATGGGCGATAATGCCAATGCATTTGCGTAAAAGTCAGTGTAACTATGAACAAATATAACCCTCATTTTGTGCAAGCGTGCCCCCAAGACGGCGGCCGTGTTTGCTCGGTTTCAAATGAATTTGGGAATGTTCTCATCAGGTGAAGTATTGGTGATAAACCTTGATGTATAGGGAACAAGTTGGAGGGGTAATGTACCTCTTTCTTCGACTTTTCGATTTTATCGGGGTCGTCTACACGCATAAACGGCAGTTCTACCGATTTGGACTTGGTAGATAGGCGGGTGGCAGAAGACGACGACGACGACGCATTTGCTTTTCGCCCGGACTCTGTGATTGAAGTGATGCCGCGGTGGCCTTTCTCCAAGTAGGATTTTAGCGATTTGCTAGTTTCTAGTTTTGGAACTCTGTGATGATGTCAGCGTCGGGTCAGGCTATATCGTCGAAGAAAATAAAACGGAAAGAGACTCAGTATGGGACCACGAAAAAGACGACAATAGTAACAATGGGAGGGTAAAAAGAACGAACCTGTGCTTTGTGACAGCCGTCGCAGCATGATCAACGGCTTCTCGCATCTGTGTCTCTGCTTCGGTCAACAGAGCGTCGATTTCTGCATCCTCGATGGAAACGGACGGGTCCATTGTATCTGCCAACGACTGGCCAGGAGCCCGGACAATGATTGTATCGGTCATCTCGCTGACGTCAGGTTGTGACGGTCGCTTGTGGAGACGCAGAGCGGGGGAGGAGACAGTGGCATGAAGAGGTGTGTTCTTGCTGGAGAGGGGGGAGAGAGAAGTGGTGGTGATGGTCACAAGATGAAAAGTGGTGATTGAAGAAAATTTTTGTGCATGGAACTCTCGGTTGTGGTTTGTGGTCTGCCACGCTAAGGATCTTTCGGGCGCCAAGACCAGACCACGGCCATGTGGGAATCGCCAACCAACGCAGACTGCAAATTGGAAGTCACACCGTCACGTTGACGGAAACTATACTAAAGAGTTCTTAGTTAACGTTACTATACTATAGCTAACGGATTGAAAGGTCGCAGCTCGCCTGTTTGGCGGGTAGCTCTCGGGACGTTGGGAAACTGGGAAAACCGTGACAAATTGCATTGTCGTCAACTTGGGCGGGTTTATGTTTGCTGATGTCACAGTTCCCAGTCAGATGACCGTTCAGCTGTGATAAGGACTGCAGAAACGAAGGCGGTTTGTATGTATGTACGCAGTACTGTGGAGTGATATCTTATGGCGGACCAGCCTATTCCCCAAGATTCTGATATCATAGGGGGACGGTCAATTGGGGGCGCGACGACATAAAGACGTACTTGCATGTGGAGGTAAGCCCCGGAAATGCTGCTCACAAAGTCCTCAGGCGGTCTGAGACCTCTCACGTAGTAGCTAGTAGGTTATCAGAATGGCTCCTCTTCTAGAAGTAGCCATCATACAACGTACCCAGTATCATGGAATGCCATATGATTTGGCAAACTTCGGAGCAAGGGGGTGACCGCGGCACAGCTGCAGCATGCAAGCCATGGCACACACCGATCTCCAGGCGTGCTTGCCCTCCTCGACCCTCCTTCCTTTCTTTTTTTCTCCTCTTTTTGCAAAGGACAGCAACCGCTTCGGGAGCTGTCAAACGAAGCCGAAAGGATTGATAGTATTGAGACATTGACAACATATCACAGCATGGCCCTCAGCTAAGTGCTCAAAAAATAGCCTTTCTCAGCCCTTTTTTCCCCGGTGAAAAAAGCCATGTGGATTTTCCGGTCTAGACAATGTCAGATTGTGAAAATTTTTTACATCTGTATTTTGCATCCTCGCAAGGCTAGTGAAGAATTAGCCTGTACTTTTTTTCCTTTTTCGAGGCGGAGAAAGAGTTTGGTTTGAGAGTTGACGATATGCGAGATACCAACAGTCCGGAACCTCTAGAGAAGCGAACCAAAATGTCTTGTATGAATCGTGGGCCCCGGACTGTATACCCAGTCCCACATTCAAAAGCCTCAGATATGTAGAAGCAGACGCAGAAGCAGAAGCATGTAAGTCCGGCACGAAAGCAATGCGCACCGGTTCCCGTGGTCCATTATATCCCGCTCCGAATGCCAGAAGCTTCGAAAGACCTCGCTCAAAAAAGAGGCTGGAATGATTATCCGGCCATTATAAGGTTTATCGATAGACGATGAGTCTATCGTTTTCTTGATGGGAAAGGGCGGTAGATTTGCACCAGCAGCACGGCCCCCGTTCGCAGGAGCCGACGCCGGTTGCATTGGGCGCGAGGATAGTGGATCTTGAAGGAAAAGTGCTGTCGTGGTTTTTAACAACGCATACATGTAGGCTCTGCTGTAGCTTCATGCATAGCCTAGTCCTTGCATGGTGGCTGCCTCGACCGAGCTGGCCTGGCATCCCAAAACAGTCGAGGGTACCGGTGGTCTCGCGGGTACTCAGGCCATATCGGCTGATGAGCCGGATAGTGAAATCTCATGAGGTTTTTGATAGCTAAGGATCGATTCTCGGAGCTCAACGGTGGGAGGGCGAGTGATATTGAAGACTTGAGTAATGCAGCCTGCTTAGCTTCGGACTCACTAGCTGGGGTTCGATATCAGGACACAAGTTGACATCTCGCGAGGGTATTTGCATGCTCCATGGGAGGTTAAACAGCAAGAGCAAAGCCCGATTGGTCTCGTTACCGAGATTGAAGGAGCCATGAAAAAGAAGCTTAAATTTCGAGCAGGGTTGGGTGTGAATCCCGTCAGGATGGTTCGACGATGAGATAGGGAATAGATGTGTGTGTGAGGCCTATGGCTGGTAGGTATGGCACCATGCACCCTGAAAGGCATCTATCTCGGGACCCCCCATGCCGTTGAGCGTGATTCTGTCCACACCCTCCTTCGAGTTATTAATTTGCCTTACTGAATTAGAGAGTTATTATCCAAGCCATGTTAAAAGAAGAAGTATCTAACGAGGGATATGTGTAGACATGTACAACTCACCTGGTTGATTGCAAAGGGCTATGTAAGTACCAGATACAGCTAGTTAAGGATGGGTGGTAATGATGCTAGCTGTCCCGCATAATATGATGTATGTATGTATGTCGTTTCGACGACTGTTTGCTGGCACGGGAAGAGAAATTCGAATAGAAGTTTCGAGGCGAGGCCTAGGAAGCTGAAGAAAAACGAAAACAATCCATTCAGTCATCCACAGGCCTCGAGCATGGGGGGAAAAAACAAGTGAGCATTAACTATGAGCAAACGAGTGCAGGCGGGCCCTGCAAAATTATTATGCAGCGTAACACAGACTGGCTGAGTGCTGAACTGAATCTAGTGGATAACAGTTACACAGCTTTCGTATACGATCGAAGTGGTGGTTGGTACAGTCAGATCCTACCTAGATCCCATCGAATCCGAGCATTCGCTGGATTCATGAAGGGGGGGTCATACATATCGATACCGCAGGTGGACTGTCTGGGAACCGGCACCGGAGCATGCGGGCTGGCTGATATCCAGGTACTCGAAGGTTCCTGCTGTGTCGTCGACTGGGGCTGCATCAAGGCGTCCAATCGCCCCGATACCAATTGCATACGATACGCTGCTATACAGCGCTGCCGGATGCAAGAAGTCTCCGATTGATCAGGACAAGAATCATATTTAAACATCCGAATAGCCATTGCAGTTTCTTCCTCTTCTCTCCGACTAGCCCACCAGCAGATTGATCAGATCTAAGCTGTATCGATAACGGACACACCAGTAACTACACCCTCCCTCTCCTTGCTCTCCGATAGGAGCATTCCTTCTTATTACTTCCCATTTTTATAATTTAGCTTAGCTTTCTTTAGCTTAGCTCGACTAGCTATTGTTAAATTACTAAATCAAACTACCCTCGTACTCAACCTTAATCACCCACGTTATCTCGAGTCATCCCTCTCTTTTCTTGAATATTCTCCATCTCGTTTCAGGATTGATTATCCAGCCAAGGCCGTCTGCTTCCACGAATTATATCGCTGCGAAGGCTGTTTGCGCCTCTCATTCGACGGTTTGCTTGCGTCTCTGGCAGGTCTCGCTTTGAGTGCTTTCCCAGCCATCCGCAATTGCGAATTGCCAATTGCAGTGTCGCGAGAAGACCTGTGACCTCGTTAGCTCTTCGTAGCAAGCATCAATCAACAGCAATAGTACTTGTAGTATACTATATCTTTGGCGATAACAAATAGTTTTCTTTTGTCGATTCCATAGAGGCAGTATACTTATCCTGTATTATTATCTCATATACCAGCGAAAGAAACAAAAGAAAAAAAGCCGCTTCCTACAAATACGTTACCACCCCCGCCGCTGCACTAGACACAGTACTCTGCCTGCTATAATATACCTCTCGCACGTCTTAATTTATCGGTAATATATTATAGCGGTTTCAGCCTTCACGTCTCTATTATAACCCCGCCGTCGTATTATCAGGATCGGGTCACTGGTTTCTTTCGGAGCGAGAAAAGGAAGTATCTGTGTAGTCGATAAAAAGGTCGTCGAGTGCAGCTGCTATACCGTCTACTGTTTCCACACTGTACAAACCCTCCCAACAGCCGAATAGCCTAAACAAAAGAACAAAAAGAGAAAAGAGAAAAGAGTATCGTATCAGTATACTATACAAGTACAGTACTATCGATATTACTATCCACCTGGTTTTATTACGTTACAAACGCTCAAGATAAGCACAGCAGGCTAGCATTTTTTACATTTCGCCCTTGCTGGTTCGTGGTCGCCAAACACCTGTCATATCGCCAAATTCATACCAAAAGTGCTGCACTACACATTTACATCATCAACGAGGATTCAACTACCTTAACTTTGTATCCTTTTGACACCGTTTTTTTTTTCATCGTCATCGATTTCTATTGCTTCTCCTCCTCCTCCTTGTCTCCTCGAGCTCCGTCACCTGTCAGCCAAGTTTCCAGCATCATTTGCTTCAATTGCTTTTTCTGCCTGGGCCATTCATACTGCACTTTGCAAGTCTCCTGTCTGCCGGCTCCGCTCATCGTTCCACTGCGTCCCCATCTTGCATCTTGATACATACGCAGCTTTGATCCTCTCTCATTCTTCCTCTATCTGTCCTCACCTGAAGGTACTTGTACACACCCCACAGATCTGGAGGTGTGCTACTTTCTGCCTAACCAAGCATCAAGCAGAACAATATCACAATTATATGCATGCACTGAAAAAGAGAGCTCGGAGCCCAGCGATCTAACGAGGCTACATTGATCTCCCATACCACCTGCCTGGCCTCCAAATCGAACTTTGGGGAAAAAGAAGTTTCATTCGAAACGAGCGAGCAGATAAAAAGCAGGAACATACATTTCGCATTGAACACGTGCCCTACCCTGCTCCCAAGCCTGAATCCGCGCAAACCACACACCCTTGAACTGACATCCGGATCTGGGTTCTGTCCGAAAAGCTGAAGATTGATCGAGTGCCAAATTACCCTGCACGAACGCCATTGTATCGTCAAAAGCAGTTCCAGTATATACCAGGCAGAACCAATTGTGAGGAGAACCAGTCCGAGAACTGCCTTGGTTCCGAAAATAGCTCCAAAGTAGCCCCATTTCAATCAGATAGAAGAAGACAGTCTTGGCTGAAGCGACAGACAGCTGTTAGCTAAGACACTGCCGTCAAAGTACTTGTACTATTAGTCTACGGCTCGAACGATCTGTAGCTGTCCCGGTGCCATAGTCACCACGCATCCGTTAGCTTTTTGAAGGTATGTCGTCCATGTAGTCCTATTTCACAAAATTCCACCACATGCGGAAGGCCCAGCAGTCGAAGAATAGCGTCGTCCATCGGGGAAGACGAGCCTGACCCGTCACCCCGTGCATGCCAGGCTTGTTGGCCGTCGGCTCTAGTTTGGAGTAAGCTTCCAGGCTGGTCCCTATCGAGCGTCCTGCAAGATCAAGTTTTTTTTTTTTTTTTTTTTTCCCTATCCCTTCTACTGGGTCTTCGCTGCTTCGTTTGCTACCCTGGCTATGTACCCACGTAAGAGTGCAAAAATATCTTGCTGGCCCCACGCCACCGTCCTTCTATTTGGTCTTCTCTAACGAAGAAGATTGCTTTTTAGCTCGACAGGCTCATTTTGTTTTTGCTTTTCGTCGGTCTCGCAGCTATCTTCTGACAGTGGTGTTTCCAGCTGTTTATAAGCGAGTCTGCCTGCTGAATTTATTGGTTCGCCAAAGGCAAAATCCATCCAGTAATCGTCTTCCATTCCACCTCGCGACTCAGACACAGAGGCGCAAACGCGACAGAGCTATCGAAACTCCGCTTGCTTGGATCGAAAGAAGTATCTCCAATCAAACCAATCCCCTTCGCTACTTAACTCTCGGGATACCGCTTCGGAACCCCGTTCGATCCACGAAGCCCTGCAATGGATCCGTCGTATTCTCAACATCATCACCCGCAAAATATGCAGCACCTTAACCAGCATCATCCTCACCAGCAGCAGCAAGCAGCACAACCTCCCCAGCAACCCCAGCAGGCCTACGATTTGAGCAATGGTGGCCATTATGGTGCGTCTGCAGCGATTGTTGCTGCGGGTGTGCAACCACAGGTCGGCATTTACACTGGTCCCTTCACCAATGTATCGCAGGGCCTACAGGGCACTTACAAGGACATCCTATCCACTTACTGGGAGCACTCGATTGTATCTCTCGAAAGCGAAGAACACGACTACAAATCCCACCAATTGCCACTTGCCCGAATAAAAAAAGTTATGAAGGCGGATCCTGAGGTCAAGATGATATCGGCCGAGGCGCCCATTCTTTTTGCTAAGGGGTGCGACATGTTTATCACGGAAGTAACGATGCGAGCGTGGATACATGCAGAAGAAAATAAGAGGAGAACTCTGCAGAGATCCGATATTGCCAATGCTTTAGCCAAAAGCGACATGTACGACTTCTTAATAGACATTGTCCCGAGGGAGGAGGCGACTTCACATACCAAGAGGTCTACGGCAGGCGGCACCGGTGGTGCTAGCAGCGCTGCTTCAGCCAGCAGCCATCATCCAGCTCCACAGCAGCAAGTCCCTACAGCACCAGTCCCTCCAAATCATCAAAATATGATGCCACCGCAAGGGGGATCTCAAGCACCACACCCTCCGGGACATCCGTCTGGTATGCCTCCTCAGCAATATGGGATGGCACCTCTCGATACCCAGGACCCGAACTACGCCCACTACCAGCAGAACCCTCAAGGAAACACATATACACAGGATGGGCAAATCCAATACGATATGAACCAGATGTATGGCTATTCAGCCATGCCACCGCCGATGCAACAACAAGTGAGTGTCGTCTAAACGTTGAAAATAACATAGCATAACGTCTTGATATCCACGTGCTGACATTCGGGTCTGACAAACTTTGTAGCACATGTAAATATCCATTACGAACCGCAGGTATGCCACGAGAAAGTTACGAAACGGCCCTACACGACAAATACAACCTTTACAAACTCCGATTGAACTTTAACTTTACACACGACATATACACACTTCGAACATCATCCCGATACATGTTCGCGCGCTCGCCGAGACGGACCTGGCGGCCACCGACTACGGGATCGAGCCATTGTTGAGACGGCCATTGTGGCGAGTAAATGGGATGCCAGTCACATCCGTACTCTTCGCCGGCTATTCGCGACAACCTTTCCCATCAGGTACCAATTTAGCTACCCCGCGAATTCCTCCCCCACGAATACTCGAAATCACACCATACCCCTCCGAGAAACCGGGCGAGGGACTTCAGATCATCACCCCACTATCCTTTTACCCCCCTTCACTTCTACGAATGTATGTTATACGCGAACGAAAAAACAAAACAACCAGTTGTTTGTTATGTATTACGGCAGAAACACCAAAAGAACTATCTTTCCCGACGATCGAAACTTCCCCATGCCAGAAAACCTGCAGGGAAGAGAAAAAAAATTGTGTTTTGCGTCGGAGCAATTCCACTTATCCATGCGTCTTCCTTCACCTTCTTTCATTCTAAACTTGTATTCTTCTTTTCTTTTTGAAATGATAAAATTAACTCTTGGGTGGGATGGCGGACTCCTCTTTTTTATTCGTGCTTTCCTTTCGAAAAAACCAAAAATTGCGAATTAACCTTACAAAGACTTCTTTTTTTACACGACGGCGCTTCTATTTGGGCGATTGACGATGGATTTGAATTGTGAACCCTCTGATCATGTATTCTTAGCAGATCTCTCCTTCCCCATTTCTCCCGATACTCTCCCATTTTGCTTCTCCTGTATCTTTTTCTTTTTCTTCTACTGCGCCGGGTTTTGATTCAGCATGTCAGGCGTCCATTTCCTTGTTCGTTTTTTTATAATACAAAGCTGTTCAAAAGACACAGATTGTCAACTCTCTTCAAATCATAGTAGGTAGAAACGAGCTTAGAAATTGAAATGAAAAAAAGAACCATTCAAATTAACAATTCGTCGTCACGCCATCACGCCAGATACTGTTTCATCTTAAAATCACGATCTATTAAGGTCTAGTCGTCCGATTTTTTGTCTTTGTTTCTCCTCGGGAGACCCGGACGCTTCCGAGATTCTTATTCGTTTTCTTCAGTTTTTTGTTTTTTGCTGTTTTCCTCTCCAATCTCTAGGCCTTTTTTGGGATTTCAGAGACACGACGAACGAAGCCGGTAGCTAAAGGTCAAGCTCGCAAAGCTGTCTCTTGGTCTCTAGCACCTGCTTTCGCGGACGTGGGATAAAAAAGCCCCGTGTGGGGTTCCACTTTCATGCAGTTTATTGCAGCAACTGTGGGGGGTAATATACGTATTTTCGACCCTTTCTTCTCCCTCCCTTTGCTCGCGCGCTGCAAGTTTTCTTTTACCTGGGAATTTGAAAATGAGGGGTACATACATAAATAAACATTTAACACCCCATATGCATCTTATTTTTTTTTCTCAGTACCTGGATTTTTTTCCCGAACGAACTTGAAATACGAGATTTTCCCTTCCCCTGTACTGTTGGAGAAAGCTGCATGTGTATACATCGCTACACAAAAAGCAGCCTCCTCTTTTTTGGGGGTTGCGGTGCCTTTGCCCTTGTCAGAGATCTAGGAAAGCTAAAGCATGTACTGTATGTATGTATGCCTAGGCGAGAGCGAAAGGCCTGGCCGGGCTAGCTTTCCCAAGCGCAAGTTTGGCTGCAGCCGTATCAGGTTTTTAGGTCGCAGAGATACATAACTCCGCAAAAGCGACATTCGATACCTCGAGGCCTAGCTTCAGGACTTCTTCGTAAATAGCCTTCTTTTTTATGCAAATGCACCATCCGGAGTCCCGATTGCCAGGATCTCGTGGAGAGGGTGTGCTATAAAGCATTCTCAAGAAAAAAAATTTTAAAATTTAAAATTTAAATCATTTTGCTATACTGTCAACGGAATATCCGATATTCCAGTACCGCAAAGGCACAGCTCGGTATAGGAGCTTGGAGAGGAGGAGGGTAAACCTCAGGTAGGGTAAGCTCCTGGAGCTGCATAGTTTATGGGCTGGCCAAGGTCCCCACATCACTTTTCGTTTTTCTTTCTAGGAAAAGTAACAGGCCCACATGTACGCAGGTAGTAATAATTGGTCTCTGATATTGATATAGCCAAGAAAGAAAAATATATACAAGGGGGGAAAGCTCTGTCTACGTAGTTGTAATGAAGAAAACCGTGATCATTGGGCACCCTGGGGGCCAGCTATGCTTACTATCCTATGGGAGGTAAACCGAGCCGCCTGGCCTGGAACGGGGGACAACGCACAGACGATTATTAAACCGTTGGCCTATTCCGTGAAATACCATGGTAGCTAGGGGCGTCTACGTGGTTACGAAAACTTGGAAAATCGTGGCTAGAGCTGAAGGGTATATCCATGTTTGAAGGGTGGTTGAGGGGTGGTTAAATTCTAACTTGGGTAATTTTCAAGTTTTCCCGTTTCTTTCTTCTCATGAATTCCAGAGATAAATTAAATCGAAAAGTAGGGTCGTTGGGACCGGATGGAGGCTTTGAGGCTTGAAGGCTGCAGCTTTAGAAGTTGTTGTATAAAAAAAAATTTAAAAAGGAAAAAAAAAAAAAGATTCAACAGTAGCAGAGGGTCTAGCAAACTGGGATATTGCTTGAAAGGTGCTGCTGAAGCCCCTTCTAGCCTCATAGATTCAAAACGTTATTGCAGCTGCGAACGCTAGAAGCGGGAAGTGTAAAATGCAGGTTTTTCCAACTAGAATCAATTATGAGTACAGAGTACGTATGCATTCAATCTATAGCTATGCGAGATATCCCGAAAAAAAAAAAAAAGGATCTCGAATGACGAGTTTCAACCTCAACAGTTTCTAATCCGAAATCAACATTGGCTGTTCCCTTCGAGAAAAAGGCTGAATAGAATTACATATCAACAAGTTGGCGGGCCCTTCCGTGAAGAAACTTGTTGGCCCCGGGAAGACAAGAAAATCGAAAAAGACGCCCGCAAATAATGCTCACAGAAGCCCAACTTCGCAAAATATACTATCATATGACCACGATTACAGGGAAAGGGATCTGAGCGTGAAACACAATGGTCGTGTGGACACGGTCCGTCCCAGAGGCGAAAAGATACTGGGATCATGGTTTTCCTTCCGGTGAGCTAGTTTAACTGCTTCTGAATCTCGAGAAACCACCGGATAGCAGGCCCCTTGGAGCCTCTTGAACTTCAGGGACAGGCGTGTTCTGGTGTTCTTCCGCCAAACGTAGCCTGTTGTATTATCAATAAATTAGCAATTGCATCTGACTTTTGGTCACATTTTACTGTTAATCCGAAATAGTGTTAGGCACTTAATGGAGGGGGTGAGAAGGCGGCATACTTCTCCATAAGAAGCGGCCCGTTCAACGGATCAACTTTAGTGTAGTGTTTCATTCTGACACTAATGTCGTAAAACTCTTCGGGATTGTCGCTCTTCAGCAGGTTGACTGTCTCACGTAGCTCTTCGAAAATCCTGGGTAGATTGGACCCTTCGCTTTCCAAGGATTTGACAAACTCCTCAAGATAGGCTACATCTTGATCCATATTTTTGACTGCGTTCTTATTGATCATTCGAACATGTTCGGCGAGCGGCAGTTTCTGACGAGAACGAGGGTGATCCCCATGCGGGGCGGAGTCATTAGCACGGGTGACGGTCTTTGTTTGATGGCGATGCGGCTGGCGTGACTGGATCATGGGGAGGGTGATACAAGGTTATGCACGCCTGAACGTATACGAAAGATGCAGAGGCGGGATTCGGATAAGAACGGTGGAGGGGGTTGGGGATAATCACTCACAAGGATCTCGGAGGCGAGGTGGCTCAAGGCGTCAAAGTATACGAATCCTTTGATATCATTGGGGAGCCCGAGGAGAGTGGTCTCCATGATATCTGTAAGGAACCTAGTCATGGCCAGTAGATATGGGCTAGCTGCTGTTTCTGCTGTATCTGGCATCCTGCAGTAGAAACATAACAAATCAGACTAACGTTGACCAGATCAGATATGTGAAAGCGTTTATCAATTTCACGGATGAGACAGGGAGACGTACCAGTCATACTCGGCGCCTTCGAGCAAATCATCTAGCTTGGAGTTCACCAACTCGAAAATCCTCTTCTCGGCCGTCTTTTTCTCATTTCGGAACATTTCTAGTGCCTCTAGCTGGACTGGTCCGGCGTGGGCTGATGAACTTACGTCCCTCAATAGGATTTGCAGTTCCGAGCAGGCATTTTCAAAGTGTTCCAGATTGATCAAGATCTGGACAATCTGTCCGAGGTACTTGGACGTCAATCTTTCGTGGAGGGCTTTGCACACTTGTTCCTTTAACATTTCATCCAGAGACTATCCAGTTGTCAAAAATAACGAACCAATAGCGAATCTAGTCAGCATATTCCAACCAATAGAAGGATACATGATGCGGGTCTCTGAGTATTTGGGGTTTAGTAGGGAGAAAATTTTTTGACTGGCTCAACTTACCACTCTAAGTGTCTCGTCGATCGTATGGGGATGGTGGAAGTACTCCCGGGAGAAGAAGTAGTACTTGTTCAGGAAGCTGCGGAGGTCGATGCAGCACAATGGGTACATCTGAGAGAATGGGAAGACCGTGGGGTACCTAAAACCGACAAATCAGCATCTAGACAAGGCGGAGTGGCGGAAGGCGTTCGTCCACTTACTGGATTTCCTCTGGGTCTCTGTCATCCCTGAACCAGCTCACGCTGACTACTTTTGCGTATTGCTTGGCATCGACAATCGCCATAGGCATGTAGTCGTCGGTTTGCACAAGCTACAAACCCGAAACATCGTCGTTAGCATCAACGTTACACGAAGACCAGAGCTCTCATTGGGTTTCAAAAAGGTGTGACGGAGCTCGAGCCCGAGAGGCCATGTTGTATTTCTCGGGGGGCGTGTTGGGATAATTCGTACCTCGAAAAACTCCTTGGAAAATTGCCTCTTCAAGAGCTCCGAGTATCTTTCGAAGAGTTTCAACAAGAACGCATCAAGGATATCCACATTATAGCTCCAGGTCTAACTGGAATTAGCAATCTTCCGTTTCTGGATCTCAACGTGACTAGGCATCTTGGACAACTTACGTCCATTGTCTGAATGAATAATGAGAGGATGGCTTTGATTTTCAGGATCGTATCGGAGTTGTCGACTTCTTGCATTGCCGGGGTAATGATCTTAATCGTTTTGGTGCACATGGACATCCAGAGCTCTTCCACCTATATCAAGTAATTTTAATTAGCACGAGAAAATAAGAAATGGCGGAGAGGAACTCACATCAGAGGCTGATCGGAAGTTCTGTGTTCGCCTCATCGTGGCTCTCTCAATGATTGCAAACCCTGCTATCTCTTCCAATACTTGAGCGAGCCCCGATATATCGTCTTCTCTGAAGGAAACAGATACAGGGAGGAGAAGTTCCTTTTGCTGCCTTCGGACGTCACTATATTCTAACCGGAAGTCATCCCTGAGGTCTAATGCTTCATGAATATGGATGCATTCGTGGAGAGGAGTGAAGTCAATCATCACGTTCTCATTATTTAGAACGTCAAATTCTTCTCTCTCATCCAGGACGAGCTCGACAGCCGAGTTCAATTTGAAAAGTTCGAAGTACTGGGATTTCTCTGCTCTTTCTTTCTGACGCTCACGTCGGAGTTCTGTTTGGTCAAAGGCTACTTGGCCGAGGAGTTTCGATGTTTCACGGATTTGATAAAGCCAATGGTTCAGATCGGTCATGACAGCCTCCTTGATCATCGTTTTCATTGCTGGAACAGACGACTGAATGATCTTTGCGACTTCGAAGTGCATCACCTCCTTAAGATGAATGTTGTGAAGTTCGTCAAGTGTGCGAAGAGCCGTATAATGCTTCTTTTCATGGAGAAGCTCATGAACTCGGTTAGCTGCAGCTAGAACCTCTAGCGAGCTATGGAGAGCTTGCATTGCCTCGTCGATGTTTTGTCTGGTGCCTCTCGAATCTACCAACGCCTTCTTCTTTGCTGCCAAACTCTCAGTTGACTTTTGAATTGTCTGGTTCAACTTCAATATCTCAGAGGTGAGTTTCATAGACTCCTCTCGGACTTTCAAGACCTGTTCGACGGATTGAACGAAGGGTTGATGATTTTCATTGCACATTTGCTCAATCTCCAATTCTTTATCTTCAGCAAATCGTTCAAGGGCCATCATGAGACCGTCTTCTCGCTGCTGGACGCATGCATCCTTGATAGCTGGGATGAGAAGGTCGAAATACTCGGTGTCGGTGGACGACAGCATGCACTAGACAAGAAAGGATCCATGTTAGCCGCGAATGCTCCACCGGAGATTCGATTGTCGAATCACCACCACAATACGCGTAGCCCCCTACCTGCCGAATCACCTGCACGAGGTGTGCATCTTCTAAAGGGTCGTCTAGAGACACCATGTTGCCTTTGAGAGAGTATCTGAATATCGAGTAGCCTCTCGAACGGTTTTCGGTCGACTTGGGCGAAGGTGTCCTTGTTCGACGGATGGATCTAGCTCGAGGACCAGTACCCGCACCAGGGAACAGGGATAGCCTCCGCCGCTTGTCTAGCTCTTGCTGGAAAGAGAAGCTGCTTAGATCCGGCATCTTGGCGGGCGGCGCAAATGCAACGTCAACGCAACACTTTCGGGTATCTCACGATGTTGTTTTTGGGGGTAACGATAGAGGTTTTATGGATCCAGGAGCTTAGTGACAAAGGAATGTGGGAAGATGAGGTTCGGAAGTTTAGTATAATTGAAGTTATGATGTGGAGGATAGGGCAATGCTCCAAAGATTTAATGTTGATAGCCGCTTTATGGCAATCATAGGATTAATCCGGATTAAGTTCCTGAGGGAGTTTACAACGTGGTAGGAGATCTTATAGAAATACTATTATAAGGCCTTCGACGTATCGATCTAATTGCACATGCATGGTAATAACCACATGGACCACACATGCGCGGTTACAGATTAGAGTAGCATTCAATTGACAGAGCATTCCCCTACTAGAAGGTTTAGAAATATAGACTTGGAGTGTCGAAGATGTTGGATCTCGGATCCACGTCCTAATCTAGCGGGGTATCCCCACGCCAATGAAGGTTCCAGGCAGAGCGACGTTCCGTAACACGACCTAAAATGGCTAAAATTATCTCAGGTCGCGCGACCACGAGATTCCGACTACATACAACACTTTCCGGTGTGGTATTTTGTGTGTAGAACTTTTAGAAAGCTTCTGGTGTTCTGGTGATGATAATGAAGCCTCAAATCATGGGTCTATTCGCATATTCAGGGCCTCAGAAGGGGTTTTGCAGTAGGGCAACAAGAAGGGGCTGAGCCCTAAGCCAAAAATACTACCCAAGCTGACCAGAATGACGTCATATCATGAAGTTGTCTCCCCCAGAGCTTCAGATGGCATCTACCCCTTTAGTATTATAGCTTGGGCCCATCGCTGAAACTAAAGCTATCGAATGGTACCCTAATAATACACTACATTGGTTGAAATTCGCTGTCTGTTGGAACTCATCGTCGTCGACATCTACCAAGAAGCTGTTGTTGAGGCCCCTCTACATTTTTTTGTTCTTTGTGAGCACCAGCAACCTGGAAACTATAAAAGCCTTCTCGGCCCTCCAGAGACTTTCTTTCTTCTTCTTATTCCTCTTCATCCTCCTTTCCCCTCTCTCCTCTCAGGTTCTTCACCTCTCCTTCATCTCCAAACAACTATCATTCACCATTATAACCATCTTACTTCCCTCCTTGCTCCTCTCCTAACCCTCATCCTTCTAATGCTTTGAAGCTTGACAATTCTCTTTACTTGAAGTATACCTACGAAATCAATTAAATGGCTTCCTTCAACTCACAACAGCAGAGACAGCCGCTAGATGGCAACAATCCCAACGCCACCGAACAATCTACTTCGGCCGTTGCACAAAATACCGGTAATGCTATACTCTCCTTCTAGAAATTACTTCATTCCAAGAAATCCACACTCACGAATCTCCCTCCTTCAGCTAACCAAAACTCTGGTGACCTTTCTACTTTTCCTGGATCAGGTGTTGGGAACACTATTGGGAACACTCGCTCTTTGTACGTATCACCTAACCATCCATGCAACTTCACTAGTTATTCCCTCCTCGATTATCACCTAAATCCTTTTATATTCTTCTCCATTTCCCCTTACTTCAGTTACTGATGAGCTGGTTCGATCAACTAGCCCATTCTCTGGGGGTGAGAACGTCTTTGTTCCTACGACCTTTGGCACGATCGATAGCATGAGTAACCCCATTCAAAATTCCCTTCCTCATCCTGGTGGGCCTTCTGGGCAACAGGTTGGTTATATTCCTGGAGGTCAAGTCGCGACTACAGGGATGGAAATTACCACTCGTCCACCAGGAGCTTTCGACGAAGAATCCCAAGGTAATAGGATGAACAATCTCGCGGTCAGCACAGTCCTCTCTCAACACGTTACGAACGCAATTCGTGGTGGCGCCGAGGGGAAAATTATCGAGTACTATTGCGTCCCTGAAATCGATAGAGATGTTGCCATTATCCCTACCCGACACTTGAAATGCACCGGAGTTCCTGGTGACTCGTCCCCATCTACGCTCAAGATGTTTTTCGAGGTAAGAACTCTCAGCCCTTTCCTTTCCTCCTTAGCCTCACCCATCCACTCCACTTAAATACTTAGACCTAATCTTTCGCTAGCAATTCGGTGACGTGAGTGGATTGTTCATTGAGAAACTACTCAGCAACGGGTTTTTGTACGTCTCGTTCTTCAACTTGCAGTCATCCATTCAATGCCATCGGGATCTCCAAACGAAGTGGCCTCCAATCTATTGTGCTAGAACAACCCTCGAGAACGTAAGATACGGACCATCGATAAAATAATGGCTACGTTAACTGACTTCGATCAGGTCGTTAACAACTTCGCCGCTCATCCAATCACCACGGAGGGTGAAGTCCAAGTTGACGTTCTAGGTGGACAATGTGACACGCAGACTATCGTCGGTGTTCTCGGCGCGATAGGGGACCTGCATACTGTGCAGACCTATCGCGACAACGAGTTCTGCACTGTTTTCGCAGAATTCTACGATACCCGCCACGCGGTTGCCGCTATTCAACACCTTAATGGCCAGCGAGTTGAGGTGAGTGTGAACTCCAAAATCGATAATAATAAACTTAGTCCTTTAAGAAGTCTGACGGGGACCAAAAATTGAGTAGGGCCTCGAGATCCGCGTTTGCTGGCCTGAGGTAGAGAGAATTGCCTGGACAAAGGCCTCTCAAATGATCGAAATCCATGAGGATCAGAACGTCTGTGTCGTCCACGCTGGGTCAACCCAACTGGTCAACGATGCTCGCAGACTCTACGGCGTCCCATTCTCAATGAACACCGGGGTTCAAGATTTCGCACCTCATCATTACGGAGGCTCAAACGCACTCACTCGAGGGCACTCTGGCCCCTTGGCAATCTATGATCCGGATAGTCCGCCACGGTACGATGTTGGGATGATTAATAGGAACATCCTAGACCTTCATAAGATTAGGAACGGGCTCGACCTCCGTACTACGATAATGATCCGCAACATCCCTAATCATGTATTTGGCCCCACTTTCACCTCCCTAAACCCTAACCTTCTGGTTTTGCTCCCTTTTAACACCTTTCCCCAGCTACCGCAAAGTGTGATTAAGGCTTGGCTTGACGAGGTTTCGTATCGTAAATACGATTTTCTATATCTACGCATTGGTAAGTAGAGATCTGGGCTGTATAAGCTTTATTTTGCCCACCAGCTACTTACAGTTTGCCGTTTATAGACTTTGCGAACCACTGGTAGGCTCCTATCTCGCCGTAAACTTGAATACTGTCCTTGTCTAACCCACCCAACTCGAAGTAACGTTGGGTATTGCTTTGTGAACTACCTTCACATCCGTGACATCATCCACTTCGTCGAGCGACGTGCTGGAACAAGATGGTAGGTTGCACCATCCGCAACCGGAACATCGGATAGCCCTCTTACACAATGTAGGTCCCAATTCGGCTCCGACAAGATCGTAGAGGTCTCGTATGCAAGTAAGTTCTTCGGCTAGCCATTACTACTCTCTCAACCACAGGACTAATAACATAAATAGATATTCAGGGGAAAGCAGCCCTGATCGAAAAATTTCGAAATTCTAGTGTCATGGACCAACCATTTGAATTCCGCCCAAGGGTTTGTTCTTTCACTACCAGTGCACTGTCTCCAGGATTTTTAGAATCTCTGACGAAATGTTCTAAACAGGCCTTCCATTCTACTGGCGAAAATTTCGGTCTTGACATGGACTTCCCTCCCCGTAGGTTTTTGATTCGCTATTACCTATCTATGCATTCAAGTTAATACTCTCCTATAGCCAACAATCTCAACCGCAAGTTGCGTAGCGTCACTGCGGCCGAGCATTCTGGTAAGCAAAATGCCGTCGAATCTAACCCTTGTGGAATTGTCGCTAACTCACCATAGGGCTCTATAACCCTCGTCACCGTAACGGATATGGGTACCATTCCCCTGCCAGGTTCGGTGGGTTCGGTCACCATCGTGGCCGTGGTTATGGTAACTTCAGTCACCGTCACTTCGGTAATGGCAATGGGTACGGAATGAACAGCATGGGCAGAGTCCAACAGACTAATCGTCTTGCGATTACTATGCCTGGATACGAGCCCGCTCCCCAGCAGACTGCCCGCTACCATTCAAATAGGGTCCAACACTCTATTCCTGCCGGTGGTGCTATGGGTGAGGTCGCTAGAGTCGATGTTCCAATGCATAATGCAAATTTCTTTGCTGGACCGGCCGCCGCCAACAGTCAAATGAATACTCTGGGCCATTCTATTCCTACTCAAATCTCTCCGCCCCCATCTACTGCATCCTTCGGTGGCCCCAACGGCGCCATTGCCACTTCTCCTGGACACTTCCAAACTGCCATGTTCCCTACCCCAAGTGACATAATCCTCCGTTCGGAGTCACGGATCAGACAAGAGAACCTTCCTCCACGTCCTCACAGCGGTGTCCGAAGCCGAGGACATCAAAACAGACCACAATCAGCTCTTCGTGCTACTGGAATCCCCAGTCCAGTCACCAGCGTCATCGCCCGCTCTCCGGCCCAACATCCACCATCAGGTAATATCAACGGGAATTCTCAACCTCACGGCCCACATACCCCCGCCACAGCCAATCATTACGGTAACGGTCAGTTTGGTGGTTCGGGGTTCAATATCTACAACTCACCTCTTTCCCCCGCTGGCCTCGTCAACGCCGGGTACATCCCCACCAACCCCGCGCCACCCGGGTTTAGTGCGTCTACTTTCACGGATGCCTACGGTGAGGCGGTCTTGTCGGGTTCTCAGAACAACCGTGCCAGAAGTCCAGTGGATTACAACACTATGGCCCGCAACGTTGATGCAATAAGACGCATCTGGGAGCAGTAAAGCTGGCTAGTTCTCGAAACCAAGTATTTCCTTCTCATCATGGATGTTCTTCTATTCCTTGCTTACTAAAAGTCTTCTCCTCTCGCAGTCAAATGGCAAAAAGGGTCAAAGATGACAAAGCATTCGACGATGTTTTGCCGTCTTTCGTCTATCCTTTTACCCTCTGGACTTTGCTAACTTCTCTTTTCTCTTATACAATGGGTTTGCTTTATTAACTTCTGGGAGGAAAAAAAACTGGACTTTTCTCGACACTGTTCTGCCTTGTTACTTTTATGCATATTATTATGGGTGTTCTGGAGCGACTGGAGCTTTTTATTCTTCTGCTAACATAACTTCATGACAAAAATGCCTGCACCTTGACCACGAAATCATAACATGGTTGGTCATCATTGGGCTTACTTCATGAAGTTGCTCTACTTTTAGTATTACTGACAATGGCCGTTTTTCTCTCTTACTCTCCACTCGCCCCTAATTTCTACATGTCCAAAGCTTTGCATTAGTTTTTTTTGAAGACCTTAAAGGTTCTTCATTTTGACTTTTTTCCACAATGTTTCTCTTCTTTTTTCCCTTTTGTTTTATGAACCCGTCCATATTCTACTTGCACTTCCCTTACAGTTTCGTCATCCATCTATTTTCTTCACGCTGATACGTCTCCAACGACATAATGAGCTGTGACGGATATTAGATGTGTGTGCCCGACTACGAGAGTGCTGTTATGGTCGTGTTCTGTCTTTTTTCTGGGTTCTTACTATTACTATTACATCCTGCCTTATTGCAAAATTGTGCCTCCAACACCCACTTTGGCCTCTACTGATACCTTTGGTATTCAATCGAGCAGACTTGGGATAAAGGAAAAAACAACTTTTGCCTTGCTATTATTCATCATGGGATTCTTTATTTGTTTATTGACTGAATCATGAATTCGAACTGGCGTGGTGGTTTTTAACAAAACCTTTCGCTGGTGAAGAATTCTATGGAGAAAAGGAAATGAAAAATTTCAGAAAGGAGAATTCTTGACTCTCGAGGTGTAGATTTCGTAGAGACTCTTTAGTACATGGATTGATCGTAATACCGTGTTCATAAACTTCATCTGCTTCCAGACCTTCGAAGGCCGACTTCCAACGCAAAAATTACAACATTTCAGAAGACCGTTATCTGTTGTCGAGATCCTCGTGGCCTGGGAGCCAATTTGAAATAACAGATCCTAGCCTATGATGAACAGGATTGTAGACTCAATTGATTCTGGGATATATTGGTGTTTCTAATCACGGTGGATCCGCTTGCAGTCCTGGAAACTCTCGACAAAACTCCAAGCTATAATTAGTTTCTGTTTGAAGGTCCGCTATAAACCCTTCGTAAATGCAACAAACCTGGACCTGTAACCAATCCAAATCCAATATACGTATATATACCCAATATAATATACTTACAATGGACGAAACAACCACCCCAAACCCCGCCACAGAAGACCTCGAAACCCTGAAAACCCAAATATCCTCTTTAGAATCCCAACTCGCCGCCGCAAAAGCCCAGCTGCAAATCCAACTCCCATCTATATCTCCAAGTACGTTCTTAACTTAACTTTCATCCTCTCAAAAATCCAACACTACCAACACAATCTCCCTTCCATTCATCCGTGAATATATATATTCACAGAACTAATGCATATAAACCCAATATAAAAAGTAGCAGCCCCGCAACCCCCCCTCCACCTGTGGCTCCTCCTCGCCGACTCCGCCCTCCCAATCGGCTCCTTCGCCTTCTCCTCCGGTCTAGAATCCTACATCTCCCACCGCACCCTCCGCCACCCACTCAACCCTCAAAAGAAGCCAACCCCAAAAACAGACCTAACCCGCTTCCTCCGCCTCTCCCTCCTCTCCATCTCAACAACCACAATCCCCTTCATCACCGCCGCCTTCCAAAACCCTTCTACGGTACTAACCCTCGACGACATCTTCGACGCAACCACAACCTGCGAAGTCGCCCGTCGTGCCAGTATCTCCCAAGGACGAGCCCTCTGCAGCGTATGGGATAAATCATTCGCCTCTTCCCTCCTCAACAGCAACAATAATAATGAAGAAAAATTCCCAACCCATCATAGACCAGACCACTTCGGCCCTTCATGGGGTTACATAACCCGTCTCACGGGGCTCCAAAACACCCCAGAATCCCTTTATCAAGTCCTCTTCGTATTCCTATTTAACCATGTAAAAGCCCTCTTGTCAGCTGCAGTACGGTTATCATTAATAGGACCCTACGTGGCGCAGCAAATACTTGCAAGCGAGGAGACTAGACGGTTGGTAGATGAAGCCGTGGAGAGGGGGAAGAAAATCAGTGTTGATGAGGCGGGGCAATCGGTTCCCACTATTGATCTGTGGCAGGGGAGGCATGAGAGGTTGTATACGAGGATTTTTAATTCCTAGATGTACATATATATATACGGTGCTGTATACTCGGAGTAAAGTTTACTACTGCAGATAGCGGATTTGAATAGATAGTCAATGGTCGCGTGAGTATATTTCTCTATATCGTTTGTTCCCCGGAATTATATCCATATATACACAAAGAAAATGCAACTTCAAAAATGCAGGAACTTCAAAAATGCAACCCTCATCCGTAAGATAGAGAAACCGAAGGAAAGAACATGAAGAAAAGAAAAAGATGGTCGAACACATACCACATGCACAGTCGTTAAAAGCGGGTCTTCCATGATAAAATCCCAGACCAAAAATAGCAAGAGAGAGGAGCCCTAGATCGGATATCGAAAACTAGAAACAATTCATGCAATGGAGAAGATGAAAAGGGAAAGGAGAAAAACCAACAAGGTGCTTTGCAAGTGGAAAGTGTAAATGCGAGGTCAGAAGTTAACAGAATCGAGCTCCTTGGACACGTGAACAGTTTTTAATAGCGCATAATGTTATGGGATTTTTGATGACAGTTCAATGTTTCATGATGGATCAATGGGGGATGATAGGATGTGTGTTTCGTGGTGATGATGGTTGTGGGAGGGGTGATGATGTATGAGGGGTACAAAATGATATGTGCAAGGAGTAATCAATAACCCCCGATGTGTGGATCCATATTATGCAAAAAGAGAGGGGAGAATTATAAGATCTCCTTCAGCTTTTCCTTTTGTTCAGCCGTCAGAGAGGTGGGGAACTTGATCTATGACGTAGGAACCCATATTAGTCACCTCCAAATCCTTCACCTCTCCTTAAACATCCACTACTCTCCGTATCGAATCGGACCAAGGAGAAAGATAACTCACATTGACCTTGACAACGAGATTACCGCGATCTTTCGATTTCGCCTTTGGCATCCCGTGGTCTGGGAAGGTGGTGCTCCAGTTGGGAGGAGTTGGCCCGGCGTGTGAGACAGGAATTGAGAATCCCTCAATGTTAACGACGTGACTCGACCAACCTATCCAAACAATTTCATTGGCGATCGGATGTCTAGCTTGATCGGAATGAAGATTGAAGCTTACCAGTCAGTGCCTCCTTGAGGGTAATATCGATGGTCGTGATCAGGTCATCACCATCGCGAGTGAACCTCTCGTGAGGTTTCTATTCATCAAAAAAGGACGCGTCAGAATACCTCTAACCTCCCCGAATCCATCGCTTTCTTTCAAGGAATACATACCTCTTCGAGGATAATATGCAGATCTTGCATACCGCCGTCCGAGACCTCGTCTCCGACGCCTGTGAATTTGAACTTTGATCCTGCCTTCATACCTGCTCGAACTGCAATGTCAAGAATCTTTTCTTCGGTGATCATCTTTTGATCCGCATCGAAAGCCTTCCTCTTGATTAGCAGTTTCTTCTGAACGCCCTTGAAGATTCTGTACAAAATCCCATTGGTTAGCCCTAAAAAGGCCGCTTCAAAGCTGCGAAATGAAGATAAAGCAGCGGACTAGAGAGTGAGGGGGGAAATTCCCATACTCTTCTAGAGAAATCGGCAACTTCCTCTCAACAACCGAAACATTCCCTTTCCCATTCGACTTCCCATGCTTCGAATCTCGGTCCCTATGGCTATCCCGGTGGCTATCCCTATAGCTGTCCCTCTCGATACTCCTCCCATTGACCGTATCACTCACATATCTATCCCTCTCTCTATCCCGCTCTCTCTCCTCTTTCTCCCGATATCGTTCTCGCTCCCTCTCCCGTCTGCTATCCCTATCTTCTCTGTACCTCGACTTAACATACGGACTATTCCCTTCTGACAAATGCTCCCTCGGCATCGGGCTCCCCGGCATACTGTGCATCCCCGGCATAGCCCCATACATCGGCGGCGGACCCCCACCATACTCATCACCAAACGACGCCATAAAAGTATTGAATATCTTAAACTCGTCGAATCCCGCATACCCACCCGCTCCACCTCTAGAACTCGTATACGTATACGTCCTACTAGGAGTCCCATGAGGGGGCGGCGGCATTCCTCCAGAATATCCATACCCGTCGGTATTGTGTCGTCGAAATTTGGGAGTTCCAGATGGTTGTTGTGAGTGCTCCTTGGTCTTTGCGTTCTCCTCCGGCTTGGTTTCGTCGTTTGAAGGCGAGGCGCCGCCGCCGCGGAGGATGAAGTCTAGGCCGTATTGGTCATATACCTTGCGTTTATCGGGCTCGGATAGGATCTCGTAGGCTTGGCCAAGGTCTATCGTGTGCGGAGAAAAGAGAGGTGCGAAAATGGGTTAGTAGCGAGGTATCGTAAACGGAGGACCTGCGAAAATGCGTCTTTCGATATGACTCAAACTCGCCACTGCCATTGGCTATGACGAATGATTTTTCTCCACTTGACGGAAAGTAGAAAGAAAAAGAAGGATCCAAGGGGCAAAGGAGGAAGAAGAGCATCATACCTTTAAACTTCTCGGCTGCATTCTCATCGTCTTTGTTCTTATCGGGGTGGAATTTCAGTGCGCCCTTTCTGGTATCATCGCAAGCAGATAGAAAAAAATCATCGGATAACGTCAGCGCTCTCGAATTGTTTCCATTTTTGTTTTGTTTGTGTGTTTTGCTCTATCTTTCAACTGTTCTTTCCTCTGCAAAAGCTTCTTCTTTTTTTGGATAGTGTGGAAGGTGGTGACTGAGAAGGTGTGTAATATGGTGGATTTGATCTGTGCTCTCTCTCAAGATATTGCCCTTCTTCTTCTGCAAAAAATCGTCGTTACGAAGTAAGCTGAATAGCCTTTCTTTTTTTTTTTTTGCTTTTGTGTGTGTGTGTGTGTGTGTGTATGTGGGTCGGTACAGTCGGTTTGTTTTTATAAGAGAAAGAAGGCATACATGGCGCTTGGGTAGTGTATAGTATGGTGTATACATAGCTTCGAGGCAATGGTATGGTGAGGCTTTTTCTCTTCTTTTCTTTCTTCGGATGTATCGTCGAAATATCGGTATGGTGTATGTTGAATATACCGAACAAAAAAAAAAGGACATATATTTGAAGCTCGAAAGACAGTGAATGTATATATAAAAAGATATTATCCTTACCGATAAGCCTTTTTGATCTCCTCCGCCGTCGCAGTCGGCGCTACACCTAAGGTTTCGTATAATTTCGTTTCTCTGATGGAGGAAGAAGGTTAGCTGCGTGATCAACCTTATTTAAGCTTAAAATTTAAGAGCCCCCATCGTTTCTGGGAGCTCTTTCTTCATCTCCAATCTACATACCGGGCCATATCGTTCTTGTCGCACACAGTTGAGGATCTTATCTATTCCCCTGCTATCGTCCGAGCTCTTTCGCTAGCTCTCGAATCTGCGACTCGAGGATCTGTATCGATCCGTGATTTATCGACGGACGAGAATGGAGGGGAGACCGGGTATCGAAACTAGCTGGTATCGTATGCGGATGATGATGGGAAAAGTTGGCGGATGGAGAGCGAGAGAACCAGCCAGCAAAGGCGGGGAGGTTGACGGTATCGAGTTTCGCAGCTGTCTTTGCTGTCTCGTTGTGGGTTTGATTCTCCTCTTCAGGCGCTAACGGTATCAGAAAGAGTAGTAATCGAGGGGAAAAAACGTTCCAGCAAAGGACCGTCTAAATCGGAAAAGGAAGAGCTGAAAGGGTGTATTTCCGGCGGGAGGAGGGAAGGAGAAGACGCTGAAGCTGCGGTTAATTTATGTCAAAGACTTGCATGCATGACATGGAAGAGTCAGGCCGAAGTCAAGCAAGCAAGCACGAAGGGGTATTTGCTATGGAGTGGGACGCGAAATTTGTCTAAGGCAAAAAAAAAAAGGTCCCAAGCAGCTGGTCAGCGGTAGCTCCGAGAAAAACGTTGATAGCTGCTATTCGCTCCCTTGGATCGGGTCGTCTGAGAGAAAAGATGTATGGATCAGAGTGATGGGAAAGGTGATTCGAACGTGCGTCCAGCCAGTAAGGTAAGCAAGCTGCCAGCAGCGTGGGGACGCGGAGAGGGAAGGCGGAGACGGCAAGAAGAGAGCAACAACAGCAGACTGAACTGGACCTTTCCCTTTGAAGCTGAGAAACGGCACCGTACTGGAGGCAAAAGACGATGTCGGATTAGAGTCGGACGGACGATGTCGAGTCTCTTAAGTCGAGGGTTAGTTCAGCTGGAGAGGGGCTGGCTGGAACGTGCAGGCGAGAAATCGATAGAAAGACGTGGGAGAAGTGGGATGGCCCGTCGGAATGGGGTTTTTTGCTCACAACGGTGACTAATAAATGCAGTTTCCTTGAAGTGTCGAATGTCGAGCTTGGAGTGAAGGATGCAGATGGAAGGATGACTAAAGATGTCGGTGTCGATGCCGGATGGATGTCGACGTCGATGTATGCCGCCGCCGTTGTGACTCGAAAAATATGTGGAGGAGAGGCTGAGATACTCAAAGTAGTAGTAACTTAGTCGACTTCTTGTTTGATGTTTTATCGCAGGCCGGGCTAAAACATCAGCCGAAACGAATCGAACGAAAGAGCGAGACGAGCGAGACGAGGAAGGATTCAATTTAAACCAAAACCGAACTGCTATTTTATCTTCGACCCTATCAAGCGAGAAGCAGAAGAGCGGGAAGCCCGTAGGTAAGTAATCAAGTACTTGACTCGATATCGATATGATATGATACTCTATTGTAGATGGATGGATGGAATGGATGCATGTAAGCGCTGACTTCCCACTTCCGTCTAGAAAAGATTTCTTCCTCTTCTTCTCTCCTCTTCTCTCAAGAAAAGATCTTTCGTAAGAACTTGCGAAAAATTCAGAAATCTCTACTAAAGACGGGGCACGGAAATAAGGTACCCGGATGTATCTCCAAGCATAATCTTCAGGGCCAAGTGACATCGCCGCCCACTTCTGTGTCGCAAGCCATCATGGCGCAGGAACATGCACTATACAAGGTGCAAAAGCTGAAGAACTCCGCGCGCCGACGAGATATTCCAACTACTAAAACCTCTTACCCCCACTAAACTCCACGGCGGTGATCCCACTAGCAGGGGAAAGAAAGAAGGGAAAAAAGGAAAAAAACCGGAGTCTGACGCTATTGTACATGTGGGTACAAGTACAAGGTACCTGTTTTTCACACCGTCGGCTTTCCAAGGCATTTAAAAAGACGATGCATATGGTTCAGTGCTGAGGCCTCCTCGTCGCATGTCGTCAGTTTGTGCCGCCCAACCTGCCTCTTTCGATCAAGTTGTGCTGCAGCTTGGGGAGCTACCACCTCTTAGTCTAAGCATGGACTTCTATTCTTCCTGGTCTTAGATTGCTAGCTCGATTGTGCCTAGGACGGGTCTATTATTGATTGTCTTAAAAGTATGCTATCTACAATTCGAAAGGGCGCTTGGACACCCGAAAAACAATATCTTGAAAAAAGAAGACTTTTTGAATTTCATCTTGTATCCACAAGTAGAAACGTCGAAAACTCCAAGGCGAAGATATCGATGGAGGTAACATATCCATTATCATCTTCAGTTTAAAAAAAAGTGAACCAACCAAGCAAAGGGAATAGCAAAAAAAAAAAAAACACTGTAAGTTTGTACAGGTTGAAACAAGCATCGCAGAGTGGTATCTCATCACATCTTGACGATGGCAGAACATTTGCTATTAAAAATCATCAGGAATCCACAAGGCACAGAAAAAAGAAACAATTTCCAAACCACAAAAGTACCATTGCGGAGAGTCGGAGAAAAGGGGGAGTGAGGGCTCTAGAAGGGCGTGGAAGTTATTAGTGGCCTTGTGGGAGTAATAGAAAATACAGGATAAAAGATCTTCATGATCCAAAAACCAGAAAGACGCCAGAAAAACTCCCGCTAAACAAAAATGAATAAAAACCCTCCTGTCTTTTGAGACAAATGCACAGAGCCCGTTGAATAAGAAACACATCATCAAGGAAACATAAAAGGGGCCGTAGAATCTAGGGTAAAGGGTGTATAGGGTAAGAACAACAAAGACCTGGATATCAAATTTGCTGACGTGGGTATTTTGTGGAGTATTTAAACGGCGGCAAGATGGATACCATCGGCGAGGATCGCAGAATGTTTCTCTGGGATTATGATGCTATCATAGGAGTCGTCGCGAATAGAGATCCCACTATCGTCCGTTCCGTCGTTGTGTGTACCCCGTTGGTAAAAGCTGCGATCTCGGACAACGACTGCGGTATCTGATGTTGGAGCGCTCTGATGAGGTCCTAGTGCAGCTCGACGGAGGAAACCGCCACGCTCAGCGTTCCAACGGAGATACTCCTCGACGAATGTGACCAAAACCCACCACCCACCGAAACCCTCACCACCGCTGAGTGTGATATCACGAATAGCGGCGCTGGCGACGGCGGACGTTCCAATGAGGATGCTGCGAGCAGATACTTCGGGGAAACGAGATGGCAGGCGATCAAGCCATCGAACCCAGTGATCAAAAATCCCGTTCTCGTCTGGACCGTCCTGTGAGGTTGGCATAGAATTAGGCTCCCTCCCACGGACAAGGCTCACGACTTCAGTGCGAAGAAGCTGAATAGCGAGTGGGCTCTTGCATGGTAACTCGCGTCGAACAATCCTCTCCGCTTCAACCATGTTCACCCAATCTGACTCCATCGTCTTAACATCGGCGTCGTTGTTAAGAATGCTAGCGGCTGCATGGCAAGTCATATTTGTGCGAAGAGCTTGATCGACGAGACGGCAGAATGCAGAAACAGGTCGAAGTCTGGCTTCGACAACGTGATCGGGCAGTGGTTGCAAAGATTTGCGAACCGATTCATCAAGGTTTTGAACCAACTTCTTGAATTGCTCAAAGATCTTAGGTGGGATGGCGGTTTTGACGCAGTTGTTGACAAGGCCAAGAAGTTCCTATTGAATGTGGTCAATTACATTTTCAACAAAACATATTTGTCGAGCAGGACATACCTTGTAGATCTCCCAGTCGGTATCTTCAACCCAGTTAACCATCGACGGGTCCGTAAGCAGCTTCAGGACTGGCGCTGTGAAGCTTCCCTGGAATTGCGTATAGAGGTTATAGAACATTTTCATGTGCATGGTCTTGAAAGCTTCAAAGAGGGCAACTGCATGAGTTCTGTAGGTTGCCTCAAGTGTTCTAGCATTATCCATATCGGTTCCGGCAGGCATGTAGAGGGTGATATCCGGGACACTAATTCCGAAGGGTCGTTCCTCGTCGGATGGCGATAGGAAAGTAGCCATCTTGTTGACAAGGTCATCAGGTGACTCGACCTCGGGTTCTTCGTCTGTATTCTCTAATGGCTGTAGAGTTTCGACCGAAGTGGCTCTGCCAACTTTGTCGTCGTCCTTCGAGGTCGGGGCCACAGCGGGGTCGGAGTCTTGTAGACTATAGAGAATCTAAGTTAGGATAACCTTCAATGCTAGCAAAAGCGAGCTTGCATTCGCAACTTACAGTGCAGTCCACTCGCCACCTTCGGTCTCATGAGAGGCATCCTGAGTAACATTATTACTAGGGACAACAGTGACCTTCGGATCACCAGGAGCCGAATTCTTCAAGTCCTCATCCAGCTTCTCTTTGCCGGATATCAACGTGATCCCGCAATAATGATACTTCGAATGACCCCTTATGCCCAAACGTCGTGTCTTGATGTCCGGGAACACTATGCGAACCAGCTTGCCGAATGACGCAGGATTGAGACACTTGATGCGTGCATCTCCACAGGCGGTGACATAGTGAGTATAGACACGGTTACGTGGGATAGCAGCAGTCTCCTCGTTGGTTCTCTTGCAGTATTTGTGTAGCCTATATCGGAGCTCGTGTTAGAGGCAATCACTCGGCAATGGGGGGAATTCCAAGGGGAGGTTTAACGTACCAGCCCATACCAAAGCCCTGTCTCTCTCTCTCAGCTCTGGATGTACCATCTGCCAATCGGACCTTTTGCGCAAGATCACTAAGCATGACATCTCGTACTTCCAGAGACAAGAGTCGAAGGGCATCCTCGTGCTCATCAACCTGTTTCTGACGCTTAGAACCCATAGTCTGCGATAGCATGTCTCCATAGCTGTCAAAGTCCAGACCAGGTGACATTTGGAGCTCCGGTGACGCCTGGGAGACGGATCGAGATCGTCCACCAGTAGCCTGGAAGGCTGCAAAGCTAGAACCACCGTCCTGAACACCCTTCCCGAAGCTAGCCATGTCCGCTGGGTGGGGAGCTATGGTGGAGAAATGCATTGCCGTGGGAACTGGAATGACATGCTGTGCCATTGGGTGCTGCATCGGCATTGGAGAGGGACGGTACTGGTCATACTCCGGGCTTTGGGACATGGCATGGCCAAAGACCATCGGCACGTGAGGTTGAATGTTCTGATTCCCACTATCTGCACGGGTTCTTTTCTTAGGGTTAAACGTGGGAGGTTGCGGTGCAACCTGAGATAAACTCGGCTTGGCGAGTCCTGTTGCCAGTCATGTCAGCAGCCTGCCCCGGACGAGATGTATTTCGGACCAGAGATGCAATCATATCACCTGCCGAAGATGCTAGGCGTGTGCATAGAGAGAGAGAAGATTGGTCGAAGATACAGCACTAGGAATGGGACTTGGTTGCTTACCAGCCGACATGCTGTTCGTCGTTAATGTCTGATGGAACGTTATGTTGTTGTTGTTAGGCTTCATCGCTCTGGTTGAGCGTTGCTCGACCGACTTTCAACAGCAACAGCAACAGCAGCAAGTATCATTAGCCATCAACTATCTCAAGGCGTGAAGCACGGAATGAAGGTCGCGATGAACACTTACAGTCAATGGATGCCGAAAGATGTAGAATTCGAATCTCTCGATGCGGCAAGTTGCCAGGGAAGTGACGATGAGATTGAGATTGAGATTGAGGGTGAGCGGGAGATGGAAGAGGAGATGAGATGAGAAGAGAGATGGCTCGAGCGAGGTGGAGATGGAAGACGAAGAGCAGGAATTGTGGAGCAATTAACGGCTCTGAAATGATGTTGTGTCGAGCAACCGCCGGATTTGTGCGCTCTTTAAGTAGCGTAGTCGCTTTGCTCCAGTTCGAGTATGAGTTGGAGTATGAGTATGAGTATATTGGCAGTTGAATTTGAATTGGTTTAATTTAATTTAATTTGGATTGAAGTCAAGTTAATTGAATTGATGCTATTCGGGGAGAGCAGTCGACGATTCCTGACCCGGTCTGGAATGGTTTGGGCCGCGGTGTCGTCTGAAATTTACTTTGCAAGCGGGTTTTTGGTGACAGGCGTCCCGTAGCAACAGCACGGCAAAACAAAAAAAACCAAGAGGACCCGGCAAAGAAGGCTTCCAAGAAGGCCGTCGAGCTGTCGCTGCTTTGAATTCTCCAGGCCAAAACGGGGACGAAACGTGAATGCCTCGAAGAAAGATGTTGAAGCAGAGTGTGCTAAGATTACGGGGGGGGCCTTCGGGGCGTGGAATCCAGAACTCGCAAATTTGGTGTCGGGCGTGGAATGACGTTTCAATTGTTTATCTGTCCGAAGTGGTAAATAAAAGCTGGAACTTGTTAGGACCAGAACGAGACGCCGGCGGGTATTCCACGCGATGAAGCCTCAGTCGTAGTCTTGCAAGAATATCAGCCGTCCAGGCCTGATTGAAGTTGATGAAGTCGAGGAATGTCCAAACGGGGTCGTGCAGAAGCGCGAGCGATGAGGCAGGTTGGCTCGATGCTGTTGTCAGGCGGAGGTGGAGAGATGGAACAGCGTTTGCGTTTCTTGTTTATCTTTTTCCAAACACACACAACGCATGCCAAGCCTGCACTTCCCGGGCGGGGTTTTTTGTTTATTCCCCAGCCCCTCGAGTTGCTATGCTGGCGCTTGTCGCTTCCACCGCGTCTATACAATATAATACCCATACACTACGCTTCTCCTCCAATGCATCGTCTAGATTAGAAGAATAGGAGTCTCGAGATATCAAAGCATTGACACTTCATGGTGGATGGGTGGATATCAGTGTGCATATGTGAGGTGTGCCTCACGACCCGAGGATTGCTCGCCAAAAGCTTAACTAGCCAAAAAAAGAATCCACCCATCCCAACTCACTCTACATCGCTATAGAATCTAGAATCTAGAATTCCGAAATACCCCGTTTCTTCTTCCTCTTCTTCCCCTTGCATACCCATCACGTTGATACCCCGACACGTTCCCGGCCCGGAATGCTAATATCACCTGCCCAAAATTCAATACTGACATCCTTCGACGATGAGCTCGAACGTTCTATTTGCAAGCCAGGAGTCAGCCTGTCCATTCATCTAGACATTCGATTCGAACATAACTCCCCAACTTTTCTCAATCGGTAACTATATATCCTTCTTGGAAACTATAAGTACCGGAAGAACCCCCTCCATCTCGTTGTATAATATTCCATTTGTTACGCCGTATCGTTTTTCCCTAATAAACATTTAATGTGCATATGCGCCTGGTCTCGTTGTATGCACCCATTTTCAAACAAAAGTAAAACAAGACTCGGTAGGTATACACGAGTAGGAAGCGCATACAGGAAGCGCTGCAAGCTATAAAAGGTCCATTCATGAAGTTTTTTTTTTAGGAAAGGGGACAACCCATAAAACAAAACGAAGCGTGGTATCTTGACAGAATCATGATAAAGGAAACTAGGATTAAAGGCAAAGAGAAAAACCCCCATTTTCTTTTTCGATAGGAAGAGCAGCAGGTCAAACCGTGTAGACCTCGAATAAGACTAAAAAGAAGTCGCGCATAAAAACAATAGAAACGCCCATAGTAATTAGTAGTAGCAGCGTTACAAAATAACAAAGATGCGTGAACGAATAAGCAACAAAGTCCCTAAGCCTGTTCCTTATTCGGCCGTATAGCGTGAACTGATCCCGTATCGGACGAAGAACAGCACGCCTCGCTATTCTCTCTCGAATCTCTCGCCGTTGAATACCCATCCTCGACCTCAGTGTGATGTGCAACACTGACAGTTATGCCTTCGACGATGTAGCTGTCGTTGTGGGGCTTCGATGTAATCTCAGTGATAACTTCGCCACCTTGACGGCCGGGGCCTTGGTAGGTTTTGCAGCAGTTTCGAGGACTGATGCCTTGCTTTTTTAATTCGTTGTTGAGTTCGTTCTGGAGCTCGACACAACTGAAGCAGACACCGCCTTCCGAGTGCTCTGGACCGGTGTCGTAGTCGGTAGTTGTAACCCAGTGGAGGACAATAGCGGAGAAAACGACTGTAGTCACAAACGTTAGAAAGATACATGGTACATCTAAAGAGCCTAATCTCACCATCAGCGTTGCAGCATGCGAAACAAACCCATCCAGGTTCATGTCCACGAAGGACGACAAGAGTTGCCAGGTTTCTATATACGAGTTAGCTCCATGCTCTGTAGTTGAGAATAAGTGGGACATACGCAACGGTGGAGATCAAGGTTGCAGATGAACCCCAGAAAGTACGCTTTGCCATATTTCGAACCTTTTGGGAGGCTTGGTCGAAGGAGCAGACACCTATTGACAGTAAGTCTACTATGCGCCTTGGATGGAGTAGAGATAGTATGTATTCATACCGAAGAGTGGAATTAGGAAGAGCGAGGTCAGATAAACATTGATGACGACATCGAAAACCAGGAGAGGGATATTGGCGACAAGTCTCAACCCAATATAACATTCTCCGTCATTATGAAGTTCCGAGATACGGCTAGGCCAAAAATATTAGATGAACGCTACTTAAAGAGGGTCGCCGTATTGCTCACAAAATAAAAGTCAAGATAATGACGATGAAGTACGGGAAGAGCATGCCAATCGTGTTGAACAGGTACATCTTGTCCTTTCGGCGTGGACCCTTGTGCTTCGACCTGATGATATACTGTCATAGATAGTGTTAGTACCAATGACTGGAATATTTCAGTGCCATAGTGGGGTATACTTACGACTTTCTCTACTAGGAAGAAGTAGATAATCTTTATTTCACCTAGTCAGCCACGTCCTGACGCCATATTGGATCACTAACACTCACAATCTATCACGGAAGAGCGATGTTAGTTATGATGAGCTATTATATCTCACAATAGGAGAAATTCGACGAACCTTAGTTGTCAAATAACAGATCAAGCAGAGCAAGATACCAGCGTTACAAGCCGTAACAGAGCTTCGAAGGCCAAATGCGATATTGAGAACAGTCGAAGAGAAGACGAAGAGCCATGAGTCGACGTAGACACCGAGAATTACTAAACCAGGTTAGATGCTATTTAAAACCTATAGGAAGAATCCAATTACTCACACCAACGAGCAAGGGGAACCTCAGACAGCTTTGGCATGTTGTAGGTTCGACGACCTACTCGCGTTAGTCCAACGGCATGATTATAACAAGATCCAGTAAGTGGGTCAGTACATACCAAAACAGAGTGCTAGGACCGAAACACCGAAAAGTGGCTAACACAGAACAGCCGTTAGCCCCCGGGGACTCCATTGCATTGACTGTTAAAATGATGCAGATAATGAACCTACCAAGACAGCAGAGAAGACCGACGAGGCATGAGGGGCAAGATATATTGGAGGGTTAAACTCGCTCCCGAGTTCGGTACTCCTAGGAATATCCATTGCGACCATGTGCATCCCTCTTCTCCAACGAAGAGGCTGTATATAATAGAGAAACCAGGAAAGGGTAGAGGAATCGTATCCGGATTTGACCTATATATAAGTGTTGACCCTGTGGTATCTTCCAATAGAAGTTGGTGATGGCGGAAGGGATGATGGATGGAGGTTATTGAAGCTGGTGATGTGTTTTAGAGTAGGTGGGCGATGAGGTTTTGTGGGCAATAATTTTTTCTGAGCCCGCTGACGGGATCGTAGGTGTTGGTGGCGATGTCGACGAGAAGTGTGCAGTTATACCCAACGTTTTGTAGCATCCACAACCACCTCACTCTAAATTCCAATAGACAAAAGATACCCCTCTAAGTTTTTATATCTTCACTATCTGAATACCAGTATCCAGTAGAAAGGGTCGTAATCTAAAACAGAACTTCCAAAGTCCGCCCGCTTGGGATCTATTCGTCGAAGGAAAAGTTGATTTGAGCCACCCAGGTATGCACCTCGACCCACTCCGAGACGCAGGAGAGAGACCAGCAAGGTAAGCAACCTAAGCGAAAGATATGTGCAGATGCAGGCGAGAGACACAGGTCGCGGCTGGACTCTGATAGTATCCGGGTAGCCAGTGGATAAAGGACTTCAAACAAAAGTTTCTTCCAGATCGACGACGCTCAACGATTGTCTCCGCTTCCTTTAACCATGGTTTACTTTCCGGCCCTCGATAATTTGTAGGATTTACCTATCTTCTTTTGTCCGTCTATTGCGTGCTCCTTAACCATACTCAGCTAATAAAATGGTACAAGCAGATCAGGAAAGAACGTTGAAAGAACAAAAGAAAGAAACTTTGCGTCCTTCCAGCTTCTTAAAACTCGATGGGTTATTAACGGGAGGAAATGGAGATGAAGGGGGAAAAGGTAAGTAACAGTCTCAAAGAAAAAGAAGAGGAACTCCGAGAACTAACTGTAAAGATTAACTCTACTGTTTCATCGTGATCATATCAGTGCTTTCCCGGAGTTCTTTTCCCTCTATAACCTTGTGGGAATCATCTCCGTATTATGTACCACGAGTGTGCGGCAAAGTGGGATCGCACAAGTGTGCCAGGGAAAAATCCAAGACGGTAGAGAAAGAGAGAGAAAAAAATTGTATTAAGGGTGATCGATCTCGGGAAGGGGAGGCATCAGCGTAACCGGCGGCCACCTTGTTGGATGTTACTTACTCGCACTACGGGCTAACTCTGCGGGCAGGATGTATATCCTTATGTATGCATTTCCTTCACGAGATTTACGATAGGCAGTAAACCGCACACGCATGTATGTTGTGGCCGCACCGAAATCATTGGAAGGAAGGAGATAACGCAAGTCTTGGTGTGTGTGCCGTTTTCTACTCCTTCCTTCGCCCTAACTTCTAGCCCAAAGACCCGAAGGAAGGGGTGCATGGCAAGCCAAACTGTTGGCAGTCCAAACAGCGAAAAATAGGACGCCAGAAAATACGTTAACCCAAGTGGCCAGCCCTTTGTAAGCCATGGAAATAAGCCCTTCCACTCAACCTGGAAGATTTGAGATACGTTAAGGAATAAACGGACAGAGGAAAGTGGAGGGGGGAGTGAATATTAATGCTGTGATACCGTCCACAAAGCGACGAATTCACGGCAGGTAGGACGAAGACAAATCAACAGAAAATTCTGGGCTTCCCATACCCATGCCTGCCTATATGCTTGCAGTTGTTGTTCTCCCATTGGCATATGCAGGTCATCGGCCGTCGATTTAATATATTAATTTGACTGCGATATTATATTATCTGACGATTCCGAACGCAAAAACAGGATGGCGGTAAAGGCTTGGTAAGTTCCAGCTCTAGAGCTTGAGCTCTCAGCCTGCTCCTAGTATGCCATGATTCAGTCGTCATGCATGCAGCTGCTAGCTAGCTTCTCACAGTGCGACACTTCCGGATAAGAAGAAATTGGATGGCACATGTTGCAATTTCGAGATGTCGTGGATTGCGGTGGACCTCCAACTGCAATTTCAACCCACGTTGGCTATCATATCCGTTGTGAGAACAATGGCGTTTCGAACTTCCTGCTTCAACATCTCTTCTCCCATCGCCATGTTCCGAACTGTCAAAGGGAAGGGAGACGGCTGGCAGAGACCCACGGAGAAGTGTATTAAGGGGGTGTTGCTTTCGAGTTCCCCTCTGCTGTTGTGCGACATAAAGCAAGGGAGCGCTGGAGCTGAACTCCCTGTTGTCTTTTACACCTAACCATCGAAACCACAGCAAGCCGCCAGACACCGAGTCACTGCTGCTGCTAGGTTGACTTCACCCCTCACAGGTGGACAGGGGAACAAACAGAACAACCAAGGCAATGCACACCATCGAGATCACCTCCATCTCCGAGGTAGAGGATCGAAAACCAGGAATCCAATCATTGGCCATATGCATCCCTGGCCTGGGGTGAAAGCCACAGGAAAAGCCAACAGCCCGATCATGTGTTGCATCCAGAACCGCAACCGTTTTCTGTCTCGCCAAGTTCAATAACTTTCAGGGCCACGCGGGAAGATCTTGAAGTCCGAGCCGCTTGGAAATTTGCTACATTGGAAGATTTCCTTTGTGTTCAAACACTGCCGTGTAGTGTTTCGGTGAAACTTCTTCTCAACATGCCTCTTCCCGATAAGTTTGCAGCGTTTCATATTTCTCCAGCGATTTTGTCTTTCGGTTCTAATTTGCTTCAGCCTGCCGGCCCGATTTCAGATCATAACGGAATCTAGGCCATTTGGCGTACAGAGCCCGTCAGATGTTCCGGGTGGCAGTCCTATTGGCCGACATCTGCGAAAGCTGATACCACACGGGCTGGGAACTCTGACAATGATATATCACATCACGATTGGCGAGGGGTGCATAGATCTCGCGTGCTGCTCCTGCAGAAGTAGGCTGCAAGCGCGGCTGGGCAGAGATGGCTGCGTTGGTTTAGGAACTCACTTTACAAAGCGGTTAGCTACAGTTGTAAGAATTCTACGATATCGATGATGTATTATACACTACTTTATTATGTAATCAAAAGGGAAGTCGGTAGAGAGGTTCCGATCTGGAAGAATCTCCGAGAATAAATTACTAATTCTGAAATATCTGATCTTCTTGAGCTCCTATGAATTCGCGGATCGATTCTCTATCTGCGAGTGTGCACGTGCACGCGCACGATTATATGTACATGTGCTCTTATTCCAACAGCGTCGCCACCTGTTGGTATCGAAGAACCCAACTCTGAGCGGAAGATTCCGTCAACAGAGACAGAAAAAAAAACTACTGCAGCACTGCCGTCACCGCTCTCTATTATATTTACAAATTATTTTTAAACCCTCTCGGATCTCAGATCTCAAAATGCAACATGTTGGTATGTAAGTATCGAAGGATTTAGTCCCTCTAGTGTCCAAGATATCCAACACATCGGAGTCTTGCCCGTTTCAGGGTCCAAGACAAGATCCTGTCGATAATCTAGAAGATGCTTTTGTCCTGTGTCTAGATCTTCGACAAGATGCTTGTTGTCGGAAAATAATTGCGTTGCAATTGGATAGCAAGTTAACATGGACCCGTGGGGATAAGCAAAGAGATGCTACCCTCTCTTTTTACAGGTCCCGCTAAAGCCCGAACGTTCTGGTAGATTATAATCGACGTGGTATACAGCTTGGATTCGGAGAGACGATTTCCATGTAGGGACACCGCGAATGGTTCTCCTGTGTGTTGGCTTGTGCCCAGACCTTCGAATCTCGTTTGGCTACTGCCTAGGTTTAGGTCTACCTATACCAGATACCGCAGTCTCGGCACCAGATACCGATCGGGATCGATCCTTCCCCATAATCCAACCCGAATTCGAATCGAGCAACAATAAATCATTCGTGTACCTTGAATATGCATATATGCAATTGGATATAGGTTGGTCTAACTGACCCAGATATTAGGCATTAACACCAAGCGAGGTCTGGTCAACGTTGTGACTGCTGTCCTCTTTTTAATTTGATAAAAAACTCCTAAATCTGACTTACGAGATAATGCATTACCTACATCTTGTCGATTCTCTATCGAGTAAGAGTTTGGTGTAATGATCTTAGAATTTTTTACACGAAGTGTTTTGCTTCGTTGAGGCTGGTTTACGAGACCAGATATTTCTAAACCTACTGGATTGGTGGCTGAATTATAACCTGACTTTAGGACCAATAATACGGTATCCGAAGTTTCCAAAAATGAAATCACTATTAGAATTAATATTACGTTATATAGTTCACCTTTGCCTAGAGTTTTGAGCCGCTCTATCGAGGCTGCTGATAACATCCTAGTATTATGTCCGCTTCTACAAGTTTTGTCAAAATGACTGCATTGGGTGTTCAGATATGAAATCGACATGCGCAAGTTCACGATGTGGGTCGCACCTTTAGGTAGTAGGATAGACCATGCCAGAAACAAGCAAACCGTATAACTCTCGGTGCTATGCAAATATGTGTTGGGCAGTGGAAAATGCAACAATTCAATCAGTGTAAGCCACATTTGTCAGCATAGCCACATTTGCCACATCTTCCATCCTTCAAACTTACATGGCTCATCATCGATATTCCCATCCATCATCACGACATTGTCGCGAACAACCTCAAGCCAACATCCATCCTCAACAACCACTTCCCGAAATACCCCCACAGCTTTTGGCCCGCACATATCCCCACCGTGGTCCACACCAACCCATCAATCTCCTTCACCAAAATCCCCACAGAACCTCTAAATCCAACCTCTTCTCCCACCGTCGCCCTCAAAACACCACCCACCATGCCACGCGCCGAAGTCGGAACCTCCAAATACCTCGACAACAAACTAAAATCCAAAGGCCTCCAACGCCTACGATGGTACTGCCAAGTCTGCGAACGCCAAATGCGTGACGAAAACGGGTTCAAATGCCACACCCAATCCGAATCCCACCTGCGTCAAATGCTCATCGTCGGCGAAGACCCCAAAAAGGCGATTAACAAATACTCCTCGGACTTCCAGCATGATTTCTTACAATTGCTCAGAACATCGCATGGGGAGAAACAGGTTCATGCGAATCATTTTTATCAGGAGTATATTCATAATAAGGAACATATTCATATGAATGCGACGAAATGGTCCAGTTTGTCGGAGTTTGTGAAGGTTTTGGGGAGGGAGGGGATTTGTAGGGTGGAGGAGAATGAGAAGGGGCTGTTTATCAGTTATGTTGATCGGAGTCCTGAGGCACTAGCGAGGCAAGAGGCTATTAGGAAGAAGGAGAGGCAGGATAGGGGCGATGAGGAACGGGAGCAGAGGCAGATACAGGCCCAGATTGAACGGGCAAATAAGGAGAAGGCAGATAAAGATAAGGGTGATGATCAGGCGACGGGACTTCAGAGAACGGAGGAGAAGATTAAGATAAACTTTGGCGGAGCACCTGCTGTGAAAAAAGAAGATTCACCAACAAAGGAGAAGTCAGAATCTCCGGAAGATAAACCGAACGCTGAGGCTACGGAAACCAAAGAGACGACTGCCCCGCCAGATTCTACGGCCCCCGCAGCACCGCCGGCAGCTGCACAGCCACCCAAAATCTCGATGAAGATCCAACCAAAGAAGCCTGTCAACGTATTTGCAGCCGCAAACAAGAAGCTTTCTGGAACGAAACCAAAGACCGAATCGACATCAGATTCAAAGAGACCGATGAGCGAGGCGGAGCGGATCATGAAGCAAGAGATGGAACGGAAACGGGTGTTCTCATCGGGGCCATCGTCTAATAACGCTTTCAAGAAAGCGAGGGTCGGTTAGAACCTCTAGCATGCCCTATGTATATTATTCCGGAGTTCTGGTGTTTGATGGCATGGTCATGTTTGTTGTGACATATATATATTCGATTTAGCGCTGCATTTGACGATAGATTGCATTAGATAATACTTTTTGTATTCATGATATTTACACTCTATCAAAGTCTGTCATAATATCAATTCCTAAACTGTGAGGTATTGCGAGTCTAGGCAATAGTCTTCTCCTTCATATAAATACCGTGTTCTTTCTCAAGAACCAACCTCAGCTTCTCTGCGATCTCAACATCCAAAGGTGCGTGTACACCCGGTGTGGCAATTCGGCCGTCGAGAACCATCTGAACTGCAACACCGCATGGTACACCGACCAACTTGGCCATAGAAGAGTATCCACCAGGGACACCATAATCCGCCAAAGTCGATGTCCTGGTCTCCTTTGTTCCATCGGCGTGTTCAATCTCAAACTTATGCTGAAGCATGACGAAATCACGCTCTCCTTCTTCGTATTGCATCTTCTTCTCGAGGGTAGCGCAAAGAGTATCTAGTGGGTTACCCTTGTTTGTGACAACGTCAGAAGAGAAGAGTCCGAGCCAGCGGAAACCGTTGAGGATGCGAGTTTTGTCTTCGGGAGAGGTGAATTTGGTCTTGGAGGAGATGGCGGCGATGAGGTCGCTATATTCGGTTAGCACCGGCGTAATTAGAACGAGGAAATGGAAATTCTAGCATACTCATCAGATGTGGAGGAGACTCCGAGGATCTGCGCCAGGACCTGGTTCCATGGCAATGCTGTTGCAGTGGTTGCTAGGTAGTCAACAGGGTCCTCCTTCAAGAACCCAATGTCGACAAGAACTTTGATAAACTCTGGGAATCCCTGGTACCTGAGAGTACCTCGAATGATAGTCTGAGCCTCGGGAATGTGGTATCGTTCCTTATATGGTGTGGAATCTCTATTTGGATAGGCAACAAAGGCGTATCCGGGGTAGATAAAGTATGGCTTTGCAGCCTTCATCAGTTCCGGTCCGTCAATCTCTTCAACATTGCCATCCTTGTAGTATTTGGCAGAGTTTCGAAGGGCGAGGAGGACACCACGACTCGACCAGGAGAACTTGTAGCCAAGCGGGTTGTCGGAATCCTCGGGGGCTGGAAGACCACCGCAATAGCTGAGGAAGCTGGTAATTTTTCCGCCCTCCTTGTGGACTTCGTCGATAGTCTTGACGGCGTAGAGGTGGTCGATACCGGGGTCGAGGCCGATTTCATTCATGACGACAATGCCGGCTTCTTTGGCGCTACATGGATCATCTATCGTAAGTCAGCGACTCTAGAATATTGATTTAGAACAGAAAACATACGCGGCATCGAGCTCCATCATGGCAGGGCTGACGTATGAAGTTGTAACAACATGCTATTCAGACGGTCAGTTAGTCTCGACATACTCAAAACTACCGACTAATGATCAACTGAAAGAGCTGTCGCACCTTCTTGCTCTTGATAGCCGACTTGATGACAGTGGCATGGTAGGTGTAAGGAATCAAGCTGATAACAAGATCATGCTTGGCCACCTCGGCGTCAATGGCAGCCTCATTGGTAACGTCGAGAGAGATGGCAGAGGCGTTCTTGCAGTCCGCGGTAAGCTGCTGGGCGGTCTCGATTCGTCGACAAGCTACACCATTTGGTTAATACCCATTGAGTGCATTTTGATTATACGGCGACAGAGTAAAGCATACCAACGGTAACATTGATGCCGTCCTTGTCGAGGAGATCAAGAGTCGGTTTGGCGACGAAGCCGGACCCGAGAAGCAGTACGGAAGGCATGGCAGTACTGTGCAGTGTTGAGTATGTGGTATTTTTTTTGATGAGGGCAGGAACTTAGGTCTTTTGATTGCAAAGAGGACCTTCCAATTGCGATCTCGAATCTAAACAAAAAGAGTCCGGATGGCGTCTATAAATTGGACGGACTAAATCTTCCTGTTCTTGAGCTTGTTCTCTCTCTTCTCTTAAGTTCTCTCGTCTGCGCAGCTGCGGGTTTTTAATTCAAGGTTGTTGGTTGACTAACTAACTCAGACACTCCGAACATCGGGCATCCGAGGCGGGGTGTTTGACGGCCCACCAAAACACCAAAGATTCTCACCGGGGGCGGCACACACCAGGAGGGAACAGGGCCCCGGGGGAATAAGGCCTTGTCCACAATGTGTTCGGCGGCACAGCAGAAAAAATTCTGATTGCTAATCCGAGGGCGAGGTAACAAACACCTGTCAACATCTCTTCTTCTCGTCTCTTCTTTCTTTCAGAAACGGATTCTTTGAGTAACCAATTGCTGCTCTACCGCGTGCTGGCCACGGTTAACGTTGGATGTAATAAGTACTTTAACTAAGCACTATCATCCAATAAGCATGTCTGCTACTCTCCTTTTCTTATCCTCTCTTCCCTCCCATCGGTAGCCTTTACCTCCATCTCAAACACACCTTTTTTTAAAATTTAATCCGGACCTGCATATTCCCACTAAAAGTCCGCAAAATGGCGAACGTCGGAGATGCCGTCGCCAACGTCCTGAACTCGACACCGCCTGTCATAAGGTTAGTCTCTTAGAATTCACTCCCATTGCTGTCGTCATAGTCGTCGCCCAATCTGTTCAGTCTCGCTGACCGAGGTTATCTCTAGATTCTATGCAGGTGTAACCTTGATCGTCTCGCTCAGTGTCCACGTCTTCCAGCTCTTCAGCCCATACAAGGTCATATGGCACCCTATCTTCATCACGTCGCGGATGCCACCGCAGCTATGGAGGATATTTACGTCATTTTTCCTGACGGCGCCTAGTCTGGGCATCATTTTCGATACATTCACCATCTACAAATATGGTCTTGAGTACGCGTTCACTCTCGGAACAAGTGTCTATATGAAATGCTGGGATGTGGTAGGCTAACGGATCCCATAGTCTTGAGTCGATCCACTTCAATACCTCGGGAGACTTCCTCTGGTATCTCTTCTTCAACGGCGTCATCATCTTGGTAAGTTGCTACCACTTGCATGCACCCACTCGTCAACGGCTCCGCAAACCCCAGCCTTTACCCGAGAATACAATTCGCGTACAGAATTGCACCTCCACATATCTGCCCTTCCAGTGCTTAGAAGCTGAAGAAGGTTCCTGGAATGGAGGAAGATTACCGTTGCGCGGGCGACACGGCCTACCTCAATCAATCAATCAATCATTCACAGGGCTGTGTCGTCGGCGTGACTTTGGTGTGATGGCTTTGAATATGTCGATGGAATTTTTCCTTATTTCTTTGGCTCATTGTTGTCCCTACATCCTTTTTCTACTTACTATCGTTTTATTCCTTGTGAAGGCTGGGTTTTAGCGTGGTCAATGGGTCGCGGGTGCCGCCCAACATACTCCTTGGATATCGTGCTAACCCGATGCCTTAGTTGATCAACACTTTCGTCCTCAGTGGGATGGCTTTTGCACCAGGTATGGTTTTCCCCCAATTTGCCGTTCAGCACCGTATCAATCGCTAACTCTTTTCTTAGTCATGGGAATTGCCCTAGCATACTCGTGGGGACAGAGGAACAGAGGCAGAAATGTCAAATTCTTCTTCATCACTATCAAGGCCCAGTGGTTGCCATATGCTATCGCTGGGGTCACTGCCATTCAGTCGCCCGGGAGCGCCTTCGTCTTGGCTAGTGGCATCGTCTCCGCTCATGCCTACGAATTCTTAACCGTTTTGTGGCCAAGGTATGTGGATATGTGAACCCTAATCATAGACGCCGTGCAAGGAAAATGGTCTTACTAATATTGAATCTTATCCAGATTCGGAGGTGGCTCGAACCTTCTGCCGACCCCAAGTTTCCTCAAGTGGTCCTTTGAGGGCGGTCCAGGTACTAGATCAGGTGGCGTTGGGGGAGTCCGCGCTTACGGAACTGGTTTTGATCCGCGAAGTCGAGATGCAGGTCCTGCTCCCGCGCGGTCGCAGGGTTTCTTTAGCGGTGATGGCGGGCGAGCTACTGGAAGCAGTGCTGGTCAGTCAACAGGTGCAGCCTGGAGGAATCGAGGCGCTGGCCATAGACTTGGTAGCGATTAAGGATACCGTCGATGTCGGGAGTCACGGTGTACTGCCTCGTGCTGTGATAGCTGTGGCGGTGTTTATCTTATCATTTGGTTTGGCGTATATTGAGGGATTTTGTATATACCCCGGAGCAGCGACTGAATATCATTTGGATACTACTTCTCGTATCCTCGGTTTATCCTTTCAATCCACTTTCGCCTACCTAGCTTCGAGACAACTTTCAGTCGAAGCCGACGATCCATTGACTTCCTAGTGCGCGCTTACAGAATCGATCAAACCTTCGCGGTTTGAGAAAAGCTAGTGAGATCAACTACCGTCTCCGTTCATAATACATTTGCGATGTTCAAAGCAAGCCCGTTCAGAGGGTCTCATCCAAACTATATCGCCGAATCCGGCGATTAGTATTTCAGCTAAGCTCCCACGCGGAAAGCCAAGTTTCCCGAACCCTCTTGTACGCGAAACAAAGGCTTTTAAGCGATAACTTTAGGCAACCGACCAGAACCAAATAGACCCGATTGAGCTAGAGTCTAGAACCTCTCGATCGGTGTTATAATGTGGATCTTATGTCTAACCAGATGTTCTCGGTACTTCCCCTCAAACCTACTATTGATGGCCAGGCTAGTTCCTTGCATGATCTACGAGGGGTAGTGAATGGGATCTCCAGGGCATTCACTCAGTGCGGGGAGAGTATGCATATGGCGGGTTGAGGCTTCTAGAAGCCTTCTAGAAGGAAATGGATATATAACCCCCTTGAGAATCCCTTCGACTTTGAACGGGTTTCTATTCCCAATGTAATGAAGATACTACCATTACAGTCCTCATTAGTACTCTAGTACTTCATTCGGACTATTCACACCCCCTCCAAAATGGTCAACTGGACACTCTCCCTCGCCGCGGCGTCCACCCTTCTCGCCCTCGTCGCAGAAGGCAAACCCCACGCCCTTCATCACCATCTGAAGCGTGCCACAACTAAACCATCATACACACTAGTCTACTCCAACCTCCAAGCAGTCCCAGACTTCGACGATTGTATCGACTACACCATCATCGAAGGCACAGGGAATTACTCCACCATCGCCGCACAATGCGCCAAAACTGCAGATGCACCTACTACCGGCGCAAAATTCTTTGCAGTTTATAAGACTATTGATCAGAAGAGGACGAATGAGTGGTGGTGTGGATGGTGGGAGGTTGCGGTTTCTTCGATGGATGATGTGACGGAAGGGTGGCAGGAGGATGGGGATGAGATTATTACGGCTTATGGGTATAATTTTACTTCCAGCGCGGGTTCTAGTTCTAGTTCCAGTTCTGTTAAGGGTGGTAGCAGTACTTCGAGTTCAATCAAGGGTGGTGCCGCTTCTTCTCCTGCCATTGTCTTGACTACCACAACGTCAGCGGCTAGTCTTAGGTCGGTGTCTGCACCGTCGAAATCATCGGCGGCTGCTGCTAAGTCTTCGTCTACTACCACTCAAAGTACCACTCTAAAGGCTACTTCCGCCTCTCTAGCTGGAAAGGATTTGTCATCCAGTTCCACTTCTGCCGGAAAGGTTTCGTCGACCTCTGCGGCTGGAAAGGTATCCTCTGCTAGTCCTTCCACTTATTCTTCTAGTGGAAAGGCATCATCCACTCCTACTTCTTCTGCTGGAAATGTATCACCTTCCAGTTCTACTTCTGGGAAGGCATCATCATCTACTTCCGCTTTTTCTGCTGGAATGGCTTCCTTTTCCTCAGCTGCTTCTACTGCTAGAAAATCTTCTCCCTCTTCTGCCACTTCCTCCACTGAGAAGGCTTCATCTTCAACTGCCACAAGCAAAGTCGGGTCTTCCTCCTCATCCCAAGCTACCACCAAGTCCTCTACCCCAGCATCACAACAAGCCCCAAATGGTGCGACCACTGTGACATATGTTGCAACTGCAACCGGCGTCGCTGGCTTCTCCTTTGTAACGGGTGCCATAGACGCTGTACCTTCCCAAAATATTATAAACTATTGGATCTCCGACACCGACTTCAATACTCCAAACCCGCAAGTCAGCTGCTCAAACCACTGCAGCACCGACAGCAACTGCCAATCCTTCGCCGTATGGGCTCAAAGGACCTGGTATAGCTGCGCAACATACAGCGTCGCCACCACAACCTCAATTTTACAAACAAGCACAATGACAACCCTCGACAACGGCACAATTTCCTCCGCAATAATCTTCAACAAGGGTAAAGACACAGACTTGACTTTCAAATACTCTTTCGAAAACCCCAAATGTGGGATGAAAGGTTACCTCTGGTACGAAAACGCTTTCCCAGACAGCTCACTCGAAGACATCGACGACGTCGTCGCCTGTGCAAATTACTGTAAATCCCAATCAGGCTGTCTAAACTACCAATGGCAACCATCAACCCAACGCTGCCAAACCTGGAATAAAGACATATTCTCCGCCGGATATCTAACATACGACCCAACCTCTCTAACCTTCTGGTACGACTCAAAATGCGACGTATCAAAAGCCCTTTCTCCAACCTTCCGAAACACCAGATTAACCGAGGATCAAAAGGCCAAGTATTGCGGCGTTAAAGGGAATTATAATACAGCTGCAAGTGTTAATACTTATAAAGTTAATAATGTAGCTACGGCGGACGAATGCGGGAAGTGGTGTCATGTTTACCCGGTGTTTAATAGCTATAGGTGGAGTACTAAGGATGGATCGTGTGTTTGTCAGGCGCCGAGTATTGGGATGGCGGTGGTGGCGAATGCGTCCAGTAATGATGTGCATTATTCGATGGATTGTTATTCCAAGATGGCGTATTTGTATACTGATATGACTGTTTTGTAAAAGGAATTCTTGTTCTGTTTTTTTTTGGTTAGAGGAGTTTTGGAGTTTTGGGTTTGGGATACTGGTAGATTGTATTGTAGTAGATAGAATATTAGAGACTGGAGAGAAATTAGACATTATCACTAGACTTTGGAACACTATTCCGTTTACCATTCCTATGCACAGCTACCCTTCTGGAAGACCATCCTATGAGAAAGATGCGTACTTATAAACTTAGTAATTTGGCAGAATCACAACTTTGATTTCCCCATTGCATGTTGTAAGTTTGGGTATAAAATTAGAAATTTTTGAAGATCTCAGTTGTAGTGACTCCTGGTATTGACTTGTCAACTAGAATCGATTCCATAACTACTATATAAAACCTCCAACGTCACCATGCTGCCTGCTGTAATCTTTAGACTAACCCCGCCGTATGTATCCCCGTAGCCCAATTACCCGCCCAAGATTTCAGTTTTGTAGTTGGCCTAGTGCAGATAAGAACGCTTGAGTATCACACCAGTCTACTAGCTACAGAACTAGCCATTCAGTCTCTAGTTACTCAGCTACTCAGCTACCCAACTATCCAGCAAGTTACAATCTGGTAGGTGCCGTATGGGTGTATAGCCCGCTAATCAAATCACTGGATCCTGGCCACAGTGATGACCATCCTTGAATTAGAAGGTGTACCGCGAAGTCCCAGAGATTCCGTCTGGAAATGATTTTATTGGCCGCTTTGACGGGATATTGAATATGTACACCTTCAACCTTGCTTGGTTTCTGGAGGGTTCCAAAATATAAAATATAGTACTCCATATGTAGGTATGTATGCATATGTATGTATGTATGTACATATGGAGTATGTACATCCGGAAAAAAAATCAGAATGACCCACTTTGACGACATTGACCCGCAGATAACAATTGCGCAGTAAAGGTATCTTCAACCCGTACTTAACTAAGTTAGATAAATATATTATTTTTTGTTAATGCACGGCCCGTTCCCTAATTAATGCGCTAACTAAGCTGTGGGTTGTCATGAGAGGGGAAAGAGAAGAAAAGCTTAACCAAAGGTGGGAGGAAGGGTGGGGTTCGCTTATGCTCCGCATCGATGCGCATCGGGCGACGTTTGAATTGTAACCGAGACAAGACCCATGTAGTACCTAGGGGGTTCCACTCAGCCAAACTTCTAGAATTCTGACCAAGGATGAAAAACACTAAACCACCCAAATATAAATGTCATATACAATAAATACGATGTGCTTAGTGCGGAAAATGAGCGGTTCGAAGATTTTGCTAGTTTCGTGCTTCCTCTGTGACAACGCATGCATATATGCGCATACTCTGCAGCTCTGTTGCAGACTTTATATACATTTGCCTCCTCTCGAGCTCTCACGCTAGACTTCGGACACTCATTTACCACGCTCCATCGACAATTGCGCATGCCTCGGTCTCGAACCCGGTCGCTAGGATTGGGACCTGCCCTTAATCTCAACATGGATAACTAAGCATTTACTACGTTCTACGGGCATTTCGAACTCGGCAACAACTGGGCACGGCAAATAAAAGTATACAGGAAAACAACAGCGCTACCAAGGCGTCCCGATAACGATGGTTATCTGTGACCTTAGGAAGCGCCTCAGAACGTCAGCGGCATGCATCTTTACTTCTAGAGTTAGTCCCATGCACGCCACGAGAGCGCACTAATATAGACGCTCAGCCGAAGTTTCCGCGAACAAATAATCAGATGGGGGCATTCAAAATCCTTGGATTCCAGTTACAAGATATCATTGGTGTACTGTCGGTGCCTTGCCTGAGCGATTTCGAAATATGCAGGTCCTATTGGAGATGTTAGAGTCCAGCGATGAAGGAACTCCTAAACATATTAGCGAGACCCATCTTGCGTGCCGTGCCGGCCCTCAGCGAGAACAAAAGCAAATTGCCCAACCTAGATCTCGTGTGGTAAGCCCACCAAGATTCATCGAGTGGTTAGGTGGATATATTCTCAGCTGTTACCAAATCCCACTGTTGGTACATGTATATGGATATTATTATGTTGTATTCTTCTCAACAAATTCGCTCCTCTCCAACTGGCCAGGAAAAGCAGAAGACTCAGCTCACGCTGGCTGAGAATATATCATACAAGATTAACAATCTACTGTTTCAACCGTTAGCGTTGCGGTCAAATCGAAATTACGGCCGCTCCTAGGATCCTACATTCATTATATGCATAAGAAAACTGCACCTGCCGTTGCAGTTCGCGGTGATATACTAATTGAGATCCCTAAACCATTTCGATTAGCGACGGTGGCGTTCGACTCGACTCAAGCTCGACGATCAAGCTATCCCGAACAAGTTAAACAAGAAGTGCTCATGATATCAGCCATATTCTCTAATTCAAGTGCGGATATCCCCAGCCTAGTGACGCCGTTGCCCGGAAGGCGAGCGTTATTCTGCTAGCTGTTTTGTAATATATAAAGGAGTTGAAAATGCTTCTAGCGAATCCCTTTCTTCTTCAAAGCCATTCCTTCGAATGAATTTTTATTTACAAAGCAGTCACGGAACCAAACTTGACATTCTGAAGACTAAAATGCTTATTACGAAATACCTTTTATTCTTGGTACTGGCCGTGGCTTCTAACGCCCGGAATATCCCTCTTCTTGCAAAGCGTGACGATGATTGCGCTGATGGTACGTTAACCTTTGCTCCCAGTTCCATAAGCCGATATTGGATCGATGGCTAACTCCAGAATTTTTCTTTCCTTGACATAGCTGTTAGCAGTTCGGGAGGCCTGGCAGCTTGTTCTGCATACTATACAACCGCTGGACTTTGTGCTACTTCGTAAGCTCACAAACAACCTCTGGGCCTTTGGGATCACGTTGTTGCGATTCTAACACTGAATATTTATCTAGAACGGAGATTGCGTCTATAACACCCACGTTGACAGTTACACCAACGGTATATTCAGCCGTTACTACAACCACATATACAGACACAGACTTGGCAACAGCATACTTGACATCAACAGCTGCCACAGTAACTCTGCCTACCACCATAAACCTTACTTATCGTCTTCCGCCAACGGAAACGGTTCAGACCACACTTACTGCTCCGTATGACGTTTCTTGTGGGGGCTCTATAGCAAGTTTTACGGATGCATGCCATGGCTTAGAAGGTTTCACCGTCCCTACCATACCTCTTACAGTCACTTATACGGCGACAACCACCACCACAGCTGTTACAAGCACTTATACTGTAGAGGTAATGGACAACGGTGGAGGACCCACCACTATAGTTACTATTACCCCGACAGCGTACACAACCGATGACGCTGTTACCGCGACTTGGACATGTTTCAAGCTCAGAGCCGAGACTGGTGCCCCTGGTGCACGGCGATATCTTAGTCACAGTTGGAACGTAGCTCTTGTAAGCGACGAAGAGGAAGCCGGGTCATTTGATTACAACGATGATACAAAAATTGTAAAATTGTCTGGCACCGATATCCAAGGATTCGTAGGCTCGGCATATTATCAGGGTGGCTATCTTGACTCGCCGCGGGCTATTCATTTCCAAACTCCGGGTGAGCTCCAGGCTAACAGTGAATCTCTCCCTGTCGCAAGTTACCCTCTTATGGTCCCCATACAAGGTTCGCTAAACGGCTACAGCTTCTCATGGTCAGCTGATACACGCACCAAAATTGGCTGGGTAGACTTCTCTTACTACTTTCTATTGCATACTGCAGCATGGCCGTATTGGGATGAGCTGAATCCTGAAGGTTACACACTTCATAGCGACACACTTATAGCGATTGGCTTTTAAAAAATGTACTTAAGTATATTATGCAAAATCTTTTTTTTTTTTAAAAAAAAAAAAAAAAATACTACCCAAAAAATCTGAAGAAATTTTAGAATTTGATTTGAAGTTTGATTTGGGTGTAGTGTAGTTAAACCCTAACCTTAATGCGCCACACTATCGTTAGAACTATGTTACAATAGCTGGTGGAGATACTAGGCCCCTTATATACATATTTTCGTGGTTTCATTCCCATCAAAGTAAATCTAAATATTAGAGAGCTGTCAGAGTCGCGGATTCGAACATTATTACTATCATCGATCATCATGTACTGTTGGAACACCAGATAAACCTTTGGCGGGCTGTATGCATGTACCCTTGCCCAGATATAGAGATGTCCGATGTTAGGTACTATTGGGAATAAGCCATAATAGACGATGCAAAGCCAGCCCCAGGTCAAGCGAGCATCGTCCCTCCCGACTTTTAGAGCCCGTTCTACGCACATTATTCTCACCCACGTGCACATCGATGCATCGTCATGCTTTCACATCTGCAGGGGAACATTAAAGCTTACGAGACTGCATTCAAGCCAGAAAATCGCTCACGAAAGCTTGTTTGTTACCTGTTTTGACATTCTTACAGCGATTCAAAAGAGCCTATTGGTCAGGCTTCTGTTTTGGTCCCGCGAGGGTGCAGTATCAGCCGTGTGTTGAACCTGTGTGATTCCGTCCTGTGTTACAGACGTCTGGATTCGAGGCTAGCTTGCTTTCTGCCGTGCCCCGATTTGGCGAATTTGGGTGGCCATGCAACTGTTGATTGGCTGAGGCCAACTTTGGATGGGCATGGCTGGCTAAGGCTTGGCAGCCAAGGTTGTACGCGATGGAAAGCGGATGGTTATAGTGGCCTATGCTCAAAGGGGTCATAATATATTACAACAAAAATGAGCGCAAAATATACATCCCAGCCTGGGCACCCACTAGTTAGACTAATACGAGACGATAGTTAGACCTAACTTGGTAGTCACTAAACCAAAAAAAAGAGAACCTAAAGAACAGCCGTGATTCGGCCCAATTCAGCAATATCAGTCAGCCAACCAGCCAGCCGACGAGCCTGCTATTACCAGCTAATAAACCTACTACTAGCTAATAAAATTGCTACTAATAAACCTGCTACCCAATCTATATCATTGATTCTACTAATTAATATGCGTATTAGTTAGAGTTGGTAAAGCGCATTAATAGTAGTAGTGCACAACTTGTTGTATTGTGTGCATAACTCTGTTAATTACCAAACTTATACCTTGCTTAAAGATGTAATATATCTATTTTGTGTGTTTTTGTAATATATACTTGTGACCCTTTTGGCCGCCATAGATGGTTGATAATGTATAGATATTCTAGAGAGCGTTATTTAAACATAGATCCCATCCGTTGATCTCGAAAGTTTTTCGTATGAGCCTATGAAAATTCAAGTTTCTGACTAACTTAAACTCCCATTTAGCGAGGAAACGCCATACCCAAGACAATACGGCGGACGCTTCCACGACTATTGAAGTTTACTCACCTCCTAGAGATGATGACTTGATGATTCCGAGAGCAAGGCTGCTGATACCGCTTCAGTCATGGATCATTTGCCTACATCACGTCTCGAGAAAGCTCTTCTCGAAACGTTCCAAAGAATCACAATCTCTCCTCCGGGCCAGAGTTCGGCTGAGCGTAGTGCAGTGAGGTCGCATCTAGCTTTCATAGTCGTGAGGCTTATCCTGTTCCACTTTTCTAATGGAGGAATGTCCCCTCCTAAGGTTCATGCATAGGTTACTCAATCAAATGAATCCCCTAGGCCCCCGACCTTTTTGAAGTTGTTTTTATCAAAGGATACTACCCCCACCCAGGCAGTCTCCAATGGTCTCCTCCCAATTCTCTACCTCCGGGTGATACTCCATATTAGGGAATCACACCGGGAGATCGATCTCGATCTCTACGACGTACTGGGCGTATGTGTCAGACATCTTTTCCACAGTGGTTTCATTAATAGCGACAATGAAATGTTTTCACCAAGTACTCAGAGTTTTGGACGCCCAAACCAACAGCGCTCGAGGGCCGCCATTTCTCGATGTATACAGGGTTTGTGATAAAACAGCTACTCCCTTGCCGGAAACCGACCAAAGTCAAATTTAGAAGCACAGACTTTGTTATTCGCTTGCAAAGCCGTACGCGGCGATTTATCTCCTTTCTTCGAGTTATGGGGTCCTCTAGCGATAACGGCAGCCGAGATGGAAACTTCAAGCAATTGGGTAGATTTCTATCGTTTTCTGCCACTGTTCACGGACAATGTAGACCACATCAAGCCCCTATATGCAAGCGGGTTTTCTCTTGGGGTTATACATATGCTTCTCGCGGCAATGTTGAGGAGTGAATGAGGCAACATTCATGTGGCTGGAGTGCTTTCCATTCTCTTGGGGAGCCCATTCAAGATTAGGACTCGATTTCAATAGGGATTATGCTGTTCTTGAAAACCTACGCAGCCCGGAAATATTGAGCGGGTTACTTGAAGGGGCAGCACAAGAAGCGATCACTTTAGGAATTCATCCGGGCCACGACGATCATTCCTTGTGGTATGATCACCTGATTCTGTATTTTGGGAGCGCTCGAGGAAATATGACAGACGCAGCCATAAAAGTATTAGAGGCAAAATACTCTGAAGGTGGAACTGATATAAGCGAACTATACTCTGCGGTAAACCGCTTCGCAGTTCATAACTTATTTCAAACCGAGGACGAATATCTGGTCTTCGACTATCCACTATTGATGTGGGGCAAAGCCGATTTCTGTAATTCATTACGGATGTTGCAAGCAGCATTTAGGGTTGAAGTCAACCCTTCAAGGACGAATGTTTGGACGTCAATTTGGAGATCTCTGTGGTGGCGTGAGTTCCACAGTCGAGAATATGGCTGCCGGGTCAGTCAAAAACATGATACCGACCTTCTAAAGGTGTTCTTGGATTCAGGCGTTGATGTCAACGAAACAGTTAACTTCCGACACGCGCCCTCGGAAGGCCCTAGTTTAACTGATATCTGCAGGTCCGCAGTCCGAATAGGGTTCGGAGACCGGACACCACTCGCTTTGGCATTCTACCTAACGGTGCCGGATATTTTCAATAAATTATTACAACGGAATGCCAACATCGATCAAAGCCTATTTTCAAAGAGTAAGCAACAAGTGAAGGAGCGGGAAAGTCTAGAATTCTTGACTGCCGTGGAATTTAAAGACTATGATAAAGTTAGGGTCCTCTGGGAGAAGAGGCTTCCGATTCTCAATCTTCAAAGGCCGCTAGATTTGGCTGGTTTAGAAAATGGGAATAGGATCGGGGAAATAGCTCGACAAATCTTGGAAACTTGTCAAAGCGATTCTCAAAATAAGATGTTCTGGCCGTTCGTGGAACGGACTGCGAAATATGCAATCGGGAAGGGCTACAAATACTCCTTGGACGTCATTCGATACCTCGTAGACAATGACGGCTGCTTCACGGGAAACAATACACAAAATAAGGGCAGCCCATATTCAGTCATCCAGGCGCGTTTCCATGATGCGGAAGCTAAGAAGTCGATGTGCGAGGTGGTATACCGAGATAAACCGGACCTTTTGAAACTATTACTACAATGCCCCGCAGGAATCCAAGCCTGGAACAATTTGGAGGATTATGTGGGATGTCAGGAATTTCACGCTACTCTGGTTGACCGGGCCGCAAACTTTAGTTTTGACTGCTTGAAAGTTCTGGTCAAATCGGGGATAACAATAGAAGCGGCAGAGAATGCTGGTTCACGGCCCTTGTCGCGTGCTATTGGGCTTCCTAATATCGATCCCATAGAATATCTGCTTGCCGAAGGCGCGAACATATACGCGGAATGTGAGGTTTGGACTGGTTCAGATTTAAATCGTCCAGAGTTCAGAAAGATGTCGGCGCTCGAACAGGCTATTTACGAGAAGAACATCGATACTGTCACTTTATTTCTCGAGGTTTACCCGAACTGCTATGATGATGCCCTAGATGCAGCGGAACGGTTCGATGTCGCAGTCCTCAAGAGACACCTTCGTGATTGGAAAAATAGAAAGGACGGTATGGATCCCAACTAGAAAGGCTCAATGTATGTGTGTGTGCTTATCTCTTCGCCCGAATTTTGAATTTTCAGTAGTATACGGGGAGCTAATTGACTTACCTAGAAAGCGGTCTTGGCTCTCTCAAGATATCGATATTAAACAGTGAAGGATTTTTGTGGGACGACGGTAGTACTATAGCCCGGGAATATATATAGGCATTCACCGGCTTTTAAACTGGAGTCTTTGATGTCCAAATAAGTTCAATTTTGAATTATAGAGCCATATATATCCATTCACTATAACATAATATCATTCTGCTCTAAATTCATGTTACTCAAATACTGGAGACCATAGGTATATGAGACCACGTGCCGCAGATAGAGAATATCTAGAACCGAGGGATCACCCTACTCGAAGACTCATACATTTACCAACTAGGTAGATATCGGCAATATTGTCATTCGATTCGACAGTCGCTGCTTTGCAATCGCCAGATCAAACCAAAGATAGTATCATACAGCTGTCAATTGCAAAACTACTACTATTTATCCCCCCCGAACAGAACATTCATCCCTTCAATTAATCTTCCCTCGAACAGAGCCTTCGTATTAATGACACAAAGCATAGGTATTATATACATCCGAAAAGACGAAAGGAGATTTCTATATACACTTATCTCAAGAATAGGAGGTAAAAAACTTTACGTCACGTATCGGTATGTATGTCAATACCATGGCACCAGTACTCATTGAAGGAGTAAGCTGGAAGCCGTATGGTTGACACATCCCTTGGGGATTTATTTAATCTTCGCTCCGGTGGGCCGTAAAGACCCGACTGCGGTCGCAATCACACGCCAGGCATTGCTTTCGCGCCATGATATGATGATTGCGAGTAGCGTATGCCCTTCTCTCCATCCCCTCCACCACCATATCAGGTAGTAGAGGGGTTAATCGCTGTCCCATAGTCAACGCTATGGTTTCGGGAGAGAAAGGCTGGACCATTGAAGGAGAAAAGGAAAAGCGGAAGAAGGACCAGGGACTTCTCCGAGATTATATAAAGATTTCCTCTGACGGATTTATTGATAAATTTCGATTTATCGATTTGATTATGAAGGATGACATGATGATCAGGGCTAGCGCATGCCCTCCCCCCCTTTCGCTTACCCTCCACCGCGATCGCGGGTGGTAGGGGTTTCCACAGCGCTATCGATAGCGTGATGGCTTTGAGAGGAGAGATCCCAGATATAAAGGAACCCACTTTAAGTCAGAAAAGAGGGACGAACAAGAAAAAGAAGGGACCTCTCCGAGATTAGATCAGGATTTCCTCTGACAGATTTATTGATCAATATTGCAGTTTTGGCTGATCGATTTGATCATGAATAGATCTTGTCTTGCAGCAGTCTTCAGCAAATCCCATTGTTGACTGCTAGCTATTGAGGTTTAACATCCTAAAATTTCTTCACATATGCACACTCCATGGATACCCGATTGGAATCTGTCGATTACTTTTATCTGGTTGTATATATGGGGTGGATGGCCTGGGCCTTTAAATCGAACGCATTGGAAACCATGCTGTCGCTATGCCAAAAGTATCGTGTAATTCAATACCCTTTGAGTAAAATATGATATACATAGACAGGGACTCTATCAACTGGATCGTCTGGACTAGGTTTTAGCAGGCTACTCATATATATGGTAAGATGATAAGTTGGTTTGGAAACGCACCAATATATTTAATTCCATTCAAAACGCCCGGTTCTAGATCGATGCTGCAAATATTAATAGTACCTCCGACCCTTTAGCTTAAAGAACCGAAAGATATAAATACTTAAGTACATAGTAGCCCATGGTCATATGAAATCACAAAACATCAACTTGACTTTCTTAATACCAGGCAGCTGCGCAGCGCGGGCGAACAAATCAAAATTTCTTAGATGAGCGCCACACGGATCTGCGTTGATCGTTGCATTATGCATGTGGCGCAGCGGCTCAACACTTGGCAAAAACCCAGTGTGGGCAATTTTTTTTCGCTTAACCTCATCCTGAAGTTCTAAAGACTTAATTTTTTTTTTTTAACAAAAAAGTGTACAACTCGAACTAAATCTCTTCGACTCTCCTCCATCTCTCAATCCATCCCGACAAAAACTACACCAAAGCCTCAATTGAGCGCAAAACTATCCCACCGATCACTTTATCCGACACTCACTTTTTCACACATTTCATTACGAATGACCGACAAGATGGAGGTAGTAGGGAAGAAGGAGGAGGACAACGAGTACGCGATCAAACCTGAGAACATCTCGCCGACGACGGATACTAGTATGTACCTTACCCCTACTATATACACCCTCTTCCTCTTCAGGTCGATGGGTCGCTTCTATGGGTAATTGTGATAGCTAACGTTTATTTTCTCTGCAGGCACCTGGCCGTATGTCGAACCCCATTCTTGAAAGCGCTTGATATCAAATTCTGTCGGGATGTCACTAACGACCATCCTATATAGACTCCTCCTCAAGAACTATGACAAGCTACGAGTCCGAACCGGTCATTTCACTCCGATACCTGTGTACGTTCTCCCTTCTCACTCTCATCTATTTGAACTTAACTAACATTGTCTACAGCGGCTGCCCACCTCTAAAACGCGACCTAAAATCCTACGTCTCCAGCGGCGTCATCAACCTCGACAAACCCTCCAACCCATCTTCTCATGAAGTAGTCGCCTGGATCAAACGCATCCTCAAAATCGATAAAACGGGTCACTCCGGAACTCTCGACCCAAAAGTCACTGGTTGTCTAATCGTCTGCCTTGACCGAGCAACCCGTCTCGTCAAATCCCAACAAGGAGCAGGAAAAGAATACGTCTGCGTCCTCCGTCTTCACGACAAAGTAACCTCCGAAGCTACCGTAGCCCGAGCGCTAGAAACTTTAACCGGAGCCCTCTTCCAACGTCCACCATTGATCTCCGCTGTCAAACGTCAGCTTCGTATTCGAACTATTTATGAAAGCAAACTATTGGAATTCGACAACGATCGTCATCTCGCTGTTTTCTGGGTTTCGTGCGAAGCGGGGACGTATATTCGTACACTATGCGTTCATCTCGGATTACTCTTGGGAGTTGGAGGACATATGCAGGAGCTACGAAGAGTTAGAAGTGGTGCGCTCAGTGAGAATGACAATATCGTCACTTTGCACGATGTGCTCGATGCGCAATGGATGTATGAGAATACGAGGGACGAGACGTATTTGAGGAGGGTTATTAGGCCGTTGGAGAGTTTGTTGTTGGGGTATAAGAGGATTGTGGTTAAAGATTCGGCGGTTAATGCGGTTTGTTATGGAGCTAAGTTGATGTTGCCGGGTTTGTTGAGGTTTGGTGAGTGCTTCCTCTTCTTCCTCCTCTTCTTCCTTTCTCAGGGTTAAATACTAACGAATATGTTTGATTATGATAGAGGACGGCATCGAAGTCCACGAAGAAGTCGTCCTGATGACTACAAAAGGTGAAGCCATCGCCATTGGTATCGCCCAGATGTCAACCGTTGAGATGACAACATGCGATCACGGTGTCGTCGCAAAGGTTAAGAGGTGTATCATGGAACGAGACTTGTACCCCAGGAGATGGGGCATGGGTCCTATCGCCACCGAAAAGAAGAAGCTGAAGGCTGATGGGAAACTTGACGTATGTCTAATACCTATTACTTATAATATAATGGAGAATTGGCTGCTAACTGGATCTTTCTAGAAATACGGCCGAACAAATGAAGCTACTCCAAAGAAATGGAAGGAGAAGTACACAGACTACACCGCTCCAGAAGGCTCCGCCCAACCCACCACAGCGCCCGCAGCAGGAGCCGACGACGACGTCGAGATGAAGACCACCCCGGCCACAAAAACTGAAGACAAGAAGGAAGACAAAAAGGAAAAGAAACGAAAGTCCGCAGAAGTAGAGGAGACCGAGGAAGAGAAACAAGAAAGAAGAAGACTGAAGAAACAGAAGAAGGAGGAAAAGAAGGCAAGGAAAGAGAAGGAGAGGGCTGAGAAGGAGGATGAGGAGTAAAAAACCCCTCTCCTTTCCTTTTAGTTGATAATTTTGAGCTTGGATTTGTGCTTGCAGGAGGGGAAGCCTTGGGGTGGGAGTTAATCCTAATAGTAGACACAAACCACCAACTACTTTCCGGCAACGTCTCACGATGCCGAAGTAAACAAGTGGGATTCTACTTACCCCCCACCCCCTTCTCACCTTCATCCCCTTCCTGAAATGTTAATCAGGTCGTTTCTTCGCTTGCAAGTGGTCTTTTCTGTATGGGATGGGAGTCTCCGTTTTTTGATGTTGTTTCCTTTTCCACAGGTCGGAATTCTATGCTTATAGCTAGGGTTGCTGTTCTTCGTTCTTTTTTTTCTTACTTCCTGTACCAATAGTATACACCCCACCGTTTATGTCGCATGTTTTATTAGATGAACACTTTTTTTCACTCTCTTACGCTGCATCTCTCTCTCTGTGTCCAAGTTCCCGCGAGCATGAGTAGAAGATGGTAGGATACAAATGATACATATCATAGCCCATCTAAGTAAGAAACCTTCTAGAGGTAACCAAAGGAGTAGAATACACAGAAGAAAGGAAAAAAAAAAAAAGAATCAAAAGCCATGTGTGAACCCATCTCAGACCCATCCCAAGAACAAAAGCATATGCAATATGGTAGTAATAATTAACTTAGAAAAAACCACAAGTCCGCAGCAAAAGGAAAAGAAATATCAAAAAGCAAGCGCTAAATAGCTATTTGCCTCTTTTTCGTTACCCGGTCTCATTATATCGCGAAAGAAATTTGGATATGCAAAAATGTCATCGAACGTTGTTAGAACCAGGTTAGTTCGCGTTCTCGCCTTACGTCTCGTAGTAAGGGCTACTTCCCAGACTCGCCACCAAAAGGACCTCTAATCCGTCGGCGACGCCTTTGATAGATCGAAATTGGAGTATATGATAGCACTGAACCCGGTCAAATCCTGTTGTTTCTCCATCGCCTATAATAACAAAAAGTTAGCCAATATCCTATCAGACGGCAACAAAACCATAATGTCATTACCTTCAAATACTCGTTGGGGATCCCATTCCCGATCAAATGCGCCTGTCTCGTTACCACAGCGAGAACATTTGCAACCTTTGTCTTTGCATCTGGCGGAACCTCAAAGATTTCCTGAAGCCTGCCTTCATGGTCGACGCCGCTGGGGATTGGCATCGCTACGACTTTGAAGGCCTGTTCGGCCAATTTTTCCTCGAGTAAGATGTTAAAAGCGGCGTCGAATAGTTGACTGAGGACATCTCTTCCTGGTGGGGAGTCGATTAAATCAGATGTCTCGTCTAGAAGACGACGGAGGGGCGCCGATGAGGCGAATGCAGATGTCTGGGAGGTGCCGGTTGGGTCTGGGGTGATGTGTTCAGGGATAACACCTGCTTCGCGGAGGATCAGGTCTTCGTCGCCGGTCGGGGGGAGGAGGAAGGGGAGCCAACTGGTTCTTGCCGGGTAGGTAGTTAGTTCGAGTGTCTTTGGAGGGTTTTGTTTTTCTGCTTATATCAAGAAGAGGGACATACGAGAATTCGCCATCACCTTCAACTGTCTTACGGATTTGAAGGGTGAGATCGCGGAGTTGGGCCATGGAGATGTCATCACGGGGATTCAACCTAAAAATTTGAATTAGCAGAGTATCGATTTGGAGGAAGAACTGGAGAACGTACGGTCCGAACACCTGCTTGACAGAAACTTCGACAATGGACAAGAGTTTCCTCCAACCCCGGTGCAGCAGCCACCAGCTGAATGTGAGGTACTTTCTGTTGACATCGTAGTCTTCTTGTGATAATTGAGGATTGTTTTCGTTATTTTCGAGGGAGATTGGGGACTCGGTATCCCGTTCGGCGAGGGAGATGACCGAGGAGAGGTAGTTTCGGCGGCCGAGAAGGTTGAGTTGGATGCGAGTGAGGAAGCAGAGGAGGGCGAGGGTGTATATTAGGGTGTATGCTCGGGTGATAGCTAAGTATATATCGATCAGTATGAGTTAACCCTGCAAAAGTCGGGAGGACATACAGGTAATCTTCAATTCATTCCATAGTTGCGCCTTTGTTTTCTTGGGCCTCGGCTCCCCTGTCCCTGTCTGTGGGGCAGGTTCCGATTTCAAAGACTTGACAGACACACCGTCATCGTCTTTTACTGAAAGAGCACCGAAGGAGACTTCAGAGGGCGCACCGCTTTTAGCTAGTCTGGCAGCCTTCTTCTCCTGTAATTGGTGGGTGATCTGCTCGACGGGGAGCAGTTCGAGGATTCGTTCGGTGGCGGTGGGGAGAAGGGCAAGGACGGTGAAAGAGCAGTCTTCCTGATTCTGCTCGAAACGGCGACGGAGACTAAATATACACAATTAGTCTTGCACTACGATTGCATATATAGCGTAGACGTTACGATGGTTGGGTAGACATACTTCTCTTTGGCTATCCGGTCGCTGGCCATGCGATTCTTGGCCTCGGTGAGCTTTCCGAGAACATAGTTTGCGCCGAGGTAGATGGAGCCGACGATGCCGGCACCGATGGCGATGTTTGTGCGGTTTCTGCGGAAGAAAGTGCGCGTCTGCTTGAGCATGGCGGTTGTGATGATTGGAAGTGAGGGAGAGAGGAGGGAGAGAAGGAGGGATGTCGCTGTGGTGGCGAGGTTTTGGATCGAAAGCGCGTCGACAGCGGAATTCGAATTAGTGGAGACGACAATACAATCCACTTGTAAGGCGTGGGGAATGTCAATTCGAGGTCGGCTGGCACGTGCAAGGCTGGTGCCCTTCGGCGACGACGTTCGATTTTCAGCCGACACAACACAGCACAACACAGCACAACACATTGAATGGGAAGTATCAACAGGGTAGTGTCCCGGTTGACGCCAAGATCAAGACCAACACAGGGCGGCCCCGAGCGAGAAGTCAGCCAAACATGGGACGGCCGGGACTGTACTGTATTTGACAGGACAGGACAAACCACCAGCACATCGGTAACTGCCATGTCTCTATGCATCGATATCTGCAGCATCTATAACAACAGACTCCAATCACAATCGATCTATATCCATCTCAGAACTCCAAGCTGGTGAAAGCACTTCGAATCGAAGCGTAGTCTTAGAAAGTCGGGATACGATGTATAAATACACGTATCATCATCTAGCATCTTTTCTAGTTCATACTACTATCTATATATTGACATCGGAGTAAAAACAACTTCCGGTCGAGTTCTCATCAGCCATGGATACATATATGTATATATGCATATGATGCTATTTAATGTATTCATGTAATGTGCGGGAAATATTAATGTTAGGATATTAAACGGCTGGCAGGCAACAATATGACCCCCCCGAACACTGTAGCTGCCAACCCGTTCCCAGACTTTATATATTGACCCAAAATCGATTATATCCAATCCCTAAATAAATCGAAATTACTCAATATATAAATCTGGATGACAAAATCCTTGTTTGATCTCGGAGAAGCTTCTTCGTTAGGTTCTAGGTTTTGATTCGGTTCGAATTAGTCCTCTCCTCTTATAATTGCGACTAAGCACGTAGGACAGCGAATTTCCCTCTAGGAGGGAAGGTTGAATATTCTGCGAGGGGAGCGGGGTCTATAAGCTTTAAATACTCTTTTTGACAGGTGTACGATACCCTTATCTTATCCGATCATACAACAGCTGTCGAATCGAACGACAGTATTGCTGATAACTACCAGTAGCTATACTTCCCTATCGATATATATCCCTAGAATATCAAAGATAAAATACGCACTTCGTATCTAAATGCGGTGTTGGAGTGTTCGTCTGGGAAGATCCCTGCCTGCGTTGCGAATGTTGGAAATTGTAGTACAGAGTAGGTACATATCAGCCGATGCAGTCATGGCATGACGAGTTAGAGGAAGAGCATGGGCATGAGCATGAGCATGAGCATGAACATTCATCATCCATGACCATGCCAATGACCGTGACCATGACTGGGGGGCCGCGTGTGCGCTTTTGTCAGTCGGCTCCCGTTTCGTCCGTTTGCAGCTCTTGCAAACGCTGGAATGCCCCTCTCTTACATATTATATTACATACTACATACATCTATTGATGGTATATATATGGCGATGGCATCCGTCTTCGTATCCATTCTCCGCACTGTCTAATACAATATAATGTTGACATGACTGTTGGAGTGTTGGAAACCGTAATAGCTAAGTGGTAATAGTGCAGTGGTAGTGCCGCATAGAACCGGCTGTGATTGAAACAACCTCACCGCATCCAACTTTACTTTCACCCTCTCAACCCAACTCAACTCAACTTCCCCGCCATCACTCACTCACTCGCTCACATCTTCGTCACATCAAAACATCTCCATCGTCAACATCTCCAACCTCATCGGCTCCCTCGAAGACATCGCCGTTATTCCTCCCTCTCCGACGTCCTCTCTGCTGCCTGTGTTCACCGTATTTCTGCTGCAGTCTCGCCGAAACCGCCAGAGCTCCCACCCCGCCACTTATCATACATTGCAAATTTCAACATAAACCGCTCGTCCTCCTTCCCACCCTCCAATCTCCATCAGCCTCCTTTCCTCCTCATCCTCCTCCCTTCTCACCAACATCCACCCAATCAACCATGAACCGGCCGCCAGAATTCGTCCTCGATACCGTCGTCGAACCCACCTTCGCCAAAGATGTCGTAAAAGGTGCGTTCTTGCAGAGTTTTTCCCATCCTTTCTACCCTGCACTTTTGTTCACCACCCCTGCTCCCTTTCGACCATACATAAAAAAAACACCGGAGCCCACCGATGGCCATCCCACAACGATTTCCAGGCCAATATAGCAGAAAAAATGACGAGTTTTGATTGACTAACATGTATATCGGCGAAAAAAATAGCCATCCTCGCCGCTATCTTCTTCCACCGATTATTCCCCTCGATACGGCCGAAAACAAGGGACCTCCTAGACCTGACGCTGGTAAAATACCGACTCCGAACTCCGACATTTTACATTACATAAAAAAATATATCCTGTCTAATACAATTCGTTTATTTTTCTCCAGCCTTCGGTAGATGACTCCGAACTCGATGCACTGATAGAAAACCGCACCTCCTCTATGATCCGATCCGTCGAATCCACGCCTGGCGCATCCTCAGCGAAAACCCAGATAGCAGTCCAATTCTTCGAGAAGAAGCAAAAGCGAAAAGCATGGTTCTCCACTAAAGATGAAGAAGTATGCTGGGAACAGTGGTTACTCGATATAACGTTATTATACCCCAGAACTGAGTCCCGTACGCCCATTTCCCCCTCCCTTATATCGTAAAACCAACACGACCTTGCTAATAGCATAATGATATATTGCAGAACGCACACAAGCCCGCAAAGACATGGAATCCGCCCTCCAACTAACCATCCTAAAAATCATCGACATCGTAAATAACAACAAAGACCATATCCCCCCGATAACGACTAGCGATTACAACCCGTTTCCTTATAAGATTTTTGTACCGCAGAAAGGGGATAACTGGGGCGGCCGATTCTTTTCGACATAGACCGATAACTACTACCATATATACACAAAGAGTCATACCGAGCTCTGATCCTACCCTGGCCTTTTTTTCGATAAAGGAGTTTTGAAAAGGGGTGGCTTAGACGGATTCTCTTTTCAACCTGGATACCCTTCTTTTAAACACACCACCAGTATATATTCTTTCTTCTTCTTCTTCTTCTTCTTATGCTCTTCTTACCAAAGGGAAGAGCTTACGACAATAGAGCGACTGATCGGGGACAAAAAAGCGTGTTTTTTCCTTGAGGAGTTTTTGTTGATTGAGGGTGACAAGTTTCTCTTTTTATTCTACTTTTCTTTCTCGTTCTCTTTTACTCTTTCACCCAGTGTCTTCCTGCTTTGGCTTCTGCCGTTTTTTCACTCTGTTCAGACGCAATATCGATACCTAAGCGCAAACAAAGGGGGTTTTTATATCTTGTATTTCTATATATCTTATGTCCAGTGGGAAAGCGAAGCGGTATACCGGTACTCGATAAAAAATAAGGTCTATCTAACTGTCTGTTTATTTTCTTTCTTTTTCTTAACGTTTATGATACCCCATCATGTACCAAACCCCCCTCTTCTTCTGCTTACCCTACATTAAAAAGAATTCCCTTTTTCCCGTCCTTTTTTTTTTTTTTGCGACGAGTTTTACGAGTTTTCTTGACTTTTTTTCTACTTTTTTTCAACAAAAAAAGGAAAGGGAAGGGGAAGGGGGGTTATAAGATAAGATAAAGCTACATCAGCTTTTTTTTTCGAAAATACATCAATCATGTTTTAAAAAATGAAGTTTTTTCTGTAAAAGGCCTGTAAAACATTATTTACACGAAGAGAAGGAGAAGAGGGGGGGTATCACAAGAAGCCGATCGATCTGGGAATCTGGGGGAGAAAACGTTTAACACATATGCAGTCAACAAGCGATATGACAGCATGCAGCAGCGGAGATCTAGACGGCAGCTAGGGAGGGGGGTGTTTAGAGAAAATGGGGCATGTGCGCCTGGCTCCTCGCGCCCCGCCCGGAGATGGTATAGCGCCCGTCAAGGAAATAGCCTTGAGACAAAAAATGATACCGGTCAGTTAGCTACAGCTGGTCGGTCAGCTTTTGCTATGCGAGGGTAGCTAAGCTAAGCTAAGCTTTAGGTTTTGGAGCTTGGTCCTTCTAGATCTGCGCTCCCGAGAGGCTACTGGGAGCTGAAGCTGTGAAGATGGGAGCTGAAGCTCAAGGTGGAAGAGATATATATCTCGAAAAGATTTGATGTTTTACTTATTTTACACTATACCATGAATAGACTAATAATACAAAACTCACCCCCCTTCGATGAGGGGATCGATATTTTTGAAATTATTCAACTCTTCAGATATTTTTTTTTCTTTATTTACAGCTGTCACCAGAAGAACCCAAGTGACGAATTAATCGCTGAGTTAAACAGTAAAAGCTTCAAATACAGTCGTTTCCTGTAACGTCAAAGCTTTCATGACTACAAAAAGGGCAACAGAGAAAAAGAGCTAAGGGAAACTTCCCGCCGCCTTGCTGACTACCCTAATCCCCTCTGCCATCATCCACCGCATTGGTAACTCAAAAATCTCCTTCCAAGCTGCCGGGTTTGTCGTCGTGCATATATACACTGTACAGTCTAGGTAAAAACAGAAGGAAAAAAAAAAAAGTTGCATTATGCATCGTACGGCGGGGTAGCTAGCTCCAACAACAAACCCAAACGATATCAATCGATAATGATTACTTAAGTAATTAGTACGTACGGTGCACCACGATATGATATGATGCCAGCTTGGCCTTTTTGAAATATGTAACCACCCCCTCCTCTTCAAACCCTTCGATCTATAGAGTTTCATGCACGTTGACATGTCTTATGCTGATGTTGTGCATGGTAGCTTGATACAAAAGATTTTGATATATCTATAAAATTGGGAGTTTTTTGCTGCAAGATTACTGGTCGATAAATGAAGTATGAGGGATATTCTATTCTGCGGTCGTTTACGACATCTTTCGAAGTTTTCTACGAGTAGTTTGGTATCTTTATAAAAACCTTAAATCAATTCGAACCATACGAGACCTATCGAAAATAGCTAAAGTATTGAAAAAAAAAAAGGAGAGAACGTCGGAATTTTTGTCCCTACGGTTACACAACAAAGGAATAAGAGAGAAAAACGCAAAAAACGACAATGGGTATGTAATGTTCAAAAGAAAAAGAGAACGAAAAGAAAAAAAATAAAAGTTGTAAGGAAAAAGCCAGGGTGTGTTTTTGTACCGTCCAGTGTAATCACATGTAGCAGCTTTCGAATTTTTTTGACAAGAGGGATTTGAGTTTTTTCAGAAGATAGGTAACTCTTCTTTCAGGGTAACGAGGTTGTTAAGCGTAAAAACGAGCAGTGTATAAAAGTACAGCGTTTTTCTTTGATAATCCCTCGATTAACCACTTCCTATCGATTCCTTTCCTTTTCCTGCCAAAAACAAATCGCTATATCTTCGCCCGTTTTTTGTTTGCTAAAGTATTATAATTTAATTGGCGTGTGGCTTCTCAGCAGCATCGGCCTTAGCACGGAAGCTGGCGGATCCAGGGTTCTGAGCCTTGAAGTAGCGGGCAAAGAGTGGGTAGAGAGCGTTGCGGAAGAGGATCTGGGCACCGCTGAACTGTGGGAGGGCGAGCCAGAGGATGAAGGCGAACTTGAAGAGGTAGTAGAATGGGAACCAGTAGGTGAGGTCGAGACCGGCTTCAAGGACGCTAAAGAGTTCAAGAGAGGTGGTTAGTATCCAAGTATGTTTTTCAGGAAGTTCAAGCTTCCTGGTTTGGAGATCATGTGACGTAGAGGAGGGGATTTTCGCTCTTCGCCTAAATGTCTCGGTGGATGGGAGGGGTTTTTACCTGAGGAAGGAGAAGCAAACCCAGTAGGTCAACCATTGGGTGTCATCAGCTTGCTGGGTGGTGAATAGAGCCTAATGGGGAAAAGGTCGGGTGTTAGCGTGATGGGGTCTTCATAAATATCCTTATCTCGTTTCCTTCACCGAAAAATTTCGGACAAACCGAGATGGGGGAAGAAAAAAAAATTACCTGGAGAGAGTAGTAGGCAGGAATAACGAAACCAGCGAGGTTGACGAGAAGTTGGCCTCCCAAGTTAAAGAAGATCAAGACGAAGTACAAGAAGCTGCAGGTTTGAGAAGTTAGCAGGGGTGTGTTTTGAGGAGGGGTTACAAATGGAGGATTTGCTCACCCGACGCCTCCAATGACGTAGACCTTTGGGACATCTGTCATTCACGAGAAAACACACAGGTTAGGAGATGAACGGATTTCGTGCTAGAGTCTAGTCTGAGGGTAACGAACTGGTTTGCTTCTCGAAGTTAACGAGATAGGGGTATTTGGAGAGCTGGACATGGGAGTTAGCTATGCACGGTACTGGGAAATGAGAGTGGGAGAGAGAGAACGAACCTCCTTATCAAATTGAGTAACTCCGTTTTGGAATTGAGCCTATGAACTGTTAGCATCGGAGAAGTAAAAGTGATGCTGTTGAGAGTGGTGAGGGGATGCACGAGACATCACCAGAACACTGTTGGTCTGCCAGGTCTTGCGAGCAGCAGTAACAGCGGGGGGTCGGTTTGACGGGAGTAGTGGGGAATATACCTGTAGCCTTTCCTGGAATGCCATTTTGTATGGAAATTTAGGGGAGGAAGAAGATGAAGATAGAAATGGAGGAGCTTCTTGAGTATTCTTTGATACTGTTGGTGGTGATTATGATTGTGATTGAGATTGAGATTGATGGAGGAGAGATAGAAGGGAGAGAGGGAGAGGGAGAAAGTGGTCAAACGAGGGTTTAAGTTAATTAATATTTCCTGGTGGGGCTTTTGGGGCAGTCTCAGTCAGAGAACAACATACTATCACATGTGAGTGGCAGCTAGTTAGCAATCTAAAGATGTATGTAACTAACTCCTCATTGCGGACATACATACGTACAAGTCTGATGCAGAGATTTCTTCGACCAGCTGGCCTGCAGGTATCAACCTCGAATCGAATGGATCTTAGCCCGCATTCCTGACAGGGTCTTGATTCGATTCGATTGTTTGGTTCCCTGCTTTGAACTGGCGTGGCGAAAATGATCCCACGCAAACGTCATTCACACGGTAACAAACGACGTAAAGCTCTGTTCTGTCGACTTCACAAAGAAAAGAAGATGTCATCTCGAAGATGTAATTCGGATTCTTAGGATTTCCTTTAATGAATCCCTGCATGAGACCCATCGCGTGTGTCCGCGGATGACGGACTGATATCATGCATGCATTCGAGATTATGCGATATCGATAGATAGCCATTAATATAATCTCAATCAACAGGGCAGCTGCTGGCGGGGTTGCTTCCAACGCAACGCATTCACCCCCATTATGGAATATATAGGTGCACACTTGACCTTGGTAGGTAGGCCTTAGGATACTTAAGTAGTATATATCAAATATAATATATAATATACGGGATAAGGATAGGGATACAGGTTGAGAGAGGTATCGCGGGTTCAAGTCCTCTTCCTGCTCCTGCCCTTCCGCCCTCTGCTGTCATCTTCATGTTCGTCCTCCTCTTCCAGTATCGGGAATATCCGCTGTCTTCCAAGATCCCCTCTAAACCCCGGCGGTATCAAATCAGGTGACAAGGAAGTCGGGCTCAACGAGGATATTTCCACCTCTCTTCCTCTACCAAACCTGCCGTACATTTCTCCCGATCCAAACGAGGGGCCTTTGAGCAGTGGAGCTTCCCTGCCTTTGTCCGATGGCACGGGAATGCGTTTCACCCCAGTTTCAGCTTCAACAGGATACGGATGGCGGTCAAGGCTGAGGGTGGAGAATATGAACGAGGAGAAGAAAGAGAAGATGAGGCCAAGGGACAGTCCTGCCAGAGCTGCTATGCCTAGGTAGATATATATTATCTAGATTCATACGTTAGATAGTAAAACAAAATATAATATCTAATATCGAGCTATATGATATATAAGGAGGGCTCTTACCTCAACCTTGTGCACCAGCCACAGCGGTAGCTGGAGGATGTTGACAGTCAAATCGAAGAAATAGGCCGTCAGTGCCGTCAGAGGCGATATCAAAAACAGGAAGACGGCCAGTCCGAACCGCAAAGGAACGAGCAAAATGTCGCCCACCGATGCCATCTAGTTGATATTATGGTACCTTCTCAAGGTTAATCGCTTAAGCTAAAGACGGGCTCGGACGGGTCTCGGAGACGGCAAGATCCATCCGTCTTTGCCTGGCCTTCGAGGGGTGGTGTCTATCAGACTAGCTACAAGGAGAGGTTGTTGGTGAGGTTATATCTCTGTTGAAGAGGTAGATGCCATGGAATGGATATTCGAATGCAGGAGATAATATAATAGGCTGCTCACATGCTCGGAACAACCCCGACTGCAGTGCCCTAAGAACAACTGGAACTGCTGCTTAGAGGTAGTGACGTCCGTAGAGCATGAATTTGGAATAAAAAATCGGAACCGCAAATTGGAATTTTAAACCGAAAGACTTTTTATTAAGTGAGTGTATTTTAGCTGCATGATTTTATATCGAACCCAGATGTTCGCTGTGCTGGCCTGCATATTTTAACTGCTAGTAGCACTAGCCATTGCATTTTTGCCCCTCCTTTCATGTAACCTCTTCCCACTAGTCCTTGTATACTGGTAATCTGCGGATGAAGTATCTTCGATGGATATTTACACTGCTTGGATAGCATTCCAAATGTCTTTGAAGCTGTAGCTACTGAGCTACTAGCTACCTACTGTGGTACATGCAGAGGAAATGCAAATGCAGTTCATGTAGGTATGGTGTGTGCCAAGCCCAACTCAACCCAACCCAATCCAAGCTCGCTCGCTCGTTCGCTCCAGCTCGTCACTGCACCGTCAACCTCCAAGTGAGCGAGTATTGAATGCACCAGCTCACAGACTCTCCTCCAACCCCTCCAATCACCCCCTCCAATCCGCCGACAAGATGGGAAACGCTCAATCGCAGGAAGGCCAGTCCGGTCTGACTGGCTCGCAGCCTGGTAGTTCCAGTTCCTCAAGGTCTGATCGGTCCCACCACCATCACCATTTCCCCCACTCCTCAGGAACCCACCATACCCGCCGCCCGCCACAGCGGAAGAACAGCCTCTCTGCTGCCCCTCTCAAAGCTGCTCCTACAACATCTACTACTCAAGATCACGAGATCCTGCTCAGTGCCGATATACCGGTTACCAGGGGTACGACTACACCTTCCACTGGCTCCGCTGCCGAAAAGCTACTCGATATTAGTATCTCAGCTACACCGTCCGTGGACCCATCACCCCTGCGCACTATGGACCTCACAGGCGCTTCAGTTCCCAAAATGTCCATTCAGGACCCTAGTGTCCCGGACAAGATAGACACAATTATCAGCGTTGACGTTCCAGCCCCGTCCCGCCGAAGGAATAGCTTTGGCAGCGCTACAACGGTTGACACCGTCGAACTTGACGAGATGAACATCGACGACACAAAAGCTATCCCTACAACCATCGAATGGACCGAAGGAGGCAAGAAAGTTTACGTTACAGGTACATTCTCCGGCTGGAAGAAGAAGTTCAGACTCACTAGAAGCGAGGGACATCTATCTACTGTCGTACCCTTACCACCTGGAACACATCACCTGAAATTCCTGGTCGACGGCCAAATGAGGATTTCAGATGCATACCCAACCGCCGTCGATGCTGCTGGAATCTTAGTAAACTACATTGAAGTCATAGCAGACGACATGCCACCTCTCGAACGCCAGCTATCCACCCACTCCGCCGAAAAGGCTCCAGAACCCCCACAAAACATGCTAAACAGCACCAACAACTCCTTCATCCAAACCCAAGTCCAACCTGCCAGGCGATATACCTCTGAAATCCCTGCATTTTTGGAAGATTTGGAAGAAAAACAAGAACAGTACGGCAGGAGCTTTGATTCCCAGTTACCGCCGCCGCCATCATTGCCTATGATCCTTAGCAAGGTTATCTTGAATGGTGCGAATACGATACGCGATGATAGTAGCGTTCTGCCTATTCCAAACCATGTGGTTTTGAACCATTTGGCGACGAGTTCGATCAGGAACCAGGTGTTGGCGATTAGCGCGACCACGAGGTATAAGAAGAAGGTTAGTACCTTATCGAGTCGACTTTTAATTGATTCTATGTGCTAATAGAGAAATGATATAGTACGTCAGTACGATCCTTTACAAGGCAACCTCCACATCGGATGATTGAGCCATCTACCGATCCAGACGAGCTTAATAGTCCCTTCCCACCCTTCGTTTTTCTTTTTGTTAACTCTCTATCATTAAGGATACACACTTTGTAAATGGCTCGTCGTGAGTCTTTTTGTCGGTAACGCTTTAGATGAAACCCCTGTTTCCTTTCTTTGTTGTTTAAGCTTTACTGGGTCCTCATTAATGATGGCGACAGAAACATGCAGCGTGAGCGACTTGGATTTTTTGTGTAAATACTAGGTTATTACTCTCTTGTTGGTTTTTCTTTTGTTAATTGTTTTGTAAAATTGGCGTCGGTGGGAGGGATTCTTTGTTATAGGTGAGATGGTATACCTTTGGAGGATATGGGATTAACAAAAAAGTATGAAAAGGGAATTGAAGTAAACTACTAGTACTCTTAAGATACTATTTTCTCAATTCCGTGACTCCTAACCCGCTAAACTCAGATGCCATTGATGTGTAAAGCGATTATTTTGTAGAATTATACGGTCAATAGCCACCACTAGAATAATCACCGTATCCCTATCCCTGTGCAGGATAACCTCCACCTGGGAGGATTCTATATTATAATCAAGACCAAAAATTTTTGAACCCACTCCATTGAGCATTATCGACGCCGCCACGAGTGTTAAGGCGACAAATTATGTCTAGAAATTGTCTGACCGTGCTTGACTTTTCATCCACGTGGATATAACGGCCGTCGAACCTTAAAAGAATAAAAAAGGACGAATAGTCATTTATTTGGTTTCGCAGTATTTGCGGCGAAGCTTGTTTAAATATTTTTTTAAGGTATTGATAAGATCCAAAAAAAAAAAAAAAAAAATTGGACGGGGAAGGCTTACTCAGTGTTGTTCAAGGCGTTCATTGCTGCGATAGCATCACTTTCATTCGTGAAACGGACAAGACCATAACCTCTGGATCGGCCGGTATCTCTGTCTTTGACGACTACCTAGAGAATTAAATCCTCTTGTTAACAGGTCGGCAATGATTGAAAGCCTGTGGCCGAGAGGTAGGTGAGCTGGCTAAAGGTTGTATATAAAAGTGGCCTACTGCTTCCTCAACATTACCGAATTCCTCGAACTTCGTTCTAAGCGTTTGGTCATCTGTATGCCCGGCAAGGCCCCTTGTCATGATGAATATTAATTAGTGTACAATTTGAGACTGAAGATATCCAAAGTACTCAAGTAGCTAGCGCCAGGGGATTCCAGACACCTACGCGACAACAAGTTCAGACATGATTATTTAAACGTATTTACCCAAAGTGTTGAGAGTATATGTGATGTATTTCAGATGATCGATTATTCAAAAAGGTGATGGTATGACGAGCAGATTCAATAATGAAACGGGTCTTTCAGGAGCGGGGAATATCTGGGTTTTTAACGAGTGTAACATATGGGGGTATTTCGTCAACGAAGCCAATAAGATGGAGGGGGTACGGGCAATAACGTTAGGGATTCGAAGGCTTGGTTTGCAACGTTTGTGACTGGGTACGAGACCAATTCGGGATGCATATGCATATACATGCATTCAGAGCTGCAAGTGCGGTACGTACCTTGAACCCGTTCATTCTGTGGAGCAAGCCGTAGGTCAAGACGGAAGGATATGAGGGCTGTGTATGTGTACATTTAGCATATGTGATGTGTAATATATCAACATGATACGTCCCTCATTTGTGATGTTGAGGATGAAGTCTACGTGCGCGGGTGGGGGTTTGAAATTACAACATTTCGAATGGGGATTGGGGATATAAAAGTGTTGAAGGAGGGTTCAGCGAGGATGGTTAGGACCAGTCTCGTAACCAGACAATTTTGGTTAGGACCAACGAGACCAGTTAGGACTCTCTTTAGAAACATATATCTCCTTCCTGGTATATGCTGACGAGAGTTATTTAATGCAGCATTATAACCTCGAATCCAGGAATCAGGGCTAGGTAAAACCCGGTTCAAGTTATTCGAGAAGTCGAAGGTCGATAAATAAGACTTTTTACTCCTCGTTCTTTTTGTTACTTCTTGTTAATGTGGGTAAAATTACCGTAGGAACGACGGGAGAGATTCGGATCTTTGTTATCATCATATATTCATATATATGACTAAAATAAGATATCTTGCAGGATACGGACTACAAAACAACAGGAAGGAATCCCTCTTTCAGGTCCCACTTTCCTATTTGTATGGTCCCTAATCGCCAACGTAAAACCAAGCACTATCGGTATGGGAAGATAAATAGGTAAAAACGTAACTTCGAAGAAATATTTCGCTGTTATAACGTTTGAAGCTTGGTTAAGTCATTAGTACTATCGCCCCTGGGTACATCCATGTTCATTCTCTGCTCCTGCTAGGACCCGAGCCACTAAAGGCAACTAAGGCGAAACCTCCCGGTTTTCCGGTCTCTTTGTTCGTCAAGATAGTCTATATATATTAGGGAATCGGGTCCTGCCAGCATGCAGGGATTTAAAAGGATGCCATACTATTGACTCAATTTCACCAAACTCACTGAGCCGTTTGCGGATCCCATCTTCAGTTGTATGCTCGGAGAGACCTCTCTTCGTCGTGATGCATGATTAGAGACTGAGCATTAGCTTTGGTGGAGTTGGATACGGATAGCTGGAGGTTAACTTTACGCCACGAAAACGTAAACAGTCGGCATGGCTTTGGAAGTTAATCGTTCTTCTGTAGTATAATTTAAACGTATAATATTGGAAAGTGGTTACTGAAGGGAATATAGGGTAAAATCGATTGGGATTTTCTTAAACGCGTCAAGGGGAGATACATGAGTATTGAATATAGTTATATAGGCAGCGTATGGGGGGTAACTGATCATGATCATGATGTCAATGAATTCGATGCCAATTAATCGGTTTATACAGAGTTAAATTCGAGCGTATTGCGGGGTATGTGATTCTAGGTGCATATATGCATCCGAATGCGGCAATGCAGCTATAGTGTGCGCCTTGGGCCGCCCCGGTGGCGGATCTTACGGACAAGCGAACGGACAGAAAGGGCCGTGTGGATAGATTTGGATCGATCTGGTCTCGTAGATCCATCATTGATCATGTCTTTTATGTGTGGTCCAAAAAATTGATGACGTTTACAATTATGCAGGTTTTAGGGGTATAAGTTTTTTATTTCATAGTATTCCGAATGGGATGGAATGAGAAAGCCGAGTTGAGGTGGCTGGCCAGAAGGCTATCTTGACATCCCTTTTTGGTCTCTGTGGATCTCGATCGATGATTATATCATAGATGGAAGATTTTGGTATAACCTCAGATCTGGAGCGCTCAAGCGAAAACTAGGGCGCCTAATCCAAGTTCAAGAGGCTTCACAAGCAGTAGACATCGATATCGTGAGAATTCCATGATATGAAATTGCGAATGCCACTAGGGCTGGCTGAAGCAAAGCAGTCAGGCGTTGTGTGTCAGAAAGTGGCTAGCTTTTTGGCGAGACTGCAGGGTTCCTCAAACGGTACTCGACTTTCGGGTTCCAATAACTCTGTCTATATAGAGCTATATATAGCTATAACGTTAACTAGCTAGCCATTTTAAACCGGAAAGCGCTTGTGATTGCGCTTCGGATTAAGTCATAGAGTCTTGTAGTATTGAAATACCGAATTTATTGTCCGCACTGCAAGGCTTAACGTAACTAAGGCCAGTGTCATGTCAAGACATCCCGGGATTGGGTACAACGCAATAATCCCAACAATGTTAGTTAGCAAGAAACCCCAGCACAGGACCAGATAAATCTGGGCCACTCTTACACTCTACTCCGAGAATATCGAATGGCAACTAGTGTTCCTCCGAAATCGAGTGATTAGATGCACTTATTAGCGTGCATATAACTGGGAAAGGTTTCATCAGTCAGCCAGCCTTGTTTAGGTTCGGTTCTCGGGGTTGCCATACATGTGCGCCCCATGCAGAATATATCATGATATCAAAAAATGTTCTAAATCCTCTCGCTAGCTGCGCTGCGCTGCCAGCTGACAGCGCGCGCAGGGTAAGGCTGGTTGGCCTGTGAATCCAAAACGACGTTGCAATCGTCGGCTTCTCGAAGCAAGTTTTGGAACACCAGTTGGTGTTAGAGGAGGAACATGCATGCCAGTAGTGCTGTCTGTAGTATTCGAGGCCTTTCGATGCTGAAATGTATTGATATTGGATTGTGCGAGGCGGTGCATTGGTATAGATTTTGGGCTTCATGATAGTGTATATAAAGGATGAGATTCCCTCAGTACGATGTTTAATTCTTTTATATCAATAGCAGATACTTCAACTACAAGAAGAAAAAGTTTTAGATCCTTACTTCCATTATTACAGTCTGGAATTGTAATATTCTTTATTTCCTTTACTATTTCCGAACATCGATATCAACTTCATAAAAGTTTTCAACTTCACCCATACCACGGTTTTTAACTTCGCTATATCGAACATTATAATCTAGCCGAAATGAAGACTTCAGCCGCCGGATTAATCCTCCTCTCTCTCACTCTCGGGCCGAAAGTATACGCGGCCCCGGTCCCCGAACCTGGATTCTTCGACGGTATCGTCAATTGGTTTAAGGGTGTGGAGCCTATTACCTCTACAGCGAATGGTGGCATTCCAACTGTCCAAGCGCGTGATAGTATACCGACACTCCAAAATGCCGGAGCGATTCCGACCTTGAACATGATTCCGACCATTCGTGCGAGAGGCCAGCCTAGGACTTTTGGAAATCCTGGGGCAGTGCCAACGTTGTATTACCAGGCTGGTCCAGTGCTGACTCTTTATGGGCGCGGACAAGTTCCTACGGTTGGAAATGGCGAAGCTGTTTCAACTGTTAACCCGGTTCCTACTTTCAACGCACATGATATCCCAACCTTAAGAAATGAGGGAGCTATTCCGACTCTTGGGGTAATCCTGACTCTCCACGCTCGTAATCTGGTTCCTACACAAATCCCAACTTTGAGAAATCAAGAAGCTATCCCGACTCTCCAAGTTGTTCCTACCTTCCAGGCCCGTAATCAGATCCCTACCATTAGAAATGATGGGGCAATTCCAACTCTCCGCCTAGTTCCTACTTTGAATGTTCGCCAGATCCCAACTTATAGGAACGACGGAGCAATTCCAACTCTTAAGGTGATTCCTACTCTCCAGGCCCACGAGGTAATCCAAACGGTTGGAAACGGTGCGGCGATTCCAACTGTTAACCCGGTCCCTACCCTTCAAGCCCAGGATCGTATCCCTACACTCAATGCCGCCGGAGCAATCCCTACTTTCCAGGCTCGTGATACAGTCCAAACCATTGGAAATGATATGGTGGTTCCCACTATCGCTCCAGTGCCAACTTTGCAAGTCAACGGTCAGGTCTCGACTCGCAGGGAAGCAACCCCAACTCTTAATCAAGTTCCGACCTTCCAGGCTGGGCTCTAGGGGCTTAATGTACAGCGTTGAAAACACCATATTATGTTGATTTCGCTTTTGATTCAAGAAATATCTTTGTAGATAGATAGATATAGAGAAATAGACAATAAATATCATATCCTCTTACAATATATACATGATAGGTTCGTTGTCGCGTGCACGTTATCAGCTACAGTTCAATGTTCAATCTAGAGACTACTCAATCCCGTTGATGGTGAGTGTGAAATAGCAATGGCCCTTGGCATCTGAATGATAACGGGAATTGAAAATCCTAACCTCTAGTGTTGGGACGTTGGCTGAACAACATCCAACTCGTCGCCGAAACCATACAGAATATCTAGGGCTCTAGAGTGAGGCATAGTACTTAGGTAAGTACCAAGTTTGACTTCTCAATTATATTATAATGGTCAACTTTCAGTTTACTGGAAAATATAGAAAATACTAGTCTCTTAAACCAGCTTCGACATAGAAAGATGCTGAAATATCGAGCAAACCTTCAAAAACTATAATGAGCCTCGAATTTCTCCTTGTCGATGAACATATTCTTTAATCAGTTTAGAAATTATCCGAAAACCGCTGTCCCGAGCTAATTCAGCAGCTTGAGCCGCCTTCGTTGTGTCCATGTCTAAGAGAAGTTTGACGATATCCGTCCTGCCAAAACTAGCCGCTACTTCTAGCGGTGTTAGCTCGAGGGTAACTAGCTGCATGTCCATCCCTCTGCCTAGATATATTTCTGTTGGATGTGTGGCTGTTACATCCGCCCCCCTTTCGAGAAGGAGCAGGAAAGCTACCAAGTTTCCACTCTCTGCGGCCTCACAAAGTGCATTGGCGGTTGGCGTTTTCCAATCTGCACCCCGATCAAGGAGGAGTTTTACAGCCTCGTTTTTGAAATGATGGATAGCAAAGTTGAGGGCTGTGCTTCCATAGCTGTCAGTCTGATTAATGTCGCAACCCGCATCGATTAGCATGTTTATCGACAATAGATCCCCATTCTCTGATACTTCGTGCAAAGCGCACTCGCCGAATTCGTCCACTTTGTTAACATCAACCCCGCATTCAAGGAAAAATCTAAGCAGTTTACTACCGGTATCGTATGCCAGCCATCTTTGCAACCGTAATACTTGGCTCAAGGCGCCCCGTGTCCTAATTTTGTTGGAACATCGGCTACCCTGAAGTAGCTCTACGGCTTGCTCCGTAACACGGTTGAATATCTCCCCCCGAGGTATTTCCCCGTCGCTAGATTGTATAGCTTTAAGAAAATCCAGGGAAATAAAATCTAAGCATAAGAGCTCGGAGACGCATTCCTCAAGAAGTTTCTGGAGGAGGTGTTGCGGGAGGAGTAAAGTTGTCCCCTCTCTATCATGGAGCATCTTTCGGACCATTTCTATAGCAGGATGGCGCTCCTTCCATCTGGCTTCGGGGGGCATAGATTGTAACGCTGAAAGCGCGCTTTCGATGATTCTTTGATGATTGCCCTCCTGATCGCTTTGAGAGGCTGCTGCTTGAGTGGCCAGAACCATTTCGAGTACTTCCAAGTTGCCACCGCGAGCAGCGATTTTATGAATCCCTTCATATCTAGCCGCGGCATCCTTCAAGAAGGAGGCATTGCAGCTGATTAATCCGCGCAGAAGTGAGGCGTCACCGCTTTCTATAACACTCTCCACGACTCCATCCGCCCTAATGATATCGTTCAATGAAACCTTGTAGCTTTCTAGTATGATACGCCCCAAGCTAGCATGTTGGTTCCTGAATGCTAGTTTTACGGCGGCTGCAGCGTCCCCATATCTCACTCCTTTCTGCAGAAGCATCTCAATAATGGGCAAATTTCCGGTTTCTATCGCCTTTCCCAATGCTTTGTCCAGATTTTTACTAGCCCCGCGAGAGATGAGAATCTTTGCTGCCTCTGTATTTGGCAGGCGGATCGCTAATTCCAAGGCTGTCTCATTGGCATCGAATTTGTAACTCGTATTTACGTCTGCGCCGGCATCGAGTAGTATATTTAAGATCTGGACATTGTGGATCGCGTCGCAGAGAGCTGGGAAGTCATTGGGCTTGACACCCTTTTGTAGGATGTACTTTACAAACTCAACCTTTCCCCGCAGACATGCCTCAGACAGTATGTTATAATGCCTCGGTCTGTAGTGCATATTTGCACCAGCTTCCAACAAATACTTAAATATCGACAAATCGTCCCAGTTTATAGCCTCACCGAGAAGACGAAAACCCTCCCGCCCCTGGATGAGATCAGCGTCCACGCGATCGATGAGAATCTGCAAAAGGTCTAGGGATCTTTGGCACACCGCCTCTTCCAAGGTGTCCATATCTGGGATGACCCCAAAGTTCAGGAGGTATCGGGCGAACCCGACATCCGCGGTTCGTATTGCCTCATTTAAAAGAATTACGCCAAAACTGCGGGATGAGTCGAGTGGTATGGCCAAAAAGAAAGGTAGTAAGCAATGTAGCTCGTGTTGCCTAATAAAACCGAAGATTTGGGAAATCTCCTCTGTTCCGTAGATCAGGCAGTTAGAGATCAGGTAGACTGTCCGCTGAAGAAATCCGAGGAATATTTTTCTATTTTTTGGCCCATCATTTATCTCTGCCAACAGTCTCCAGGTTTCGTCAAATGATTGGACTCCAGTTACTTGCGTGACGGTTTTGCTTCCAATATCGAGTGATCCTAAATTGACAATATCACTAAGCACCAGAGGATCTGAACGTTGTAAAAAGTTGCTCCAGATATCTTTGACTCCATAACGGTCGTGTAGGTATTCGTTAACCCATACGTCGTTGACATGGGTGTCTCGGATATCGATGTGGTCTGAGGGTGTGGGCTCTAAGGTACGTGTTATGTCAGTACCATGGCTTTTAGAATAATCGTAGGTGTTTATAGATCTATGTATGTATACCTGATAATCGCTTGAGAACCTCAGGAAGCCTTTGCAATGCATATACAGATGGCAAGTCATGAAGCTTTAGATTCGCAAACGCTTGAATCATATCAGGTGGAGGAGTGTATAAACGCGGGCGTTCTGGCGACGGACAATAGAGCTCGAGGGTGCTGCCTAACCTTTCGTGTAAGCGTCAAAGCAACGAATTAGGCTGCGTAATTAGTGTATAGTGGATTGTACCTTGCCACGAAGTCTCCTGGAAAACAGCCGTGTCATAGAACCAGAGGTTCCTTTTGAGTTTTCTCTCAGATTGCCTAACACCTTGCAACTGCACATTGATTTTTTTCCCTGGACACTCAACCCTTCGTTTTTGGATCTGGTTGTGTATATATTGATAGTCTACCTGTTTTAGATTCTTCTTGAATCTCCAAACGTCCCTCACCCTGTATTCTAGCTGTTTTTTTCTATGCCACTATTAGAGCGCTAGGACCCTCAAATTATATGTGTATATTAGTAGTGGACTCGAAACTCACGTTACTACAAAATTTTGGCCAGCTAGGTACAGCTGAACTTCTGAAACGGTTTTGTTTTGGTTGATGTACAAGTCCCTGATTTCCCCCTTACGAGCTTCCCAATCCGCCTGAGAAAATTGGTGTGCTGTGTGTGGCATCCTCTACAGGAAAGGTATAGCGATATTCCACCTCGCGCGCGTAGTCGCTGTTGAAGGATAATTATTGTAATATAATGAGGGAGGTTTGTATTGCTGAAGACGGAAGGGGGCAATCTTATTCTGTGATCTTGGGCGGGATCTCGTAGCTTTATAGCCCGATATCGATATCCCACGATGGATCGAGAGCTCGAGGTATTTGACATATTTACATAAACTTACGTATTACGCTTGTGCATGTCAATTTTGATGGACGCCCATATCAGCCTTGAGGTTTTGGATTCCGACCCAGGTAAACCTGCAGAGCTTGGCTTAAGTTGGCCTATCAAGTTGCAGATTTCCAAAATCCGGACAGGGGGTATTTTAAAAAGTGTGGTACAATTGTCCCGAGAATGTACTTTCCACACAATAAATGGTACAATTGCCTATGATGGTACTTCCCCAGGCTCGCTCAGGCACGACACCTCAGGAAAGCCTTGTTACCACCCCAAGAGTATGAACGCAGCATAAATGCAATGGCTACCGGCAAAGACACAGCGCCCAAGTTCACTAGCGGGGACGTCGACGCTTGAAAACAAGGTATTACAGTACCTACAACTCTGCAGCTACGTCTGGTATCTTTATTACCAATTTCTTCTCCCCTTAGCTTGCCTTTGTTTTACTTTATCGTTATTATCTATATATAAGCATATCCGCGTATTATAGATGCCATGGCCCTAGACTCTGGGAGCATCGTTGGTATGGCTGGCATATTTGTTGCCTTAATCCCAATTGCCTTCAGCATTTATGGATTGTTCCAAATTAGATCATGGAGATGGCGGAAAAGTAAGTCCTAATAAAAGTTTTGAGATCCGTGTCTCGTTGAAGGAGGTTCCTGTAATTGCTACAGGCTCATCTGATCCCCCCGTCTACATTAACTAACCGTGTGTAAATAGGCGCTGCCGTAATAGCGCCGTCAGGGAACGCAGGTGGAAATATGCCTGTGACTGGAGTATCTACACAACTTGGGATACCAATCGCGAGCACTAGCACTGTTTCATCCGCTTCCTGTAAGTTTGTAGCCGAGATTTTAATACATAGTTAACATCACCTTTAGATATATTTTAACTTAAACACTTTGCTTAGCAAGGGTTGGAACTTCAATAGGTCCAGCCGACAGCCAGGTTTAAATTCGCGCTCCAGTGCCAGCTCATGTAAATACGAACCGGCCCTGGCCCACTACCACGTGGTAGTCTCAAAATTTATTCGAATTCGACACAAGTATAATAACTACTATTAGTGCTAGAATCAGAAATAAATTGGAGTACGTCTTGAAACCAACTTAAACCGCAACGGCTAAATGGAACAGAAGGAAAACTTTAAAGAAATGTTCTGTCGAAGGTCTTTCGATCGGGGAAGCTGGGAGAAGGGGAAATTTGAATCTCTGAGGGGCAAACTTTTGATTAGATTATGTGTTTTCATTTTGCATGTTTGGTAGTGTCTATCGATAAATGGCATGTATAAAGAATGTTATGTAGAGACTACCTGCATAATTATAAAATCGTTTCTTTGCACGAAGTTTGCTCGATCTCGTCACCAGACCTAAGTTTGCCTAGGAGTGGTCTCGTGAACCAGCCTCACCAACACTCTGCCTTAGTTTTATGAATGATAAGCAGTGACTAACATTCCTTTCAAACGGTATCTAGCTTGCAAAACTTCCAAGACCCCTCGAGATTCAACTTTGCAAGATGGTATGAAAATAAACTGTGTTGACTGACCAGAATCCAACAAATGCTCCCAACAATACAGGAAATTTGAAACAAAGACTCTAAGTACTAGCTCCCGTCTGGTAAAGATTAAACTAGCATCGATAGCCCAAAATTAGTGGCGGGAATGTCTTTTCGTCGTCAGCTGTCGATTTCCGGTCGGCGCTGCGCCTCGGCGGGGGTGGAAGTGTCGTGGCTAAGCCAAGCGGACGGACCTGACTTGCAGGGGCCAACGTCATGCCTTTGCTAGGCCCATGTTGCTTGTTGCTTGCTTGCTTCCGTATTCCGAGAAACCCAACCACATTGGCTAAAACCAAGCTGACGACCTGCTTGCCCTTTTTCATTTCGTTCTTACTTCTCCCACTCTCTCCATCTCATCTTCAACTTCAAAGGTCTCGATACTCCCTCGGAACTCGAACCAGCCTGATTGCCTCCATTCTGATCCGGTTCACCCCGCCTGGCCGCAACACTTCTGCAGTATTAACGTTATTCCACAAGGCCCGGAACAACCTCAAAGAAGCCAACATCGCCAGCCTCATCTCATTCTCACTCAAAGCATCGCACAACTACTCCCAACATCGCTCTCCTCTTACGTCTACACAGTATCATCCTCTCCGCCCACGTTCTCCCGATCTACGAAAAGAAGAGCCTCGTCTCGTTAAACACCAGTCAAGATGAGTTGGGCAGGTATGTCGAATCCTCACTCATCCTCAGCTTCCTCAGTTTGCCTAAGGATATAATACTCACTTACTCTTACCTGGTAGGCTTCAAGAAAACCGTCAACAGGGCAACCACCCAAGTAATGATGAAGGCCGGCCAGATAGAACGTACCAACGACCGCGAATACGAAGTCGAAGAACGTCGTTTCCGCGTCATGGAAGCTGCGGCAAATAACCTCCAGAAGGAAGCGAAGGGCTACTTGGACTCCCTGCGTGCCATGACCGCGTCGCAAATGCGTATCGCTGAGACTATCGATTCGTTTTACGGAGATAGCGGGGCTAAGGATGGGGTTAGCAGGAGTTATAGGCAGGCAGTGGAAGAGTTGGATGTCGAGACTATCAAGGCCCTTGATGGGCCCTATAGAACGACAGTATTGGAGCCGATTTCGAGGTTTTGTGCCTATTTTCCGGATATTAACGAGTGTATGTGTCCTGGAACGGGGTATTGTTCGAGAGGGAGGTGTGCTAATGGGGTTAAATAGGCATCAAGAAGCGTAATAACAAGCTGCTTGATTACGACGCTCTACGGAATAAAGTGAAGAAACTCGTTGAGAAACCAGACCAGGATCCGACAAAACTGCCGAGGGTACGTTATTATTTATATTCATTTTTACGGATAGACACTGACAGATTTATCTTTGTACAGGCAGAAAAAGAAGCTTCCATGGCGAAGGAAATCTACGAGGCCCTGAACGAGCAACTTCAAACCGAACTTCCAAAACTAATCGAACTGAGAGTACCATATCTCGACCCCTCGTTCGAAGCCCTGGTTAAGATCCAATTGAGGTTCTGTGCAGAGGCGTATTCGCGGATGGCACAAGTACAACAGTACTTAGACGCGAATACACGAGAGGAGTACGCACAGGGTCATTTAGATAGTAGGGTCGAGCAGGTGTTGCAGGAGATTCGAGATTTGAGTATTGCAGGCGGGGCATAGGCGGGCTTGTTTTCCTGTGCTATGGGTCGGGGTGTGTCGTTCGTTTTTAGTACTTACATTTTGGAAGAATTGGTGGAATGATCGTATCGATTCATGGCGTATTATTAGCTTAAATGGAAGCAATTGCATTCGGATATCGCTTCGGATTTGTGTCGTCCTTGCGTTTCTTGTTGGATTATTCATCGGAACCCCTGTTCTTACTTTATTCTTTTTCTTTTTCTTTTTACATCTTTTCTTTCCCTTTTCTTTCGAGCAACGTTGAATTGATGGTGCACGGGATATATATGTTCCCTTTTCCTTAGAGGCTTTCGCTGAAAAAGTTCTTCTGAATTTGTTTATACAACATCAAAGATTTAAATGTACAATGATATCTCATGTTGGATCCGAGGTACGGATGATGATATCCCGATTCCTTATCGGTCCGGTTCTTCAGGAAATTGCGGGCATTCCTCCGGTCTCCAAATCTATACGTCCAATCACTACTGCCGCCATTCTCTTTTAGAACAAACGCTAATGTACGTGCCGCTTAATGGTCCCACGGGTGCTTTAAGCCGAGTAGTACTGCGCCGTCCTTCTTCGCTCTGTACATTAACTATTTTTGCCGCAGTAACTCTGTTAATATTCGCCGGTGTGAAGTATTGGGTAAACGGTATGTATAACGTACGAAGAACCACATGCTTGCACCTAGTCCTGTGGCAAAGAATCGGTATAGGGGTCGGGCAGGGTGGATGTGGATTGGGTGTCCGCCGTGAGGCCGAGGGCCGTGTCCGCCGGCCATGGTGATTTCTGTGGTCATTGACTTGAGTTAGCGATTGGGAATTTGGATTACATTCGATCTAAGGTGGCTACCTTGGATATAGAGGGGCCTAGGTCGTGAACGGGGTCGAAAGGAGTTCGAGATTAGACTAAGGCTTTGGTTCGGGAGTGACGTCGGGTGTCCTTGAATTCAATTGAATCGGAGAGATTTGGATTGGGCGGCGCGGCTAATAGCCGAATGTCCCTTGATTTAGACGCGCGGGTAATTGGCAGGGTCTGCGTTGAGTCAAAGGGTCGGTGTGAGCAAATGCCCCTCCATAGTATTTATTTGGTGGGGAAAGCTCGCCCCTCTGTTTAGTTGCTCTTCTTGCTCCATCTTCCCCATCGCATCCATCCATCAACCTCTGGGCGTCGAAAAAGCGTTCAATTGGAACATTTACTAGATTTTATTCTTAAGATCTCGGACTTACGGGACTTCGATATACTTTACTTTTCATAGGTGTGGGTTTCTTTTCTTGCGCGAAATGCGTGCTTTTCGCATTAGGTCGCTGTGAGAGATTAACTAACAGACGACTCTTCAGCAGACAAAAACTTCACAGCAAACACACGACAATATGCTTGACGTCAACTCCTTCATCACCGTACGACCTTTTCTCTAGCGATACATTCAATTTCCTCCGGATTATGCTTATTTGGTATTGCAGGAACGTGGCGGCGACCCAGAGGCGATCCGTGAATCGCAGCGCAGGAGACACAAGCCAGTCGAGGATGTCGATATTGTTATTGAGCTCTTCAAGACTTCTCGAGAAGGTAGAGATCCTCGGTGTTTCATTTGCGGTATTCGGGTGCTAAATGTCTGAAAATCTAGCTACCTACGCCGTTACCCAGACCGGTGCAAAGATCAATGAAGCCCAAAAGAAGATTGGCCTTCGCAAAAAGGTGATTTGCCCTTTTCCTGTGGTACCCTGGACTGGTCAAGACTATGGTTGCTAATGTGAAGCGAATGGTGTGAGTCTAGGCCAAGGAAGATGCCACCGAATTCCTAGAAGAAAAGATCACTTTAGAGAAGGAGAAGAAGGAACTGGAGCTTGTCGCCAAACAAGCCGAGGCAGAATTAAACCGCAAGCTTTCCACCATCGGCAATATCGTTCACGATAGCGTCCCAGTCAGTGATAACGAGGACAACAACGCTTTAATACGAGAATGGAGTCCCGAGGGAACAACTGTCGCAGCGAAGGAGGGCATCCTCTCCCACCACGAGGTCCTAACAAGGCTCGATGGATACGACCCAGAGCGTGGAGCAAAGATTGTCGGCCACAGAGGCTACTTCTTGAAAACATGGGGCCTCTTCCTCAACCAGGCGCTTATCAACTACGGCCTCGAGTTCCTGATGGGCAAGGGCTACACCCCAATTTCCACACCACAGTTCATGAACAAGGAATATATGGCCAAGACTGCACAGCTTGAGCAATTCGACGAGGAATTGTACAAGGTTGTCGACGGAGATGATGAGAAATACCTCATCGCCACCTCTGAGCAACCCATCTCCGCCCTCCATGCCGACGAATGGTTCACCACCGGTGATGTTCCCAAGCGCTACGCTGGATTTTCCAGCTGCTACCGTCGTGAAGCCGGCTCTCATGGCAAAGACGCATGGGGTATCTTCCGTGTCCACCAGTTCGAAAAGGTCGAGCAATTCGTCCTCTGTGATCCTGAAAAATCTTGGGAGGAATTCGACAAGATGATCAGCTACTCTGAGGAATTCTATCAATCCCTTGGTCTGCCGTACCGTGTTGTCGCAATTGTTAGCGGAGCATTGAATAATGCTGCTGCGAAGAAGTATGATCTCGAGGCTTGGTTCCCCTTCCAGGCTGAATACAAGGAACTCGTTTCATGCAGCAACTGTACAGATTACCAGAGCAGAAGCTTGGAGATTCGATACGGTGCCAAGACACAAACGGATACTGTGAAGAAATATGTCCACTGCCTGAATTCGACATTAACCGCTACCGAGAGAGCTATGTGCTGTATTCTAGAGAACTACCAGACACCAGAGGTATGTTACAGCTTATGGATACCATCATCCGTGAGATTTCGAGTGCTAATGAGCGCGGATATATAGGGATTCAATGTTCCAAAGGTTCTGCAGAAGTACCTGCCCGGGAACCCAGAGTTCTTGCCATTCACCAAGGAGTTGCCGAAGGATACTACCAGCGAGAAGAAGAAGAATCAGCAACTTAAGATTGTTGGAAAGAAGCAGGCTTAGATGGAAGGCAATGATGCTGCCTTCTCCCTTTCCTTAATCTCTTTATAGTTGTAACTTTATACCATTCTTCATTTTGCATGTCTGAAGGTGGTTAGATGTGTGGAGGGCTATTAGCCTCGAATCCACATGGAGAATATGTGGGAGGTTGCTTTAAATTTGGGGGTGTTACCTCCTTATGACGGCCTTCTTCAGCTTCACTTAGATATCTCCATGGATGGGAAGCATTACAGAGATGTTTTAATCTGTAGTAGCAAGTCTTAGTGAATACAAGCATAGATCTTCCCAATACAGTGCGTAGGGCGCAGGCTACTATAGTCTCGAGCCCCAAATCGTAGTCTCGTGGTCAACCAGAAGTGTAGTCTCTAGATACCCAACACGCTCTCGTTCAAAATACAACAGCCGTAGGTTAAATCGTCCGAGTCAATAATTCCCAGAGTCCCGGGTACATCCCGGCTATTTTATAGGTTTCCTTTATATTAAAGCTCAACTTATGTGGATCTAAGTGCGAATCCCGACAGTTATGAACTAGGATATGCCAGGAAATTTACTTATAGTAAGCAATATAGAGAGTTCCTTCGTACAATAGTAGATATATCGACGCGGGCAACCTCGTCTCATTACTTTTAGCATCTTCTACTGCGGCTCCGAAATTTTGACGGTGATCAACAAGTAAGTACTCGGGGCATATAATGATGCGGAATATGGAAGAACTTCGATAGTATCATCACAGGTCTCTCACAAACCCGCACGCCCAGAGTACATCTTTACATGCCCAGTACATTCCGGATATTTCTATCCCTTAAAGCACCATCACGATACACGCACTGCTACGACAAACACTGATTCCCCGGGACTCCGGAGAAACTATTTAAAGCCCTTCATCTCCAACAGGCCTCCATCCCCTTCTCCTCACTCCATTTAACTCCTTCATGAAACTTCTCTCATCTTCGTCAGATCCTGATGGCGACCGCAAACCCTTTTGTCGCATCACATGTCGTAATCATAAAGTGCATGTGACAATTTTATTTACCTATAACTTTTATATATCTTTATTGTATTCATATTTACTATATAACCCTACCTAAGTATCAGACTATGTCTTCCGGCAGACACTCTTTTTCTCAGGCTGTGGATGCATGGACACTTAACTATTTACTATATCATTACATATACGACGAGAGACACCAAATTTATGCTCTATCTACACCGAAGAAAATTTAACCTGCGGCGGTACGCCATAGCTGCCGCCACATGTCACTGCACATATTCAGTGAGAAGAATTCCTTTCGATCTATACACCCATGGAGGCTGCATCTCGAAAGCGACGACCTCCACGCATGCTGTGGTCTACGCATAAACAATATATTATCTACCTAGGTACGAAATCGCCTATCACAATTCATGTCATGTCTTTGGATTGGCCATCGCTGTTCTCTGCAGTCTAGACGTCTTCTCTATGGTGGATAGTTACAAAACTTCTGTCCTCTTGAAATACATTCCGGAGTTATGTAGGGAATACCTAACGGCGTACGGGGACTATGGAGAACTAAACATCAACCATCGAATGATTATCTCAACCAACAAAAGCCCAATTTGATGTGCCATAGCGAGCTACTTCAGCATGTTGGAACTATTTTATATACAACACTCAAGGTGACACAGCTGTGTTATGTTGAAAGCGAACTCGAATCCTGCGGGGGTAACTACGATATCCTGATATGACCTATACGACGACTGGATAAAATCTTGATCAAAATGATACTCTTTTTCAAACTTCAAGGCTTTCTGCATTCAGGGAGACATGTCCCACATTGTTGTCTATTTTATCTAATAGACGGAAGACTGTACCACAGGAACAGCTGGCTGGCTTACGAAACTAGAGACAGCCCTGCTACAATTCCATATCATGAATCAGGCCGTGGAAGCAACTACTTATGTATTTCACCGAAATACTAATTGCAAAGCACCGATATCGCCCTGCCTATGATCATGACGCCAAAGTCAAATGGAGCTGTACCTCGTACTCTCTCAATAATATTTACTACATTTGTACTACTACCGTCGTTATCATGTTGGCTATACCTATAGGTCTATATATATCGTCAGAGCAAGGCGTAATGCATCAGACCAACTGCGCAGCGATAACTTAGATATGGCACGAAACAACATTTTCGACGATGATTCTCTCTCTTACTCCTAAAAGACCAGGAAATTCCATGAAAGTATGGTATTGAATGGCTCCGGAGCGACATATATCTGTCAGTGCATCTAACCAGGGCTTAATTACATGATTTAAACCCCTGGAATGGTACAGTACTTTGCCGTGGTGGCATTTTGGCCGCCAGGGATGGATACTTGCTGAAGAACCATTAAATTCACATGATTTCCAAGAGTTTAAAGAGGAATCTCTCAAGCCGCTTTCTTATGTGACGGAGGGCCTCAAAATATTATTCCAGCCGTCCTAACCCCATAGTCTCTTATAACGTCTGCAGATATGAATGATATAGTACTATGGATTCACAGGGAAACGGAAAAAGTTTCTAGACATAAACGTAATTTATCATATCAACTCTACATAAGCTGTTCGGTTGCCCCCTTATGCATATATTTACCCGAGAACTTTCCTACGCGACACTATAATGTCGTTGGCAGCCGGCTCCGCTAAACTACCTCAGTGGGGCACCGGACGATCGTACGATAATAGCTCTGAGATGCTAGATTGCCTCACTACATATTAACCAGTTCGCTATAGATATACATAGCCCGGTGTAAACGGGAATATTTAATCGAAGTTATTGACGTCCGTCCTAGCAGCTTCGGTGCTGATGGTATGTTCGGGTTCTGTTCCCCATTCAACATTCGTACGCGGACCCTATGTACTCCTGGACCGGATCAATGTCTCTCTTTTATGAAATAAAAGTGGCGCGTTAGCTACAACTTACATACCATTCTTATGATGTCTTGATTGTTCTATGCATTAAAGTTTCGATTCAATTCAAATATAGGGGGTAATAAGGTCGAGGTTTTAACTTACCGACGAGAAGCCTCGAAGTCAATTAATCTGGTCATTAATTATGCCCTAGGCGAAAGAAGAGTCCGAATACCAACGGTTTTGGAGAGTGGAATCCAATCCAAGAGCATGAAATTTTAGTGAAAGCTAGCTATAACTTTTACCTACTTAATAATTGGATGGCTACTTCTTCGGATATATTGAGGATAGAAGACCGAGATTCGCCCAAGTTATATGGCATGCGGGAAGCGAAGTTCCGGGTCGATATAATGACTGCGTGGGAATTATATAAAAGGGCTTGAGGAATATGGCTTCTTAGAGAAGTTCCAAGTTATGCAGGAGCAATCCTATGCCAAGGTATAGTGACTTAAACTAGTCATTAGATGATTGGATTCGGCATGCAGGGAGTTCATTAACCTTAACTCCAGACTAGCTCCAAGCAATGCACAGGCTCCACGAACGAACGAGCTATGATACCAACCTTTTTATTGCGCAGAATACATGTGCAGATATTTTAGATATTTAACTTCCAGATTATCATCGAGGCCTACCAGACCCGTCGTCGTCAAGAATAGATGTCTCAGCCTTCGAGATCACTTCACATGCAGCACGTACCAAACAGTTTGAGGGAGAGAAAAATGGAGTTGGTAGGCAATAGGCTGCCATGTTGGAGCCAAGTACGGTTGCCGTATACACCGACGTTCTCCCCAAATGAACTCTGTAGAGCTTCTTATAAAATATTTCAACGTCAACCCCATTATTATAGATATTACCAGGATTAGGGTGTATGGCTACAGGTGCCTCTCAACCTCTGTCGCCACGGAATTCAAAAAAATGATGTTTTAGGAACTCACTTCCTCCCGTCCCATGGGAAGTTCTACTTGCTCAGAAGACATAAGACTGTCGATTCAAATACAGTCGTTCCGGGAAGATTTCTTTAGACTGTGATCCTTTGGTATGCCGTTTTACCACATATCTATACTCTATGGATTTATGGGCTTTTACAGTGCTAGCCTTTTTCAAGATCGGTTGGTCAAACCTGGCGCACCAGAGGATTTCCACTGTCAGATGTTACAGTGCCGATATCTGCTACATTTACGAACATATGTTTCCCAGAATTGTGGGGCATCGATACCATAATAGTTAACTACAGCGCCAAAAACCGATTCCGATGATGGTAAAAAGGGATATAGAGTGATTAGGCCCGCCTGCGCCGCCTCAAGGCACATACATAACCTCGCCGTGCCAATATATGGTGCACGGGTATTCTAGATTTTCGATTCGGAGACAGTGTTAGTCTCAGGATGGAACGGATTTCCGTGGATGCAAAGAATATTTCACAATCCTGGGGCATACCAAAATTTAAAACCATTTCACACTGAGTTTCATGCCGTCAATATGAAGGCGCTTAAGCGCTCGTTATTCTCTTTTTTGAAGGAATCACGGCATGGGCTATGCAAGCAGGGCCAAAGCCCTTGAAATGTGTAATTTATATTGGAGCCGTATCTAAACCGGTCGCAATCTTTGAGTATGAAACATAAGCTCTACCAGCCTATCGAACCAAGTGTATGGCTTGCGGACGCTTATGGCTAGTCAGCTCGATCTGTACGGAGAAAGTTTAGGACACCTAAACTACATGGCTCAGAGTAGGGATATATTGTTAGAGCCATGGAAACTTTGAGCTCATGAGGTCATTTTTTTCGCCGCGGTTTTATGATAAAAATATCTATTTACCGGAGCCGAATGTGTACCGTCAAAAGTATGGGTGAAAGTATGGACACTTTACTGTCAAATGCCCCCCTCTTAACTGTTGGAAATCTCCGGATCCCTTGACAAATTACATTTCTATCTGTGCGACGTTGTTATATTTCAATCCGATAAGCAGCCATAGCATCGACTTGCTAGGATGCACAAGAGGCTTAGCCTAGTTCACCGCAAATGCCATTCAGGCAGTTATTTATATTGCGACGCATCGTGTATAAATCCACGTGGACGTCAATTGGATGAGGTTCACAGCTGCAAAGTCGCATATGGGATATCCGGATTTTAGATTTTGAGGAGCTCGGGAATCTCACCCGATCGATGCACAATTTCCGCGAGCATTTTATAGCTGGTAGGCATTTATTCGAATGACGGGAGTTATATGTGATTTCCGAAGAGCATTCGGTTAACATACTACAAGCTATGATATATATATCAAGTACCATCAATCTCATTAAATTATCGCGAAATTCAACAATCTCATGCTAATACACCGCTCAACGTTAGCGTATCTGCAGATTGCATTATTAAATATGGATCGGATAAGCCCCACATCGATGGGTTCTCATTACAGCGATACAAAGAGTAGCCTTGATTAATGCCTCGTCAGAAATAGAGAACATACACATCTTACTATCGTCGGTAGTAATTTAGGTTTCTCAACTAACCTCAATATCACACTGGCGAGCCATCCTGGAAACTTTCGAGATCTCACATGACTAAAAAACGGCCTGAGTCGGGTATTTAAACAATCTCACAAGCATATCTAAAATAAGGGTCAATAGATAATATGGTACGGTCGCGCTAGCGCCGCATCCAGACCTAAGACGCTGATGCCCCAGCTAGTGGCGAGACGCTACATGTCTACGGAAATTCTTCGAGTTCGAATGTACAGTTCACGATAATATCTATATATACCACAAGCCGGAATTTGAAAGCTTGACGTCATTACATATGGATAAAACGGCAAATCGGAAGTTTCACTATCCTCGCCCTTCCCGATGAACAAAGGAAGTAGAATCCATTTCTATATATTCATTAATTAAAAGGGAGCTGTTGCAAAGAAATGAAAATGGCATAAGTGGTTTTAAGCCGATGGGAATTTGAAGAAACCTGGCCTTGTAAACCAGCCTCAACGAAGCAAAGCACGAAACCAAAGAAACTGGTAATATTGCAAGAGAAAGACAACCAACGGTTATGAAATAGTATCAATTAATTGCAATTCAGGCTCGATCGATATGAAAAAGGGGAAGGGAATGCTTTGTATCCGATTCCAAATCTAAGTCAATTGGTCATGCCAATGATCACATTCAGGCACCTAAAATCTCAACCTTCCTGATTGTTAGCATATACTTCACATTGATGTCATGATAAATACTTGCAACTCATTACTTATGATACCAATTAATCAAGGAATATCTGCCTGGAATACTGTGTTTTGAATTTCGGTGTAAAATTTGAAATAGAGAAAGTCCGACCACCTGCCTCATGAAGAAATACATTGACCAGCCTAACAAATGGCCATAAAGTACCTTCTTTGGCCCAATAGGTATAAGGAACCCTTAATTCCACCCTCAGAATCGAACTGCATGTTAATATGTTTCGGAAATTTCTTTTCAGTCTACATGCAATACGAAATGGGACTTCAGGAGACGATAATCTGAAAAAAGGATGAGGAAACCAAACGACCAAAATTTATAAATCAGACTCACCTGCAAATGATATATATTGATTTTCTAGTATGATTGGGATCGCATTCAAATCCAATCAGTACCACTAGATTTATAGAAAACTTCAATGTGTCTGTATCTATTTCGACGAAGACGCCACCTCAAAGCACCGGAGTCATGGACCACATCAACCTATATAGAACAGACTCACAAGCAAACTACATCTTTACTCCGCTCGCATGCCACCAGATATATATTTACAAAATACTGCACGAAACTCTATGGAGTTTTCACTAGCGACGAAAAAAAAGGCTGACTTTATCCCACCAATTCTGGACAGCCCTTCATGACAGTCACTCCACCAACCATCTATAGAACTATACCCCCGAAGACATGGTAGCTAGATATTCCAAACCACAAGCTAAGTCGTCTCTCCCAATAATTGGCGCAGGTATATTGGATTCCTGTAATTTATAGGGGGTTGGCGACGAGCTAGATACCGACAGAATTATTAATCGGAGAAAAGCTTCATGGAGGAACTATCTGGCGTTCCCGGCGAAAGTTCCATAGGGACATCTTCAATCCCAATGTGGAAATTTTGCTTCAAAGGTTATATGAACTCTCTTGTCAGTGATTCGAGATGCACGGGCCAAGCTTCTATTCTTATTTACCGGGGTATGAATGTTCATACACCCAACCGATTCCGACGAATGCGCTCGCAGATATTAAGTCGAGGGCCCGGCGTCCATGCCTTTGAATGCGAACATATAACTGGAGAAAGCATTGAAAATCTCGGATCAATTCTTTGCTACATCTAGCTGGCAACCAAGCTTTCACAGGTGCACGACCTAATACCGGGTAATACTATCATTAGCACTGGCAAATTTATCTATACCCGCAACTCCGAGGTTATCGGATGGATATATTTCCTGGAATTGCATTAGTATAGGTCAAAGTTTATATGGACAACATACATGCTAAATCTATAAGATACATACTGGCACCACAATGTGGGACACCAAGTGCAGTCACATCGAACGACTCAAGGCCAGGGAGCGAAACCATATGCGGGTGGTCAATTGACATTAGAAGGTCATCTACCAAGCCGAAACTTAATTTTCCCACGCCACAGCACTAGGAGGCTTTTCCACTCCGGCTTACGGAGCGACAACTGACAGGAGTCGATTTGGGGTGGATATTCGAATATTCGCAAGCAATCTGGTCCCTTGGTTCGAGTGCCAGGGAGATGTCTATAGACTTTTTGCCATAACATATTCTATAGAATTGATAAAAGATTAATTAAAGGCCTTGATGCTAAGTTTTACGATTTATAATTAGAAATTACATTCCCTAAATGTCTACCCGTTAAACTTTTATTATAACAATACAGGAAGCGTCACACCTCTCAAGTGGTAAAAATAAGTAAAGAGAACTCAGACAGACCTCATGTTAGCTCAATTCCTCTGCTTAAAGATCTCCCTTTATATGATAGATGGTATTCCGAGACATGGCCCGGCGATGTAGGATCTTTCGGCCTCATAGTTTCCAGTAGGGGGGCCCAATACTCTCATTGTCTGGGCGACCCCTTGAGCATTAATCAGAAATACCTTGAGAGATAGCCTTAGAGGAATGGTATCTTTTGTAGTACCAAGAATTATCGATAAGAGGGACCCTGGAGAGAAATAATTAGTTCCCTTCTCGTCTGTGAGAGCGGGGGATGATAAACTTATTGAGGCTCGCAGAATAGACTGGGCTAGTGTGTTGACCATGTTGGAGCGTCGCAGAATGACCATATTGGGACTAGCGCGTTAACCACATCCCTGTCCCAAACTTCCATTCCAAAAGCTCACACGCTAACATTTGCATCATCTCTTTAACTTCATCACGACTATCTTCCCTTGCATCTCAAATCATATCATCCAACATCATATCGCATCAATTAACATCACTACACCGAGCGGCTGAAGGGTATACACCTCGCTTACAACATGGCGGACGTCGACACAACCCTTGCGACACGAGCTCCAGAGTCCGACGCGCAGGAAGATTCCACAGAACACGACCTTTCAACAGACACGACAGTTGCTCTAAAATCCAAAGATACAGCCGTAGCGCCTACCAAGAAACGTCGGCGACCCGCGAGACCCCAAGTCGATAAAGCTACCTTCAAACCTGGCGAGATACCCCAACAGACCGGCACGGTTTGGAACATCTGGTACAACAAGTGGTCTGGTGGCGATCGTGAAGACAAGTACATCTCGAAACATCACGCCGAGGGCCGTTGTAATGTCGCTAAGGATTCCGGCTATACGAAGGCTGATCGAGTACCCGGATCTTACTTTTGTCTGTTCTTCGCGCGTGGATTATGCCCACATGGCCACCAATGCGAATACCTCCACCGACTACCGACGATACACGACCTCTTCAATCCAAACATCGATGCCTTTGGCAGGGACAAGCATTCGGATTACCGCGATGATATGGGCGGTGTAGGCAGTTTTATGAGACAGAATCGAACACTATATATTGGAAGAATACACGTGAGCGACGATATCGAGGAGATTGTTGCCAGGCATTTCGCGGAATGGGGCCAAGTTGAGAGGAGTAAGTTTTCATTTTTCAAAACTTTTTGATATTAGTAATTGGGTTCTGACTGGAGGATTAAATAGTACGAGTATTAAACTCCCGCGGCGTCGCGTTCGTAACGTACACAAACGAAGCCAATGCCCAGTTCGCTAAGGAAGCGATGGCGCATCAGTCGCTCGACCACAATGAAATCCTGAACGTGAGATGGGCCACAGTGGATCCTAATCCGCTAGCTCAAGCCCGTGATAAGAGGAGGATAGAAGAACAAGCTGCAGAAGCAATCAGGAGAGCTTTGCCAGCAGAGTATGTAGCAGAGTTGGAAGGCAAGGACCCAGAGGCGAGAAAGAGAAGAAAGATGGAGAGTGGGTTTGGACTGCAGGGCTATGAGGCGCCAGAGGAGATTTGGTACAACAGAGGTGCTGACGCCGTAAATCCTGTTGGCAGACAGGGCTACGAAGAGCTAGGCAGCGTGGAAAGAGCAGGACTTATCGAAGCCCCCGCAGAGGAGAAAGGTGGAATTCTGTCAGGAAGCACGCTCGCAGCGCTGAAAAACTATGCGCAACAAACGCAGAGCAGTAGTAGCGTAAAGGTAGCAGAAAAGGTAATAGGTGGAGGACCTTTGGTCGCCTATGACAGCGACGATGATAGCGACTAAATTGAATCAACACGCTTGAATTGTGGTTCCCAGCGCCTAATGTATAATAGAAGTCATAGACACGAATTCATGATACCCAATATTGCAATGCCCAACATGATCTGAGCTCCTTAACGCCATGTATGAGCAATATTAACAACATATATACGCCATATCCAGCCGAAAATTCCAAGTTTACCCTTATACACAACCACAGATTACACAAGCATCTTGGACATATAGGGTCCATCCAGGTAATATCCAAGACTGGCGTAGTACTTGCGGACACCAACCCCGCTGATACTATGGGATTGTTAGCTTTGTCTCTATTATGGAATCAGATGCACTTACACGCTGATTTTCTCGCTTCCGTGCTCATCTCTCGCTATTCTCTCCGCTTCTTCCATCAAAAGCGTCCCAAACCCTTGATGCTGGAATTTCTTAGGATTCCTCCCGTGAACCGGCACTGCACTCCCGTAAACGTGCAACTCTCTCACCAAACTGGTCGGCTGCCCGGTAAGTTCAGGCCTAAATGTGCGATCTGAACACTTCCTCAATCTCAACAATCCAATAAGGATATCTTGCTTTGGATCCTCATAGGACAAAAATGTCTCCCAGCCTCCATTCGCAGTGTAGTCCCTCCGGATCAATTCGACTTGATCCGGTCGTACTTTGTGCTTGATTTCCTGTATACCAACCTCTCGTGTTCTGACGTCACGGCAAGTAGTTCCAAAGTCCTTCATCCTAGCCAGTGCCAGCTCTCTCAAGTTACCGTTCTCCACCCCGGATGTCACCAATGGCATAGGAATATCCCGCTGCACACGGTAGATTCTCGTCCATGGCGGCACCAAAGCCAATATCCTCGCCACTAAATCAATAAGGGCGTTCGGCGTGTAGTTCTTATACCGCCCCGTTCGCCATAATTCGTACAATCCCGTTCCTCTGATCACCAAAGTAGGATAGATCTTCAAGCCATCCGTCCTAAACTCCGGGTTCTCAAAATACTCCCTGAACTGGTCTAGATCTCGTTCCATACCGCAGTTTGGTAGATCCGGCATCATATGAGAAACGACCTTGTAACCCGCATCCTTCGCCAACTTGAATGTTTCGCACACAGCTTTAACGGTATGGCCCCGGTTCGTATCTCTCGCTACGTCTTCATACAAGCTCTGAACACCGATTTCGAGACGTGTGCAGCCATATCGGAGCATAGACGATAGATGGGTATCAAGGCAGTAATCCGGTCGGGTCTCAATGGTAATCCCGACACACTTCGTCTGAGATTGTTCAGCGAACTGTACTGCCTCGTCGACATTCTCTGTAGTGTGACCGGAAAGGGCATTGTGGAGGCTGCTGATGAACCAGTCCCGATAGGACTCTGGAAGAGACATAAATGTGCCACCCATGATGATGTATTCGACTTTGTCGACGCTGTGACCGAGCTGGCGAAGTTGCTCGACTCGGCCACGGGCTTGTTCGAAGGGGTCGTAGCGAGCACGGATGGCTCGCATACTTGTAGGCTCGTAACCGGTATAGGATTGGGTGCTATATTCGAAGTCTGAATCGGGGCCGCCGGGGCAGTAAACGCAAATGTTACCGGTCTAGAAAGTCATTAGCTACGGAACCTATCGAAGATTCGAGCCACATACAAATGATATGTGAGGACATCTATGCGGCTTGCACATGACAGCTACAACAGCAATGCCAGAGCTTGTTCCTGCAGTATCTTTAGCATCTTTCCAAGCTCAACAGGTAGAAGATTCTACGCACTAACTGGCTTCGCCACCAGCTTCGGCACAATGTATTTTTTGTAATGCTCTGGAACAGCTGCAATGATATCGGTCAACGGTGGTGTCCGTGTGAGCTTGAACTTCTTCGCCACGGTGCCTCGCAGCGAGTTTAAGTTGACATCTTTTCCTTTCCCGCCTGACTCTTCATGAAGCTGGATAAGATGGTTTGCAACTTCGGCGCATGCTTGAGCATATCTTTCAGATTCGGAGGTAGTGGGGCCCTTCTCTTTGGGTTTGAGGCCGGTATGGTGGGCGACCATTGTGACGAGCGGATTGGCGGTAATGGGGATATTCAGCGTTCTGGGATCTGGTCGTATAAGTATAAAATTCGTTGGACCAGGGTTACTCTGATATCGATGAATGATGATTGGAGAACCGGCTGCGGGGACAGAAAAATTAGAGAAAGGTCCTTGGGATGACTCCCCGGGGGCCCTGAGTCAAGACCCCGGTCAAGCCCCAACCAACACAACGGAGCCAACACAAAAGTTTAAGCAGAAGAAAGCCTGGGGGAAAATCCGCGAAAGAGGATTTTTAACCAACGGGGAAGAGAGAGAAACATGAAATCAGATAACAGTGATAGTATTAAATAGAATGACACGATGTATGATATATTACAATACCACCTCCTGTCCACAGTTATCTAGAGCATTGAGTATTAAGTGACTTTTTGAACGGCGCCGTAAAATAGGCCCCACGACTTCATTTCTTCACATTGACAGCACCTTTTCAGTGAAATAGACGGTATCGACCTATTCAGCAAGTTAGCTAGGTACACATACGTTTCTGAAGAACCAGTGCCTACGTCTAGATTTTTCTCTTTTCTTTGAGAACTGCGAGGGTTTTCATTGCAATACAACATATTTTGTTGCATTCACCCTGATGCTTGGTCCCAATACCGCAGGACTGCCCTTTACGTCCCACTAGACCCCTGTACTTTGTATCAAAAAATAGCTTGAATCTTCGTTCTCCGTCATCTTCTGTGAGTATCAGGACCCATGGATGGTTCCTCCTCCCGCCTGGTCCCTCTGAAGTTGGCTTCAGGAACTTCACTCTTGGTGTAGTAATCCTTCCTCGTTTTGGCCTCGAGATTGCTTTGGTTGGTTAGCTAATGATCTTATAGTGCTATTTCTTCGACATATTGCCTCGAGAAGCATGTTTCCGAAGCACAAGCTGTGAAGATTGAGGAATACCTTGGTACGGAGCTGTTCTCTGAAGACGGCGAGACGTGTAGTCTCGCGTGAAAATTGGCCATAGGGGGAGATTCGCGTTGCTATTTGGTGACATTTCGTAAATTTTCGAGACACTATTAACAATTAATTCCAGTTCGAACAAGTGGAAGGGCGAGAGGTCCAAATAATTTGCAGTGGTTAACTTGTGAGACTAACCTTAGAATAGACAGAAGGTGTCGGGATATTGAGATGTCTGCACGAGAGAATTCTGCAGAGCTAAAATTACGTGCAGGTAGTGAAGAGGAACGAATAAGGTCGAGAGGGACGAGTGCGAGTGATTTGCGTCCAAACTGGTGAAATTTCGAAAGACCGTTGAGAAGGGAGTGTTTGTATTTAGTCTAGACTTTGGACCGAGAATGCTGTTGAGTTCGTGAGTAGTAAGAATATTCTGCGGTTAATTAACCCTTGGTGTGATGGTGAGGGAAGAGAATGAGGTTGGAGTGTCGTGGTATCGATCTCTAGATCTGTATGCGCCTGAGGTCCTGTAGAATATCGATGTGCTGTCGTCGTGTTTTGCTAAAGGCTAAAGTGAATAGCGAAAGTACTAGTCCTTAAAGCAAATTCCTTGTTGTGAAAGTGAATATTGGTGGATATACCCTCGATCGAGAGTCTTTGGTAAGTGTACAGAGCCCAAGGTCTAAGTTTCAAGCTTAAGTAATTGAAAATATGATAAACGACCTGTACTAAAATACTAGTAGCAGTGCCGGCCTTAATGGCTACAGAAACACTCCACATATCCCACAGCTAATTCCGCAGAAGCCATCGCTCGCGGACTTTGACCCAGAATTCGAATATTCGCATTTGCGGAGCAATTGGCCACCAAAAGTCCAACATTGTTGTAACATGAAAATGTGTTGTGGAATACCCTATTTTCTACAGGTAATCTGCTATTGTATCGTCTTCCGACGACTTATTGGACATTAAGGGCCAGGCTAGGCAAAATTAAAATTACATCAAATCCCATTTCGTCGTACGATCGTTAGGAATTGATGTGTCCTTTATGACGATGGGGGATACCACTGATTAGGATGTAACCGAAACACCAAATCCCAGAAGCGACAACATGCGTTTTAGAATACTTTCCTGAATACTAAAATAACAACGGATGGTAGCTATATCGTAAACCGGCATTCGGACAGGTAATGTTTCTAGCGCAAGTGTACTAGAGAACCACTCTTGTATCCTGGTATAAATATTTAAGATCAGCCTACTTGACCATATACACGGGTAGTACAAATAAGCCAGAGGATAATACTAAGTGATTACAGACAAAGGAAAACTAATGCTCAATGATCTCGACTCGATCCTTAATATATCTGAAGAAAGAATTCCAGTATTGAGTTTACTGTTAGATTGTATACATGTATTGAAGTGAGATATGCATCGCAGAGCCTTGTCCTGGAAGATACCTCTGTATATTTATGACGGACTTTGAAGATGCCATGTCATAACATCAGTATTTTCGTAGTAGCAGCGAAGTTAGAATTCGTTCTATATAGAAGATTTTCTACGTAATAGCAAGATCTTATGATATCGATGGTAGAAATATCCATGCCATTCCAGCGTTTGAGGAGTTAGTTTCTAAGAAAAGGCGTTAGCACACCATACATAGCAGTAATGGTAGAATAAGGGCCACGAAGTCAACTGATACCTCTGAATTAAAGATTTCGCACACGGAACTCTCGCGAAACGACATCCGGAAGGATATATTCGATGCCTAAATTTCGATATAATTGGGTATAGCCTTAGATATAACTTTTGCGATTCGGCTTACAATTCAAAGCCCTCTTGGTGTAGTTGGTTATCACGTCAGTCTCATATCTTGGTATGAAGGCCTTAAACAGGCAGAAATCTGAAGGTCAGCAGTTCGATCCTGCTAGAAGGCATTTGAACTTTTTTGTTATTTTGGCCAAACTTTCAACTGCACGCTCAAAAAATTTCGTAATTTTTGCTTCATAGTACAAGTGATTTTATTCATTTCCTCTAAAAGCCGTTACTCTACAATATACTATGCAAAGAGTCCCTTGCCGAAAGAGTTTCATTTGATCGAACTCAACTGTCGAATTACATTTACCCTCAATCGTTCCTTCGACTAGCGAGAGAGATGTCTACAGATAAGTTGCGTTGAAGGTGGTTGATATGTGTTGGGTTTTGCTTTGTTACACCCGAAAACTTACCACTTTCGGAAGGTATTGTCAGACAAACGCCAATCCAACAACACATCCATTATGAGCATGCAGCGGAAGAGGCCGTGATCCCAACTAGTAACCTTGACTCGGGCAGAGGCTAATGCTAGGTAATCTGGATCGAAAGACCGGAAGCGTCAGGGTTGCCAATCTATCAATTGTGTGAATTGCGAATCATAGAGATATTGATCCAGGGGGGATTTTAAGGGCTCCTGCAGGTCCTCCAGCTTGAATTTGGCAGGGACGCCGCATCTGGGCGCAATGAGGTGCAGCGGCTACCAGTGCGGCGGGCTGAGATTCGCTTGGCTTATGATGCACTTAAGTCCTTCGAGTTTCCTGTTTCTCGGTGATACATGCGGACACATAATGATGCCTAATAAAACCCTTTCCCGCCGCTACATTCTCTGCTTCAACACTCCATAGTCCAGCATCCACGCTGACTCGGGCAAAAGTTCCAGCCGTCGACGTCGACCGATACTGTATGTAAAGCGTCCCGCCACGCGACCCACGATGGCGTCCCAGTCGCCGTCGCCATCACCCCGGCCGGGCCCACGGCCACGTGCGGAATCGAATGTCTCCGATGCAAGCTTCTACTCCCATGCCGATGGCGTTGAGATGTCGCACGAAGATGTCTTCAGCGGCCCGATTACAGAAAGCGTCCCGTCCAGTGTTTCGGCCTTTGTGCATCGACGGAGATCTCGTTCGGAATCCGAGGCTAGTTTTACTTTCTTCCAACAGGACGAGGTCGATAATTGGGATAACGAGGAGGCGATAATAGACGATGAAGATGAAGAGTTTCAGTTCAATGCGTGGGAGGGGGATATTGACCTGGACCTGGAGGCTGGATCTCGGCGGCAGTCACTGGCTCGGTCCCCTCGAAACTCAAGGGATGACCAAGAACTTCCGCTACTCGACCGGCAGGACACCAATGCCACCGATACAAGTCGCATCTTCTTGAGAGGCCCATTACGCTCAAACCAAAAGATCTATATTGTGACGGAGGACCTGACGATTATTGTTGGAGGGTTTAGGACGAGCAAAATGGGCTCGACTATTATGACTGTCTTGTCGGTTCTCACGCTAGGCTTGTTCTACTTGATGCTGCGCTGGATGCCCCGCTGGAGAGTCCGGTTGATAGGAAAACCCTGTCCGCTGAGAGATTGTGAATGGGTCGTAATAGAGGTTGGTGATATGGCCCTGAGGTTCAAAGTAATATCGAACCAAGCTAACACCCCGACTAGAACGAGTGGAATGAGTTTAGCATACACCCCATTAGGAAGCGGTCCTATGGAATGACCCTATCTACAGTATTCGGCCCTCCCTCTGAGAAGGCAGTTGCGGCAGCGGAGGCAGCGGAAGAAGACGACGACCCTCTCATCAACTACCTACGATATCTCGACTACCGATACATTCGCTTTTGTTACAACCCAGTAGAGGACAAATTTATGCTCACGAACAACTGGAAAGATCCCGAATGGGACAGCGTCTTGTCAGCTCGCCAGGGCGTCGACAGCGACACTCAGGACCAGCGTTCCGCAGTCTTCGGACCCAACGTCATTGATATTGAGGAGAAGAGTACGATGAACCTTTTCCTGGACGAGGTGTTCCATCCATTCTACGTTTTCCAGATTGCCAGTATCATACTATGGTCCATGGATGAGTACTATTATTACGCCTCTTGTATTTTCCTCATATCTATCGTCAGCATTACCAGCACTCTTATCGAAACAAAGTCGACTATGAGGCGACTGCGAGAGATATCAAAGTTCGTTTGCGACGTAAGAGTAATGCGGAATGGCTATTGGGAATATGTATCTTCGGCGGACCTAGTTCCTGGAGACGTATACGAAGTTACCGATCCTAACCTGACACTCTTCCCCTGCGATAGTTTGCTGCTCTCTGGCGATTGCATTGTCAACGAAAGCATGCTCACAGGAGAATCCGTCCCGGTATCGAAAATTCCATGCACCGACGAGGCACTCCAAGAACTAGACCTTGGTGCATCATCCGTCAAGCCGGCACTTTCTAAGTACTTCCTTTTCTGTGGCACCAAAATCATCAGAGCTCGTAAACCACAGGATGGGCAGGACGAGGAGGCAGCCGCATTGGCGCTGGTAGTCCGTACCGGGTTTAATACTACAAAGGGCGCGTTGGTGCGAAGCATGCTCTTCCCAAAGCCTACCGGTTTCAAATTTTACCGGGACAGCTTTTACTATATTAGTGTAATGGCCATGATCGCGCTGCTCGGGTTCATTGCTACTTTGGTCAGGTTTATCGAGCTTGGGGTACGTAATACCGGATTACTAAATGAAATGATGGTTACTAACATTGAGGTAGCTTGCCCCCCATTTAATCGTCGTCAGAGCGTTAGACTTGATCACAATTGTCGTACCACCGGCTCTTCCTGCAACATTGACTATTGGAACAAACTTTGCCCTTGCGAGATTGAAGAAGAAAAAGATATTTTGCATTAGTCCTATGAGAGTTAACGTTGCCGGAAAGTTGGATGTTATTTGCTTTGACAAGACTGGAACTTTGACGGAAGATGGACTCGATGTCCTTGGAGTTCGTGCTGTCCAACGGAATTCTAAGAAGTTTTCTGATCTATACAACGAGTCATTCAGCCTTCTCCCACCAAACACTTTTGAGCGAGACCCCTCGGTCGATTTTTCGACAAACAAGGCGATCCTACATACCATGGCTACCTGCCACTCACTTCGGATGATTGATGGTGAGCTTATTGGCGACCCTCTAGATCAAAAGATGTTCGGGTTCACGGGATGGTCATACGAAGAAACCGGTTCCCAGGTTAGGCGAAACAGCGAAGAAGTATTGACTGCCCAAGCCAACGCGATCTCGCCTCCGGTCGTCCGCCCACCCGCTGGTAAGAAGTATGGAGATCACGAAAATGGAGAAATTCCTTTGGAACTTGGAGTTTTCAAGTCCTTCGAATTCGTATCCCAGCTGCGACGAGCTAGTGTCATTGTCAAGCAATTTGGTGAAAGTGGGTGTGATATTTATGTCAAGGGTGCTCCTGAATGCATGTCAGAAATTTGCAACCCCCAAAGCTGTAAGTCGCTAACGGTTCCGCTGAATCGTTCATTTACTGATCTAGACCCTTAGTTCCTGAGGATTACGATGACCTGTTGGCTTACTACACACACCGTGGATTCCGTGTCATCGCTTGCGCAACTAAGAACATCAAGAAACTGTCTTGGGTTAAGGCTCAAAAGATGAAGCGCGATGAGGCAGAGAAGGATCTTGACTTTTGCGGCTTCATTATTTTCGAAAACAAGTTGAAACCAAGCACCGCCGGTGTTATGAAGGAATTGAAACAAGCGAATCTTCGGCGCGTCATGTGTACCGGCGATAACATCCTGACCGCTATTAGCGTTGCCAGAGAATGTCATCTGATCGATAAAGCAGCCCATGTGTTCGTTCCTCATTTCGTGGAAGGCGATTCACAATCCGCGACGGCTAAAATCCAGTGGGAGAGCGTGGACAACAAGATATACAAACTCGACGAAAACACATTGCTGCCACTCCCTGCCCCCCCCGAAGGTGATCTATCCCTGCCTTACGATATCAACAACATGAGAAACTACTCTATCGCTGTCAGTGGCGAAGTTTTCAGATGGATGATCGACTTTGCCCCGAGAGAGGTTATGCAGCGTATGCTGGTTATTGGCCAAGTTTTTGCTCGGATGTCCCCCGATGAAAAGCACGAGTTGGTTGAGAAGTTACAGAGCTTGGATTATACTGTCTGTTTCTGTGGTGATGGGGCCAACGATTGCGGAGCTTTGAAGGCCGCAGATGTCGGAATTTCTCTGTCAGAAGCTGAGGCATCTGTCGCTGCGCCGTTTACGAGCCGGGTGTTTGAGATTTCCTGCGTTCCCCAAGTTATCAGGTATGCTATACCCCCATGGCTTAATTCGGCTATGAATGCTAATGATTCAAACAGGGAGGGCCGAGCTTCGCTTGTTACGAGTTTTAGCTGTTTTAAGTACATGAGTTTGTATTCTGCTATACAGTTCATCAGTGTCAGCATTCTGTACAAGTCCGGGTCTAACCTGGGAGACTTTCAGGTATGTGACATACACAGCCTGCATAAATCTGACATAGCTCTAACTCATTTACCCAGTACCTCTTCATCGATCTGCTTCTCATCTTACCAATCGCTATTTTCAGTAAGTTCCTCAGTCTGTTTTTGGTATTTCAACAGCACTAACACGACCCAGTGAGCTGGAGCGATCCTTCAGACAAACTTTCAGTGAAACGCCCAACCGCCAGCCTTGTATCACGAAAGGTTTTGACGCCACTTTTGGGTCAGATGTTCATCTGCTTGCTTACCCAGATCGCGGTATACAAACTGGTCCAGCAGCAGCCATGGTACATTCCACCGGTCGTCGATCCAGAAAAGTCCAACATTCTCAACTCGCAAAATACGAGTTTGTTCCTCGCGTCGGGTTACCAGTATATTCTTGCTAGCGTAATATTGAGCGTTGGCCCGCCGTTTAGAAAACCAATGACCCAGAATTGTGAGTTTCTATTTGTTGTAGCACTGAAGTAGTAGTACGTGGGGATATTTACTAACTTGAGATCTAGTTCCTTATGTTGTCTCCTTGTTTGTCGCTCTCGCGATTGTTACGTACCTTCTACTTGACCCGTCGAAGGCCGTCATGGATTTCATCGAGCTGACAAAAATGTCGCTTTCGTTTAAAGTGTTGATTCTATTTATATCAGCAATCGGGTTTACAGTAAGTTGGTATGGGGAGAAAAGAGTTTTTGTAGGGTTAGCAAGATGGATCGGGAAGACCAAGGCTACATTACGACCGAGCTTACAGAAGAAGAGGAAGGAGTATAAAATTCTTGAAGAGGAGATGAGGGTTTAAATGTGTTTTTAGAGAAGACGGGCGCGTTGAAACACCTAGAGTATTTGTACGATAGTATGTAAATCACTATGGCGAGATATGTAGCATTAGCGATAATTTGAGAGCGACTTGGGATATCAAACTGTCTGTACCACTTTTGTAGCTTCTAAAGACTCGTCTATTCTTCAGGACTCTATAAACACACAGAACTAGTTCCACCATTTCCCTCACCTCTTTTGTCTCTTCCCGCTCCTTCCAGTGCTATGATTTTCGGCATCGGCCCACGATCTGACGGTTTCCTCCACCTTTCTGAGGATCTCCTTCTCCCCCAACCGCACTTCCACAGCCATCTTCTTCCTTCTCCCCAAAGCTTCCTCTGATGTCTTCAAAATCCCTATATCTTCCTCCCTCGACGTTGTGAACGCCCCTCCCCTTTTCTGGATAGTTTCGATAATAACATCCCTCGTCCTAGCGTCTTTTTTTGCCTTTGGGAACTTCTCTTCATTCACATACGACTGGAAAGTAGCGTCATCTACCAAGAAGGCTTGAATCACAATAAGTATTTCAGAAGGTATCCCACCATCGGCCTCGATATCGTATGAATCCTCGAGTAGTTCTTCTTCGACCAGTCTCTCTATTCGAGAGTCTCGTGTACTTTCAGATAGATTCTTGCCGGCGACGGATATGATTAGTGTAGAATCTATCTCGATCACGTCGTTCTGGGCAGATGATTGTGGGTATATGCCGACCCGGCGGAGGAGGTCGGATCTTGGAACCGGGCCAGGGTCAATGTAGAGGGTGGTGTTTCCTGGTATATTTCTGGTGGCAATCAGAGATACCGAAGTCTTTGATGGCGAAAACTCGCACTTTAATGCAAGCAGCTCAGTACATACATCTTTTAGGGGAATATAGATGAAAGTACTCACATTTGCTAGATCGCAATCCATTTGAACCAGATTCCCAAACGGTACCAACACCTTGTCTGTGTCCAAGGAGTCATATTCATCGTCATCGTCGTCATCCATTGCATCCTCATGCCGGGTATTCCCCGGTTTCTCAAAATCCGACGAGAATGCCATGATCCATGACCCAGCTCTATGAAATGCCTCCAACGAGACATCAACGCCTCCAAAGACGTCCGCATGGGCATCAATGAAAGTCTTGATTTCCTCCCGATACATCGCCTCTGCCTCTTCCTTGCCAATCTTATTTAATACAGCCGACCCTTCCAGTTCTTTCAGTTCGTCTTCAGTCCAGTACATTAGAGTATCAAACTCTGTTGGTAAGCTATCGAAATACGCCCGCCATGTTGAATCTGGCTGTGAAGCTTCGTACATGACTGTGAGGATTAGAGCAGTCCATTGAGATTTTTCTGCCAGTGATGGTATGCGCTGGAGTAAGGAACTGTTTGATGCAGTTACTATTGCAGAAGTAGGGATGCTTAGAAGCGTTGTTGAAGAGGGTATGTTATCCGTAGAATCTAGAAATTTTTTAGTTAGATTTTCCAAGTTTTGTATAAGAGCTATAGTTGAATCTTACTGATGATGCATTCCCCAGACGGAGATCGAGATATCTGGATTGAAGGATGCACTTGCACCCCGTTGTGTGAGAGCCATTGGATAATTGTTGCTTCCGACATTGTTAAAAAGTTTGAATTTCTTTAGTTTTTTGTATGAATAAATTGGGATGTATCCGAATGAAGATTTCTAACATGCATAAAACCCAGTGAGCTCTTATAATTAACTAAGCCGAGAGGAAAGGATTTGTTGCATAGCGCCACGACGCCACTGCTGATAGTTGAAAAAGCTCCGAAGTCACTTCCGAGCACCCCCGAAGTAATGAGATTCATTATGAGTCTACCTGATGTCTGGTGATGTGATTGTCTTCGCTGCTAAGTAGCAGAAGTCGATGCAGATCCACTACAGGGCCTTAAATGTTGTATCTCTTCTGGCCTATATGCACCGCCACAAGTGAACAGACGAAACATGTACATGCTGTTGTACCGGACCGGCTTACCAGAAAGCTCTGAACTTAAAACTTCCAATCTTAATTAAATGCTAATTGCTAAAGAACGTCTGATGCATTCGCTAATAACCTGAATTATGCATGGCCCCTTTACTCCTTCTTCTGATGCTCTTCTACCTTACCACCAAATCCAAGGAAACTCACTACGATAGTACCAAATACCCAGAGAAACCCGACAACAATGACGCCCATAGTCCCCCATTCGATGTATTGCGAGTCAACAGAATTCAAAATTGGCACTTCCAAACTCGATACTGAGTTAGTAGAATTGATAAGCTTTGGAGTCAGATGGTAGAAATATGTCTCTTCCGAGAAATACTCTTCGTATCCCAACATTCTCCTGTCAAATGGATTCGTAGACATTTTGCTCCCTATGGACCGGATTGAAGTACTGTTAGCAAACAAATCCCACGACTGGACTAGGAAAGTCAACCGAATCTAAACTCACACTGCTCCGATGAGCACGCCCAAAATACCACCGGCCAGGGTAGGGTAGCCGTCTCGCTATGCTTCTCCGGGTGCGTAGGCATGTATCGCAGATGCAATGGAAGTGTAAACTCCATTGGGGAGCGTTTCTTCTCCCATGTACTCAAGTACTGCTTAATATCCAACTCCGCGAGGACCAGAGCGCCCCATTTTGACATGGCCCAAGTCGGTGCCTCCAGATCAGTCTCGCCCTCTACCACTTTGAGTTTATTGATACCGTAAGATTTCATAAGTTTGTCGTCCTCGAGTTGATATGGGTCCACAAAAAATGGCTGAGGAACTGTGAAATAGGCATTCAGTGTGCATCCATCTGCCGGGGAATTGCCCCCTAGTGCTAATGTGACCTCTAGTTTGGGATGCAAGCCGGTCGGCCGGTTGAAGTCCGCCATGTATATACTTTGACGTGAGTGGTGTCTTGAAGGGAACGAAACGCGGGCAGGTCCTATCATGTCTATCGTATCAGTACCCGCAATGTAGTTGAGGACGTTTTGTTTAGATTCATACTCAGCTCATCATCTTGTCCCACAGTAGCAAGCTTCCCACGAAGGACCATTTCCTCCTCAGGAGACTTCCCTCCACTTGTTAAGACCCCAACTTCAATCTTATCAGCCGGTGTATCAGGCTTGACCAGTATGTCCCATGACCCATCCTTTGCATTCCCATTAGACGTTGCCCAGATTGCATTAACCTCCAAAGCTTTTGTTGTAGCGTCGTATCTAAGATCCACGGAAGTGGCGGTGCTCAAGGCCAATACTTTGTCTTTGCAGACCTTTTTAGAAGGCCCACAGATCTTGTTCGCAAGGGGCTTGAGAATATTCGACAAAGCAGCTGTATCGGGGACATAGAGTTGTTTTAACCTTCCCCGGCTGATAAAAGCTGTCTATTCGGGCCCTCGAACAATAATATTAGGAACAGCCCACTGGTGGTCCTCGGAGTGCGCGTATCTTACCTCTATTGAGCTGCATGGAATATCCGCATATTTCGAGATGAAAGAGCACAGGTTCGCCCTAGTCCCTTCCATATATAAGCACATATGCCCCCAGTCCTCGACTAAGTACGCTAATAGATCATGGCATACATTTTAGATTCCCTCAACGGCGTAGCGAAAATATGTGCACCAAGCGGCAGTCTGGACGCGAAGGGCCCCTTCCACTTGTCCTCATAATTCTTGCCATTATCAAAATGAATGTGCAATTCCTGAGTTTGCTTGACTACATCCTTCGCCTATCAATATAGTATTAGCAAGTGCTATAGCCGTCGCGGGCGACACGCGACATACGAACTGTGGCAGCTCCTCGAACGTGAGAGTAAATCGGTCTTCGCGTATAGCTTTGAGTCCTTTTATTTCAAGGCTATCTTTGGCAAGACTGAGGGCATCTTCCGGGGCTTCATTCTCTTGCGGGGAGACTAGGAATGTTATGCGACGCTTCATCGTTTTGGATGCTGTTGGTCGCAAAGTGTCGGGAGTTAAGTTAGTTGCTAGCCTGGAGACTTGTTGGTTCGTGTCGTTCCGAGTCCCGAGAACCGGGGTCTGGGAGCTCCCCGGTGCCACCCCAGCCACATGGCTGAGAAGCCCCCGAGCATCAGCCATGCAATGCGGCGGGAGAGCGGGGAACCTCCCTGAAGAAGCTCTCTCTCTTTCATGCACTCCTCCCGCCCTGACATCGACAGAACCTAGTCCACCAGTAAACTAACATAGTTGGGATTCCATTCTTTAAACCCCTTACTTGGCCGAATGGCCACTTTCCTTCAGCCATAGCAGATATCCTCAGCCACAGTTACCTTTGCGACATTCGATTCCTTGGATATCAGTAGCATCCCGCAGCAAGGACGATAAAGTGCGACGGTGAAGCGCCGAAAGACAACCTCTTAAAAGCCAATTCCGAGCATCCTTATCCGCCATTGACCTTAATCATTCATTCACCATGGCTTCCAGTTTTAGTCTAAAGCATGCAGATACCGCCCCTGCTCCCATCGATTCCTCTCTTGGTAGAGGCATCATGGCAGAACCCGAAGAGATGGCATCTGACGGCGCCCTCGATTCCGGTCAATCCACACCGACAGGGCGACCATATGTATCTCGTCACATGTCGTCTCCGGCGACTCTATTTCGGTCACCGACTCGGCATCATAGGCGAACCCATTCCACCCCTCGTCGAGAAGTCAAGGTAGTTCTCCAGGGATCCCATGGTTTAGCGGCCCGCGCTGATCATTGCTCTGGTTATCCAGGAGACATTAGACGCAAGCATGCAATACAATGAAAACGACGACCGACGAATCAACCAGTATATAATTAAACAGGAGATCGGGAGAGGGTCGTTTGGTTCCGTGCATTTGGCAACAGATCAAGACGGCATTGACTATGTATGCGCCTTAACCGTAACTGCAAGATACCCAAGTGTCTAACCTGCTATATTCCAGGCGATGAAAGAGTTCTCGAAATCTCGATTACGAAAGCAGATCAAGTCCAACTTGATGCGACACGGCCCCCATACGATTGCCCCTCGTGGCGGCAGGCTCAATGTTCCCATGCACCGTCGCAAAGGTTCAGACCTTGCCACAGAAGGAGAAGCTGCCAACCCGCTATACCTCATCCGTGGAGAAATAGCCGTTATGAAAAAGCTCAATCATGAAAACTTAGTCAATCTAATCGAGGTCCTGGACGATCCGGATGGCGATTCACTATATATGGTCCTGGAAATGTGCGCAAAGGGCGTTATTATGAGAGTCGGTATTGGCGAGAATGCGACCCCGTTCGCAGAAAACGATTGCAGATACTGGTTTCGAGATTTGATGCTTGGGATTGAATACCGTAGGGACCATTGAAGGGTGTTTCTCAGATACATGCTTACGTAGATACTGACAATACATCAGTTCACGCTCAAGGTATTATCCACCGCGACATCAAGCCGGACAACCTTCTTCTAAATCACAACAATTGCCTTAAAATCGTCGATTTTGGCGTCTCGGAGATATTTGATAAGGATGCAGCAATGAAAACATCGAAGTCAGCTGGAAGCCCTGCCTTCCTCCCGCCGGAAATGTGCACTCTGGGGCAGACGGAGTACGATGGGCGAGCAGCTGATATCTGGTCTATGGGTGTGTGCCTATATTGCTTCTTCTACGGACGTCTACCCTTCGACCATGACAGCATAATGGAGCTTTACGAAAGCATCCGTGAGGAAGAGTACGTTTGTTGAACATACTTTCAATTGCCTAGACCCGAGATTAACTCTTAGACTAGGATACAATACACCGATGACACTCCCCCAGAATTGTTGGACTTGTTTTACAAAATATTCCAACGGGATCCAACGAAACGGATTACAATGAATGAGTTAAGAGTACGTTTGTTCTGTGACTTCTACTCCGTCGAATCTCCAAATAACTAAGCCCGCGTGTTTAGATACACCCTTGGATCACTAATAACGGCAAGGACACTCTCTTGTCTAAAGAAGAGAACGTTTCGGACATAGTCGAGCCACCAACCGACGAGGAACTTAGGAATGCCATAACAAAAAGCATACGTAATGTCGTTGCTGCTGTTAAGGCAGCTAGTATGTTCAAGAAGCTTGTTGTGAGGCGGCGACATGAGAGGATGCTTGCCGAAGCTGCAAAGGAGAGCACATACATAGACTCCACAGAAGTTCTGTCGAGTTCACCGACATCATTAACACCTCCGTTGCTACCCCTAACGCACAGATCTAAAAGCGCGGAGACGGATAACAGAACACATACGCAAGGTAAACTCGCTGGTCTGGGTATTCAAACCGATTCTCAGGCTTTCAATCTTAGAGCTATGGTCCAAGCTCTTCCGAAGCGAGAAGATAGCGGAATCTCAGTGGACTCTACCTCAGACCTACCACCCCCACAATTCGAGTTTTCCGAATCAACTCCCGTTGCGGACAAAGAAACCATGAGTATTTGGCAAGATCTCCTTAGAGAGGCGGTTATGCCACAGCGTAAAGACAGCTATGAGGATAAGACCCAGCGGCCTTACTTGAACGTTGGTGATAGCGAAAGCCCCGCCGGCAATTTCATCACACGATCTCCGGCCCCAACAGATCTTCCGATTTATGAAACGGCGTATCAAGACGACGTTCAACGTATACAAAGGGAGCTAGGAATCGACGCCACAGTTTATTCTAATCGGCGGGTTGACGGGGCGAAGGAAGGGCCGAGTAAATGGGATAAGCTTAAGTCAGCAACAACATAAGCATCATCCCAACAGAAGGCACCTCCACACTGTACATTCTAATAACCACTACTAGCACTCCTGTCTAGTTTGCCGTTAGCACGTTATCAGTTTTTTCATCAAGTGGAGTAAGTGATTTTTCTCTACAGCCTGTTGTTCATTCGTTCGTGTTTCCTTATTCGCTCTCCGTTTCCCCGGTCCATACCTAAGGATTGATTCTACTTTGATATTTCGATAATCCCGTACCACGCCAGTCTAGCGCCAGATTTTGTCTGAATCATAATGGTTCATGTGTTTGCGCACCGGCATTTTGTTTTTTTTCTTTTCTTTTATCAAGCCAAGTCGTGATGAGCTGGCTGTAATATCATCAATACTCTGTTCCTAAAGGATTCAGCTTGCAATATCACCAATTGAATACCATAGAACAAGCGATCTGGTCAATTCCGGCAGACTGGTCAATCGGCATTAGATCCCGGACCTTGGAACGGGTACCGGGTACTGCCGATTACATTCTACGAGACACTCCACAAGTTTCACATTACGAGCAGGTTCCCAATTACAAATAGCTTTAAACACACCATTGAGTAACCACCTCTTATCCATACGCTGAGGAACCACCCGATGTGGATAGTTATCGTCGTAACCTCGGTCGGCCTAAGGTAGTTGTCTACCTTAGAACGACAAAACTAGCACACAATAAGCTCGGAATCAGCTCACTATCCAAATCGCACTTGCATGAGGCATTTTATACACCTGCTTCGATCGTCGAGGAGCTTTCCGATGCGTGATGTGGTGGAGCTGTTGTCAAGCGTCAGGCAATATTATAGCGGCTATCACAAGGAATTTATGACGGATGCAGGATGCAGCACAAGTATCAATATCACGGCTCTGCTAAGGGCCAAGCGAAAAGGCTGCCCTCGTCCCTGCAAGAAGGAAAAATAGGAGGATGTTGGTTGTTTTTTTTTTTTTTTTGTGACAGGAATATAAAAAAAAGCTTTGCATACTGCAGAGGCTGCATGCCTAGATGCTTGAGTACAGGTTGGCTACCTGGGCATTGTACCTGGATAATTTGAAACCTTGAATTCGTTATACACAAGTTCCAGTCCCGCGAGCCAGCGAAGCTTCCATTATGCGGTTGTGCTGCAAGCATCCATCCCCGTAACCGGAAGATTTGCAGTTCAGGAACAACTTCCTTGCTCTCATCCGTTTTTGGCTTTTATATTGGGAATCCAACGCGAACAACCAATGGAAGCTTGAGGTAGCAGCAACGTGCTATAAATATATTGCCTTCGCGAAGATGATGAGGTGAATAGGAACAATCATGTAAGGGGAGACAGCTGGTTTGGTCTCGTTTAGGATATCCTAGCCTGGTTTACGAGACTGGCCTGCAGGCCTGGACCGCGACCGGTTCATTGAGCTGCTGTTGTCAACTTTGAGAACGGAAATAACACGTACAACGCAAATATACTACATTCTTGAAGTAAAGGTATCAGAAAATCCCCCCTTTCAGTCGGGCACTGACGTTTCAGTTTGGTTAGCTGGGGATGCAGGCGAACATGCACGAAAGCTAGATCCTGCTAGCTCTTCCACTTGCTTTGAGCCTTTGCTGGGTCAACCATATGATGCAATGAGACAAGTTGTAATCGAGGGTGTCTATACTAGAGCATGTTGCTTCAGCCTAGACACATCTCCAATTGACCAAACCGGTGTCGTACGTGTGCAATCTAATTGGGTTTTCAATTCTAAATATTTGCCTTGACCGATTAGTTCTATGACAAGATATATCAAGATCCGGTCGAGAGTGCGAACATGCTGACAACACCGCGCAGAGGGAAACCATAACACCGCTTTCTAACGGGAAGGTCCAAAATAATGAGCAGCACATGACCGAGGCCACAGACCTAAAAGAGTTCGACAAGGATTAAAACAGGCACACTCGAAAACCGGTTGCGAAGATCGTCGCCAGAAGCGCCATGACAGGCATATTCAAATACAACATATCGTGGGTAATAACATGGATATAATAACCCGCAGCAACTCGGAACAAACGACGTGTTATAACACTCGAGACAGTTAGAAAATACATTGATCAGCGAGAGACCCGCTGTTACACTTTTGGTATGCAGGAACCTGTTATAACATTCACAAAGACGTCCCCAGAATGATGTAACTCTGTAAGATTTGTACTATGAGGCCCGCGATATGTTAGACCTGACCATTCTACGACAGGAAGAGAGCCTGCGTATCAACCGCGCCTGGGCGGATTCAAGAATCCTTGACCTCTTAGAGAACAGCCGCGATTGGGTGATAGTACGTACCAAGTGAAGATCGCTATCGACTTTGGATATACATTTCTATAAGATTGGCATATCTGACAACGAGTCAGTCATATTGCAATATTGATCTTCTGTCACGGTCCCAGGATCCCGAAAGCCATGTGAGGGAATCCAGGTGTGTAATCCCGTAAATGCTGCAATATAAAAGAAGGGCCTGCGCGCGACAATCAGCCATATTCTAACGTCATTGACAGCGAACTGCGACCTTTGAGTCTCATAATCGAAATATTGGCTGGTTATAAAATAACTGCCCAGTTATACGACAAACCTCCCAAGCCAGCAAGATGCTTTCTCGAACCTTCAAGATTGTTACCAGTCTACTACTTCTCCCGCTTGTGTCAAGCGTGCCTACACCTCACCATTCGGCGCCCGTTTGCGATGTCGCAAATGTAAGTTTAGTTGCGATACTTACAATCTGCACATACCCGATCCCGACTAACAATCGATCGCTTTAACTGGCCTATAGTTCGACAACTTTCCCCTATCGATCTTGAATATCAACTACATCGGCGAATACAAGAACCTGTACTGGCAGGCAATGACAGTGGGCAGCAGCACACTACAAGTTACCGGCGTTAAAGCATATTCCGGCGATAACGTAGCTGCATGGAGCCTCGACACTATGCTATTACAAGGAACTCCAGCAATGCTAGCCGACTACCAAAACAGCAAGACAGAAAGTTTTGACCTCTGCGGTTTCGCATACGGGTGCGCTCTACCGACCGGCCAAGGCGCCATTGCCGTTCCCAGCCAGTGCACACTTACAGTTAAAGGATACTTCGATTCCGGCGAGTTTGTCGAGAAGAAGCTTACATATGATCCGACGGGGTTGCGACAGCAAATGGTGGAGACACCTGAGGGAATTTTCTCTGAGTTCAAGGGTTTGAAGAAGGTCACGTTCGAAACTACTGGATTACTGGGTACTTCGGCGACTGTGGTGGGATTGATTGACGATGTTAGCTACACCGCGAAACTGAAGGATAATTGCTAGTAGGACCAACAGTGCACGCCGTATGCATATTTCCAGCTGCTGGAGTCGCGGGTCGTAATACTATAGAACCACATTGCTACAACCGATTACCCTGGGGGCGCCCATCTCCTCCATGATGATGTACTGGCTCGGTATAATTAATTCAGTATCAAGTCCCCACGAATATATATTCTTATTGTCGGTAATATCATGTCCTGACTTCTCCGGAGGGGGATCAATTAAACTTAGCAACACGTTGTATTGTTGTATTGTAGGCGCCTGGGTACTGATTTCGAACCTCCCATCCGGTCAAGATCATAAGGCCGGATTAGGTTGAAAGCCGGATAGATTATCCATTGATTAGGTCACAGATATTCGATCAATCCTTGTAGCAGCTAAAGCCACAATCGGTTGTCCATATCCGAGATTTCTTTTTGAAAATCTCGAACTCCCCACTGACTCAACGGTTTCAATTAATTTTATAATATATTACGTACAATATATTCCCCCAACTCAGCGGTAGCTCCCACAAACTACCAACCCGTCAAGACGTCGGGATAAATCATGCGCTCCTACAATATACTATGAAGCCCACTGCAGTAAAGAACCAGGCAGACGTAGACAGACGTAAGCTCATACGTATCTACGTCTACATTCGAATTGGGGTCAGGAGGAGGGCTGAAATGGCGTCGAAGCTGGCCCTATCGGTTGATGTTCATCTGAATGACGAATTTAGAAATATCCTTATCTAGGATAGTACTATGCAATGACAAGCCGGGAAGTGTATCTGTCCTGGTCCTTGCGCGCCACTAGTTGAATATAGTGCCACTCAATTATTGTTTTTTATAGAAGGTAGAAGGTATGCTAGTGTGGCCGGGAGCTTCAAGGTTGATGCTGACGAACTTTGGTCCTTACTTCCACAGGGATGGCTTCAGAAAGACCCGGTGGCTGGTGGGTCAACTATGTCGAGGGACAGGGAGTAATGAGCTCAGAGATATGAGTACCTATGTAATATGTACGTATGAGGGCTAGGCTGGTCGATGTATATCAGATGCTCTTAGGTAACCCTTTATCACGATTAGCAACCCCGCTAGGGTCAGAATAAGCACTTTCAAATCGTCGGGGTGTCTACTCAAAACCCTACTGTGTCAATGCCGCATGGCCATTATCGCACGAATCAATGGCTTCTGTATTAAGCAACTGGAATCGGAGTCTCCGAATTGACATCGCAGATTGTAGTTCTAGTCTCTATGGATCCAGGAATATTTGACCCGTGTGTTCTCATAACCGTCCGAATATCCTCATGCACCGATATCGCGATAGTCCCGCTGCAGCGCTGGCGAGGAATGTGCTATGATATGCCAAGATTCGCGAAAAAAATATGGCCACGAAGACACATTGAATGACGAAAGGGTTCCCATATGATTGATGTAGATGACAGACAAATACTTATATCATAGAAATCAGACGGTACCTTAGCCTAAAGAATCTCAGACCAATGGGAAAAAAAAATCTCCAAGTGTGTGTTGAATTGCATAAATTTGTCTCGTTATTGAGTCAAGACTGGTAAGAATAGACGTTGGGTGCATGAATACGTCCATGGGGAGGCCAAATCATCACAAGGCAAGCCCATCACAACGGATCAATTGCAATTGCAGCTGGGCTTTAGGATGCACACATGTGGTTCCCCGACGAGTCGCCTGGCAATCTGCCTACCTGCAGCCCATTCCCGTTTCTCGCTAAGACCTTTGCTCAGGTTCCGAACTTTACTTGATTCGCACCGTCTGGGCATGCAGGCATTAGGGATGGTAGGTTCTCGGAATTCGGCAAGCAGAGCTAGACTGGAGTTACAGATGGTTAGTTTGTGAACTTGGTTTGCGTCACGTCGATGAGCACCTGAGATATCAAGATGTGAAGCTTGAAGTTATCTGGCTAGTTGATTTCTTGGTATATTACTTGGCTCTATGGAGAGGGAGATTAATCCGCATGTTCGTCTCGTGTGAAAGTTTTTATACAAAATTCGCACAATTAGAACCAGCCTTTTAAGGTGGTGTGAACAAGGTTCCGCCAACACCAGGGATCTTTGTCTCTCTTTGCCATGCTCGATGATATGCATGCGATGTATGGAAACATTCCTGCACTGTGCCATTGACGCACAACCACTTGATTTTGGGGGCGCTATCAGCTGTCATGTTGGTTGGTTTCAATATAAAGCTTTCCTTCCTGACGTAGTGGTAAGCAAGCCCAAAAAACTCTCGCCCGGATCCGCTTTAGCTTTCGAGAACCACCAGCCAGTTCCATTTTCGCCCGGGCACAGCAGTAAGACGAAAAAAAGTGAAGACACAAAACATGTTTCAACTGTTCCCAGTAATGCCCAGAAAAATGCCGCGCGTCGTCGAAGGAGGTTGGCTTGGGATATCCCTTCTACTTGGGTATTAGGGTTCGGATCTGGCTTCAATGTTTGAAGTTCCGAGCCATCGTGACCAGTTTAACCCTGCTGCCATGCTTTTCGATGCATAAGGATTGTCGTCTGCCCCAGTGTCCCAGGCTGAATAAGGTACTCCAACGGCCCTATCGACGAGCCACATCCGCAAATTTGTCAGCCTGCAGGTCGAAGTGAGGTTGCACATACGTCAAGTGTATTTTCTATGGGGGGGTTTGCGGTGGTTGTGGTGGTGGTGGTGCGACAGTCAACAGGTTTCGACGTCTATGCATCGGGATACCATGTCTTCCTTGGGGTCCGAGGTTGTCTAGACCGCTAATGTCTGCGCGCCTGCAGCGTGTTGTGCGACACCTCAGAACCATATTGAACTGATACCGTACCTCACTATAATTTAGCTATCAGATATGATATAAAAATGACGAGGTCTATTTATATGACTCTCGGATATTCCTGCAGGGCCGGCAGCTGCAGCACGCAATTGTGTTCGTGTTCGCGAGGGGAGAAATCTGACATGATGCAGTTGCTCAATGGCCCGTGCATAATCAGTAGAGCTCGAGAGCACCATCGTCAATGCAATGGGACACCGCGAACAGCTAACTAGCTAGCTAGAGCTCGAGGTCCGAGAACTGTTGCTTCTCCCACAATCAACGGAACTCCAGAATCGCCAGACCAGACTACGGAACTCCCCCCCATCCTGCGATTAGTTACGGTAATACGGCATGACGGCTGACGGTTATCTTTGCTAACATTAACAAAGCCCATATGCTCATGGCCTTGGCAAATTCATGATCGTCGAAGCAAGCTGTCACGAAGCAGAGCAACCCTTGCGGGTCTAATCTAGCTTAAGCTGCTTAGCTACCCCTCTTGCTTGGAGCTTCTCGTTTGATACATTTCTTCCATGCAGGCTGGACCCACCCCATTTACCCGATGTTTGGAACCGAAAGAACGGTTCAATTCGTGGGCGGGCGTATAGCAAAATTCCCTCGGGTTTCTCGGGTCCTCATGTGCTTTTGAGCTTTAATTGATGTTACGCTGGATTGGCTTGAAACTAGCTCCTAAGAGTTGAATGCTACATGGATCTTTGTGGAGCTAGAGGCCCAGTTTTGCATGGTGGAAGTTGGAATTCTATAGCTAGCGGGCTGAGCTTGGGCAAGCTACTGCAGAAACAGTGGATCCCCATCGTTTAGAGCCCTTGTTCACTGCATGTGCGATTATCTCATAATTTGCTGATCTGGTTTCGAGAATAGCCAGATGCAAGCATGCTACATGCCATGGGGGGTCCTGGAGCGGTTGAAGGGTGCGCAAGTTTAAATTTTTGTTTGATGTTCTGCTATACGATGTCCCGAAACCCCCTTCTGAGGAAGCTCCCTTGTCTTGACCGTTCCACAGCCGACGGCTGGCTACAGATATTCCTGTCTTCTTTGCGAATTGATCCCATGTCATTGCAGTTTGGAGGTGCAGCTTATTCTCTGGGCGCTGCATGCAACCTGCAGTCGGTATATTCTAGATGGGAGAGTATGAGGCATGTGCTCTGTTTGTTTGGAAGGCGGAGTGGAATCGTCGGCTCTGAAAGCTTGTCTTTTTGGACCGCCTCGAAATCACAAGTAGAAGTTAAAAAGTGACAGGATTTTGGCCCGTGGTTCCCGCGGATCCGTGGTGGGTTTTTATCACGGACGATTGAGCTTCGGGAGATGGGGGTTTATACGGGATAACCTGCTTGGCCCGCCCGAGTTAGTTCTGTTCTGAACCCTATATTCGGTGGCGCAGAGCGGTGAGCCCTAGAGCTAGCCAGGATGGCATCGTCGACCATGTTGTGTCAACCAGTGTAGGAACTAGGAAAAGTATTTCGCGCACGGAAAACAGCAGTCAAAGGCCATCCAAGTCTGTGTGGAACATGCAAGTTTATCTTGATCGAAATTTTAAAATGCAGCGAGCGCTCAAGCATAGGATTTTTAGCATTCCTTTGCAACTTGAAGATAAGGATATGAAGACCTTGACCTTGACCTTGACCTGCCATGTTATCTACAGCCCTCGTTTATCTGAATACCAAGCTCAATATCGATATTTTAGATCTGGCGGGGACATTCGGGCCAGGTACCTGAACCAGACCCTGTTTGGCAGCCCGCTGTAAATTTTATAAATTTAGGTGCACACATTGTATTTTCTGCTGGGCTGTCAAAATATATTGATTAGCAATCCAAGCAAAATACGACCTCGTCTGCAGGAAAATTTGCAAGAGCCGAAAAGCTTGTTTGGATTTTGCTTACTCGATGGGAACGTAATTGTAAACTTTTGCTAGAGCTCATCGACAAGGTGAAAATTTTCTCTCTATCCAGCTCCCACCAGGAAAGAAACCGCGAGGTGGTAGTTTCCTGGCCGCTGGTTGAAAATCTTCACCAATATTACAATTTTTCCGCCAGTTGAGAAAGAACTGTCCAATCGAACAGCTCCCATTGAACCCTTTTAGTCACAATCGACAGGGACCAACCGTTATACTTAGTAGTTAGCTGGTCGCATCCTGTTGCTTGGAAACGACCGCAAGGCAAGTCGCCTAAACTCTCGTGGCAAAAACGACAGCGCCCTGGAAAGAAAGAAGGAACCAAAGGAACATTTTGACCACGTAAGGCTCGGGTTCCACCTCCTTTTCTGCGCTTTTCAACTGGGTCGTTGGAAAAACGGTAGATAAGTACTTGTTTCTGTAACACCGTGGCCGCGGATTTTCCGGCGGGATCCCTCTATCGTTCACCGCTCTTGACGCAGGTGCCGGATTCATTGGAAGCCTTCGAAGTGGGTAAGTGATCGGTCGTCATAGTTTGGGATGTTTCCCGTGCGAATTCAATCGTCAGACCGCAGTACGCCGCGGGTGCCCGATTGGATTTTCGGCTTGCATTTGACGGGAAGAGGTGGATGCACAGGGTTTTCCGGGCGAGTGGCAGACCCAACGTGCCTGTCTGGCTGCACCAGCGAGGCTGCCCTGCGTGCGCGGGGATACCTGGACCATGGCTAGATGCATTCAGCTGTGGGCAGGCAGGATGGTATAGGAAAGAGGCTGCCGTCATAAACTGCCTTCCTCGCCTCCTGCTGTGTCTTCCTGACCTCGAATTTCGCTTTACCGCCCTTTCCCAGTGATATATTAATATTTCTCCGGCTGCACGTCTGGATTTCCTGTTTTCCTTTCCCTTCAATCAATCCATCAAATCAATCGAGGCCAACTGAATCCGGGCAAAACAGCTGGTTCGTTAGTTAGTTAGCTAACAAAGCAAAGTAGATCTCGCACAGCCACCGCTGTCCAATCCCGTTGACGTTGACGTACCTATACAATATCCCCCCTGAACCCAGGTCGAGGCCAGTCTTGAGTAGTTGCAATTGCCCGTTGGGTCGAAAGTATCGGACGAATCGCCAATACGATACATACATCGAGTAGTACATACTTACATATTACCTGGGTGGCAGTTGCGTCTTTTCTCGTAAGTTTACCAAATCCATTCCGTAAAATGCGGGTCAGCTGGCTGCTTCCGAGCAGTTGGAAGAAGCATAATAACAATCTCCCCCTCCTCCTCCTCCTCGACCTAAGTTAGGGTAGCTCGGTGCTCCGTAATTAATTAAGTGCCCAACTAACAGTCCAGTTCCAGTTGATTAATTAAAGACTCGCTCGCCCTCAGCTCAGCTCGATTTATAATCGTCTCTTCCCTCTTCCCTTTCTTTCTTTCAACCTCTTCCCTCTCGTCGCTATAATAATATACCCCTTCTATTTCTATTTCTTTCTCCTCTTGCCTTCTGCTTCCATTCCTGGGTCGCGCGTATAAAAAGAAAACCGTCTCAGTCCGATCTCTCTCACCGCTGCTGTTCGAACCCATCAATCAATCAATCCTCTCAACACATCTCAGCCAACCCGTCCACCCCAGCTCCTCCATCTCCACAAACAATCTCAATCCCATCACATCAGCTATCTCTCTTCCTCTCTCGACACCAACATTACTGGTCTTTTAGCTAAAACTACGGCTTCTAAACTATCAGCCATGGCGACCACTACCGAGACAGAAAGCAAATCGGAGGGCACCTCGTCGTCGAAACCGCCTAATTCTCGGTCTACGTCGAGTAGTAGTCGCCTCGTCGAGAAGCTTAGTCGCATAACCCCCACCTCCTCCCCAAAACTAAACGGCGTAGCCTCTCCTCCCACAGACTCGGCTTCTGAACGTAGTCCAGGGGCTTCTACAAAACAATCGCCTGTTCTAGGTGCACAATTGTCCAAACAATCGTCGCCTATCGAACTCCCAGCTCCCGTAATCCAGGCCCCCGTCCCACAGAAACCAAAGAACTCGTTACAACGAATGTTCTCGAGAACCGGAAAGAAAGAAGCACTCGAGGTGACACCGGTTTCTACCACGGCATCTACACCTGTCAACGGCGAGAGGTCCTCTACGGATCGTCAACAGACTAATGGCACCGACAAGAAAGGCGATTCGAAAGGTCCCCTGAAAAAGAATAGCATTTCCGAAGAGTCGACAAAATCCGTCGCCACCAGCAAGACAAAGGATGTTGCTATGCTGAAACGTTTTGACATCCTAGCTGATGGCAACCACACACATCATCTGAAGAGCGCCAAACGACAGGAGAAGCTTTCCGACATGCTTCGTGATCTCATCTTGGGGAAGAGAAAGGACGATCTTCACGAGAGTGACAACCTCAACCTTGTATCTTCATGGGTCGAGCAGATCAAGAACGATAAGGACAAACTGGCTACAGACAAGAAAGGCGGACCAAATTCCACTTCAACATTGGTCGAGAAATATGGCAAGTGCCAGGAAGTCGTCGGCCGTGGCGCGTTCGGCATTGTCAGGATCTCCCACAAAGCAGACCCTAACCATGAAGGCAAAGAGCAGCTCTACGCCGTTAAGGAATTCAGACGTCGACCACAAGAGTCTGCAAAGAGATATAACAAGCGCTTGACATCCGAGTTCTGCATTTCCTCCAGCTTACGCCACCCAAACGTCATCCACACCTTGGACCTCCTCCAAGATGCCAAGGGCGACTACTGTGAAGTCATGGAGTATTGTGCCGGAGGCGATCTGTACAGCCTGATATTGTCGGCCGGTAAACTCGACTGCGCCGAAGCAGACTGCTACTTCAAGCAACTGATGCGTGGTGTTGAGTACATGCACGAAATGGGTGTCGCCCATCGTGATTTAAAACCAGAGAACCTCCTGCTCACCAGTCGTGGAGCTCTCAAAATCACGGATTTCGGAAACGGCGAGTGCTTCCGTATGGCCTGGGAGAAAGAAGCCCACAAGACATGTGGTCTCTGTGGCTCTGCTCCCTACATCTCACCTGAGGAATATATCGAGAAAGAATTTGACCCCAGAGCTGTTGATGTCTGGGCTACAGGTGTCATCTACATGGCAATGAGGACCGGACGCCACCTTTGGCGTGTCGCCAAAAGGGATGAGGACGAGTTCTTCCAGAAGTATTTAGAAGGTAGAAAAGACGAGGCTGGGTATGGGCCCATCGAAAGCCTCCATCGGGTATGTTCAACTCCCACAACCTTACAATGTTAAGCAATATACTAATAATCGCCCAGGCTCGTTGCCGTAACGTCATCTACTCAATACTTGACCCTAACCCGACTCGCCGTATCACCGCCTCCCAGGTGTTGAAGTCTGAATGGGGTAGGGAGATCAGAGTTTGTCAGGCCGGTGAAGAAGGTGATAACCCAAGTGTGCGGAACCACCAACATCATCCCGCGACAACTAACTCTGCGGAGGATACACAGGGTACTAAGCAAGTTAAAGCCTAAGTACTTATAAGGTTTTATCTTGCAACCTTTCCTACTTTTTCTCATTCCCATATCGGATGCGGCCGGTCATCTCCACCGCCATCCTCAAAGGATGAACCCTTTCTTCGATTCATTGCGCTTCCGATGAAGCGCCGGGCTTGCCTTGTTTTTTGGTGCCAAATTGGGAATTTGGCATATTACTTTCATTTAATCATGGGGTTTCCTCAAGTTTTCTCTCTTTTCTCATGGACAGGCTCCCGCTAGGTCTTAAGGCTCGGCCGTTGGCTTATTGGAACTAATGATTCTCTGGTAGTAGAACCTGCTCTAATCCCTTTCAGAATATGTATTATACACTCTCGTTGTTCCCTTTGCTCCCTTTCTATCTACGATGATTACGAAAAGTAGCAGGACGAAACAGAAATACTTACAATCGGAAGACGGACACAAAAGTATTATGGCGGGAAATAGTTGTTAAATGTTTGCTTTTAGACTTTCAAAGATGTATTGCGAAATAAAGCATGTTTTTTCTGTTCGTTGGGAGGGACCGTTTTTCATGTTTTTGCGTAAAGCTGTCACGAGGAGTTTCTGTGCTTGGATGTTTCTTCTTTGGTTCTTTCTTTTACCCTTTTCTTGACCCTCGCTGACGATGGATTTATGACTACGAAGGCGTTTTTCCCTTGCGTTTATTGTCCTTTTATTCCTTGAGCCTCTTACGCATTCTGGCGGGATACTTCTATTGCTCAGAACAAGTACAGTACGGAGTCAGGATACGCACGTCGGTTGTTCTTATGATATTTCCCTTGTATAAAGACACTCTATTTCCAAACTTGTTAATTTTTTTTCCTCTATTCTTCTATATTTCTTCATCTCTATCAGTTACATTTTGCCTAGTATATCTTCCCCGCTTTGCGTCGAAGCCCTACCATTTTTCCAAACATTGGGAGTTGGAAACGAGGAAGGATCTCGCTATGGCGAAATGCATGCCTAACCGCACCCTTCCACAGCCTTACCACGAATTTCCTTATAACGAATCGCGCCTTCGATGAAAATTACGATTGGTTTAATCATGATTTCCAGCTCCAAAATATTCATTCGAGTTTCTTCCTCCCCCTTTTTTCGCTTTGCTTACGTTTACGCAAGCCGGTTGTGGCGGGCTTTTTTCTACCTTCTTCCTTTGCACCAACGTTTTGTTCCCTAGCTTTGCCGTCGAATTGAATCAATTACAATCATGATGATGAATGATGACTACTCCACACCCTTATCGCACTAAGGGAAAAACGAAATTCCGACGGAGAACTCCCAAAGCAAGCCCCTCCAAATTTAAAAAAGCTTTTCGATAGAAAAGAGAAAGCAATTCCAGCCGAATGCAACGATGATATCATGGCAGTAGAAAAGGCGCTCTGAGGCTGAGGAATGTCTTTCTTCGTTCCCCACATCTTTCTCTAGCTCTTGCCATTGCCGTTGCCTTCCTGGTGCGAAGGTACGGTAGAGTACAGTCGTTTCGGCCCGGAATGTTTCTTGTCATTAACCATTTGCCTTTGCACCACCAGAGGTTTAGATTGTGATAGACGATTGCATTTTTCTTGATTAGGGCTGTCTGCCTGTGTGGCTTTGCGCCAAACCCCAATCTTTTTATTTTTATTTTATAACATCTGCTTCCTGGTGGTGGTGGTGACGTAGTTCGCGGGGTGTGGGGTTCCGCGTCAGCGTGATGTGTGTTTGTGACTTGCCATGACAAGGACGAAAATGGGAACGTGAATGGTTGAGCCACGATCTAAATTTCGGAGGCTCTGTGGATTCAATATTCAATACTCAAGGGAGCATATAAAATTGGGTAGCCGGGCAGGTACCGCCATCGTGTGCCGGCCAACGCCGCGGCTTCGGGAACCAGAGAATGGGGATTTGTTGGATATCTCGACTGCTCATGTGTCCAAGGGTTCAACCAATTCGTAGAATTTGCATGTGCAAGGGGATATCGATGTTCATGCTCTCTTTCTCCATCTCGCCCTATCAGAGGTATCATATAACCGTCGAACTGGAGGATTCCGTGGCACGGTCAAAACGTCGTACACTTATGAAACGGCATGGGTTACACATACTACCCTTATCGATTATCTCGAGCTTTCGCATCGAGTTCGCAGTTAATCAATTCCAGCGCGCGTCTTCACAAAAAAGTGGGCTGAAACCGGTTATATTGCGAATTCCCTTGACCCGACGCTTGCAGGCATGATTCGAAATACCAAAAATGCTGTGAAGTTAACCTTCGAGAAGTTGCCTGTTCTTCGCTCGCACATCACGAGAGCATAGACCAGCCCGAACAGGGAAGCTGGTGTCGGCAAACGATACAGGCTAGCTGCATATGCTTTACATAGTTGTCAAGTACTGGCGGCGTGGACCCGCCGTACTGGAGCCCGTTCTTCTTGCTGCTGCTGCTGCACTGTTCGCGACGTTTCTTCTCCGTTTTTATAGTTAGCAATAGTACTAGTTCGTAATGTAATGTTGGGGTGTATACGTGAAACCGCAAACTGCCAGATCACATTCCCTTCCGTTCCCTCTTTCCTTGTCGGTGGTACACGATCTGGGCGGGCTGTGGTGTGCTGATAACATCGAACTATCTCCCGCTCGCTCTTTTTTCTCTGCTTTGCTTTCCCCTTAATCTCGGAGTAGACTAGACTTCGACCAATATACACAGCATCCTTCCGCATTTTTAGACGACATAGCATAGATCCTCCAACATACATACATCCATAGATCTATAGAAGCCAACACCACCGTATCACTCTACGTCACGACATCACAAGTTACGAGCACGAATAGGACAAGAATACCAATAAAATCCACAACCATGCGACCCCGAAAACGTCTCCTTCTTTCGCTCCTTCTCTCCACAACCACTCTAGCCGCGACCTCCGATACTGTATCTGCCTCCACCGCCACTACGACCGCTAAAACAAAAGCCAAGAGTGATAAGATCCTCTTGTCACGGATACGGAGCCTTACGTTACGTTATGGACAGATGACGACGAGTCGGAGGGTCTCGCCGATCCCTCAGTTGAAATGCGTTGGTGGAGATGCGAAGGGATTGCATGTCAGTGATACCTTTTCTTATTCGATATATCCCCGTTTCTTGGTTTGGAGGAGTTTTATATGGTGTTTTTTTAGGAGTTTTTGATGAATATTGACTTTGGGAGTTTTTGGGGTGTTTAGGATGTTGATGTTATGAAATGCACAAATATGGATGCCGACTATGGTAAATCATTCTCACTCTCTTCCCCTTCAAAGCCACTGAGAATAATTTTTAAGATCGATTGACTAATTATATACCCCGTGGATAGATGACGATGAGTATGTCTCGAAATTAAACCTCGGCGCACCAACCAACCCCCAACGATTCAATTTACTAGGACTGACGATATGTTTTTTTGGGATTGGAGTAGTGTATCATGGAGCTGCGAAGCTACTTTACCACATTTCTTCAAGTAAGCTTGCCTGAAATTTCTATTATAGAGACGAAAGTTGGAATTCTGACAACATTTATCAGACTCGGGGCGACAGATGTAATATGCGAAGGCTACGCGAGTTCAGACGATCCATTCGTGTTAAAGGGTAGCTGTGGAGTAGAATACATTCTCATGGTTAGGGATACCCCGTCACGAGCCTACGTGTACAAAAATCCCAGCGAATACTCACCAATCACTTCATATACAGTTAACGGAGGCCGGGCATAAGAAGTATCCAAAAACAGAAGAACAATTAAAGGAGGAAGAAAAGAAAAAGGAGGAAGAGGAAGAGGAGAAGAAGAAAGAAGAGCCGGTGAAGTCGGTGACTAGTAAGTAACCGGGTTTCAGGTGGCTTTATAGATAGGTGGAGTTATATTAATGATGGCACCCTAGGCTGGTCTGGCATGATCGAGTTTATATTATGGCTGGTATCCATAGTCGGTTTCTTCGCTTTCATCGCCTACAGAGCATACAAAGCGCCAGAACAACAACCGCCACAACGAGGTGCATGGCAGGGCGATGGTGGATGGGGTCCTGGTGGCCCGGGTGGCCCGGGCGGCGGGGGTGGAGGAGGGGGTCCAGGGGACGGATGGGGAGGAGGTGGAGGAGGCGACAATTGGCGAGGATACAGAGACGAAGCACCACCACCGTATGACCAACCTCGTAGTAAATCCCGCCCTTCGACATCGAGGAGAACGACTAGTGGCTCGTACGCCGGAAGACAACAGCAGCCGCCAGTACAGCAACAACAACCGCCACAAGAACAGTGGAGGCCTGGGTTTTGGACTGGTGCTGCAACTGGTGCGGCTGCGAGTTATTTGGCGAATAATGCCGGCGCGATGAGGGGCCAGAGCAGCAGGAGGGGAGACTACGACCGAGAAAGAGATAGGGAACGTGCGGCGCAGGAGAGAGAGCGGGCAGCACAGGAGAGAGAAAGAGCGGCACAGGAGCGGGAGAGGGCAGCAGCTGAGCGGGCAGCTGAGAGAGTGGCGAGGTACAATACCGGACCCGGAGGCTGGAGGAGTAGCAGTTATGGTGGGAGTTCATATGAAGGGGAGTCAGGTAGCTCAGCGTACGAGCATACAAGCACTGGGTTTGGACAGACAAGAAGACGGTAGTATCATACGTTCTTTGCATTTCTCGCTTTACGACCTCTATGAACGACTTTTTGCATTTCATATTTAGCATGGCGCTGGCGGTATACATTTCTCTTTCTGGTGTTCTTTATGATCCCTTTGTTTATCTCGCTCATGGCATACCTTCTACGCGCGATTGCTTATATACAATCCTCGCATGAATAAAACAATTCAAAGAACCCAATCCCAATATCTTAAGGTTCTTTCTTCAAAAAACCCTTCCCAAAAAAACGCCAAAGACCAATTGTGCTTCCTTTCCTTCACCAAACCCTACCTTCAAGGCCCTCCCCTACCTCATAAAGAAATCGAACATATGGATAAAGATGTTGGGGACAACGATATGGAACTCCACCCCGCCCATCATACGATGCACTACCCCCACAAATATTTGCCACAAGCGCAAGTCGTCAACCTCCTAGTTTGCAAACCAGGCGCTGATGGCGAACGTCGTGGCAAATGAGTACTTGAAGGCGGCATGTTCGGTGAGCAGTCTTTTCACATCGGTATCTTCAATGTATCTCCTTATTCGATGCTGTCTTGGGAGGATCGGGTAGCCATGGCGTTCCAAGTACTATTTGTTATTTTAACCAGTTAGTATAGGATATTTTGGGGGTTTAGTAAAAAAAGTGAGTTTGTAAATTAGACTCACTTGAAGCGTCAATATGATGAATAGCGATACGAATGCAATCATCTTTGATAACTTTCCGACAATGTAGCCTGCACCGACACCGGTGAATGAACCCATGGAGAGCTCACGATACTGTGTAGCATCGAAAATTCCAGTGCCGCGCTTTTCGTTCTCATCCTCTTCGATATATCTTCTTCTGCTAACCCGGGACTTTTGATCTTCCAAGCGAGCTTCACGGATTCGGTCGGTGAGGTAAGGAGCCGTTTGGCACTGAAGGATGTAGCTGCGACGTGGGAAGAGGATTTGGTGGGAGACGTAGAGAGTCGGTACTGTGAGGCCTATCGTAAGGCGGAGGCCGAGGGGGCGGAGGAAGGCCATTGTTAGGTAGATGGATTGGGTATGTTCGCGGTGGAGGTTTTTGGGGAAATGTAGCTTGAAGAATGAGAATATAGCTGGTTGTGAAGTCGGAGAAGTTCATGTACCAAAGGAAGAGCTTCCCCGGATTGTGCGTTGGGATATGACGTCGATCCCGCCCCGTTTGAGGCTCTTGGCGCCCCGGTGATGGTTTCGGCGTTACGTCCCTGTTTCCCGGGAGGACGGCCAGATCGCCACGTTTGACAACACCTCAACACATAGGTTGTAGGGGAGGTTTCTGATCATCCGGGAATATCGACATCATGGATATTAGTTGGCGGAGTGCTAGGGATATCGTTTATTTAAGTACCTACTCTATATGAGCTGCGGAGTTTATTACAGTGCAGTACCACACCCTATACTCTATGCATTTGTGTGCGTGGGTTCTGGACCGGTTCGAATCTATCACGATTGTACACAAGTGAGAAGGAGCTCGGAGAGATGCCAGAACACCAAGGACTCGAGCATTTGAAAACGTCTATGATTGCAATATTGAAAGATATCTAGGATATCGTCGAGTTTGACAATAAGAGACTATGGTACATTTATGTTATATTGAAACAAGGCATAAAGCATCCTCCACCAAATCCATCAGCAGGTTCTACCAAGATCTTAAGAGCGCATCATTACGGCACCACTAACACTCTAGGGTTTCATAAATCTTACTCGAGCGCTCCAGGCAAGCTTCCTCAATAACTCTCTACCTCTTCTTGCAAGGGCGGCAGGTATTGTAGCAGCAGTTGTAGCAGGCGTCGGTGGGGTAGCCCGTGCTCTTGCATTCTCCCCAGCAAGACGAAATGACGGATGTAGATGGGCAATGTTCGCGTGCTAGTAACCGGAGTACAGCGTCAGTATTCAGCAACTTCAAATTCGTTTTTATGAAAATTATATGGGCGATCACGTACCATTGAGTTCAGCAGGAACTGCAGCGGCAAGGATGGCTGGGACTGCCATGAGGATGACGATGAAGGACTTCATTTTTTCGGAATTGAGTTATTGGGTTATCGGGTTTGTGAGGAGTGACGTTTTAGTTGGTTTGCAGTTGCTTAATTTGAGATGATCTGGATGGTGATATTTACTTTCGGACTGGCAAGACCTGGTTGTATTTATACACTTCACTGAAGTGACCTTGTAGAATTCACATTCCAGATTCTGATGTTGCACTCTGAGCACTCGATCACAGATATCTAGATACAGCGGCCCGGCGGCGCGATAAACCGCATCGACAGTGAGCTTGAAGCTTCCAGCTGCGATCTTCGCTCTGAGAACCATGGGACTCTACTGTAGTGAACGGAGTTATGCGAATAAGATTGCAATCCGTTAACCGACCCTGCAGCGGAGATCAGTTCTCAAACAATCATGATGATATAGCCTGAGATTCAGCTTGAGAGTATGTAATAATACTCTCTAAGCTAGAGCATTCGTACGAATCGATAATACCGCCAGAGAATCCTAGTAAAGAGTAACCAGAAACCTCGAAAGCTCGGAAAATTCGCATTGCAATTGGCCAACGTTGGTCGCCGGACCAAATTATCGATATCATTTGTTGGCGCACAGCGGATGTTGGGGGTTGACCCCGGTCGTCGGAGGCATTCGCCTATTATCTATGGTTCCATGCAGCTTCGCTTTCCCCGGTCGAAAACCGCCAATGTGCTTGGTTGGGGTAAAATGGATATGCCTATATGCAAGCCATAGTTACAGACACCAGCATCGGTGTTTTTGTAATTTGCGTTGCAAATTCCCTCTCTTCTCCAGAATCGTCGATTTTTTTTTTTGGTCTAAGTGCCGAGAGTGTAATTATTCCATGGTTCTAGGGTTCGGCGGGCTTGAACCGCCTTGGCTGGGGTGTTAATGAGAAGGTAATTGGAGGCGATGTATGGTTTTAGCGGCGTCGAGCGAGGGGTTAACCAGTTTTATAGGTTATGTTAGATAATAAGATCTAACTCTTCGATCTGCGCGGTGGCAAAGTTTGCAAAATCGCTTTTTTTTAGAAGTTTCGGACATCGAGGCGGAATTTTGCCTTGCTGTTCCGGCTGAATTTTGGATATTAGCATTCGGACAGGTTTGAAATAGCGAATTTAAGATTATGAGAGCGCTGGGTGAATTAGCTTAACGTTATAACGCCGATATACTATATACTCCGGCATAATCAATGGCTATAACTTTCTCCTCCCACACTTCGTACGACTCTTTGGAGGTCCGCCAACCGGTACCGCAATTTGATATTCGAGAACATCGCGATATCGAGGTTACAATGTTGATGTATAGATGTAAGTAGGCGGAAGATAAGAGGTACAGCAAACTACTCAAACTATGGAAATACGTACTTACAATCCGATCTTTCGTGATGTGGCATGCAGACTTGTAATCTTCTATAAAATTTAGTTCGTTACACACGAGACCCAATGAATGTGGCATAGTTCCTAATCCTTTGTAGAGACTTGTCAGGGAATATGCTTTGGAGTTTCCAAGTTTCAGGAGAAGTAGTTTAATTTTTGTTGGTGGTGTCGAGATATGTTGCATCGATATCCTAAATATGAGAATTCTAGAATCTAGATTTTATAACAAAACTTGGCCCTCTGGCCTGCGAGGCAAACCTGACCCCTGATTCAAGGAAAGATATACCTATATATAGAGACATGGGCGTCTAGATGCTCGATAGCAGCGTAGAGCTATAGTAGGTCGGCCCAACACACTGCACCAGTAAGATACAAAAATTTGCAAAATGTAAACGAATCATTGCAAAACAGGATTAACAATAACTCCCCGGGATCAAACAGGCACAGCAATAACAGCCGGGGATTTGGAGAGTTTCAAGATGAAAATGAATATGCTACAAATTTCGTACTTTGGTGGGACAGTCCGGGCACTCTTCCCGATCTCTGGTTATAGGCTCGTCTTCAGCATCTCGCTTCCAGAACCCTGGAACTGATCCAGCGTCGCCGGCTAGATTAAAACCTAGTCTATCTAACTGGTTTAACGCATATCCCATCCGAGTACCCCAATTCTCATCGTGACGATCTGGGCCCTCAAGCCAGTATGGCTCCTTAGTACCAGGAACCAGCTCAGGTACCGTTCTATACGGATCAGTTGGGCTGGGGCCCGAAACCCAGGACCAGTTGGGATCACCATGCTTCCAATGCCAATCGCGATTACCATGTTTTTCTGTAAGACCGAGTTTAGAGAGGGCATTTTTGTAGTCATCTATAGTGGCGCCTTCTGTTGGTTCTGGTTGACCCATTTCCTTATAGCAGTAGCAACCTGTGGCTCAAGTTTAGCAATCTGTTATATCATAGAGGCTATATTGGAAGTCCCTCGCTTCGAGCTTGAGTCCAAGTGGGGATATCTCTTTCCGTCCTAGGAACTGGTCTACTTACTATATACAAAGAAACACAGCAGAGCAGCGTGTTGAGTTTTACACTGTCTGCCCACAGATTTTGGGATGATCGAACCTTCGGCCGAGCAAGAACACCCTTGACATTTGACTTGCTGCTTAGTGAGGTATCTACTGGCTCCGTATTTCCCTTGCGATGTGCTTAGATCATACCTCTCACCCCAGTTGACAAAGTCATCATCATTGAGGCCGAGATTTATGCCAATTTGGCGGCTTGGGGTGAGTACGCTGTAGACCATCCTTGGCGGAAAACACCTGATAAGCATCCGGCCTGTAAAGAAGAATTCGGGACCGATTGCCGCCTTGCTAAGATGCGTTACTTGGGTGGGTTCCCCGTGAACGTCCTTGCTCGGATATAGACTGGTAGTGGTTTGTGAGGCTCTAACCGGGTCGGATTTTATGGTAGCGTATTGGCTTTGATCTACTGTTTTAGGGATCGTATCGGACTCTATTTGGATGGGAGTGAAGGACTTGGTAGACTGCGGCTGACTATTGACTAGAGGTGAAGCTGGTGTCTGATCTGGAGCTGGCATAACGATGACCAAAGTCAGAAACCATGTAAAAGCCAAAAGGCCCAAAAGATACATGCTTGGGGCCGGCGCTGGAATATGTTTAGGTATAAGGAAGGCCGAACGCATCCCTTTTTCTTCTTGAATTCGAAAGGTTTAATCAGTCTCGTCAGGAATAGCGTGTAAAACTTAAGAAAGAATGGGGGAGAGGGTATTACATCAAGGTATATATAGTTGTAGACAGTCTGGCCTAAGTTAACTTACGGGAGACAACAGTTATTTTATTATATATTATTAGGATCACTGGGAGTCGAAACGAGTCTTGTAACCAGAATGTTGAATCCAGACGCTGCCGTGAGGCCAATGTGTTGCACTGTTGCAATTGTTGGCGTGGTGTTCACAAAGAAGCTTCTGACCGTGTCGCCTGAAACGAAACACCAGCTGCCTTCTAAGTGGTGGACAACGAGACAAGCTGCCTTCCACTTCGCGCCCACCAGATCAAACCCCAAATAACCTCGAAATCCGTCCGTCCAACAAACCCACAGCCTCCTAGCCGGGTTCTGTGGCACAGATACTTCCAAAATGGTCGTCTACAGCTTCTTCATATTCGATAGGCACTGTAAGTCTCTCAATCGCGACCAAACCTGCGATGACACTGTGCCACTAACAGTCACGTTCTCTCTTAGGTGAATGTATCTACATCAGACAATGGCTCGATGCCACATCCTCCGCTACACAGCCGCTCTCTCGCCCTGTAACAGCTTCATCAGCAACAACAGTTGCCACATCCGTTGTCGAAAAGCCTACCTCCGGGAGTAAACTGAGCATGGCCGAGCAGGCAAAGCTGGTGTTTGGCGTCATATTCTCGTTACGGAATATGGTCAAGAAGTTGTGTGGACCGTAAGGCTGCCGCATCCTTGGGTCTATATGGGGAAACCAGATTATGGAAAGCTGAGGATATGCTCTACGATATATATAGGGAAGATTCATTCCTCTGCTACCGGACGGGACATTACAAGCTACATTACTACGAGACTCTATCGTCGTTACGATTCGTCATGCTCACGGACATCCGGACGGAAAGCTTAAAGTCGTCGTTACACCAGATATACGTGAATTTATACGTTGAATACGGTAGGAAACTATCACATGCCTAAGTATATGTCAATCATATGGCTAATACAGCAGCTATATAGTTGTCAAAAACCCCTTATCACGTATGTTAAGAATCCCGAAGAATTGGTGTTAATCAGCGAATGTTGTTGTTCTAACATTAATGATACATAGCCGTCGAACACGGAGGCGGGGAAGGTGTAAACAACGAGATGTTTGAGCTAGGGATCGATAGCTTTGTGGTACTATCACTTACAACCTACGAAACTGTTAGGGACGGCTTACTAACTTTTTTTTAACAAACAGCGAACGATCCCTTAGAGGATATGGTGGATGAAGTCAGCCTTTGAGGTCTGATTAGGCATTTGGAGTCGAATCTATCTTAGCAATTGAGCAATATACATTTTTTTTTTTGTATGGGATTTTAGAGCTTTTTTGATATAGCATTACGAATGATACCCCAATGGATGATTTTTCTTTGGTATTATTATAGCCATCACGAGCCCCGGAGGCGTGACATACCCAGTAGCTAGTACATACTCTATGAATAATTTTATGCCCGTCGACACTTTTCGGCTCCCAAGCTTTTGTACCCACGAGCGCAAACCTTTTTCCAACAAACAACAAATTCTTCCACTCATCACCTACACACAAGCATACCATTCAAAATGGCAAAGCTACCAAACATAATAATCACGGGCACACCTGGAACAGGTACGGTATGCATCAAAATAGCCTTCGCACACAAGGGCACCCCCAAATCTAGAATACTTTGAGTTCTCTAACACCCCTCCCTTTCATTGCATAGGCAAATCAACACACTGCGAACTCCTCGCCGAAGCCACCGGCTTAAAACATCTATCAATCAACCAAGTCGCAAAGGATAACAACTGCTACGACTCTTTCGACGAGGAGCTAAAGTCGTGGGAGGTGGATGAGGATAAGGTAAATACCCATTATCATTTCATTCGATCGAAGTTTATGCATAATAGCGCCCGCCATGTTGCCAAAATATTGACATAGGGTATACGTATAGTTGTTAGACGCAATTGAAGAGGATGTCAAGAAGGGAGGATACATAATAGACTGGCATGTCTGTGATATCTTTCCTAAGAGCTGGATTGACCTTGTGGTCGTTTTGAGGACCGATAATACGGTGTTGTATGATCGGTTGAAGGCTCGGTATGCTCCAGGTGACCCTTTATGGTATTAGAACCTATAAGTATGGCAATGTGCTGACATATATTGTGCTGTTTAGTGACTATTCTGGTAATGCTTTACTTCATTTATTGCCCTTTTTTATTGATGTGGTACTAACTATTGGCGGAACAGACAAAAAGGTTGAGGAAAACATTGACGCGGAGATTATGCAAGTCATATTGGAGGAGGCTAGAGAGGCATACGATGAAGACATCGTGATCGAGCTGCAGAGCAATGAAACCGATGAGATTGAGAGTAATGTAGAGAGGATCACAGCCTGGGTGGAGCAATGGAAAGCGAATAATAACGAATCGGAGGATTAGATTTACTATCTCCGTAGCTTCGGACTTCTCTATTTGAAGATCTAATAAGTCTATCTAGAATTCTATTCAGACCATTTAATAGCTCCATAATAGCCACGCTTGACCCTTGCTTATAGGACAATCTTTGACCTATAGTTCTTGTTAAGCGCTTGCCTCCTCTTTATTATACGTCTCCAAAAACTGCTTAAACTTCTCCAAAGCCTTATACCTATGTGAAACACTATTCTTCTTCTCCTTTTCCATCTCCGCGTATCTACTCCCATAACATCAGCACCCGGCTAAAACCAAACTTCAAAACCCATCAATGCATGATATACTCACGTCTCTCCTTCATACTCAAATATCGGATCCCACCCAAACTTCGGCGGCCCCCTCGGGCACACAATCTTACCCTGCGTTCTACCCTGGAAAATCAACGGTTCACTGCCGGGCCCTTCTGAGAACGCGAAGGTGCAGACTGCTTCTGCGGATTTATCTTCAAAGCCGGCTAGGAGTTTGTTGAGACCGCTGTGGCCGATGCCTTGCATGAACCATTTTCTGGAGTTGGGAGGGGTTTGTTAGTAGACGGTGATGTTAGGTTAGTTGGGGGGCTAGATAGGGCGTGGGTTACATGTATGGACCCGGGAGACCCTAGTTGGGGTGTTAGTTGGTGAGATTGATAAGGTGCCTAGTAGTACTACGTTGTTGGCGATATGGGGCGGTGGCTTACATTCAGAGCATTGAAGCAGAGACAGGTGTCTTCTGTAAGTACTGGACCATTAAGCTAGGAGTAAAAACCCGGGGAAATTACCCAGTTTTCACATATTAGCGTATATTTTTCATCTGATTATAAAACCCCAATATAGTCCGCTGGCATGCATGTGAAAGTTCGACGGTAGAGTGCATGCATGCAATCGATATCGATTAGTGTTGGATGGTGCACTCACAGCCTCAGCAGCCTTCTTGCATTTCGCCGAGGAAACCTCCTCGATTGTACCTTGTATCTCTTCAAGGTCAAGAGCGTGGTTATCGATCGTGATGTATTGTCCCAAGATGGCTTGGACTTCGGCCAGTTTCCCGGCGTTGCCCGTTACAAAGGTGACACGATCGAGTGGCATGTTTTTTGGTTGGTTTGGGTTGGGTTGTTGGAAGAACTTCCAAGCGAGGTTGGTCTAGAATTAGATGATAGATCCGGGTAGATCGATGAATAACGATGTAGGTCTGCCTTCTGTAGATTTTAAAGGGTTATACGTTTTAGAGGTTGGTTTGTTGGATTTTGTAAAGCCCCAAGCTTTTTCTTGATTGCATAATCAGCGGGTAGGTAGACGCTGAAGTTGGAAAAAGGCTAACCCATGCTGTGAAAATTCTTGGCTAAAGTACAAACGCCGTATTGCTCCAGACGCAGAACTTAACGTTATAACATGATGATGAATAATTCTTGCAGTGTAAACAAAAGTTTAGAAACAAATGATATCCCCCCAATTCGCCTTCCTACCATGATTAGGATACCCATTATTTCTCAATTATTACGAAGGAGCTCCACCAGGAGAGGAGATAAAGTGGAAAAAAAGAATCAAGAAGTCAAAAAAATATCTAGAAGACTCAAACTACTCATAAAGGGAAGAATCGGGTTCGAAAGTCGGGGCGAGTCTATGGAAATATATTAGTAAAAGAAAGGAAAAGACGGCAGGCGATGCAGCACTTACTCAACCATCTCGAAGATGCTGTACCGTTTGAGGTACTGCCCTCCCCTCCTAAACGACTTAAGAAGCTTCCCATGAGCGATGTTTGAGCGGATTCTCTTATCTCCGACCAACTTTCGAATATTCTGGGAAGGACTAAACATCGGATCGAAACAGAGGAAACAAAGGGTGCCGTCTTTGTATTGTTCGATTCCAACGATAGTCATCGAGTGTCCCTGATGCTGGAAATAAATCGGCGCTTTGTCCGTTTGCACAACCTTGTCTGGTTTATCAAAGCCATTCGAGAAGTAGTTCCAGACATGTCGGAGGGCGTTGATCTGTTGGTTGGGCTCCGAAAACTGGCGGGGGATCGTGGAGGTTCCGAAGGATGTGAACATAGCTTCAACTTCCGATGATCCAATGTATTTCCGTGTATACAGGATGCCACCGGTTTCTTCTCGAGCATGAGCATTGATACCCTTATCCCACGCGTGTTCAATCCACTTTTGGATATCAATGATAGTTGGAATTCGTTCGCCATACAATCGTTCGCATCCGGGAACGAAGTTTTTTCGACAGTATGAAGCCATCATTTGGATGTTACGATAACCACAGAAACCATTTGCAGCTGGGTGCTCTTTGTAAACATGCTTGACGCATGGATGACAGACATACGCCTTTTTAACGTTCGGATCTAATGCGCTGAGCTGTCTTATGACTGGAATCAGGCCCGATGTTTCGTTTTCGTAGCTCTTGTAAATGTGGGTATGGCCGTCAGATCCGATGGTTTTGGTGACCACCTGCTTCCCGCCCTCCTTAAGGGCATCTTTGAGCCAATCCGGCATTCGCTTCTCATTTGCGTAGGGTCCTAGCTCGGATTTCTTCTGTACTTGAGTCAGTCGACTGTAAACAATCGAATATTCGGATGTGCGCAAAGTCTTACAAATTTCGCTTTGGCCTTAACAACTAGTTGGGGTGATTTTCCCGCGCCGGAGGCACCGTTGGCGGGTTTCTTCCCATGTCGCTTCGAATCCGGGATTTCGTAGCCTCCGTACCCATTGCTCGGGATGTTCGGGTTATGTTTATGAAGCTTTTTCCCATGACGACTCCCATACCTGGGACTCCCGTCCTCTTTCTGTCCATCCACACCATTCTCATCATCATCTTCGGTAATCTCATCTACATTGATAAATTCGTACTCGGTACTTTCATCGTCTGGCTGCACCTTAGGCTCGGATTCCACGTTCAGCTTCTGGACCTTGATTACATCCTCGTCATCCTCATCCGGGCACATTACCACAATTTCATCCAGCGCTTGAGCCTCGCTCTCCAACCTCCTCTCCATCTGGCCCATCTTCTTCGGGTGGCGGTTACTCGGCCCTTCTTTTTTTGGGATGTATCGTTTCTTGCTAGCAGCGTCCATCATAGCATCGCCTTTTCGCTCTCTCTGACCCACAACGGGATCCGTCATCTGGACATTCCCATCAGCATAGTCATCAGCGTCGTCATCGTCGTCCACAATTTCCAGTTCGGTTTCATGCATCGCAAGGTGCTCTTCTAGTTCCAACAAGCTAACCGGTTCTCCACAACCTTTCCATTCGCACATAATATACTCTGGCTCTGCATCGACGGTTGGTGTTGGTGCTGGTACGACTGGGACAGTTGGTTTGTCGGGCATGTCAGTTCTCCAGACAGGTGCACCGACGATTTCCTGACTATTGTTGTTTGGAATCTGATATTTGAAAGGGTTGTATGCATCCTCTCCGAATATTTGAGCGACAGGTATTGGCTTTGATTTCGGTTTCGGTTTCGGGCTTGCTTTCGGGCTTGCTTTCGGTTTGGTCAAAGGTGGCCATCGCTGTAAGTCCGGTTTTGGAGGGACCGGCGGGGGCGCGGGTTTTTCGTGATCATGGACAGCCTCGAAGTGTAGCAGTATAATGGATTCGTCATCTGCAGTGTAGCTACACAAGGGACAAGCGATTTCGGGAACCGCTGAGCGGAAGGGACGAGATGAGGATGAGGATGAGGATGCCATGGTTGGCAGAGCTCCGGTTTTTGACTGCACTGGTTGGTAACCTGTTCCTGCAGGATACGATATCGGTTGTGTACTACGACGAAGCGCTTTTCTAGCTTCGTTGGTTCGGTAAGGTCTTCAGCTAGGATGTCGAATAGATGGAAGCTGAGAGGTTCACGTTGGAGGGAGATGAAGGGCGGAATATGGTTGGTTGTGGGAGGATGGAGATGGAGATGGAGATGGAGATGGCGGGGAGCACATGGCAAAAGTGTAAAAGGCTTTAAAGGCGGGACGGTGGAGGGGCAGCTGCGAATAAGAAATCAGAATTAAATGCATGCAAATGATGCTGGGCTGGTCGGTGGTACTCGTTCAGGCTTATGACTCGACGGGTACTTCACCAACGATGGTTCACAATGACGCGTGGAGGTCAACGACATGGCAACGCAACATGCTATTTAATTTAACATCCAGGCTATTTGAAAATTTTATACGACCCTCAAGGATACCGATACCTAAGATAGCAGCTGTATAACTAAGACAATATAATAGACCAGGTTATTGTTATTTTTCATTTATTTAATTTTACTGTTGGAGAACAGATCGGGCGCGGCTGTTGTAAGCTTAAGCTTAAGTTAGCGCTAGCTTAGGCCGGCCTAACCACCCACTTTCAATCCAAGATAACTCCTTATCTAACTAAAGCAAACCACTCATACTACGAATATTGCAAAAAATAATTAGAGATGTGGCCCTAGATCGTATTGAGTCGTCGGGGGCGGGGTAACCATAGGTAAGATAAACCAAATTAAAGTCACATCTGATATCTGCAGGACCAGCCGTTTTGATATGGTTCTGTCAACTAGGATAGTTCCCGTTGGTGGTAACTTGTACTTTAGGCGACTTTGCAAAGGGTTAGACTGTAAAGAGGTATGGGGATAGTGAAGAAATGGGAATGAATGTCAAGGACTGGTTCGGTATTTAAATGTTTTCAAAATATTGAGGGATGTAAAGAGCTTGCATTGCATAGTTCTTCAGAACAGGACACTATAGGAAGGCGAAAGCGATACACCCAAGGCTCACGAAGGCGTTACCGGTGGTCAGGTTGGGAGCGCAGAGAAGGACGGTAAAAGCCAAAGTTTGCATTCGCAAAGTCAATCAAGCTGAACTTGTACGAGTATACGCTCTATTTAAACCCGTAGATATTCCCTATAGAGACATACTATGTGGCCCACGAGACAACTTTTAGGAATGGAGATTTTGAATCTCCTGCGTTGAGCGTGTGGGATTTTAGCTCGCCACCAAAAGCCATAATTTATTGCTCAACGGCGATATTAGTTTAGGCTGCTTCCAGCATTACGATATTGATTATCCAAACCGTATGTAATATTCGTAATGAGGGCTAGCCCCCCCTCTCAAAGCTCTGGTGGCGGCGAAATGCTGATAAGACGTGTGACAAATTCCAAAGAGTTCGCTGGTTTGACGCTGTTTGCATGGGATGGACTCCAAGTGACTTTGACGCAGGGTGGGGACCAGGTCATCTTGCTGGGACACACGAGCTCTCCAGGTCTCACGCTTCTAGCCATCTTATTACATAGCTCCCGATTATTGGCTGTCCGTCCCGCTGCTGGGCGTTGGGACTATTGTCGGTGTCGTGCCGGGCTAAAATATCTCTCTTCGTGAGCGATATATCGAAATAGACCTCATCCATTTTCTCTTTTGTCAACCACGGGCTCACGATAATTCAATCCAGGACCGGATAGTTAGGTGCTTACCAAGTGGGTAATATAGAATTAGGATCCTTTGTCGTCGACAGCCTCGGAGTCAGTGAATGAGCAAGGACAAGACCGTGGTGGAGCGGGAAGTGCAGGGTTCAGCACTCGCTTAGACTCACTTCGGCCTTTCATTGATGTGATCCCTCAACTCAACTCAACTCAATCAATCCCCGAAGCCTCTCTGAAACCTCCCACGCCCTCCTCTCTTCCTCTCTTCCTGCCACTCCTCCCTTCTTCACCGGACAGCTTTACCAACATCACCGCTTCGGCATCTCGTATAGCCATCATCGGAGGTTCTTTCGAAAGATAGAGCCCTCTTCTCTACCCAACTTTATCATCCTCGCATTCGCTGTCGTTCCTGGCTTGTCGATAAACCTCGTAGCCGTCCACGTAGCGTCACAAACTACCCCGCGAAGCCCGATTCACCGAATCAGTCCTGCAACCCCGTCAAAGGAACCATCCTATTTGCACGAGATCGGTCGAAAATGGCGGAACGAATTTTGATGAACGAGTTTAAACAACTCTCCAAGCCTGGCGAGAATCCATGGTTGAATGTCGAGGTACGGGGAGAGTCCGAGCTGCCAGTTATGGGTGGCTGGTTCCCGGTGGTCATCACAAAAACGCTGATTTGGATTCTTTGATATAGCTGGGCAAAGGGGATAACCTCTTCCTTTGGGACGTCGCCATTATTGTTTCCAACCCCACCTCCGTCTACCACGGCGGTTACTTCAAGGCAAGCACGGATCCTGCCGACCTCGCTTCGTCAGCCTCGCAATATACTAACACCGAAGCCCCGTTTTTCCAGGCCGAATTGAAGTTCCCTTCAAACTACCCATACTCTCCACCAGAGTTTCGCTTCCTCCGTCCGCTTTGGCATCCAAACATCTACCCAGATGGCAAACTCTGCATCTCCATCCTTCACCCACCAGGTGAAGATGAGATGTCCGGCGAGCTCGCAAGTGTACGAATATGGAATCAGAGTAATAATTGAGAGACACGGGCTAAGAGCTTTACTAGGAACGTTGGTCACCAGCGCAACGTGTCGAGTCTGTCCTCATCTCGATCCTCAGCCTATTGGACGATGCCGAAGTCTCTTCGGCGGCCAATGTCGACGCTGGAGTCATGTTGAGGAATGACCCAGAAGCGTACAACGCTAGAGTTCGTGGTACGTTTTATAGAAATAACCAGATAACGCGGCATTATCACTGATATATAAAATACAGAGAACGTCGAGACTTCCAAGAAAGACATCCCCGAAGGATTCATCATGCCATCCAGCGCGGAAGTCAAACCCCCACCCAAAGATGATGCCTCCGACGACTTTTGGTACGATTCTGGAGCAGAGTCATTTGGAGGGAGCGACGAAGGCTCATTTGGAGGAAGTGATGCTGAGATGACATATGGTAGGAATCTCTCCCCACATTAGGCTACATTTAGCCAAGCTTACACAGATACACTTTCTAGATGAGGATGATGATGGTGCTGAGGAAGACACTGAAGACGATGATGTTGAGGAGAGCCCGGTGGAAGAAGACGCTAAGAGGCTTGCTGCTACTCCGAACAAGCAAGTTCTTGGTATCAATCTCGAGGACAGCTCCCGAACTGCGACCCCACGCCCCACATGAGAGCCCCCACAATTTACATCAGCCAATTTTTGGGGCTTTAACAATGATGTTATCGACTGCTCTCCAAACGGGGACATTATCTTGAAACCCTTCCTACCCTTCTTATTTATTGGACCCCCATTCATCTACCCTACCTCTCAAATCTTTATCCACTGAGTTTTATTAGCGTGCATGCGTTCTGGGGTTTGCGCTTCCTTTTTTATCATTCCTCTAATTGTTCATCCTTTCTCCCCCCTCTTCCGCCTTGTTCATCCTCGCTCCTACCGATCCCCTGATGGCTTTGGTTTTTTTTTCTTTCGCTCTTCACAGTGACACCTTTTGACGGTCGCCGTTTTTGATTTGAGATACTGTTGTATCGGCGCTTTTGGAGGCTACTAGCTAAACATACAAATACGATTTCAGCTTTACAAAATCCGGTTTCTCATTTGAATATTCGTGAAACCCTAGTCTCGTACTGCCTACCGACACTACATTTTATCTAGATACCCACCTCTAGCAGGAGGGCAGTCCCGTATACTAACAAACTATGCTAATCTATTAGAGCATTAACAAAACTCACTATGAAAGTAGAAAGCGAACGTGTGTATGAATCGATGCATGCAGGAATCTAAACGAGCAACAGAACTCCATATGAAATTTGATCAAAAGCAATCCATTACAACATTCATTTATTCCTCCTCAAACACCGGCTGAGTCTTCGTAGCCTTCACCTCCCCATCAGCACCAGGATTTGCAGGACTCACATCGTCTCTCTTAAAGATACCTCCTTTCCCGCCCAATCCCCACAGGCCACCACCTGCAAACAAATCCCAGTCAGAGTTTGAATACCGTCCTTCAACCCAGTAAGGTTCTTTAGTCCCCGGGACCAACTCCCTGCTGTAAGAAGTGCCCGGAATGGCGCCGGGCGGAGCTTTCATCCAAGCTCTTCTCCCCTGGCTATTTGTAGGAGCATCTTTCCACCAATATCCTCTGTTACGGGGATCCATGCGGACTGAATATGGGATTCTGTCCAAGGCGTCTTGGTAGTCGTCTGCGGAGACCGAGGTGGATGTGGGTTTGCGCTGGACCAGAACTGTGCTGCAATAACAGCCTAGACATCAATGTAGCCGTTAGAGGTTTGGTTATTATTATAGCTCCACCTTCTCAAAAAAAAGGGAGGGGGGATTAAAAACCTTTCGAACTTACCAAAAACAAGCTGACAGACCCCAACATCCCAATCACTCCGACAAACACTACCCTCCATCGCTAAATGTCCTGGTATCATTTGCCCATTTTCAAGGCAGTCACACTCCTTGCATTGCGCTACCCCGTCCCTGATAAATTCCCTAGCCTGCTCCACAGTGGGGAAGACACTGTAGTCGAATGGGAGAACTAGGTTATCAGTACCAGGGAAAAGGGATCTATCGATTCCATCCATGTTTAGGGTCCAAATTGCTGCTATTGATGGACACTCGACTGCGAGATTTGCTTCGTAGAACCATTGGGGCCCGACGTTAGAACCGGAGCGTTTATATGTTTCGGTGGGGGTTTCGTCGGTAGGGTCTGTTGATCCCGTTTTGGGTTTAAGGGAGGAGGGGGGTGGGGGATGTTCGTCTTTTTGTCCGGATAGTCTGGATATAAATTTACTCGGTGGTTCGTCGAAGGCTCTGAAGATAGAGCTGGTCGCTTCGGGTCCTATTGGCTTTTCAGAGAATGGGGTAGTGGTGGAGGGGAGAGTGGTGTTTGTCGCATTGGATATCAGGGCAATTGGTATATGGGTTTCGTTCGAGCTATTCGGGTCCACAGGCGCGGCTTTGATTACAGTGGTAACCCGTGTATCGGTAGCAAGGAGAAGGAGTACCAGCAGCCATTGTGAGAAACGGCTGCTCTGGGGCATTTTTATACTTAAAATGGAAATGCAAATTTGAAGTCTAGACTATAAAAGAAGCTATGTCGCTATCGGAAGAATATTAACACGTATCTAATTAGATTGCAAAGGCTTCAGAATAGGAGAATTTATCCAGAATATATAGACAAATATTTTCGCTTCCACAGCTGGACGGGCTCCACTGATCTCGGACTCCGCCAAATTTGCGGTGAGCTCATGAGAGAAGGATTCTCTCGATCGAATCAGTGCCGTTGGTCTCGCAGGGGCACTGAGCTGGCGCAGCTGCGTAGGAGGCAGTAGTTAATCTGAATCCATGAATTTTTGATATACCCGTGGCTCAGAGCCCCTGCCATATGACTATGAGGCGTATAATGGTATAACATTTGTGGCAATTAGTCAGCGTACGTGGGATCTTGATAGAGGGGTGGTACTAGCTACCAGGTCATCGGGTTTACGTGGGCCGCTTGTGGCACAGAATTGCCATTATTCTGATCATGGAATTGATCTGCGGGTATCTTTGTTTCATCGATACCCCTGGGTAGTGCTTTGCTGGTGTACGGTGACCGGATCAAGTAGTTAGTGTCGTGCCACCACATATATTCGAATGTTTCCTTCGATACACCAGTGGTGGTGTTTTATCCACTATTATATCGATCATAAGATGCATCGACGCAAGAACAAAGCTTTTGGCTATCTAGATGCTAACTACGCTCAGCGAATTATCAGCTGTTTAATTATCGGCACAATATAATAAAATCGCACAAGCCCTAGAACATGCGGTATTGAGGATACGGTTCTACAATCGCATAGCTCCTATGAAGCTGGTTTCCAATTGAGCCCCCCCTTCCCGTTTCCCAAGTTTTACACAGCTACGTACAGGATCGTTTCGGAGGCTTGGTGGATATCTGGAACGGCAATGTTTGGTTTCAACCCTTCTTATTTCCGAGCTGCCCAGTGCAGCTTCGCCGCTCAAGTCCCGGTCCTAGACTTCCAGGTTCCCAACAGCATATATACAGGGATCGTTTGCGTAGGTATGATAAATTAACAAATGTTGGTTTGATGTCTACATATAGTTCCTAGAGACCCGATTACTAGGAAATATGGATCTAAAGGTAATCTTTTGCATGGTCCTTTTATTCCGAAGCGGCGGGACTGGTAGCGTGACCTGCCCTGAAACAGCCGTCTTTTCGAGATTTTAGATGCACAGTGTCCAGCTAGAATCATTCGTAGTCCACTTGGAGAATTTGGACCTACCAAATTTAGTAGATTTATATATATCTGTGGTACGAATATCCTATCTGGATGGCGAGGGAAGCTAGAAGGCCCAGACGCATCGATGAAGACATACATTGCTATAGATGCTGTGCATGTGGCGGATATCAGAACACCTCTTTATTAAAGCGTGGCAGAAACATCTTGTCCCAGAAACAGCTCATACCAGCAAACACGACCCTCAGAACCCCTGTTTCAAAAAATATACGAGGGTCCTCGCGAGCTCGCTCCAAGTTAGAAGGAGGCTGATCTAGATATCTCGAGTCAGTGCTGTGTTGTGTGTTGGATCTGTGCCCAGATCGACACCTAGGGACCGGGCAGCTGCCCACGGTGGCGGTTGTCTGTTGCACAACGGCCGACCCCGAACCCGGACCCTGGCACAGGTGGCGCGAAGATCCAAGCAGCTTTGCTCGTGTGGGTGTTTATCGTTACACCCCCTCCACGCTCCAGCAACAACACCATTCATCCCACTCGTTCATCCCACAACCCAGCTTCTCCGATATCTACCACAACGTTGACCATCCTATCGAGCTCCTCGATTGTACTTCCGCCACCTCCGTATCAAAAGAGATTTCCATTTAGCAGACCAAACAGCCCCACCACCAGGAGCTTCTGTTACAGACCCCAGGCAGCTAATCCAACGATTTTTTTTTTTTTTTCTTTGACCCGATCACAAGAAATAAAGCCGGGTGTTCCTCATCATGGCTTCCGCAAAGGAAGATGCGGCGGCTTTGAAGGATAAGGGCAATACTGCCTTTGCTAAGAAGGACTGGAACGAGGCCATTGATCTGTACTCCAAGGCTATCGAGCTGGATCCAACTGTTCCAGCCTACTTTTCCAACAGAGCTCAGGTAACGCCCTACCCCTAAGCTTACATCTGATTTCCAGTACGCTTTTACACTAACATCATCCAACCCTATCGGTGGTCGTAGGCATATATCAAAACTGAAGCATACGGATACGCTATCGCCGATGCGACAAAGGCTATCGAGCTAGATCCTGGCTTTGTCAAGGTATGCTACATTACCTATGTAGCTATATTCCACTATAAAACTTTAATCCTTCGTCGACGATACTAAGAACCGGGTTTCATCGGGGAAATAGGCATACTACAGACGAGCCTTGGCAAATACTGCAATATTGAAGCCGAAGGAAGCCCTCAAGGATTTTAAGACCGTAGTGAAGAAGGGTTCGTTAGGATCATCATCATAGTGATGTTGCGGGTAGCACGTTAACCGTTCGGATACAGCGCCCAATAATCAGGATGCCCGGTTAAAATTGCTGGAATGCGAAAAGATGGTACAGAAGGCTGAGTTCTTAAAGGCCATCGAAGTTGGAGACCCTCCGTCCGCAGCTGAGGGATTAGATATCGATGGAATCAGTACGTAACCGTGGATTATCTACCGTTTTAGAGCCCAAGCTAACACTGTTCATCACAAACAGAGGTCGAGGACACCTACGAAGGTCTCGAGCTAGGAGAAGAAATGACCCTCGACTTCATAAAAGACATGACCCAGCGCTTCAAAGACGGAAAGAAAATACACAAGAAATACGTCTTCCGCATAATCCTCAAGTGCAAAGAGATCTTCTACGCTGAACCCACAATGCCTGAAGTTACCGTCGAGAAGGGCAACAGACTCACAATATGCGGTGATACCCATGGACAGTACTTCGACCTGTTAGAGATATTCAACAAGAACGGATACCCGAGCGAATCGCACGCTTACCTATTCAACGGTGATTTCGTTGATAGAGGTAGCTGGTCGACGGAGATTGCTCTATTGTTGTTCGCGTACAAGTGGCTATGGCCTAAGGGGTTCTTCATCAACAGAGGAAATCACGAAGCAGATCAAATGAACAAAGTCTACGGATTCGAAGGTAAGAAACGACCCCTAAAACCTAGCAAACCCACTTCCCGGTTACTAACCCTTTCCAACATCTAGGCGAATGCAAAGCCAAATACACCGAAAGAGTCTACAAACTCTTCTCCGAAGCCTTCTCCGCCCTCCCACTCGCCCACCTCATCGGCTCCAAATACCTCGTCCTCCACGGCGGCCTCTTCTCCGACGACAAATACACCCTCGATGACATCCGCAAACTCGACCGCCATTCCCAACGCCAACCAGGCAACGAAGGTCTAATGATGGAAATGCTCTGGACAGACCCCCAAACCGAACCAGGCCGCGGTCCTTCAAAACGTGGTGTAGGTCTACAATTCGGCCCAGACGTTACAAAGCGTTTCTGCGAGAAGAACGGATTGACGGCCGTTATTCGAAGCCATGAAGTCAGAATGGGCGGGTATGAGGAAGAGCACGACGGAAGGTGTATTACCGTCTTCAGCGCACCGAATTACTGTGACTCGACAGGTAATAAGGGTGCATATATCAACGTCGGAGAGGATTATAAGTTGGACTTTGTCACCTTTGAAGCCGTACCGCATCCTAATGTTAAGCCGATGGCTTACGCGCAGAATTCGTTGATGCAGATGATGTGATGAATCCTGAATTGTGGTAAACATAACCTATTTTTCGATGCCGGAGGAAACAGGAGGGGTTTAGACGCTTTTTAGTGTAATATAATTATGGATGACTGAGATGATCTCTTTCTTTTTTTCCTTTTGGTACCCCTGCTGGCGTGTGTCTGTATACTTACATAGCTTGCCTCGCCGCTTTTTCTTTTATCCCAGGAGACGACAGAATTTCGGATCCTTGGTGTATTGATCGGTGTAAAGACAATTAGCAATGTTTGGTGGATAGGATGCAAACCCCTCGTAAGATTCGCTGATAGTTCGAAAATTATAAAACTTAAAATATCACTGGTTAGATCATCGGGTGATCATGCGATGCAGATATGATAGAAGTATTTCATTCATTCAATCAGTCATGTCTTATGTACTCTGATCACAAAACAAAGACAAAAGTTAAATCGGCAAAAAAAACAATTGGGGAATCATCGAGGTAAAGAAAAGTAAAAGGAAAACGGTTAATTATAGACAATGGGGTAAGGGGGAGAGAAGTCAAAAGGTTAAATCATTAAACAATTCATAGAAGCATAAAGTGATTACTCCAAAAGGTACCGCTTGCGGGTCCGCTACTCCATGAACGCCTGCCATCTGCCAATGCGAAAAAATGTGTGCATGGGAAAAGAAGAACGAATAGGAAATAAAGAAAAGGGGGAAAAGGATACACAAATCGCTGGCTCCCACATGAAAGAAGCGATCTTGCTCTTTCCAGAAAATCATATGTATCCAGAGGAGGAACGGAGTACGGTGACATATGGAGTAGGAGTCAATAGAGACTTAGTTCTTAGCTGCCTTGCTCTCCGCTTTCATTCTTGCCTTCATCTCCGCCATCTTCGCCGCAGCTAGCTTTCGTTTCGCATCCGTGTCGGATCCAGCACTCGTCTTAGTAGTGATTCCGACGCCAGTAGCTTCAACTGGAGCCGCGACGGCCGCCGTGGTCTTGAGAGAAGCAGCATCGCAAAGCTCTAACGGACTCTTCTTAGAAAGCTTTGCACTAGCAAAACTCCGTAGGCTCGCAAAGCTGCCTCTTCTTGGATTTGGCGACTTTTCGAAGTTGAAGTATTTAGGCATTGGGCTGGTGGTTTGTCGTCGCAAGGTAAATTTTTCATCGTCCGTTTCGTACTTTGGGGGGAGAGCACCGATCTCAGGCATTGGGCTGGAAGGAGGGACGTCATCGTCAAGGCCACGGAACTTCATGGGACTAGCGGGTTTAGGTGCGACAAAGTTGGTATTATGCTTCAGGTCCTCTCGGCTTCTTCGCGGAAGAGGTTTTGTGATGGTCCTCAACTTATCAAGATCGGTATCGGACATCGAGGCCATTGTGGGAGAGATTGGGGGAAGGGACAAGTCACTGTTCTCGAGTTGTCGCAGGATCTCTTTCTCCGTCATAATTGGAGTTGATATGACGGGTTTGCGAGGTCCAGGCGTAGTTTTGGCGTTTGGATCATTCTTGATATTTGTAGACCGGAGACTTGTAACGGGTTCAGGGTGTCCAGGGAGGGTAGAATCGGAATCTTCTTGCTTTAGATATTCATCAATTGTGGGAATAGTTTCTTTTGGCATCGTGGTAGGTGCTGTAGTGGGTTTTGAGAAGATACCGCCGAGTTCCGGTTTCCTGTCAACGACACTAACATTGGGGAAAGCGGAGTGTTCGGTGATTTTTGGGCTACCGCGGTTGCGAGATTTATCCTTAGGAGCATTGAGACCAGAGAGAGATTGCCAGACATCCTGTTCAGCAGCAGGCTGAGAAGCAGGGACAGATGGTTTGACCGAGTGGACAGGAATTTCATCAAGAGGGTTAGCGGTTTTCTGTTGGATCTTGAGACGGTGGTTTTCCTCCTTGACAAGCGACAGTTGCTGCTTAAGCCTTTCGACTTCACGCTGGGAATTTTCGAACTTTATAGTGAGAGCGTCTTTCCCAGCAGCGGCAGCCTCCGCCTTACGAAGCTCACGCTTAAGGTTTCGGATTTCGGATTCGGCGTTGGCATTATAGACTGAGACTTCGTCGGCAGCTTCCTTTTTGGCTTTAAGGGATGCCTCGAGATCCTTAATTCGGCGACCTTGACGGTCGATTTCACTTCTTTGTCGGTCCAATTGGTATTCGTGGTCGGTCATTTCAACTTCTTTCTGACGGATGAGTTCTCGGTACTCGGACGTTTCGCGACGGAGGCGTTCGATTGTCTTCTGTTGGTATGTTTCGGTGAGAGGAGCGTTGACGGTTGGGGCTGGCTCGGGTCGATTTTCCATTGCCATTTTTTGCCATTTATCAATTTCAGCTTGCATCTTCCTTCGTAGTTCAATCTCTTCCTTAAGGCGAGCGGCAAGATTAGCTGCTTGCTCATCCTTTTTAGAAGCAAATTCGACCGAGGTATCCTTGCGAGCCTTATAGAACTCCACTTTCTTCTCGGCCTGATTGATGTCGGTTGAGTATCGGTCTTTCCAGTAAAGGCCGGAACGGGAACGAGGTTCGTCTAGGTTAACAGTGACATCGGCATCGGTGACTTGCTGCACGCTGGCCTCCTCAATCATATCATTGATTCGGGCAGTGTTTTCTCGGAGAGCTTGAATTTGATCATCGACAGACTTCGGCTCATCTTTGGACTTGGAAAGAGTGGTAGATTCTTTGGTCTTGGTCTTCGGTGTTCCTTTGATAGGTTTATTTTGATCCTCGAAGATCTCAATTTCATCAACACGAGAGAGTTCTCGGGAAGTCCTCCTCTTTGGTGGGAGTTCATTGGTGACTTTGGGAGTCCATGGACTTGGAAACTTTCCGGGATAGCCGGTAGGGAGACCAGATCGAACACGGCCGGTACGGGCCTCGTAACAGATTGTGTCTTCATGAACTTGATCCGGGCCGAAAGAGACTGTCTTCTTCTTGGAAATGGTATTTCCGGGAGTAACCAAGATACTTTGAGGGTTCCTCCTGGGTGGTGTCATAACATCCTCGAAGGTTTTAAAGCGACTAGGGCTTCTGCTTTCGAGTGGTGGTCGACGCTTCGAGCTGGTGAAGACATCTTCGTCACTCATAACGTCACGACCAAACTTTGGGCGTGGCTCCCGTTCCCGACGATGATGACGGGTATTGTTTTCGTTATTGTTAGTGTTATTGTGAACTTCGAGATCAGGTTTGGGTGTTCCAAAGAGTCCGTTCCTGAACGCATTGAATGCAAAAGTGGCTGGGCCGGGTGTTTCTATTGAAAGATGAATTTTGTAAGTTAGAATAGAATAACTAATATCCTAATCAATGTATAGACGTACCAGGGTCATCAGGAAGATCTTGATCGGGTATTATCAAATCCTGATCGACCTCTTCCTCCTCGCCCGGTTGGTCTCCTCGTAGCCAGGCCAGCATGTTGAGAAACGCGTCTCGTTTCCGAGTGACGTTCTGTGCTTCAGGATGTTGGTGAATGTATTCGACAGAGTCCGAGATGGTTGGTGAAGCCAAAGAGCGATGAGGCGATGGAGAGATGGATCTGGAAGATGAGGAAGGCGATTGGTTATCGTAAGGGAGAGCGGACAGAGTAATTGAATGAGAAGGGTGGGGTATGGCAAGAAGGGATGGAGTCAGGCTAAGCGTCTTCCGGAGGGATTGTTTTGGTTTCGGGTCGGCTTGCAGGGGAACGGGGTGTTGTGGTTGTTGTGGTATTTGGGGTGGTTGCGGCTGTGGTTGTTGTTGTTTTGGTTGCTGTCGGACGAGACTGAGCTGAGCAATAGGAGGAAGACTCGGTTGCTGTGGACTGGCCATCAGGTCGGGCAACGCAGCCTCAAATAAGGCGCGAAGGTCGACCTGGATCTTGACTCCTGCTGTCCCCGTCTGGGTCCGAGATACTGTCCCTGTCCTGCCATGTTTACGAGTATTGTTAGCATCCTCGCCCTCCTTGCCTCCTGTCCCCTCTCCTGCTTTATTATTATTGTGGGCGTCTTCACTTGTGACAAAATTTCCAAAGTAGCGCCCGCCGCTGTTTGTGTTCTGCGGCATTCGACCTGGCAAGCCTTGCATCCAATCACCAATCCCAGTCACTCAGCTGCTGCATCTCTTCACGCTAAGCTGAGATGTTCCAGATGCGTAGCCGAAATCCCAACTGATTTGCCGGAGAATACCTGAAAAGAAAGTTGTCGTCGTGAGAAATGTCTTTTTTTCCTCCGCACTTTTCGATGGACTCCAAGGATTTATTAGGTCTCGTAAAGCAAAGACGATATCCCGCCTGGTTTTAATCGCTTTTCACTAGCAGCGACCCTCCACTTTGCCCGACACATATAACGGTATATTCTATCGACCGATTTTTCAATTTGTCTTCTCTTCACGTGGCGGGTCTCTAATCTTGCCATAGCCATCTTTACCCGATCCAACTCCACACGGCCAATGGCCATCCCTTAAAAAGTCCTTGCCAAGACGGTGCTTAGGCCTGTCCGTCGAGACCTCACGCTCTTCAGCTGGCACATCAAACTTGAAAATACTAAATTCACCAACTTGCATGTTCGTTAGTGGCATTTTGGCACCGTCTTTCCCGGCAGCCTCGGGAACATTGCACACACCCTCCTTGCACCTAACTCTTTCAGCAACCAGTTTTACGATATGTCAAAGTCACAAAATGTTCATGTTGGCAGATTGTGTATTCGTACCCCACATTCTCGTCACGATATGGGCTCGTGCAGCCGGGGAATGGTAGAATTCCTCGCAGTCTGTCTTTAAACTCTCGAAGAATTCTGAAGCATTTCAAAGGCTGCTTCAGATCCGCCCTTACTTCAATATCGTTTTGCATGAGCCGGCTCAAACACATTCTTAAGATCTTTCGATTCACGACACGCCAAGAAGAGATTTTCAAGAGATTATCGATTCAAATTCGATTTGAAGGATTGCGTGCCAGATCGACCCAGCAGCTTGGATTGAATCCTTGTACTTTGTCGTATCACATTCAACTAGACTTGCAGGAGAATCTGCCGATGTGGGTGGCACCATCAGTTGCCTTCCTGAGATATATATAAATGACGGCGTTTGCCATAACATTTGCAGGGCTACGATACCTTAGCTCGGCCGTGGGTCCGGGGATTTGCCTCGAAGAAGGTCGTACGGCTTAGTCTCTTTATGGGATCTTACAAATGTAATTGTTTGGAGACATTATCAATTCGTCGAGCCGTTAGTTGCAACGCTGTCGTACCAATTGCTAAGCACAAAAGGGTTACGGCAAATCGCCTTGCGTAATTTGGCACCTCCGCGGCCTCCAAGACACGACCGTGATGAGAGATCAGATATATCTAAACACAAAACATAGCCATGCCATCATCAGAGAGTGATTCAAACCGTTACCGTAGACAAAATGCAAACGACAATCCATGCCCCAGGTTTGCAAGCCTTATAGACTGGTTAGGATTATGTAATCTGGTGTTGGATTATGATCATCAAATTGTGTTGAACGCGAGACCACCTTGACTCAGTCCTGTGATTTGCCCGTTGCTTCGAATCCACACTTCACCAAGCCTACACTGCGGCTCTGCAGACCATATCGACGAACAACGACTACCCTCCTTTCAAAAACATCAATCTAAGTCATGTATTCCTTGTCTAAACCCTGAATCTGCAGCGCTTAGCTGCAGACTGGGAACGGTGGCATCGCGTCTACCGTCTTGCCTCTGAGCGACCCGAATACAGGAAACAACAACGTTGCAACAAAAGCTCACACTACTACTTCAATATCTACAACCTTCCAAGATGCCGCCCAAAAACCAGAAAAAGAATACCGTGAAAAGCCCTGTCGCTGCTGCTGCCCCTTCCGTTCAGGCGGGAGGGGTTACGAACTATGATGATATCCAAAGCAATGAAGTTCTAGTAATGGAATCGATGTACCCTGATGAATTTGAACTTGTTGAAAAGGCAGCTGGAGCGTGGAATGTGAGTCTAAATTTATATAACTCTGTTTAAGCAATTTCTAATACACTTTTGCAGGCGAAAGTGGCCCATTGCTTCAAGCTAAATCTTAAAGCTGAAACAGACTCCGAAATTGGGATAACTCTCAATGTCGAGTTTCCAACCGTCTACCCAAAGGTAGCACCCGTAATCCGACTCTCCAACCCACTAGGTTTGAGGAAGGAACACCAGAAATCTCTAGAAGGTCTAATCAGAAAACAAATCGCGGACTGCATGGGTGATGAAATGATGTCTGTCATTGCCGAAGAAGTAAGGCAGTACCTCAATGACAGAGCGAATGCAAAGGACGCGGATGCCCACAAACCGGCCTTATTCGAGGAGCGAGCTCTCAAGGAAGAAGCAGAAAAGAAAAGACAGGCCGAGGAGGAAGCTAAAGCGGAGAAAGAGCGAAACGCCGAGACGGAACGCCGAGCTGAGGCCGAAAGGCAGCGTACAAAGAAGGCATTCAATCAAGCTCAGCAAAAGCGGCGAGTACGGTTAGAAGCACAAAGTTCACAGATCCTTGACGATGAAGCCGCAGATACCGGAGACGGTGTCTGCCGCTTATTCCCCGAACGACTGATTGTAAAAGATACAAACGGTAACCATGGGAGATTCCGAAAGGTATCGTACTCATCTCAATTTCACCACCTGCTGCATGAATTAATTTCTAATAAAACCTGGTGCTTTATTAGGTTGGGGGCATGGTCCTACTTCAGAAACATGGCAGGACAAGTTTATACGCTGTTCGCCCGATATTCGAAGTTGCACAGGACTTTGAAGTTGCACTAGCTTTAAAAGAAATAGAATGGACGAATCCACACCCAAGCTCTTCAGAAGGGACACAGCTTTTGACAAAACTCGAGACAGACCTGGCAAAGCTGATACCATCGGAGGAAAACCAACGTTACAGCGGCGTCGTAGAGGTCCTCGCGACAAACATAACAGAGATCCCAACGGACTATCTAGATGATGACCACGAGGACTCCCGAAAATTCAGAATCGATATTCTTATGGAATATGCCAACAAGGGTTCACTTGAAGATCTTCTCGAGACTGTGGGTAGGCTCTCCATTCCCGTTATTCGATCTTACATCCTGCAGTTGCTCGACGGCCTACGAGATCTCCACCAGGCTGGTATTGTCCATCGTAGGATCCACCCGAAAAATGTCCTTCTATTCCAATCCGTTGGTGGGAAGCCCATCGTCAAATTCGCGGATCCTGCTATATCTTACCGACTTCAATCTTTGCAAAACTATCAAGACGGGATTGAAGAGCCACTAGCTAGCAAAGACCCTTGGATAGCCCCAGAGCTGGCAACTTCTAGCGTACCAACGAAGAAAACCGACATTTGGGACCTTGCCGTTCTGATTGTGCAAATGCTTTACGGGTTGGATCTACAAACGAGACACGTTTCCCCTCAAGCTGTCCTTAAAGAAAGGCTCCCAGTAGCATTGAAAGCTTTCTTAGGAAAGATGTTCATCCGGGAGCAGAACAAGAGACTTGGTGCTTTTGATCTACTTCCTATGGAATTCCTGCGACAGGGTGATGATATTTACGATGATGACCAGACAGACTCTGAAACGGTTCCTACGGCCATGTCGCCGATAAGACGGCGCGGGTCCGTAAGTGGCCGGATCGGCCGCTACGCCCAGGAATGGGATGAAATCCAACGTCTCGGCCGAGGAGGATTCGGCGAAGTCGTCAAAGCCAGGAATAAATTCGACGGTAACTTCTACGCAATCAAGAAAGTCATAGAAACCTCTTCCAACACTCTTGACGACGTGTTAAAAGAAGTGTTACTACTTTCACAATTAAATCATCCGAACGTAGTTCGTTACTATTCCACCTGGATGGAGACAAGCGATAGGAGTAGCTTCAAGGGTGTCGAAAGTACGAGCGAGGAAGGCTATAGTCTTACGGATAACGGAACCGAATCTACGTCTTTGGCGGAAGGGCGCAAATCCCACCTCGACTATATCAGCTTGAAGAACGCTGATGGTATCGAGTTTGGGTACTCTTCGGATGGCAGCGACTACAAAAATGGTAACGTCTTTGAATCGGATAGTGACGACGACCGTAGTGACGGCGACGATACAGCGTCCGAAGGTGCAGGTTATGGAGACGAGAACGACGAGAACGACGACCAATCAAAGTTCCAGATACGCGAAACGGATCGTCTACAAACTGGTAACAAACCGGATGAGATATACTCCGGGGATGAAGACAGTAGTAGCAGGATCAAGAAAATGATCTCGTCGGATCGTCCACAGATTCCAATGATCCTTTACATCCAAATGGAATTTTGTGACAAGCAGACCCTCAGAGATGCCATTAATAAAGATCTCTACTTGCGGCCTGACGACTACTGGCAATTTCTACGTCAAATTCTCGATGGCTTGGACTACATCCATAAGAAAGGAATTATCCACCGAGATTTGAAACCGGAAAATATCTTCTTGAGCCAGACTAACATGCCACGAATCGGTGATTTTGGTTTGGCGGCTAGTGTTGGAAATCACCGTCCAAAGTCGTCTCATGCACAAGCCGCACCTAATAAGGCAGAGGATGGCACTGAAAGCGTCATGACGACTCAAATCGGAACACGGCTCTATATGGCCCCCGAAGTTCTGGACAAGTCCAATCCACATTACACAACAAAAGTCGACATGTACTCGCTTGGGATCATCTTCTTCGAAATGTGTAGTAAACCTGCATCCACTAGTTTTGAGCTGCAGGAATACATTACTGGATTGAAGAGCAAAGAAATAATCATCCCTAGCTGCCTTAATCCGGAAGTTAAGGCAGATGAAGTCAATATTATCCGCCAACTACTGCGAAAACCATCCGAACGACCCGATGCTGCGGAGTTACTCACAAACCATTCAATACCTCTGAGGATCAACGACGACAATTTCAACAGGGTCATTGAAAGCTTAGATGACCCGAGTACTAGGGAGACTCGAAAGGCCGTCATACTCAGGAAACTGTTCTCTGAACCTCACAAACCGGCCAATGATCCATTCTATGATAACAAGCCTGTGAAAGGGAGTGCTGTCGACCAACTGGTTGTAGATATGCATGTGAAGGACAAGATTCTGTCAGTGTTCAAACGACATGGGGCAGTTGAAGTCACCAAAAGCTTCCTTGTCCCAGATTCAAAATACTACGAGGAGGATGCTCTGAGACTCATCAGTGAGCGAGGAGACGTAGTCCAACTTCGTTATGATCAAGTGTTACCATATGCGAGACAGCTTGCGATCCAAGAGCAGAATTACAACAAGAGCTACTCCTTTGGGATTGTGTTCCGGGAGAATGCGCATGGTTTTGGACAACCGAGCTCGCATGGCGAGGTCGTATTCGATATTATATCGAAGGGCCGAGACACCGATCTGAAGGAGGCAGAGACTATTAAGGTCGTGGATGAGATTATCGACAGCTTCGCTTTTTTCCAAGGAGTAAAAATGGAGTTCAATATCAGCCATCTCGATATTCTCAGGCTTATTTTTGACTTCTGTGGAATTGAACAGTCCGAACGCCAGGCCCTACTGACGGAATTGAGCAAGCTTACCATCGGCCAGAAATGGGATACTATACTTCGAGATCTGAAAACCGGGAAGGTAATCTCCACGGCATCGATCGCGGAACTCAAGCGGTTTGATTGGAGAGAACAGGATTTCGAGAAGGGCTTCAAACGACTTAGAACTATTACTTCAAGCTGCAAAACTTTCCCTTCATGCTCTAAGGCATTCGACCATCTCAGGAATGTCTTTGATTATCTCAAGAAGTTTGGTGTCAAGAGGAAAGCCTATTTTACACCTTTGAGTATCTACGATCATCAGTACTACCAGGGCGGACTAGTGTTCAGCTGCTCGAGTGATGGTGCACAGATGAACCGACAAATGTTGGCGAGCGGTGGAAGATATGATGACTTGATTAAATCTTCAAGACCAATATCTACCCCAGGAGATGTGGGAAAGATCCACGCTGTGGGGTTTAAGTTGAGTTTTGATGCCCTTAGTCGAGGGATTCTGAAGCATCATTTGCGTGCGAACAAAGTAAAGAAGAAGAAACACCCGTTCGATGAGGATCATACGATATCAACGCGTAGGGTAAGTGAACCACAATATTTTCTTCAACTATAAACAGCACTAATTGTGAGGACAGTGCGACGTTATCGTCACCGCCTCCAGCGCCGAGGACCTCAAAACTTACGGCGTACGCATCACCGCATCGCTTTGGGCTGGCAACATTAGAGCTGAGCTGGACGATGACATCTTAAGCGGTGCTGGCGCCTCGAAAACCCATCTGGACCTATACGGTTGGCAAATAATCATCAAGAGCAACATCGCCACCCACCAGACCGTCAAAGTGCGAAATTTGAAAACAGGCGACGAGACAGATCAACTTTTAACCTCATTAGTGAATCATATCGCTGCTGAGCTTGGAGAAGGAAAGAAGGATGGGATGACTGAGATGCTTAAGGCGAGGAGATTGAGTAGTACTCAAGATCTTCTGCCGAGTTTGCGTCACCTGCACCACAAATCTGGCGCTAGTGGAGGAGGGTCAACTAGTCACAATACCTTTGATGAGTCTGAAATCCTCGTCATCTGGCCAACTGAACGTAAAGGAGCGAAGAAACCAAATCGACCACAAGTGATGGATAACGCGCGACGAAAGATTGCGGAATTTGGAGGAAAGGCTGTACCAGTCATCGCAATTGATGTGTACAACGAAGTGCTAGAGGCTATTAGGTTGTCACAATTGCAAGGCGCGGATGGATGGAAGAAAGTTATGCAGACGGCGACGAGCGGACCAGATAAACAGTACTTGCAGGAGATTCAACAGAGGATCGCGGGTTTCACGCAGAGGAGCCGTAAAGAGCCTGCTGGGAGTTACTGTTATATCTACAATTATCGGACCGATGCGTGTATATTTTACTACCTTTCCTGAAGAGGGGTGGCTTGTTTATTACATAGTAATTACGTATATATGAGGGCGGGTTAGAGATAGAAGACTGTTTCGCAATTAATTACAAACATTTATGAATATTCGGTCTGATTAGGAAACTTAAATGACTGTTAAAAGGGTTGTGTGGCTCTGGGGGTATCAGAAGGATACGAAGGTTTCCCCAAGGAGCGGAAGAAAGGAATGAAGCAGAAAAGAGTTCGAAAAATTGAACAAAGATGTTCGTTAAAAGAAAACAGAATGCTATGTAGTCTCTAAGATAGAGCTTGACTATGTTCCGGGTACCCATTATATATTATCATTCTTTAACGGTCTCCGGAGCTTGGTCACGCCTCCAGAGAGTGTTATCAGACACTCCCCACGAGAAGTGTTCATTTCCTGTCAGTTTCGTATACTTGTGCGACACAGTGAACGGTTGATGTGCCTCGAACGTAAGTGTCTCCTTTGGCGCACCATCGTACCGGTTGATGCGAGCTACTAGCTCATCGAATTCGTAGGTTAGATCGATTCCTACGGCGGGACCACCTACAAGTGGTTGTTCTGTTGAGCTGGCGGAAGGGTCCACGATAAGGAGTTTTCCTGAATATATAGCTTCGATTAAAGGTGTCATCAGAGCATTTGCCGCATCGGATAACTTGGTAAATTCCTTTGGGAGCTCGAGGCTGTCATCCCAACTGTCAATCGAGTCGGGTTTCCAGTTCGTTGCCGCACCAATAAGGACTCCCCTGAATTCTGGGTCGTGGGGTTGGAAGATCTGAACCTTTTGCCACACTGGGGTGAACTCCTTGATAAGCTTTCTCCCTAGATTGGTTACGGCTCTTTTTTTCCTTGCCAGTTTGCCAGCCTTGCTCCGGACGAATGACCCTACTTTGTAGACTCCTTGAAGGGGAAGAAATATAAATATGTATCCTACGACAATGACATATTGTTCGAACTTGTTCAGGTTCAAACTGCTGCTTCGGCTGCTTCGTTGATCTGTTCGTCTAGACCGTCCTCTCCGTTCATCCCATTCCGCCACTCGTTCCCCCAATTGTATTCGTCGTGATACTGGGGGTGGGCCCACAGTTATCCCACCCTTTGCTAATCTTCTCCAGAATATAGAAAGGATATCGATTGCAATAGGAGTTAAGAGTTGAGGATGAGGTTTCCGGTCAGGAGTAGACCGAGGGCGCGCGCGTGATGGTTTACTCTTGGTTGCATTTGGGTCTGGACGCATGAGACCGGATATTGAGTAGTATTTTAGATCTTCTGAAGAAGTTTCTATGAGATCTTTCCAAGTTTTGCAGACGCCTCGGCATTTTGTCAAGACATCGATTGCGGGTACGTCTAAGAGAATTTTCTCCAAGAGTTCGGTAATTGAGAAAAGAGGGTGTGTTGGGGTAGAATTAGAGGCTGGTTTCTTTCGACCGCGAGATAGTAGGCCCATCGTGATATATTGTGGTGATTTCTTTGCAGTTGATATTCTGTGGATATATATTCGAGGTAATGCTGCTGCAGACTTGAAAATTGCAATTGGGGATAAGTATTGATCTTGAGATATCAATAACTTGCTAAACTCTGACTTTAAGAATCAACTAGGCACCCGACCATGATGGCGTTTATATGTCATTGGTTATTATTGCCCTCCCTGTCAATTATGCAGGCCTGCATGACAGGTGTGAATCTCCTTCGGGAGGCGGATAGTTGACAGAAAGTGGACTTATTTGTGGTTGTACAAGCGACATTGAAGATTCAAAGTACACCAGCCTCCCGCACAGACAAAATTCCATCTTTTTCTACGAAATTTCGAAAGTAATATTTTTTTCAGTTCTATGGCGACAGGTAAAAGATGAACTAAAGAGTCTGATAAATGGTCATGAATTTAAATGGGTGGTGGTTAGTTTTGAATTACAGAAATAACGATCAAAGGAAGACATGAGCCGATATTCACAGCGACTCCAAATGTTACCCAAATTGAGTAACCGAGCAAATTCCAACAAACATACCACTGCAACCACGGCAGCTGACAGGGCCATGCAAATCAATTAATTTTCGTCTCCGTGCGGAGTGTCTACGAAGTAACCTATCAGTAATGCTGGAGTGGAACGGGTTAACGGGTTTAACAGAAACATTTTCGTCTGTAGGTTATCACGCCGTCATAGCCCTCAACGTCTTGCCGAAACTATAGCAGCCTGATCATTTTTCGCTCCGCCCTCGTGCGGCGAAATCGAATTTCTGATTATCCCATCTCTCGCTAATTTTCTCCATAATTAATATTGAGACGATCTCACAGGCTGGTGGGGCTAAAGGTTCAAATGCCGGTAGTTAGTGCTATTAATATGCTTGTATGCTTGCAATGTAATTTTGACTCCACCACCGAGAAAGCTTAAGCCTTAATTAATATTCTGTGTACATGTAATACCCTAACTTAGAGCTAGACTTTAGGCCATATTTCCTTCTAGCGTGTGCAGATGCTACGATACTTTGCTGGGCACGCCAGGTGAGTGTAGTTGCAAGAGTACCTCCCCATCATGGTATACTATGGATGGTGTAGTGAAATCCGAACGCCCTAGGTTTGCAAGATAGACAGCCTACAAAGATCGACCCCAGTTGGAGCATTGTTGTAATTGCGCAATGTTAATAGCGTTGATTTCCACTGAACATAACAAGCCCCTACAGGCGGAAGTCATCAACATGTAAATGTCTATTTACAAGATGCACTCTGCGAAAGAATGCAGCTAGATTTTCTCTCACGGAAAACTATTTAACAAATGTTCATCAGATAACTTTTAGAACTAATATGCAGTTTTATATCAATGGCATATTTACCATTGCCATTCTCAAGACTGGTTGAAAAGCACCAGCTGAAATCCTGCTCTCGTGTAAATCTGTCTCTCGTGTGTGCAGCTCCATTCCCTGGCCTACAACCCTACACAGGGCTCGTCTGAAACAACCATCCCATTTCGTTTTCATCTCCGTCACCAGGGCTTGAACTACGCCACACCACTTCCTCGCTTCCAATCTCACCGGAATCCCCAAGTCTAGAGAATAAAACGACATTTGATCCTGCACGTACACCCAGTCTTCCGGCCTGATACCCATTTCCTGGAGGACATCGATGAGAGCATTGTTCCATTTGAACTCCTTTTTGTGATCTCTGTAAATCTTGATGTCACTATCCTTATACCTGGGGCGGCCAGTACGTTCTCTCCGGTTTGGGAAGTAGCCGTTCGCCGGTGTGTAAGATGGGACATTATCCTGGTATATCGCTATACCTGCTGGGCAGTAGAGTTCGTTGGATGCAAGTTGATGAATGTCCGCATAGGGTAGCGGAAGTTCACCCACTAGGATCCGGGAGCTAACCTCAGATGCGATCAGGGTTTCCAAGGTTTGGATAATATAGGTGACATGGTTGATTAAGTGGGATGGCGTCTTGGAGGGCATCTTATAAGGTATCTTTATATGTGTAGAGGAAACGAGGGTTTGTTCCCGTAAACCAACATCTGAAGAATAGCGACGGTCGAGAGCGTATAAATTAGAAGGAAGCTCGCCGAGTATCCGGGGTAGTGCTGCCAGTGAGCGTCGTGGATCGTCTCCCGACAGAGTTCTCAGCATAGGATTGTTCATTTTGTAGACCAATAGTAGTCTCGTAGGACCAATAGTGGGTATGTGAGCCAGAGCTAGTGATCCCTAGCTATGATAAATATATAATAGAAGGAACTCAGTAGCAAAGTTAAACTCAGTGGTAAATCGTAAGTCGGGGGCTTGGTCAGTAGAGCTTGAAGGTATGTTTGTCGAACGATATCGTTATTTACTTAGCGAAGTACTAAGTAAAAGATTACGTTTCAGCCATAGTCTTGACTTTTATACTGCTCGAGAATGCATTTTCACAAAGATCGTCGAGGTCTAAATCTGGAGATAGAACAAGGATCGTTGGGTTTCCGAGTCCCATCTCGAGCAAAGATTGACGTTATATCGTGACGGTATTTAGGTGGCCTCTTGAAACCACGTTTCGATAGTTCGAGGGGCTTCAACGAGGCAGGGTCTATCGAATTGGGCCCAAAACGTGTTGAAAACGTGGTATTTTGCATCACTACTAATTTGGGACACCTAAATTGGGGCTCAATGGAGTGAGGGTAGTGGACCGATAGTTTTCTCCACACTACAGTCCGAGAAAAGCACGAGATCATTTCGATTACTTGAATATTTGCCCGTCGAAACATTTCTTGTCGAAGCTTGAATCTGCGAAAGGCAACTCTCCGGTAATCCGGTCGGTCTATGCACGAGATCTAAAGCTACTTCATATACGAGCACTTGGTCACCTGTTACTCACGAGCACACCTGTTAAAGGTCTCCGCAGTGTGGCTCTGAAACTCGCTGCGACGGGCTCCGTCCTCCAGGAAGTCTGATGAACAGCTGTTGACAAGTGTCGTGGGATATCGGGCCGCTGAGACATCGAGTAGCGTGCCCGTTTTCTCGTGAGTCAAAATTATAAAGGAAGAATCGAAATGTTGCAAATTGGCATTACGAATGCCCGTCAAGCGGCGTCATCCTGGAAGCTGGTTCGAGCTGGCGTGGACCCTGACGTTTTGCCATTATCGATTGTTGGGATCGCGGACCCTGGTCTGGATGCACGTCATGTGGATGTGGGGAAACCTCACCAAAGATCCTCATCTTCGCCGCCGCATTTATCCACTTCTGAAGCCTATCGATTGACGAAAACGTTTTATGCGGCAGCAGGCAAGCGAGATGCTGGAAAGTTGGTTATTGGAAGCGACACAGCAAAACGGATCGAAGAGATCTCCAAGATTCACTCCAATAGTATCTCATCTTAAGATACTCCTCACTCTGATATCGTGATTATTGCTGGCAAAAGCGCTCATGGTGGGGGGAATCCGTCACACAATGCCTCAATCGATGATGAAATTTTTTTTCAGTCTTTGTCATGGAATCGCCATGAACATTCGGATATGATGATATGTAGCCCGCGGCGCCCTCTTCGCCGACGCTATCTCCTGGCGAAATTCCTTTCTCCGTCACATTTTTGGGCGCCGTCGTAAAATATTATCCCCGTTTTCTATCGCCTGGCCTCGTATAGGATCCCATCCGGTTTCAATTTTCGTCGGGTCTTCGGGTGGACTTGTTGGTCTTAGAACTCTGCCCGGCTGTCGGTACCACGCCGCCCCGAGGACAAGGTAGACGCTAGAATTTTCCAACTCCTGACGAATTTTCTCCCCAGCGGCGTCCGACGAAGACGTACGAGCGGACTGGCTCAACTTGCCAGGCTGCCGGCCGACCTCGTGTCCCTTCTGCTTGGGTCCTTGTCTCATATCTGACCAGAGCTGGCCAGTAGGAGCGAGTGCGTATGCAGCTACAGGGTCCTTCCCAATGCAGCTTGTCTGAACAGCTCGAGCGATTCTGAATTTGTCACCCCGAAAGCTCATACCATCTGCGGCTTTGATACCCCTCGATGGTCGCAGGGACAGACACCCTAAGAGCGGTGACCAGCTAAAAATAAGTCTCGATAACCGTGTGAAGGCCCCCGCGGTGCACACGAAGCTGGCCTGGTGAAGCTGGCTTGCTTGTCCTTTTCTCAGCGGTGCTGCCTGTTGGGAGTCCTGTGGGTGTTTATTTGCTGGGAAGTTTAGTAGTTAACACGCATCTTATCAAAACCGCTCCCCTTTCCCTCTGCATAATTAATTACTCGAGTTCCCCTGTCATCTTGTCCTCGAATTTATCTTCATTCAATACACAACCAACCGAACAATATTTGGACGACGTTACCGTGCTTCGTAAGTTGACCTGAACTCTGGTGGTTGAGGCTTTCTGCAGGCTCGCTGGCAGGCTGCCCACCACGACCTCAAACCCTCTCGCTAACAAGCAGCCCTCCAAGTCAAACATCTCATTCCATCGACCTCCTTCGGCCTTCCTTTCTCTTCATCGCCAACGTCGGGAAAAATTCTGAAGAACACCATCGCAGGACGGGCCATCATAAACGTTCCTCTCAATTCTCTGCTGTCCAAACCGTACTCCGTCGGACAGCTTCAATCGTTCTCACCAACAAGCGTTCGGCGACATCGAAGGCCCACCGCTTGATCTCTAGGCCCGAACCACCAAATCACCCCGGCTCGCCCTCTCGAGCTCGTTTAGCAAGCGTCGACAAGGACAATTTTACCCGGTCTTAACTTAGCTCCAGCAAGCCAGGTCAGCCAATCGTCACCTGGCCTCTGCGTAGGTAGTTCCTCTCTCCGTTACCCCAGCGAATCTCTCCGAATTCTCACTGCAGTGGGACCTGTCCGGCCTGGATTGGCCCCGCCCATCTGCTGTTGCTGCTCTGCTGCTCTGCTGCTCTGCTGCTTAGCGGCGTAATAAAACGGCGGTTCTCCGTCTGGATCGGCCTGTTCGAGGGGACAGGATCATCTTCTCCCTATTTCCATGAAACCAACGTTATAATTATTCCTTCATCAGATACCCTTTTTTCAGCCGTCTTGAATTGTGCGACTGGGTACGAGGCTGAACATCGACACTGACCTACTTTCAACCATACCAGATAGGCTCTTCCTCTCTCGCCCTCACCCCACCATTCCTTCTCCGATAACCTTCACAATGTCACACCCTACAGAAACGGACTCGGCCGATAAGCATGTCGACAAACACGCCGATGTCCATAAGTCGAATCGAAACTCTAGATTCGAGAAGACACTGTCGACATCGCTAAGTAGATTAATGAGCAAGAAAGACCCTAATAAAAGAAACTCGTTAATCGATAAGCAAGCTGTGAGTTTTGTGGTGATGTTAGGTAGAGGATGCATGCATGTGATGAAATGCTGACAGCCTTGCTAGCCTCGGTTCTCAGGAGACCTTTACTGTACAGGTCCAGACGAGAAGCTCAAGAAGCCTTCAAGAGAAGAGTCGTTTCACGTTAGTCAGCCTTCACGTACAGATACCGTCAAGGCGAACTGCGATGCTAATCTCTGGGAATAGATAACACATATCTCACAGAAACTGACCAATCTTGGAATCCCACCGAACGAGGACAGAATTCTACGAATACTTAGAGGAGGTTATGCCAATGGTAGTGCAAATAACGCCCTGGATCTCTACCGACTATGGGAAGATGCATCAGCAGGAATCCTCAAAGAGTGGTCGGCAGATGTTTCCTTGAAGGGAGCTGAGAATAATGGCAAGGTCACATGCTATCTCGATTCTCTATTATTTGCCCTTTACGCCCATCTAGACTCATTCGAGGTAAGTCTCTGTTGCTCGAGTCAACTTGACAATGGCTGTCAGATAACTAATATACCGTTCTATAGGCCATGTTATATAATGTCTTCGATGATGACAAGCGCAAAAAGTTGTCGTCGTTACTCAGGCTGTTCGTCAATATGCTACGATCTGGGAAACTCATAACCGCCGATATAGTAAGTAACATGCTTCATACGATCCTCAGCTATTCCTAACCAGTGCATAGATTCAAGAGATTCAAAATTCCCTAGCCGAATGTGGGTGGAAGGAAGCTGCACTGAAGCAGCAACAGGATGCATCAGAAGCTTTCACCTTCATCGCAGAAACGCTGGAAATGCCGCTGTTAACGCTTAAGATGGATATTGCTCATGGAGGACTCGATATTCCCGACGACGACCATAAGTTCATTAACGAACGGTTACTCAATGTTGCAATTCCATCCGAATCTGATGTTACTGGCCCTATAACACTAGAGAGATGTTTGGAAGAGTATTTCAACAACCGGGTGGATGTCCAGCGGAAGTTAGAACAGAGGGCGGGATCAGCCACGGCAGAGCAGACGGGAGACCAAACCATCGACGGGCTTCTTCTAGATGAAAAACCACCGGTAGTCGGGTCCCACATCGAATATGCTGATCTAGGTTCTGCACCGCAGACACCTAGCACCCCATTAAGTCCTAAACCACTCGGCCTTGAACGCAAAAGCTCCCTCCTACGGACAATCGACGGGACAAGCAAGCACGGTCTGCCTAAGCAGCGACGACGATCTCAGTCTGTCCGCAAGGAAATAACGATTCCGGCCTGGCAATTCTTCAACTTACTGCCTTTTTACACCGATTGCACGTCGACGAATGAAAAAGAGCGGTCAACTACAAAAACAACCTTCGCCAACCATTTTTCGTCTAAGAGGCCGATTATTGGATTGTGCTTGAAGCGTTATACGTGGTCCGCCGCCGGAACGCCCATTCGCAACGGAGCCGATGTCAAGATCCCAACGGAAATCGAATTGCCGCATTTTGTAGGTGACGACGACATGGAGGATTCGGGGAATTTTAGGCTGTTGCTTCAAAGTGCCGTATGCCATAGGGGAACGACTACTAACTCTGGTCATTACATCTCGTTGGTACGCACTGAAGACGACAAGTGGCTACGATTCGATGATCTCGCAAAGGAACGAGTTGTTGAGGTGGATAGAACGAAGGCTTTTGCCGAAGAGTCGCCGTACCTCTTATTCTACCAAGTTCAGGCCATGGAAGGACCTCCACCGTATGAAGAGGTTGATAGCAGCAGATCTTCACAAGAGGAATCCCGTGGGCTGCCGACTTTCGATTATAGTATTGCTGAGGGGCAAGATGGATACAATACTTCAGCATCCTCCTCCCCCGTCCAGCAGCCGCAAGCCGGCGAAGAATCGCTCACTCTTAAGGGAAGATATTCGCTGGATGCGCAATCGAAAGAATCACTCCGACCATCTTCAAGGCCGGAGCGCAGGAGCGTGGATATAAAAACAGATGAGACAAAGTCTCGCTCGCTAAGCCGTAGCACCGAGAATAGACTTTCATTTGCCGGGCTGAGTCGACTTGCTGTTAGAATCAGTAGAGATGGTAAAGACGACGGCTCGACTAACGGAAATATTAGCGGCGCCAGCTCAGTCGACGGCGATGGCGATAAGGACCGAGATGGAAAACTGAAGAAGGATAAAGGAAAAGAGGCCTTGAAGAAAGATAGGCGAAGGTCGAGGAGACGTGAGCCAGGTGACGACGATAAGGAATGTGTGATCCAGTAGTACTGGGTCGCAGTTTCTATTGTCGCCAGATTCGCCAGGAGGCTTCCTCCACATCACCGAAGGTGCCCGCCTGATAAACAGGAAACCCCAGGGCAGCCACGAGGTGACAATGTTCATTGATTACATCCGATGTTTACTTCACGCACGGATATTCTTTTAATATTCCCGTTTGTTCTTCCTTGAGTGGGATTGTATTCCTTTTGTTTTCTTCACTACCCTCTTCATTCGCTTTTGTTTTTGTCTTTGGGTCGTCGGCGAGCGTTGTTTCGACCTTCCCTCTCTCGCTTCCTTTTGATTTATTTCCTTTCAGAACGTTGCATTGTACCAGGGCATATTTTACATTCATGACCTTTGTATTAGGGTTTACTGTTCTCTTCTCTTCTGTTTATGATCACGGGTTTTCCTTTTTACTAACCAGTCCATCTTGAGTACCATATACCCTTTGCTTTTCATGCTTTTTTTTTTTTTTTTTTCCCTTTCTTTCCCCAAGGAACTTTTACGACGACGGCATAGCATACGCACTTTGTTTTTCTTCCTTGCTCGCTACGAATCTCCTTTGCTACATTTGTTGTTATGACCAGCATACTTAAGTACTTGTATCATTCCCACGGCGTTTGGCTTTTTTCGCGTGTGTTTTTTTGTTCATCCGTCTTTCGGTGAACCGGAGGGGGAGGGGTTTTTATTTGGTCAATTTCTGGGTTTGGGTAGTTAATATGGGGGGCCTCGAGGGGATTTTATATCATAGTAGATAAGAGGACCATACAAAAGCTACAAAGCTGTCTTGGTTTCTGAACACTCAAGATGAAAAAAGTCTTCAAATTTTTTCTCCCGGTTCCTCCTCTATAATTGTGATTTTCGACTTTTAAGGAAAGGAAGAAAGTATGAACATGAGAAAGGGGTTTGAAGAGGGTGTGCTATGTACGTGGAAAAAAAAATAAATGCCTAATGACAGAAAGATGCAGGAACACCACCTAAAAAGCACTTGTTCAAAAAGAAAAAAGGGATCGATGATCAGGAAGGAACAAGGAGTGCAAGTGCAATCAGAACCAGAATTGGAATTGAAGAAGAAGAGGAAGAAGAGAGAATTAAAGAAAAATAATATTTGTTTTGCCAATTTTTTGGCTCTGCCTTCCTTTGCGTCTATCCTGACTAAAACCCTGTCGTCCTCCCTTGTCATACCCGCTAAACTACATCATCTCCATTTTCTTTAAATCTGCTACTCGTTGATACTCAGACTCGACAACCCAGCCCTCTTAACTGGCGGCGGAGGTGGCGGCGGTTTCTTCCCAGACACACTCCTCGACGCCGGCGGTGGAGGCGGTACGATTTTCCTTGCCGCGCTGCCGCCCAAACTCTGCGAGCTCGCGTTCCTAGACAACGGTCTCGAGAGGGGCCGTGATTCGGGGCTAGGATGTTCAACCGGCGACGGATCCTCGCTGTGGGCGTTATAACTCGGTGTTCTGGTAATCACGGGCCGTAATCCACCTCTACCTGCGGGCAATGGTGGAGGAATCGGTTCCGTAACCGTTCTTAACATTCTTGTTGGAGCTGGGGTGGAAGACTCTACACTGCTAGTGCGAGACAGGGCTTCACCGCCGATTTTCCAGGATGAAGCGCGAGTGTGGAGTTCGGGTGTTCGACGGCCAGTGGAGTCCCAGTCTGAGACTGTGGATGTGTGGGTTGCTGAGACGCCGCGGGATTTGATGCTTGGACGTTCCGGGAGGGCAGGTTGTGGTTCTTCTTCGTATTCCTGAGGGGATTCTTTGGTGCTGAAGCCATTGCTGAAGGAGTGGGCGGTATTGGAACGAGAACGAGAGCGGTCTTTTGATTTTTTAGTTCTGGAGAGATGAAGATTAGCATTTGTAAATGTCTCGAGTATAGGGTATATAAACGGTAGACGTACTGCACCGGCCATTGTTCCCTCACTCTCATCAAAAGATTTCTGCACTTGTCGTAGTACTCGAGCTCAGCATCGAGGAAGGCGCCAAGTTCCATTAGCGTTTCCTGCTCGCCGTCCCGGATATCGTTCATCCGTCGCAAGACCTCATCGCTCAATTCCTCGTATTTGATTCGCTGGGACCTTAGCTCGTCTTCCAGTCTGAAGTCTTCTTTCTTTTGCTTCTGCATCTTAGATTGCGCGGTATCGTACGCTAACCGCCTGGATTCTAGCTTCCTCCTTGCAGCCTAATCGCATCCACAAAAGCTCTGAATTAGCCACTCTGCGATGTCACACCACCAAGGTACCACCACCACCACCACCATCCGCCGTACAGCATCAAATAATGGGGAAACAGAAGGTACACACCTGATACTCTTTCATATGCGTTAAATCCCTCTCTAAACCAAGTAACCAATTATCATTGATATTCTGCACATAAGTCTCCTGCACGCGCGCGATGCTCTCGTGCGCTCTTCCAAAGTTCGTGAGACACTGGCCGTACAGCGAGTCCTGTTCGAACTCCTCGCCGTGGAGGACCATGGACTGGCCGACGATGTCTACGGGGATCATTTTCTCGCGGTCGTCGCCTTCGCGACGTTTGGAGAGGGATTTGATGTAGATGTTTGCGGAGGAGTGGAGTTTTTCCATGCCTATGAAGAACGAAAAGGGTGGCTCTTTGTTAGTTACCGTAGAATGGCGATAGGGGAAATGGAGGAAGGTGTACCCTCGTGTCGCATCTGCATCTCCATTTCCATTGCCTTGAACTCATCAGTCGCAGCAGTTTTGGTATCGTTTCCCATCTTCTCCTTGCTCCATTGGAGCACTCTGTCAAATTTCTTGTTCATTTTGGCGGTTAGTTTGGTGTCGGTTTGAGGCCAGAGGACCTTTCAAGAAGGATGGTTGTAGATAGTTTCGTAGTTTCTCGATTTCGGCTTGTGTTAGATATATGGCCGACTTTTTAATAATCTTTTTCAATTGATATTATAAGGAAAAAAACAAAAGGAACGAATGTATGTCGAAAAAGGAGACAGGGAGAGAAACCAGTGACGTTTAAGAATTAAGTTGCTAACTACTTAGTCAGTAGTCTGGTTTGCCGTCCCCTGGATCGAATGGGTTATTTGCTTCTTCGGTCGAGACGAAGAAAGTCCGAACTAGAACGAGGGGGATGGTTGGAGATTGGAGGGTTGTGGGAGGGCGGTGCTAAAGATAGCTGGGGTGAGTGGATCTTGAGTAGATCGCTTGTCGGAAATTGCAGGCAAGGGAACAAGTCCGAACAACCAACGTAAGTGTTGATGGCGAAGCTCGAAAGTTAGCTGGGAAGCTTGAAGATGTAATTGCGAAGGGATTGAGAAGGCGGATCGGAAATGTGATGATGATGATGGTGCGGTTGTATGTAAGTAACTTGTCGTCTGGCGGTATGGAGGTATGTATGTATGTATGTACGGCCAGGGGTACGTTAAGTTGGATTCCGTTGAGCAGCTACTCGAGCTAAGGTTCGAGATATGGGCTGGGATATCGGGATATCTGTGCAGTCAATGCACCCAAGTAAATCAGGACGGGTCGTAACGTATGGACGGTATTTCCAGCGAGTGAATATGTATGCTATCGAGCTATTTCCAGGAGATGACGACGATGTTAGCAACAGTTTTCAGAGGTTCCAGTAGTTCCAGGCAGTGTCAGTAGCTCCCGTTCGCAGATTCCGGAACCATAAGGAAAGGAATTTCCCACTCGGTAACGTAACAGACGGGCGCACGACAGAAATGAAATGGACAGCTGTAGGAATTTAAACAGCTAGCTCGCAGCGAAAGACACTTGTACACATGTACATTTATATATGTATCTGTGTCTGCGGGAGTCAAAGGATGCCCTGGTTTCAATTCTTACCTAAGAAGCTGAGCTGCCGTGAACAGAAAATACCACCGCTGTCTTAAAAAGCCCGCGGACCAGCCAGTAATATCTATCGAAGGTACGGCATACGACGGTCTTTCGGTCGCCGTATATAAGCAGATACAACTGGGGGTGGTATAATAAAAGAATGTATAGTAATTAATTAAAGCAAGGAAATAGTAAAAAAGTCAACCGGTGGCTTTTCTGGTCTGCAGATACCAAGTATGAACGGGTTCCAAAGATTTAATCCGGACCAGGGCGGGCGGCCGTCGTCATATATACCCACCAAAGATAACTATATCCCAGGCTCTAGTATAGATGGAAGCAGATACTTCATGCAAGAGGCCTGAAACGAGTATGTTTCCTTGGACTGGGGTGACTTGTGCGCAACTAGCTTTTGCAGACGAATGCAAGTGCTGGTTCGTACTAACCGCCGTAGGTTAATCCTGCCGTGGGTTCGATCTCGACAACCTGAGAAGTTATAAATATAGCTTTCCTCTCTTTCGTCCAGAGAAAAGAAAAGACGGATGATGCCTGCGATCCGAGTTGGTTGGTTTGTGGGAAGCTAACTAGTCGACGCTGTTACAGCTTTGGCGTCAGAGAACCGTTTGACAGGCGGTGCGGTGCGTGGGCCATGGCTTGCAGCGCTGCCATTGGCGGGCTAGGGCTAGTCTGGATTTGAAGGCAGTTGCACTTACTGGCCAGGAACCGTCCGGAACGTTGTGTCACTAAGCTTCCACTAAGCATATACCTGAGAAAGATGTCAGGTAAATAAGCGGTTCTATAGTATCAATTGTTGAAGAAAAAAGTTGAAGGTCGAGAAATTCAGACGATGAAATTCGAAAGCTGCGAAGCAAGTTGGAACGCAACTTTGCGACAGACTGAGATGGTTAATTCAGGGGCTAAAACTGGCTAACTGCGGACCGTCGGTTTTGCTTGTAAAAACAAAAAAAAGTAGCTCGCACAGGCAGTTGAAACTTCTGGGAACGACCTGTCGAGGGTAGCTCTTGTCGACTTGCCCGATTCGATTCGACTGTGGCAAAGCAGAGCTGCAGCGCTGCAGGACATGCAGTGATATCGTGATATATGTATATGAAGTAGAGCCCGAGAAGGTACGGTGCGTTACATACCAGGCTGCCGGGAATATCGAGCATGCACAATTAATCTTCTCGTCCCATGGATTTATGGCTGTACTTATGTAAGACGAGTGGGAAGGATATCGTCTACACGATATATAGCCTGTTCGATTGTCGGTACGGAAAGACCGACGAGTTATTCCGGACTGCTGCTGCTGACAGGGTCTCTTCTCCACACTCTCCTGTCAAGCTCACCATCAAGAAAACGCCACATGCACAGGGGCCGGCAATATAGATTAAACTTCTTCTTCTTGGGTAAATGGAAAGTCAATTCAGAAGGGTTCACCTGCATCGAACACGGGTTTCGAAGTTCGGAAACCGTTCGTTGATGCCATTAAGTAATCACTCGCACCCACCGTTTTTGGTCCTGTCAGTTGCAGGTTGGTGGTTACCTTACAGGGCTATGCCAATTGGCAGCTTCCCGATCTCCAACTCGGCGCCATTTGAGGTTTTTAAACACTTTGAATTTCGCTCTTTCTTTCTTTCTTTCGTTCAGCCATGCATAGGATCGGTAAGAAAATAAAGGAGACCGTCTAATATCCATTTTATTCATGTATTCCGTAATAATAACACCCCTCTCATATGATCATTCCAGACGCCCGCTCTAGTAATAGTATGACAAAGTAAAGAGTAAGAATTATGAACAATCCATCCCGATTTTCGCTTTTGGGAGCAAAGGAATAAAGGAATAAAGGAATAATAAAAAAAAGGTCAGAGAGTAAAGAACCGGCCATCTAAACCGCCATTTCGCCTCCGCACAGTAACAATCAATAGCCACATAGCATAGTCGTAAAAACACCCACCAGTTACTGTCCAATACTTGAAGCTGGTGACGAGTTTGACCCTTTGCCGGATAGGAAATTAACCACAACGTGCTCGGGTGCAGGTGTGCTCGTCGTGCCAGCAGGAACCTTCGATGGCGAACCAAATGTTGCCCCAACCTTCTCTTGGATCGGACTCGTGGGAACCAAATCAACGTCTCCATCGTCGATATCCATCGCGCCATCATCTTGACTAGCAGGAAGCGGGGCTGGAAGATCGTGCGCCTTATCTTTCCCATTTTCGTTAACAAAAGCAGATGACCTCTTAGCATCGTCCTCTGCAAACTTCTTCAAAGTAGCCCTGTTCTCCGTCTTCTCGAATTTCAAAGTCGCAAACAAGCTCTTCCCACTCTTGTCAAAACTCTCGTCGGTAGCATCGCTCAGATCGTCATCGTCCATCTCTTCGACCGGTTCATCGTGGTAGTCATCCTCGTCGTCTCCTTCGTTGTTATCACTCTGGCTTTCTTCGCCTCCAAATGCATCGGCCTCATACTCTCCCCTATCTCTCTTCAATGACGTTCTCCCAGATCGACGCGTACTCCCACCGCTTTCACTACCGGCGTATGGGGTGCTCGTATCTCCAACATTGTCATTCGTGAAGCCGTACTGATTCGTTCGCCGAGTAACTCTTCCAGATCCAGTGACGTACGGCTCATTAGTGGTAGGTGAAGCCCGTCTGCTAGCGCGAGTCGTTCGACCAGACGTGTATCCACCTTCTTCGTCACTGTCAAAAGTGTACTTGGCCTTGTTCCCACGAGTTCGTCCTTCGTACAACGAGACTCCTGGGTTGGAGAAAGCAGCTTTTCTGGCACTGCGGTACTCGCGACGCTTACGTTTCTATTATACCCCCCGTTAGTATCTGTGAAACTTCTAGCTTGAATTATGTGGTCGGTCTTCCTCACCTGTTCTCCCTCTTCAAACCGAGGAATCGCGGCCAGAATCTTGCCCTGCAATTCTTTCGCATTTTTGGACCCCTCCTGGGCCAATCTGTCCGCCAAATCCTTGAGCTCCTCAATAGTCCCAGCTACTGCAATCCATGTTGCATTTCTGTATCCTGGGCTGATGTGCTCTTGGTAGACTCTGAAGTAAGTATCGTCTACGTTCCCTTCATTAGTTTCAATCCTATACGGAAAACACCCACAATACCACCATTCCTCGGACCTACCTTTACCCTCAATCAGGTAATACTTGTTCTTCTCTCGATCCATACCCCAACAATGCACCGCCAGAGCCACATTCGAATCATCCGTCTTCCTCCCAGGCTTATAAACCTCCTTCAAGATATCACCAACAGCCCTTGAGTGCCTCAGCACCCAAAGAATGAGCGTTTGCAACATCACCAGCTAAAAGGAAACATCCCACAAATCCCGTTAGCACGCACAACACAAATCGGTTCTTCCTCTAGCAAAGTCTAGAAAGAAAACATACACGCTCGTCAACCGACATCTGGTTGAAGGTTTTCCCGCCTTCCAACGGATTCCTGCCCTCCCATTCTGGAGGGGCTTCTTCAATGTAGTTTGCGACGGCCTCCTCAAGTGCACGTCCGTAATGCCCTTTTCTGTAAATTTTTAAAGTAAACTAGTTAGCTCTCTGTAAACGCTCTAAACAAATCTTTCAACGCTCTACACTTCTTCACGCAACGACAAAACCTTCCCACAACGTTTGCTACTTCTCGTGTGTCGCAAAATAGCAAAAAACAAGGTTACAGGAGCTTAATGGAAATATCCAAAAGAGGGAATCCTGCGAAAAAACAACGTAAAGGAAGGTGGCTTTTTTTTTTTGTTTGAATGACAAAAAAAAATAAAATATGGTGAAAGTTGGACTCACTCGACGGGCTTCTGGCGGTTCAATGCTAGACCAAGTAGCTTGCACAGCAACGCCTCGATCTGGTCAGAAATCGGAGTTTCTGCGATTCCTGCCTCGATGTCTTGGGGTCCCAAGTTGGGAACACCCTTGAAGACCTGGTTGAACTTCGCCTGAAAGGCGACAATGAAGGCATATCTGGGGTTGTCAGCGGGCAGAGGGTCTCGGGGGTCGATGACCTTGCGCCGTTTGTTTGGTGGTGGCGATGCCTCTTGCGAGGATCGCGAGGGTTTGCCGTCTGGGCTATTGGTTGTTATTGTCGACTTGCTGGGTTGCGTGAACTCCAGCTCAGGATCGGAGAGATCCTGGACCGACGACAGCGGCGAGCTCGAACGCGAGCTCATGGTTGCTGACAGAAGTTGGAAACACGTCACGAATAGGAAACCGAGGTGAATGGGCCTCCGTTGCTTGATGTTACGCGGAGAGAGAAAGAGATATTTGAATAGTTTTGAATTTGTACTGTGTACAGATCGGGAGTGTGATGATGACGGTGATGATGGTGGTGGAAGGAACTTGATCGAAAGCTGCAGTTTTTTTCAAGGGAAGATGTTGTGCGCGAAAGAGGTGAGGAAGGAAGAAAGGAAGAAAGGGTGATGACGGCAGTGGGGTGGAGCAAGGAAAATAAAGTGCAGGCAAAGAAGACAGAAAGCATTGGACACTATAAAACTCCCCAAAAAAACACAATTCCAAGCAACTGGGGCTTTGCAGCTCCCTCGAAAATCGCGCTCTAGCAAACCCAGCTCCAGACCACCGTTTCCAAACACGTCTAATAGCCCAATCACACGTCTGAGGGGCCGAATAGTCCCCAATATCGATATATACCTGTTTGGTCAGTGAAATACGGCATCTGCAGCAGCAACGAGGTGAAGCATGGGAGTCAATGTGGCACTCGTGGCCTAGCACGCTGAAATGGGTATCCTCAGCCTGGGGACAGCATACACAAGGCCCCAATGGCCAACCGGCGACGTCTAAACACCTCTAGGCCATTGGTCAGGCCAGTCGCACCGACGAGGGAGTAGACCGTGAGGCCATGTGTTGAACATGAGCCGGTGGCTGCGAGGCTGTCTCTGAGGACCCTCCTGCCCGGCACTAGACACTCGTTAGTCCCTGGACGGGGTGTCCAGATCGTTTTCCGAGGCATTCACCATCAATTCTCGACGCCTGGTGCCACAGACGTCGAAATTTGGCATATTCGACGATATCTCCAGGGTTCACGACAAAGAGGGTGGGCCAACCAGGGATCTTCACGGTCGGTATAACACTGAGAAGCCCGTGGTCTTCGGATTACAAGAAATCCACGCCCTAGCCCGACTTTCGCATCATTTCAGCGAATGTTCAGGCTCATCTAGACGGTTAGGGAGTCCTTAGCCGTCGCTCCCCGGAGAACTGCCTAAGCTTCATCCTCGAGCTTGTAACAGCCGCCAAACGCGGTCCAAAATACCGACTGGACATCGTCAAACCCCGGAAGCAGCATCTTAGATATCGCATTCCACGGTCGCCTGGAGTATCGCAGAGGGTTTCTCGGGGGTTAAGATGAATACACCCTGACAAGCATTAGACAGACATCTCAAGAAGGATACAATGAAGGCTTACTAAGAGTTAAGCTACAGTCCTATACCTATATCTCTAGTCGCTACTGTGGAGTGGAAGCCTGGGGTGTGGTGGTGACCTTGGTGGGACGTCGATGAAGCCGATGTGGGGGCGTGGTGATGGTGATGGGGAATGTCTGTGGTGTTTGTTTGGCAGAGGTTGCGCGTGTTGTGAACCCCTGTCAGATAGGAAGCAGGGTTGCGTGCGCGCCAAGAAATGACATCACAGCTGCAACACTCTGCAACACATGCTGCTGGGCTACTGGGCGGTGTGCATTGCCATAAATCTTGCCTAAGTCGATACACATGCCTTCACAGGGGTCGTAGAGTAGCACAGCTTAAATCATTTAAGTCTGCTTCTTTGACCCTTTTGTGATCCTAGATATCCTTTGCCACAACTTAAACTGCTAGTCTCTTCAGTCATCATATATCTTTTGTCAAGATTGTTTCATCATGGCGGATAGAAATCCTCTTGACGACCATCACTGGTACGTGCAACGATACCAAAGTAGTTTTCTTATCGCTTAGTATTAATACGTATCGTACCTCATTTCTAACATGATAACGTGAGGATAGGTACTCAGTGTTCTCTAAAGAATACAAGACACAAGTAATCAGTGCGCACCCGTTCAAGATACTTCTATATATACGCTTAAGTGCACGCTAATACTACCGGGCAGCTCACTCCATACAGCGTGCCTTCAAGGAAAGCCTTGGGACCGAAGAAGATTACCTTGATCCAAAATGGCCACCATATTCTGCACCTCCTATTGCTCGGACCTTCAGTCTTTCCAAGTTCTTTCGATTGTGTATGATTCTAAACATCGGTATTAAAGTCCTGGGAAGATATAAGCTAATACTTCAAACTTATTAAGTCGATTTGCCATTTAAACGCGCCGCTCCTCTACTGTTCCAGGAGTTGAGGACCGAAGAATGGAAGATTGTATGTATAGTCACTGCAATCTAACCAGATATCGGGTTCCATGCTAACCCTCTACAGGACGAGAAACACTACCACAACCAATTCGAACGAAGGCTAAACCCCGTCGGAGGCCTCGGCTTCAGTGGTTCTCTATTCTTCTTCACTGAAGACCGTTCTTTCATCGTTAAATCTGTCGGTAGACGTTTCGAATACACGTTCCTATACACACAATGCATCGAGGCCTATGGAAAATACATCACGACCAATCCAGCGAGTCTCTTGTGTCGAATGACGGATGTTTTATTCTGCTTTGATAGGCATCTTGGTGGTGTCATGGGTATTTCACCATCGCATTATGTGGTTATGGAGAATCTGTTGAAGGAGATGGATGCGGAGAAAGGTTGGACGAAGTGGGATTTGAAGCCTCAGCAATTTTTTGAGCCGACGAGGGATTTGATCCCAGACAAGATTAAGTATGTATTCAGCCTGTCTATTTTTAATATTGTGGTTTAACTGATGATTCATTATAGAACAGAGCAAGCGAAGTCTGGCCTTGCAGATGCGATGGAAGATGATCGTATCATTATCACGAAGAAACAGAGAGACGAACTGTGGGCCCTGCTTGAGAAAGATACAGAGTTCCTAGAGGGGATTAAAACGATCGATTACTCTCTCCTTCTCGGCAGATTCCCTATTTCCCAGAATAAGGACTTGAAACCGTCAAGATTTAAACACGAAAACTGGATTACGGGAGTTACATCTGCTGATGGGAAGTATGTGTATAGAGCTTGCATCGTAGATTTCCTGGTAAGTATATACATTGGTTCAAATAACGAATAACTTGTTAGGGTCGTGGCTAAAATCTGAGATGATATAGTGGAACGTCGATCAGTTACAGGCAAAGATCACGAGAACGGCTGGCATGTTACTTCCCGAGCAGACTGTTACTACAGAACCAGGGCGATATAGACGAGAGTTTCTTGCGTAAGTGAATTAACTCCCTATCACCTTTAGCCAAGCGTAGGAACTAACAGAAGAGATAGAATGATGGAGGAATACATCGAGGTTCCCGAAGAGGCGAGTGGTAGTGGCTGATATTTTAGGTAGATTGCTGGTTATGGCGTGCTCTTTATAAGAGAATTTCCTAGTAAACCTTCCGTTTAAAGGCTGGAAAAATTGTTCGCATCAGTTGTCTAGCTAAATTTGGTCCTTTATGGTCTGTTCTTGAGCGTGCCCTTTTCTGTTGCATAGGGTCAATGTTCTATAGCTACTTAGTAGTTATCCATTACATCCTAATGTTCCGGATTCTTCAGCCCTACCTCTAGCGAGGTCTCTTTAGACTTCGAAACCTTTCTCAAGCAGATATCCAGGCCTCTTGTCCAACGATCCGTTATCAGATGCGCTGCCAGCCAACATCCCTCATCTAGCACATTTGGTCCGGAATCGATTAACTCTATTAACATGCCTTCGTCTGAATATACGCCCCAGTCGTCGGCGAGTTCATTATGAGCCTTAACAATAATTGTTTCCAAAAACTGTCTAACAGTTGGTGGTGATATACTCCTCTCGTAGCGTTTCGTCCAATCCATACGGTAAAGGAACCTTTGTTTTTTGCTGTACAAACCGGTCTTGATAGCATTCCTCTCCAGGGTAGGATCTATGCTAATGCTAGTTGTCGATAATTCGAAAGCCTTTTCGTCAAGAAAATTGACCGATTCATCGCTTAAATCGATAAAACTCCCATCGCAAGAGCTACCATGGCCATTGAAGATATCGTAGTAGAGGTATTTCAATATTCGCTTGTTTTCAACCCGAAAAAGGAGTCCGCTCGGCATCGGTTTCTTCGCTAGCAGTTCGTGATTATACCAGCTGAGAAGTTTGTGCGTCTGTAAGCCTGGGGGTAAATGGTATCTTGGTGTTTGGTATCTGGATTGTTGAAGGGATTTGGTCTGGGCAAGGAGGGTTTGCCAAAGTATGCATGTTTGGCTGGCCCTGATTTGGTCGGCGATGGGGAGGTAAGAGAGAATTTGGATGTGGAGTTCTGAGGGGAGAAGGAAGAGCGGTGAAGTGGGTTTTGAGTTAGGTTGTGGGATATTGCTGGGGTGTTTGGCATTGTCCGGAATATTAGAGGTTGGACCTGGTAGTGACACCGGTACCAAGATGTCGACCGATGCCATACTGTGCGTACACCTATGAAGAGGATTGTGATGCTGGCTTGAATAGCAGGGAGAGGAGTCTAAAAGTAGTTTTGATCTAAAGTGAATTACACAGAAAGCTAAGCTTCCACAGATCTGTTCTTTTAATTGAGGTTGAAGCTTAAGCGCCTGTGTTCGGGCTAATGATGTTTAGTAGGATCTAGCTAAGCATCGTCACGGCCTTAGTCTGGGGAACGTTACTCTCCGTGAGTTGTGCTGGCTTCCTGGGACATACACCAACGCAAACAGGCCTCGGACCTGTTGCATTTTGAACTGCCGGACCCGGGCCTCGGGCGCTACTTTACGTTACCTTTCTATTGATAATTAAGGTAATTAGCTCAAAGTCGAACTTAAGTGCCTCAATCGCCACTGGATCCAGAGTGGTCTCTTTGGCATTTTCTGGTTTACAAGACCATATATACAACGGTTGTCTATACCGCTGACATTTGCCTATACTAAATTATTAACAACATCAGAGAATTCTAGAATTTAAGCAATCGTGGGACTTGCTATAGAAAGCATGGCTCTCGATTTACTTGATCTCCCATTGGAGATCGTTGAGATGATAATTGATAGGGTGAGGATTTCATGACTGTTTTATTGTTTTTAGTTAATTGGAATGCATTGATGATTTGATGCTTTACATTAAACCCTTTGCGATTGATGAATATAACTAATCTAGAGTATGAATAATTCTATACTAGATCCCTCGCAAATATTTTACAAAAACCCGACTCACATGTCGGTTATTCCACCGGATCATGTCTCAAAGCTTTTATGGACAATTAGTCCTGGAAGGCAGTCCCACCGAAGTCCGGAGCGATGGCCTTCGAGCTATTTACTACGATCGTCGAATCCCAGTGTTAGATTCTATCCGAGTAATAGATTTTCATTGGATGGAGGATAAAGATTGTCTATCGGCAAACTGGAATCTGAGAAGCGGGCGGGAGAGCCGTGTCAATTCAATAGGGTTTGGAAAATTGTTCAGACGATTAAAGAGATGTCCTCCGGAGGTACTACGAAAACTGAAGATAAGGTATGCGATATTTCGGCGTCACACAATTACGGGTATAGAAACTCAGGAAATTGAAACTGAATACACTAATCATGGAACCCAACATCAATCAATAGATTGCAATATCCAAAGACCTTAGAGCTACAAAATCACCTCAACCGCTTAATAGCCGATTATAAAAATGTCGTTGACCTAGAAATACCCTTCTATCAGCTGAGAACCGCCGGCTGGAATATCAAGGAGCGAACCCCGCTACATTCGAATTTACAATCCCTCTCGGTTGTGATAGAATGGGATGAGCAGGATAAAACCGATTGGTATCGTGGGCTAAATCCCAAAGACTGTCCACGACCTGACGACACATCGCTCGAGCCTCTATGGGGTACCGTTAACGCAAATACCTCGACAATAAAACGCTTGGAACTCAATTTTCGTTCTTCCCCGGCTCCACCTACTTTTCATCCCCTGTGGCTACCATTCCATAAGGCCCTAAGAGATATGCGCGGGATATGTGGAATAACTCGGAATTCACTAAAGTGGCCAGAGTATCTTCGCATGTTTCCCTTTTTGGAGACACAGCTGAGCCCACGGCTAGCTTTAAAGGAGGTAGTTATCTCAAATTCCCTTTTTTCGGTATAGAGGCCGATTACCTCAGTCGAAACAGTCGCTTTCTAAACCCTTCTAGCCTGGAGGTGTTAGTGTTGGATTGGTGCAGCGGTCTGAACGAAATGATTCCAAACTTAGAAGGAAGATTTCCAAATCTGAGGTCTTTGCAAATAAATGGGGGGGTATCCGTAAAAGTAGTGGAGAGTCTACTGCCTAGGCTACAGCCGTTGGAGACGCTCAGGCTGTATCTTGATGAGTTTCTAGATTACTCATACCTAGCGCGACATAAGAACTCTTTAAGGCGTCTGTGGCTGCACAGCGGACCGGAGGAAGAAGTAGTACAGTATTCTCGAGAAGATCTCGAAGAGATAGCCAATATGAACAATTTTGAAGACTGGCTGCGACTCGAGGAGTTATGCGTCTCGAGAAACAGAAAACAACTTGTATGCGTACCTCCCTTGAACTCATGGTCGGCGGGGATTCAGAGAGCCGTCTCATTTGATTATGTGCTAATCCCTTCTTTCCTGTCTTCGATAATGCTAATCGAACATAATTTTAGGTGGATTTCAAGCTTCCAAGCACTCTACGGATTCTCCGTATCCTAGATGCGTTGGGTGATATTGAGAGTGATGACCACTTAGAGCTAGTTAAGACACATATTATCCGGCCGCTGGCAGAAAGTTGTTACAAAAACCAACCAAAGGTTCAAGGACGGAGGTGGCCGGAATTCTGTGCGCTCGCTGTCGGCGAAGATATGGTTAGTGATGGAGTTGGAGATCGTGGGGGCGAGTTGGGAGATTACTACTTCGGGATATCCTTACTGCAAGGTGATGAGGATACCGACAAAGAGAGAGGAAAGATTAGAATGATTACAGAGACTGAATTCGGGAAGATGTTCCCAGATGTGCAATTCCTTGGGAAGCATTTGAGACCATGGAGTAAATATCGGTGGGATGGAAGAGAAAGGGTGAGGGGATAGGACCCTGTCTGGATGATTAATTAGGAATCTTTAATTGTAACACTACCTTCGAATCGTTAATATCTATTCTTAAATTTCATACATGCTGAATTCACGCGTACACCTGTCAACATGACACAATTCGATTAAGTCTGACTTGGGGAGGCAGTACCGTCTCAATCCGTTAATTAGCAGTGCACGTTTGATATTTAGCTCTGGGAATTTTGAAATCCATTAGCCTCGAGATGAGCTTCTAAATCTCGGCTTGCAATTGCGCTGGAATTCATGAAATGATATAGTTATTCTCTCGTTGACTCCTAAACAGCTTAACTGCCCATTCGATAGATAGCTAAAACTGGCTCTATCTGGTCTGGTGACTCTAGCTCCATAATCAATCATACTTTCGGATTTTCTTACATCCTACAGCAAAGAAAAACGGTAAAGATGTCAAAAGATAAAGCAAAGTCTAGCCTAGAAGAGTTACCTCTTGATATTAAAATCGATATCATTGAGTCTTTCGATTCAATCTACGATCTTGAAGCTTTAGGTCTTACATGTACGGTATTTCACCAAATCTGCAGAAGCCCGCAATGCAACACTACCAGCATCTTCTACCGCCGCTTACTTGCACATGGAGAACATGGAGCCCTCCTACGGACCCTAGCAGTTCTCTGAGCTCACGGACGATATAATCAGCTGCAGTCACCCAAAGATGCTGACGACTTTCCTGAAAACACTACCGGAGAGATTACTGAGTATTTAGACAAGCTTCTTTTCTATCGAAAAACCACTCGCTGGTTCAGCAACCGGTTCTTTGAAGCAATGGCCGATAAATACGGTGAATTCGAAATGTCTCCAAACTCACCTCGGAGTCGGGTTTCTGAAAGACCAAAAGTGTTTACACCTTCCAGAGCCGAAAACGAGAGGGTGGACAACGCTGTTCTTTTGCTCTGGATCTTCGCTGAAATGACATACCTATATGTGAATTCAGATGGGAAATCCGACCCTCCGTTTATAATTAATTATCGTAATTTCAGTATGGCCATAAATCGCGACAAATTGCCCTTTGATGACAGGCACAGGAACCTGTTTGGGTGCGCCATAATGCGCTCTCTCTTGAATTATTCAGGCATTGTGGGCAAAGTTGAATTGTACATGTTAGCGGACGTTGCTGTCATGTACAGCGTCGCCCTATATCTTACGAGTTTAACAGCCCCTATAGCATTGCGCAATGCAGGGACACGGAGCCGTAAGGAGATGGCGGAAATAGTGGAAAGGCTATGGTACCCTGATCTTTGTAAGTTGTGACAATCAAAATTATTGTCCTGCGAAAGTATATAATATTTACTAACTCTAAGGTCTTGTTTTACCAGATAACAGAAAAGCGGTCTCCAATGTATTACTCTGGAATCTTGGATTGGACGGGTTTCGTACATTCCTCAAAGCAGATGAGAACACTCAAAATTCCATCGTCGGAGCTTACTACCACTACCCACTATCATCCAAGTTTGATAACTTTTACGGTCATGTAAAATTCCAGATGTTTTCGTGTGGCTTCCTTTGCATTATCGATGCTATCTGGGATTATATGAAGGAAAACATTGAGAATATCAGCACAATCTATATAAGACCGCTATGGAGGGAGATCGGAGTATGCCACTCGCTTTCAGCCCCGCCTTGGGACCAAGCGGGTGGATTTGAAATCGACGCTGCTTTCTGCGACAACGAAAGGCTCGAGAGATTAGGTTATTTCCGGCCGTCGTCCAGTGCATATGATAAGGGATTTACATGGGTTTCTTTCGAGGACAAGGTGCTAATAGAGATTTGTCAGTGTAGGCAGGATTGGGGATGTTCGGGATTTTCGGGTTGATAGCACATAATTACAGACGCGACGGTTTTTCTTCTTGTCCAAGGATGGAATAGTATTGGCGCCCTAGAACCCGAGTATCGATGTACTGGTTAACATAGTCCATGTAGGTATGCATATGGTGGCCGGTGGCCGTGTTTTCGGATTTCAAGCATGTTAACTATCCGGAGTGTGCTCTATGAGGAAACACACTCCAATTTCTACATACATAGTACGGATTTTGAGCCCACGCAGCTCTTACTCTGTACCTAGTTCTTTTTGCAAATTTTAAATATAATATTTCGAGTCGGCGATTCGAAGAATTTAGGAACCTCAGAGTGTAGGGCAGTGTTGCAGAATGTTGCATATTGGTGCGTCCCTGAAGACCGCCAAGAAGGCGCAAGAGCAGAGAACAAGATCCGTCCAGTTACTCTCGTCTCTTTTCAACCCCATCCTGCTCATTCGATATCACCGAGTCCCACAATGGCAGCACGCACGTCCTGCCTCCTTCTACGCCAAGTACGGCCAAAGGCGATAAACCCTTCCAAGTTCCGAACACCGTCCCGCCGAACTTTTTCGTTTACATCGAGCCATCCTCCCCCTGGCGCTGGTGCAGAGTCTGGCGGTGATGGCGGCGCCTCATCTACGTTTAACGTCCTTCGTGGACTCGTAGATGAGATGGATAGGCTGGCCCCTAGATTCGAAGTAGGACCGCGGGAGATCACGATATTGAAGGAGCCGGAGGAGTTTTATCGCAGTTTAAAGGTGCGCGTGACAATTACCCCACTGGTCGTGTGCGCACACCAAAACAGTCGAAAAATCTTTGAATGAAGTAATAATTGAGACGAACAGTACCCATGATTGCGATCATATAGATGAAAATACTGTCTGCAAAGAAAAGAGTGTTCATTGCGACCCTATATATCGGAAAGACGGAGCACGAACTCGTATGCCTGCCCGAAAATGGACCGCTTTCTTGAGAACCACGAAATAACTAAGACGATACTAGATCGAGACGATCAAAACCGCTCTTCGAAATTCACCGACTCTAAAAGTCTCGATATTGACCGATGCACTTCGAGGGACCCGAGAAGCACCTGAAGTCTGTTCCGCATCGCTGCTGGTCCCACTCGTGAAGGAATTTGGTGAAGATCGGGTCGAACTGCGAATGTATCATACACCCAATCTTAGAGGGTTGAAGAAAACCCTAATACCAAAACGGTTGAACGAAGGCTGGGGTCTACAGCATACGAAGCTTTATGGATTCGATGACGAAATTATATTATCTGGGTATGCAACAACTGAGCGACTGCAATGGACGACAAGCTTACAAAAGCCTATAGCGCCAACCTATCCAAGGATTATTTCACGAACAGACAAGATAGATACCATCTATTTTCCAGCAAACCTATCGCCGACTATTACGCCAAGGTACACGATGCGGTTTGTAGCTTGAGCTTTAAAGTCCAGCCAAATGACAAAGTCGAGAATCGCTTCGAATTAGTCTGGCCATCGAGTAACCCCGCCCCGTCTCCTCTCGAGGACAAATCTGGCTTCAAATCAGCGGCTTCCGCCCTAATATCCCCACTGCTAAAACCCACGTCAGCACCTGGTCCAAGGAAATCGAAAACAGTGGTGTACCCGATAGGGCAGTTCACACCGTTAATGTCTGGTGAAAACCACTCAACGGAACATCCTGGTATACTGAGCGTACTTCGAACGTTGTCTCGTGAAGATTTTGCGAAGTCCTCCTGGACGTTCACGGCGGGGTATTTCAATATGCATAGAGAGTTGAAGGAACTGCTATTGGCTTCAAAGTCAGAGCTGGGAACGGTGCTTACAGCTGCTCCTGAAGCAAACGGGTTTTACGGGTCTGCTGGAGTCTCAGGGTACCTACCACCCGGATACCTGATCCTAGCGAGAAGGTTCTTGGAAGAAGTCGGGAAGGTCAGAGGTGGCGAGGGTGTGGAACTGCTAGAATGGAGAAGAGGGGTGGTAGGCCAGCCAGGGGGGTGGACCTACCATGCTAAGGGTATATGGGTTACCCTCCCGGAATATACATCTCCAAGCCTCACGGTTGTAGGATCATCCAATTATACCCGGCGGTCTAAAAAACTAGATTTGGAAATGAATGCTGTGGTGATTACGGAGGATAAGGAGCTACAGAAGGAGCTCGCAGGCGAGATTGAGCATTTGAAGACCTATGCGAAGCCCTTGGAATTGGAGGATTTTGAAAAGGAAGAGAGGAAAGTACCTTGGGAAACTAAAGTACTGCTTTGGTTAGTTGGATGGGGTCTATAGATTTTCGAAGTCAGGGTCTTCCCGTAGATATGTATCTGGAGCGATCCTACGGTGTACTACTACCTTGCACCGAGACTTAGATAGATCTTTACCGTAGAATTTGAGTATCGATCAAGAGCCAAGATTGAAGGCATAGAGTCCACCATCCTGCACGTCCACTTTGCAACAGGAGGCAACGCAACTGCCAACCCGACCAACAACCCGACATTATGATTGGATATTGGGATGCTGATTCCATAATAAGCTAATTTGATGAAGTATGGAGAATTTAAGGCTGCTCCTCTTTAATTTTATCTAGATGAAGTTGCATTATTTACTCTCGACTACCTTGCATAGATTTCATCCTCTCTAACCTCGAATTGTTGACTCTATTTGGGCATCTTGCCGCAACGTGAAACAGCATACAACATTCGTCCGTCACAGTCAGCCGAATCTCGTTGATATTTCGTAAATACTTGTCTCGTAAACCAGCCTGCGACCTCGTAAATACTTTAGTAAAAAGTAATTATTTGCTATAAGAATAAGGGCATAAAATTCACAAGCTCGTTTATGCAAATCTAGACCTAGATCCCATTCGAAGCATATCTTGTGATCCCGTGTTAGAGAAGTCATTGTTAACGAGAATGATATCGAGAACTTACAAAAGGGTATTCCAGACTCGTCTCACTGAAACCAATCGCCCTCAGCTTATGAAAGCATTGATACCTAGTTAGCCTTATCAAATCCAAATCCGTCTACAATTCGAACCAGCGTATAACATATCGTCTTAGCTTTGTTTAGTAGTCGACCTATTTGGATCGATCAGTTCCGAGTAGTAATATATGAATGTAAACTGCACTATACGATCGTGAGAATATAAAGAGTGCCGATACCATGTCCACCGTTCATTTCTGTGTATATCATCTCAAGGAATATAATACATTACCTTATACGTTCTTTCTACCTAGTACATATTTATTAACTTCATTCTTTCGTTACCTGATAAAATACGCACAGCCCCGCCTCAAGCTAAATCATGATAATAAACCACCCTTTTCTTGCAATCTTTTTCGCATGCGCTTCGTGCATCTTACAAGATGTCGCTGCGACTCCAATGCCTGTTCCTACAGGTAAAGGTATCAGTGGCATAAAATTTGGAAACGGTCCTCCAAAGTTTGGTGGTGGTGGTGGAGGAGGGGCAACCCCTAATACCGGTGGTGCCTCCGGACCCCCTAGCCGGTTTACTAATAGTAAACCGGGGACAAAAGGGCCAGATGGATTTATTTCTAGTACACCGAAAGAAGAGAAGCCATTGGGGATGACGAAAGAGACTTTGCCTAAAGGTTCGTAGTTTATATATCCTTCTAATTCCACATTAAAGCTAAGAGCTTTCACAATACTAGCTCTCGAAGCCTTCGAAACCTACTTAGCTGAAGGCGGCGACGAAGGTCCAATGGGACCGTACACCTTCCTCACCGCCGGCGGCGCCTTCCGCGTCCTCAACGACCTAAGCACCACCACAACCGACATAGACGTTTGGTCTATAACCGACACGAACACCCAAACCGCCAACGACGCCGGTAAAATCTTTTCCTCATCTCCAACCGGTAAATCCTACGGTCTAAACTTCGACTTCTTCAACGGCGCCCTAAGTTCCGGTATGGCATACTATCAGGGTTCAAAACTATTCAAGGCCTACGCGCAAAATCCGAATATTCCGCCAATGTGGCAGAGTTCGAAGAAGTGGCTGACGCTTTATGCGTTGCCTATTGAATGGCAAATTCAGACGAAGCTGGTGAGGATGTCGAATTGGTATAACGCTAAGCTGGTGCATGATGAAATATATGTGAAGGATTTACAGCATGTGTTAAGCTTGCTGTGGAAGATGTCGGATGGGGGGCAGGATAAGGTGGATATTTTGGGGGTGAACGGGTGGTTGTCGCAGTATCAGCTTCCTGGGAATAATTTTAATTATGCGGGAGGTTTACTACAGGCTGTTAACACGGAGTTTGAGAAGTATGTAAAGAATGGAGGGAAATATATCCCTTAGTATTATAGAATTGTCATTTTACGCTGGATGGTATGTTCGCATAACAAGACCTATAGATTTCTAGGCGCGTCGTCAGATTGTTATATATACATGCAAGAATACAAATATTATCTACATAGCACTCATACTGCCATTGTTGGGGACTAATACGACTTGACCTTGCCGTAAAACGGAACTCCAAATGCAGTCAACAACATCCTGGCATCTCTATCACTGGTCGCCGTAGTTTTGCAAGTGATGTGACAACCTGGAATCATCTTAGCGGGGTACATATCGTAATTGACTAGATATAATAAAGTTAGCATATGAATAGATACCACTTAGTGCATTGTAAAGGGGTGAATTCTTCTCACCTTCAATCTCTGGGAATTGGGCTACGACTTCCGGTTCAAAACCAAAACTCAAGTTGCCCGATCTATCTCCAGTGGTTCCCTTCACACCCTTATACTCCTTGATCCTCGGCATAACAACGTCTATACATGTAGCCAAAAACCTGTACATCGACGGGCCAGACATCCTACAAGTAACGGCTATCTGTTGATCCTTCTTTATCTTCCACGCCGCAACCGTTGCCTTGGCTACATGAATATTCGCTTTCGATCCCGTAATCGCTTGAGCAGCCATGATAGCAACTCTAATAGCCAGCGGATTCTGTGTCGATGCGTCGGAGAAGCAATGGAAGACAACCTCTTCGAGACGTGGAACGTTCCTGAAGGTTATTGGCCTATGGGTGAGTGGTAGATAATCCTTCCCACGGGGTCCTCGACGAGGACGGTTTTCAAAGTATGGAGAGTCACCCTCCCATTTCCTTAGGCGGTCCTTTGGAGGTTTTTCGACGGCGTGTGGTGGCTTGTGGGTGTAAGCCAGGGTCATCAAGTCGGCCGCAATTGTGTCATTATAGTGGTCCCATAGACGTTCACTGGTGAAGGGGCCGGGAATGAATTCACGAGAAGATGGGTCCGAGGGTTTAGGAGGTTGATGAGGATGGTATGGACCGCGATAGTATTTAGGATGACGAACTTGATGGCGACCTACACGGCCAAAACGACTGTGACCGGCGGGGTCACGCTTTTGGAGGGGTGTAGTGGTTGTGAAGGAACGGTTGGAAGATGTCGAAGTGGTGGAAGTCGGGAACAGGAAGGCGTTTATGGCGGCTATCGAAGGGCGTGATCTTTGCAAAAAGGTAGAGTCGAGAGACTTGATATGGCGAGCGCATTGCATCGGCAGCATCTTCGGGGCAATTGAAGCCATTGTGATATCGTGGTGGGGGAGGAACGGCCTCTACCCAGCAGACCCGTTCGGCCAATTGATCGTTCTCGAGTCAGTTGAAATATCGTATCCACCACCGTTATCCTATATTCCCATCCCTATGGCCGTTCAAGCCCCGGCTCCTGCCTAAGAATAGAAAAAAGTCGTTGAAGTCGCGCTAACCTGTCGTCGAAAGTTGAAGCCGACGTTCGAAAGCAGAAATTTGGTGTTGGCTTGCCGATTTCTTGGCTGTGCGACGTCTTGGCATTTCTGCTGCCGCTTTCATTTTACCACGTCTACAACGCAATCTCGCTGGCCTCTAACTGTTCCTCCCATAAGCTCGTCATGGGGAGGCCCAAGGATTCATTTATAATCCGTGTGGCGAACGAACTTACAGGTCCCGCAATAACTAATTGGTTGGGGTATAAGCAGAGGCTTGTATGTATAAATTTTCGTTTACCCGCTCCTTCAAGGCTACAATTCGACGCTGCAGCCAGGCCAACGGCATCGCCTTGTCTTATGTTCTCATTCGTTTTTGAACCCCGAGTGAGGTATTTTTACGGATCATGGAGTTCCAAAATCTTGGTTTTTGGGAGCGTTTCCTAAAGGATGCTTCATCTCAGAAACATATTCTTATCCCGTAGAAACTAGTACTATAGTTGTAGTTACAGACACGGTATCACAGATCGATACCCTAACCGGCCCGGGCAACATGGACCGGAACAAATCATACTCGCATTCAATCTATTTTGGCGTGATATTAAATGTGATTAGCTAATGATAGTAATAACAATCCTCTAGCTAACTAATTACGCCGAAAGGCATCAGAATGCTGAAGAAGATAGGTACTCTAAATGTGATTACGAGGGTGAGGAAATAGATTCTATGGAGATGTTCTATCCACAGTCATTTTAGCCCTGAAATTTCGTACTTTGTAGATAATATACGCATACCTCTAAGTACATTCGCCGATGTTCGAAGCATCTCCCCATAAACAAGTTGCGTTGATCGGCTCGCTACAACCTGAAGAACATATCACCCGTATCTATAGTACCGAAACTGATTTCACACCTACGAAAAAGAAGGCTCGTAGCCCGAAAGTATATGAAACAGCAGCTTTCAACGAACTGCTGAATAAGAACTATAATTAATTTTGTGATACTACTAATTAATAGTATAATATCCAACCCCGATACAAGGAAATATCCCAAGATATCTAACCCAAAAAATAAAAAAAACAGGTACCAAAATATTTATTTAACCCATCGTCAAAAAACATAAGTCAATAAACCGGTTTTAACCCCTGAAAAACAGATTTGAGAGAAACTTTAAATGCGCTATAGATCCCAGAAGTTATTAAAATCTAAACCTTTGACGCAGCAATGGCCTTGGAGTCAACACCGACTTCAATCGGTGCGATCTGGTCTTCTGCTGGTGGCAGAGCCTTCTCGTTATCACCGTCATCGCTGCCAGCGCCGTTGATTTCCTGGTTGGCAAGCTTGCGGCGACGGATACGGTCATCAATGTATCTGACTGTGGCAAGAAGGATGGCAACAGCAAGGATAGCTGCACCGGTGGCGAAACCACGGCGGTACTTTGGTCTATCGTCTTGTCTGAAGATTTGTGCGCCGTAAATACCGGCGATGTTGGCGCCCATGATGATCCTAGAGTTGGAGTGTATTGTTAGAATTGTTTCAGTCTACGCGGTAACACTTCGGACAACTTACATAGCCATAGCAAGGGCTCTGACTTCGGAGTCGGGGCATGCCAGCGACAACCATGCGATGTTGAGCGGATGCGAGAAGGTACCGAAACACTGTGTCCAGACGACACCGAAGTATCGGACGTTACGGCTGCTGAGCTCGGTGAAAACTCGGTTGAAGATGTAACCGAGCAAGTGGCAGCTCAAACCAGCAATGACAGTTTCGCCACGCTTGTTACTATATCCAATATGTTAGGAATGGCCTTTGATAACGGTTACGACTCAGTTATTTTGGAATCTTACAAGTGATCGGAAACCCAGCTGAAGGCGAAGGAAGTTGGGATCTGGAGGTAGAAACCAACAGATGCAAGGGCGTTACTGGTAAGAGCGGCGAAACCGAAGCTGCTGACGATGGATGGGGAGTAGGTATCGAAACCACGCTGAGGACCGTTGTTGCAAAGAGAAATGAAAACGTGGATCCAGATTCTCCAGTTGGTGAACTGCGGGGAAAACTTTTAGCAGCTGGAAAAGATGGAAATTGTGATACCAAATGCAGGTGTAAACTTACGGCTCGCTTGAATGCACCCCAATCGATGTGCTTCTTCTTCTTGCCCTTCATGGGGTCATCAATGCGGACACGGGTCCTGAGGATGTGGAGTTCCCTTTGGGTGAAGAGAGACCTTCCGGGAAGGAAAGCACTGCATGGGTTCTTGAAGGAATCGGGGAGCAAGAAACCGAGAACGAAACCGCTGGCAATGGTGAAGAGACCCATGAGGGCGAACAACCAAAACCAACCTGGCTTGCCACCGACACCTCGCATGTGGAGGATACCATAGGCGAGGAGCTTGGAGGAAGCTTGACCAAATTGGTTACCGAAGTAGAAAAACATGACACGCTTAGCGGTTTCGCTCCTGGTATACCAAGTGGAGAGGGTCCAGAGACCACCCGGAATGAAACCAGACTCGGTAATGCCGAGAAGGAAACGGGAGGCGATGAAAGAACCATAGCTGTTCTGGAAGGCCTGGAAGGTGGAGACGGTTCCGAAAAGGAACAATTGGAGAGTGAGCCACTTTCCGGGGCCGACTCTGTAGAGAATCATGTTGGAGGGGATTTCGGTGAGCACGATACCCAGGGAGAGCATCTGCTGACCGACGTTGAACTGATTCTGGGTGATGCCGACATCCTTGAAGAAGTTGTCGGTGAGGGCATTGGCGATGTTGCCTCGGTCGAGTTCTGTTACACAACGATTATGATTAATAATTTGCTAAGAAGAAATGCATCTCCGGGCGCATCGGTAGGAGAAAGTGGGGCGCGGCGTCTACTTACGCAAGCAGAAGAATCCGAGGAAAAGCAGTGGCATAATAATGCAGTCCAACCTGGAAGATCGCGGTAAAAAAGCACGTCAGTAACCTTACGTTATTTAGTCCATGACGGGGAATAGATGGTGCAAGACGTACTTTCGTTTGGCGGCTTTCTCTTCCTCCGGGGTCCAATCGACCGCGAGGTTGAGGTTTTCCTCATCCTCGGGAGGAGGAGCAAAGTGGTCCGGATTCTGGACTTTGAGGTCGCTTCCCATCCTTGCAATTGCACGCTACTATACTGCAGCTGGTTGGTTTACGGGAAAGAGGAAGTTACTGCTTTGGATAAACTGAAGGTATCTACGCCCTGAAGAGAAGATACAAATAATCCGTGGGAGGAGCAGGACCTCTTATAACCTGAGTCTGTCCTACCCAACTCTCTGGCGGTCTGACTCCCCTCCTGCCACATTTTGATAGCAGTAAGTAATGCTAAGATTTTTATTATCTTTTTTGTGTGCATTTTCTGCACCCAAGCCTTTTTCTGCCTGGGACTCAGCTACGTTCGCCGAGTGTTCTATGGATCATTCGCAGTACCAAGAGGACAAGACTTCAGACTTGGAGTCCGTGGAGGGCAAAAAGGCCGGAGGCGAGTTGAGGGAAGGCTTGTTACGCCCGCAATTGCAGGGCCAGCTGGGAATCGAGATTGTCCCACGTCTCTGGGCAGCAGATGGTGTTATTCTCACATTCGAGCACGCCATCGAAAGGTTGTGTTCAAGTCGTTTAATCATTGATCAATCATGTTATTTTCAAGGATGCCGCGCCTGCAGGAGGCCGGTGCCCAGTTAGTGCCCAGTTAGTGCCCAGCCGCTGCCGAGATGACGCCCAGGCGCCGCCCAGGATTCGCCCAGGTTATTGGCGGTCGCGACTGGAGGCGGTTTGGCTGGATGACGAAATTTTGCTGCGGTTTCATTCGACAAGCTTTTCGGTCAACTGAGAGTTCGTCTGCAAGCCCTGTCTTGTGCGCGCTGCCTATGCTTGGGGGACTGCGGAATGGCATGTGGTTGGCATGGTTGTCTCTGCTACAGATATACATGGATTATGTCCTGTGTGTGTTAGGAATGTTGCATTTTGGACGGGCAACAAGGGTCTGGCGACACAAGCTAGTCGTTCCAGATAAGCGAATTGCCCAAAGTAGCCAATAAAACCCCCCCAAATTGGACGAGGAGAGCCATTCCGTCGGCACCTCTTCCCACTATCTGGGTGGTCCTGGCTCCGGTCTTTGCATTGGGTTCCTCCCACTGTGGCTGCTTGCTCGTATTACTATCACGATACCTTTCCTGGCTGTTGGTACCCCACGAAAAGCCCAGAAAAAACCCGGGTTGAAGGAATCAATCCTATTAGTTTATTACATCTTACATATACTATGTACTGTACACATGATATAGTCTGGTTAAGGCACATATACACACATACGTATGTAATAGCCAGGGTACATCCTGTCCGTGTGCAGCGCGGTATAGCTGACGGAATATAGACTCTTTTCTCCTCAAGTAGTAATTGTTCGGCGAGGTGCGGTCTTGTCTGTCCATCACATCCCCTCCAGCATGTTCCCAAGCCCTGCAAATCGGATGTCGTGATGTTGAGACCAGATGTTGCCTTCGGTTTTCTTCCTAACGAAAAATCTCTTGAGCTTTGCCATTGATCCTACAAATGGCTTGGAAGGCATGGAACTTCCCGCGATTGGGACACCACACTACCCGATATGATATCTGACCTGTGTTGTATATACGTCCGTATGTCGTAAACATTAGAGGCGATTGTCTATTGCAGTAGTTCGATCGAGGGAGGCCAAGCGCAGCAAGATCGAGACCAGACCCACGGCGGCGAGTTTATTGTCAAACGGAAAGCCCACTTTCTTGGGATCTAGATCCATACCCATAATCCACAATCCTCCTCGGATCATTTTAGTCCCAAAAGTTTGTCTCCACGCGTCTGTACGCCCCCTCTCCAGGCAGTTGATCTCGTGCACTTGGGCCTAGTCGCCACCAGGGCTTGATAATCTCGCCAATTAAACCAGTCTATTGGTCTCCAAGAACAACTGTCACCATGCAGCACCGTCGGAGGGACCTATAACTGTTTGTCATAGATGGGTCTTGTCGAAAAATTTTTAAAAATCCCATCCCACTTGTCTAAGAATTTAGAGTTAGTCCATGTTCGAGACCGGAAGAACCCCGGCCTCAGTGAGAAGAATTCCACGGACAATGTGCATGCCCATGTGCCACTCAGCCTCACACCAATATGCGCCCCCCCCCTCATTGGGACTATTCTGCAAGTCTGGAACCTCTCTGGATTCCTCATGGAAAAGAATTGTCCTCCTCTTCATCACCATCGCATGAAAAACTTGTCTCAATCTCCGGTATCATCCTCCTAACATATTCAAGCGCCCCTGGCGTATTCCTAAACGGCCAATACAAAAAACTCAAAATCCTCCTATCGGTCTCCGGCGCTCCTGGGACTACACTGCGATCTGTGCACTCCAGTCGAGCACTTTCCACGAGAGTGTGTCTCATATCATTCTCTGAGACTTCTAGCATCTGTTCCCAGAATGACCCATTCATGTAATGTCCAGCCCGAAAGTGATACCGCATTCGACTTTCCATCTTTTTGATCAGAGCAGTGTTGTCTTCGTTCAATAAATACCGTCGGCCTCTAATCACCACAGTGTCCGCCATATATTCCCGTACCATCACGTAAACATCGAAATTCAATCTATCAACGAACCACCTTTCCATCATCCTCAACAGCTGTAAATTCTTCAAATCCTGCAGCCACCAAAAGTACAATAGCACCATTGGAGCCTGAAACTGCACATCTGCAAGCCCATCGGCCGTATCAACCCCTCTCTCCAACCCTTCAAACATATCCTTTTTAAACTTCTCATGATCAACCAACCGTTCGAGAGCCTCAAGATCATCAACCGCCTCAGGTCCCGCCCTCAGAGTTTCCCGGTTGCGCGTACGCCATCTGGCGCAGAGGTAGGTATAACAAAGCTGGTCCTCTTTCATATACAACAGTGTAGAAACGGTATATTCCAACGGCCGTCCCGGAGAACGGGACCAGGGGGGGATTTTTAAGGAATGGGATTCCAAGACTGCGTTGTAAGCACTTTGTAGCGACGAATAAGTATCAACCTCTAAATACGTCGCTATTAGAATCCTTAAAGCGTTCGCATAGCTTTCCGTTAGGTCTACGAGAATTGGAGGGGGCGATATCCATGCCCATAATTCGTAGAAGATTACGAGAATGTGGTTTCGTTTAGAAACGTCGCGATCGTTTGGTATCGGATATTTTGCTAGGAGCCGCTGTTCGGCTATTGAGAGAGAGGTAGTTGCTTCTTGGATCCTCGCATGGTCTGGGAGTGAGAGTGATGGATGTGAAGTAGTGCAATAGTGGACTGTGGAGCATGATTCGCAGGGAATGAGGTTTGTAGTCGAAGAGTAGATGGAGTTACTCATGATGTCCTAAAATCTTGGAGAACCACATCAGCCATTGTTAGCCTGCTTGTAAATCGACTTTGCTAGTACCTACCTTGCAGCTCTTGTTCTCTATAGAGATTAGATGTACCAGCGTCGCGGGGTCTGGCCTCTACAGCTGCCGTGATTCTAGATCTAGCTGCTCCCCCAGACCGCGACTATGGTATAAATGTATATGATTCGAAATAATACTTTCAAATTATCTTTCTTCCCACTGTAAACAAATGTCATCCTATGTATTGGCCCCTACAAATCGACGGTTAGTAAAAGACTAGTAGGTTAACGTCGAGGCGGTGCTTCCCTAGGAGCTCCAATATAGCATGTAAAATACCACACAACCCAACGCAAGCCCTGTCTTTTCCTCGAGTACCTAGATTCGAAGCTAAGCCCTGCATGCTGTGACCTAATCCAACTTACACATATCATCCTTCTTTCTAGATCTTGAGGACTTCGACCATGAAGATCGCTAGGTCGCCCTCAGAAAAGCGTATAAAAATTTCTATATCCTAGTACATGGCATCAACTTAAAAATAAACTTAGAGATCTCGCATTCAAATGGCCTACTGAGCGTGCTAGACTTCGAAAATATCATCAAGATCATCTATGGGTCTACAATCCAATATCTCTCCTGTTAACAAGTCTATTCCTTTAGCAACTAGATAACAGATAATATTGGATCTGGGTTAGAATTAATTGCAATTATCCTTCGTCAATTGTAAAGGCCCTCTGATATTTCTTCCGAGACTACTAAGTCTCGAGCAAGTGGCATTAGAACGGTGTCTTATTACAAACGGTTTGGAGGATAAACGATCTAGGGTTTAAGATATCAGAGTGCTGAAATATATACAGACTCCACAGTTTAGTGCCTGCGTTATTTTCAGTAGTTTGAAGTTTGTTTAAACATATAATTCTGAGGTGGGAGTTCTCTATATTGTTACGTATTGGACTTGAGAACCACGCTGTCTTCCGAATATCAGGATGGATATTGTTTGATGGCATGCAGAGGTAAATTATTGCGTAGAGTGCGGTCACTCAGTTCATACTATGGAGATCAGAGGAACTTTATTTAGCCTCGGATCCAAGCGCTTGCCTGAGAAGACTGTAAGTTCACTCACCTTGGGCACAGGTGGGATAAGATATGATTCAATTCTAGTAACCGGGTGAGTCTTAGAAATGAGGGTGTTTAGGCTCTAAAACTACAGATTTAGAGTCTACACAGACGACTCTAGACCCAGCTGTTTTATACGGTATCATGGTTGCTCCTTTGCAGATGATTGTTTGTAGGACATGGCAGGTTTTATACTGTGGAGCATCGCACAGAAATTGCAGTATTTGATATTCAAAGTTTGTATTTACAGATATACAAGATTTCTTAAGCTTAGGCGTTCGCCTGCTCGCTCCGTTCCGCAACCTTGGGATCCCAAGTCGCAATCTTTGGTCTCACACTAATATTCCCATTAGCTCTCATAATCCACTTTCGTAAAACTATCCAATTTAGACCATTGATGGAGAGGGGAAAACATACGTATTATACGGCTTATAAGCGCCACGGGTCTGCGTGGGATTATACCCGATATTCTTCCCCCACTTATGATACCCGGTATTCGGGATAACCGACGAACTGGGAACATTGTCGGTCGCATAGGACATCCAATTATGCCAACCGGGTTCTATTTCCGCTCTAATCATCCAGAAAGCAATTTTATTAGCGTAGACTTCCAGAATAACTGAACCTGAGAGATACATACGCATCGCCATAGAAGTTCTTATAGATAACCCATCGGTTTCGTACTATTCCATTCCCACCGGTCGCGAATTAGCATATCCTCCCCGGAATTGAATATATATCGCTATTTAGCGAGCGGTGGTGAACATACACGGCAGTTCGTCCTCGTAGTTCTGGTAGTACTTGTTGCCGTAGGAGTCGATTCCGACGAGAGTACCGGCCTTGGTGTCACCGAGTGTCTATCCACACGTCCATAACCTATCAGCCATTGCCATTCGAAGTATATTCCGTATGCGATTGATCCCGAGGTCGGTAGCGGTACGTACCCGTAATTGGTAGAAGGAATCCTATATTCGATATTCTCGGAGGTTAGCCACTTGGGTCCAATTCCCGGCTATCTTTCAGCCAAAACAACCGTCGTGGAACTTCATACCCGGAGCCCAGTCTTCCAGACATTGCGTATCGTTCTCGATACCCAACTCATCGTTGCTAGTCGTGCGGTCGCTGCGGCGCTGAGCGATTGAAGGTGTGTGTTTAGAGAGCAGGTGAGGTTATTGGTATTTGCCGAAACCTCATTGGGTGTTTGTTGTCGGACGTGGAAGTGCCGCATTTCCCGCACAGCCGCATTACTTGTCGCAAAGCCCCTGAGATGATGATGACGTTGGACGATGAGGCTCAGGGACAGCTTCAACGGGCAGCTACATAATTAACAGGGTGTTCATTTCCGCCGGCAGAATACCTTCCGTTCGCCGTTGACGTTTCTATTTCGTACCTACTTCTTAGTATATACTTTAACTTCGAGTCGCTCATTAATATTAATTCCTTAAGTTTATCCGTTAGTTCTTTTTACCTTTAATTTTTATCCTTCTCAGACGACGAGCGCTGGATGCCCGCATACCGCGATAAACGATGACCCTCCTTCCGGCCACTCGAACCGACATTTCGACCAAAGAATACCTCGCGCTATTCACACTTACCAGCGGCTGTACGGCCATCATAATCGCTGCATTCCGGTCGCGCGGCGAACCCATTGTTGCATCGTTAGGATTCAGCGGATTCGCATTTGCGGCGACGTATTGCTTGATACCATGGCTAGGCGATGCTTTCAAGAGGGTGGGGTTCAAGGGGAAGGATATGGCGAAGACGCATAGGCCGGAGATGTAAGCTCTCTCTCTCTCTCTTTTCCATTACTATGGAGTATAAGATATTGAATGGGATGGGATGGGGATGCTAATTTTTCTTGATATTATAGTCCGGAGACAATGGGTGCCGTCTGCGCCGTCGTGTACATCATGTGCATGTTCCTGTTTATACCCTTCCCGTTCTACGAGTACCTTGTCCAGACTTCGGGTGGAGGAAATCGTGATTTTGAGGTCGAGGTCCAGCAATCGGTCGTGGGTAGGACACTGCATCGGTTCCCGCATAATAAGGTGCGCTGAAGTTTACACCCGCCAATTTCATACTAAGCTTGCTAAAAGTCTGGTGTTATAGCTGGGGGAATATCTATCCGCTATTTTATCACTTCAGAGCATGGTGTTCTTGGGTGTGGCAGACGACCTGTTTGATATTCGGTGGCGACATAAGATCCTCCTCCCTGCTATCGCGGCTATTCCCATGCTCGTGGTCTACTATGTCGACTTTGGAGTCACTGTAATTTCCATCCCGACAGTGCTACAACCGTATCTCGGGCGATTGCTTAACTTAGGTATTTCTTATTGTCACACCGGTACCATGATGTTCAAGATACTGATGCTATATCGTAGGCTGGCTCTACTACGCATACATGGCCTTCGTCGCCATCCTCGGCCCAAACGCAATCAACATCCTCGCCGGCATAAACGGCATCGAAGTCGGTCAATCCATCGTTATCGCTCTAATGATAGTCTTCAACGATATCCTCTACATCTCCCAACCAGGTCATCCAGCAATGAACTCCCACCTCTTCTCACTCTACTTCCTTCTCCCATTCTTGGGCGTTTCGTTGGCTCTACTCCGTTACAACTGGTTCCCTGCCAAAGTCTTCGTCGGGGATACATACTGCTACTTCGCGGGGTTTTTGTTCAGCGTAGTCGGTATCTTAGGGCATTTCTCAAAGACCTTGATGTTACTTTTGCTCCCGCAGATATTCAACGGGTGTTACTCCACCCCACAGTTGTTCGGACTAATCCCCTGCCCACGTCACCGATTACCAAAGTTTAACGCAAGAACCCATCTCTTGGAACCATCGATGGCGCAGTTTTTACAACCACCCAAGAAATTGACGGTGGTGATATTAACCGCTATGGAGAAGCTTAGGGTTGTAAAAGTGGTTAGGGATGATGAAGGAGTTATTAAGGAGTGTAGTAATCTTACTATACTTAACCTTTGGTTGGTATGGTTTGGATCGATGAGGGAGGACACGTTGGCTATGGGGGTGATGGGGTTCCAATTGGTGATGGGACTGGTGGCATTGGGGATACGGCATGGCCTGGCGTTAATGGTTTATGAGTATGATAATTTGGTAAAGTGGGATCGGGCGTAGGCGGTCTCATAGCTAGACTTATACTGGGNATAGCACTTTTAGCGGCTGCGGTGTATATACATTACCGTAATAGATAATAAATAAAAGCCATCCCGATTATTCAATCTTAAAGTTTCCATGCATGAGAGGGCAAAAGTTGAGACGTGAATAGGTAAATTCATTATATCCGCGCAGTAATATCATGCATCGCAAACGCTAAACTCAGGAAAGGAGCCATCATTACTAAAAGTTCATAATCGCCTAAATCTATGATACATAAAGAAAACCCGCCTTCGTAAGATCAAAATCTAATCTCATACGATCCAGCCCTCGTCATGTACCTTACCCACTTAACGCTCGAGTAATTGCTCTTCTCAAAGACCTTGAGGTATCTGACTAGTAACCCAGAGCTTGTGAACATGAGTAGCGAGAAGTTCAAAGATACCGGCGGGCGCGACCAGGCCTTTTGGTTTGTCATTGCGGTAAGGATTGCGTCCGCTGATAGGACGTATTCTGATTGTCCTGTAAACCGCGGGATTCTATAATAAAAACCATTAGCGCTCGCATAAACCAAGAATACCAACGTAGAAATCTTACCTCCAAACGATATTATTCTCTGCCGGCTCATACTTCGCCTTACCCTGACTAGTCCTCACATGCGTAGTAGCAGTATTAAGCGGCGTCGGCACCTTAACGATCACATTCGTCGCAAACAATTTACTCCCGTAATTCGCCCTAACTGCAATCTGATACTCCACCTTCGTCTTCCCAACCTCATTCACAATAACATGCACCTTAAACGGCAAATTAATATTCTCCGTCGCCCGGTACCTCATCAACTCAAACTCTCCATCCGGTGGTATAAAACTAATAGTCCTATCCGTATCAAATCTTCCAAGCTTCACACACTGATGAAACTGACAATCTTCAAGGGTAACGGACCCCGCCGCAGCACGGGTGGCTTTGCTACCATTTTTATTCCCATTAGGCCTCGATGACCCGTTGTCGTCAAGTAACAATCTATCGTTCAATCCGAATTTACATTCGGGGACGCCGGATAAATATGCTCGCATGATGATTTGGCCTGTTACGTCTTCCTTTAGGACTGTGCCTGCGGCGGACATGAGGAGGTTTACGTCTTCGATTACGTCGACGAAGGCTTCGTTTTTGCGATACTTGACGTCGGCGCGACGCCATGAGAGGGCGCCGGTGGCTTGCATTGTTATGCGGCTGGAGTCTTCCATTGCGCGTTCGGACTTGACGCCTTCGGTTGTGATGTACATTTTTAAGGTGTCGGTTTCGGTGTTTTGGGGGTATCCGAAGTCGAGGATTTCTGTATTTATCAAAAAGATATTAGGTATTAGTGTACCATAGATGAAGCTTTAGAATTTTGCAAAGAGAGGGTAGAATACCATCCAACAGCTCATATATAAGCACAAAGTTATTCTTCACGGCCTCTTCATCGAATTTTCCAAAGTAGCTCCTCCCCAGCGCGATGAGCCGGTACAGGAACTCAAATACTAGCGCTGCATTCGCATTGCTCTTCGTGATGGCGACGAGGTATATATTCTCATGCTTCACGTGGGAGAAGGTTGTGCTTCCTAATGTAAGAATCGGGGAGCGCACTTGGGCGTTGGAGATGACTTGGATGCGAAAGACATCGGAGAGACGAGGACGGCAGTCGTTGCGGAATTGCCGGAAGATGAGGTTTTCGCCCTTTTGGTTGAATAGGAGGATGCCGGAGAGCATTTTGGAAGCTTCTGAAGGATGGGGATAAGAATGGGTGGTGGTGGCGTTTGAGGTGTTTTGGGGGGACAGCAGTTTGAATAGGTGCGACTGGACGCGGGTGGACGGGAACGGATATCGATAGGCGTATCTGAGAGCTGCAGGAAGCTCTAAGGTATCATGATGCGATTGTGTATCGATGGATTACAGCGCCGACAGCAGAATGGGAAGGTCGTGATGGTGGTTTAGTCGAAGTCGTGAATGTTAATTGGAGTCGTTATTAATATGGGGAAAGGAGGTCTGGCTGTTTTGGGCAGTCGACACGAACATGCTCAAATGCGCCTCCACGTTTCCACCGAATGGCATTTTACTATTCTACAATTGCAACTTCACGACTCCAAAGATATCATATCAACGACGACGAATCGAATATAATTCTAAAAGTATGCCTCGCCAACTTCACTACCTACATAGAAAGAACCATAAAACAATGTTTACACAGTCGAAAGTATAAAAGAATTTGAATGGGAAGCTTGGCTATTTGCATTCGGGCCATGAACAAGCTTCAGTCTATACCACTTTTTTCCCCTCTCCCCTTCATGGTCAATTCCATCAAAGATTGTCTTTGTACAAATTATATCAAATCACGCTTGACGAACTCTGCGTGTAGGGCCTTACCCAGGGAAGCCGGACTCCTCTCAACGATGACACCAGCGGCGCTCAAAGCTGCGATCTTGGAGTCTGCTCCTCCCTTTCCTCCGCTGACAATAGCACCTATTTCATCACGTTAGCTCAGAATACACACAATAATATCTATGAACTATGTAATTGCATTATACATACCGGCGTGACCCATACGCCTGCCAGGTGGCGCCGAAATACCAGCAATAAAGGCGACGGTGGGCTTGTTCTTGACATTATGTGCCTTGATAAACTCGGCAGCATCCTCCTCAGCAGAACCACCGATTTCACCGATCATGATAATACCGTCGGTAGCATCGTCCTCAAGGAAGACCTTTAGCGTGTCAATGAAGTTTGTGCCGGAGAATGGATCACCACCGATTCTACCATGAATACCATGTTAATAAATATCCCTCCTGTAGCGGTCCAATGTGAAAGGAACGGGATCATACCCAACAACGAGAGACTGGCCCAACCCGTGCTTGGTAGTCTGATTGACAGCTTCGTATGTCAAAGTTCCAGATCGCGAGACGATACCGACGCGGCCGGCGCTGTGGATGAAGCCGGGCATGATACCGATCTTGCACTTGTCGCGGGGCATGATGATACCAGGACAGTTTCTGGAGAGTTTCCAAACTTTTAGTTCCCAAGCTATATCGATTTATCGGATGGAATGCAGGTGTAATAACATACGGTCCGACCAATCGGGTCTTAGTCTGGGTTTTTAGCATGTCGACGACGCGGACCATATCTAACCTCCAGGTCAGCACTTATCTCCTTTGGCATTTTAAGGTGGGTTCGAGCATACCATGTTGGGGAATTCCCTCCGTAATGCTATCCAGCAGCATCAGCTCCATCCTTTTCACCGAAACCTCCAAAACGACCGAGACCTACCAAACAACCAACGGTAATTCCGCCTCAATGGCCTCCTCAATTGACTTGGCCGCAACAGGTGGTCTATATCAAAACCACCATTGTCAGCATCCTTCCCATCCCATAGATTTCCTTCCAAAGGACTTTGCACATACGGAACGAAGATAGCGGAAGCATTAGCTACCAAGCTCGTAACGTCAGCAATCCCGACACCCGCCTCCATTATCGATAAGTAGTACCTTGAACCTCCTTAATCGCGTCGGCAACAGTTCCAAACACCGGTCGGTCGAGATGTGTCGTGCCAGCTTTCTTTGGGTTCTATTTCCATTTCGTAAACAGGGTAATTAGTTTCTCCGCCATAGTAGTATTCTCGGGAACTCGGGATGTTATTACGAACAATTCCGCCGACGACATTGGTACCTGTCCACGATCTTGTATCAGTAACTTAATTCCTCAAAAGGCTCCATATATCGAATAATACTCACCATAGTCAATGGCCTGTTGCGCATGGAAGCTACACGCAATCCCAATTTAGCATTCCATCTCCACCCCCCATCTAATCCACCAAGTCCTTATCAATCGATCGGAATCCCACCAACCTTCCTTGCTTGCCCTACACCGCACCCCGCCAAAGATAATCAGCCCTCTTGATTCCCCAATCCCTCAAAATCATCCAATTGACTCAAAATTCCAAGAATATAGATCCCCTACCGTAAATCCCTGATATATCAACCGAGTATCCTTCCCGATCTTTAGATTGCTATAAGTGGACGCATACGGCGTCTCGGTCGAGTATGCGCGACGACATATCGTCTTGCCGGCTGACGCGGCGGAACGGCGGAATGCGAACATCTTTTTGCTGTGGGCTTTGTTTGGGTAGTGATGTCGGTGGGGGGTCGGCGGAAAAGGTGGGATGGGATGGCTGGACCGGGTTGGGAGGACGGTATGTATGGAAAGGTCGGGATGTGTGGTTTTCGGAGTTATGGAAGGGGTTTCGGGATTTTGCGTGGGGCCTTTAAACCACAGTCGCAACACGATGAGATGAGGTCTCTTACGTATATTTCACGCATCCTTAGCTTTACAAAATAGAATAAGATGGAGACGATGATGATGATGATGATGGATTTTTTATTCTTCGACTACGAGAACATATGCTAGTTGTACATGTATTAAATGCACTTTTCTCTTTTCTATCCGTTTTGTTGAAACCGGACCGTTCTTATTTTCCCTTCCGCCAGTTCAATGCAAATATCATTAAACGCCTAATTGTTGAATATTTCGCCCAAAAGAAAAAAAGAAAACCAGTTACCCTGAATGCCTCAGAACCATTACGCTGCTAGTAGAATATGACAAAAGAAGAAGAAGAGAGTATGAACAAGAATATTTTGTAGGGTTGATTAGAAGACTGTATGAGGGGGGTGTTATCGATGATGGATCTCGAGTCCATGCATTCGAGTTGTCAAGAGGATGTTAAGGAGTCTAGTTTTAAGACTAGAAGAGAACACGGGTAAGGATGCAAGCTATATCGATTTGTTAGTAATTGCTCTTCTTTGCCATAGATAATGAGGGTATGAACTTACCACCCAAGCTCTCCAAACCATCGTGGATATCCTTCCTCTCAGACTCTTTGACATCGCTGATATCCGCCATGAGGTACGCAACATCTCCGCGAGAATCAGAAATCTGCTTTTCAACATTATGATCGGACAAAATCGCATTCACTACATCACTATTAGTCCGATGCTCCAAACCATTAAGTATAGAAGAGGGGAAGCGAACCTTGTCTCAAAACACCTGGCTTATTATGATGGATAAAGATGACGCGAATGTGGCTTGCCTGCTCGAAGTCGATTGAGCGAAGTGTGCACTCTGGCATGTTGACAGCCCCGATGGTAACACCCTCGTTGACGTAACGAACGATAGCGTCGCCAACTTCAACTCCGATCGCGCTCTGGGCCTCCTCAGTGCTGCCACCGATATGGGGGGTCAAGATGATATTCTTGAGACCGCGAAGGTCTTCGGCCCAGAGGTTTAGATCGTTGGTGAAGAAGTCGCCGTTGGCAGCTGGTTCGTTGGGGTAGACGTCCAAGGCCGCACCAGCGATTCGGCCGGATCTCATAGCATTGCTGCAGATATATTAGCATCAATGTTCTTCAAAAGCGGGTATTCCAAAAGACTTACATCAAATCAGGAATTTTAACGACACTCCCACGGCTCGCATTGATCAAGTACGCGCCGTTTTTCATCTGATTGAATTGTTTTTCTCCAATCAAGTCCTTTGTTTCTGGCAATTCGGGAACATGCAGCGTGACAAAGTCCGATTGCTGAAGCAACTCTTCGAGCGACCCAACTTGTCTGGCCGTCCCGAGGGCCATAATCGGAACCACATCGTAATATCTAACAGCCATTCCCATAGCTTCCGCCAAAACCGACAATTGCGAACCAATATGACCGTACCCGACAATTCCCAATGTCTTTCCACGGATTTCCCAGCATTTAGCGCTAACCTTGTTCCATCTTCCTTGGTGCAACTCCAAGCTGCGATCACCGAGCTGGCGAGCGAGAGAAATAACCTCTGCAATCACAAGCTCTGCAACGGAACGAGAGTTGCTGAAGGGAGAGTTGAAGACGGCGATACCGTGTTTGGCAGCGTATTCGAGATCGACTTGGTTAGTGCCGATGCAGAAGCAGCCAATGACGAGTAAGTTCTTAGCTTCAGCGAGGACCCGTGCGGTAAGCTTTGTCTTTGACCGGATACCAATGACGTGAACATCTCTATTCGATAGTAAAAATTGAATTTTTTAGCAAATTATTACTTATGACGTAACTCGATATTCTTGGTCATACTTAATCTTCTGGATCAATTGATCCTCCGGCAGCGAGCTCTTATGGAACTCGACTTGGTACCCTTGCTTCGAGAAGATATCAAGTGCCGTCTGGTTGACATTCTCAAGGAGAAGGATCTTGATATCCTCGGTGTTGAACGGCTTGAGCTGTCTGGGAGGTCTGTGAGAACGGGAGCTACGACCCAAGCTAGATGGGAAGTGGCTTCCAGGGCTGTGGAAGGTGCTTGTAGGGGAAGTAGAGATGCTAAGAGTGTTTGCGAGGGCATCGAGGCCGTCGGTGGCCTTACCGATGATATCCTTTGGTGGCATCGTGATGGTATCGATGTAATGAGTTAGATCCCAGAAGGATGAAGAGGAAAAGAGAAGAGCAATTGATGCTTTCTGGATAGCCTATGATATATACCCGAGTTCACCGTCGACGAGGAGGAGGAGGGTATAGTGATAGCGTGGTACGAGTTCGGACGAAAAGCTGTGGGACGTTGTGGAGGACAGAAGAAGTGTCGTCTGTACAATGCAAGCTTGGTGATACTTGAACTGGAGGTTGTTACGCTGTCGGTATGAAGTAATAGTAATCCAACTTTAGTACTACAGAAGTCTACAGCTCAAAGTAGGCTTAATAATTTATAGCCTTCAACCCCGCGATATCGGCCGTTTACGAATACAATTGACTTATGACTCTTTGAGTAAATTACCATTTCTCCAAACTGCCCTGGCTAGTTTTTTTTTTTTTTTTTACTTGCTGTTGAAATTCGGCGCGACGGTTAAAGTCCGGTCGCTAAAGCTTCTTACATGCGCCGACATTACCTAACAGCCAAATGGTGGGGGCAATGCGAGGGGTCCCGGACTAGTTATCGGCCTAACTAGTGCGGCAGAGCTCTCTTTAAAAAATTTCAAAGAGCACGTCATGCAGCCCGGACGCCTTATTGGATGCTAATAATTTAGGTCTATTGGCTGGTATTATTCCCGTCTGTGTTCGAAGGGTATTCTAGAACGCTGCGGATTATAAACGACGTCGCATGGCATTAAAATCGACTACGAGCAACATGAGGTTATTACGTCTGGAGGAAGGGGGGTACAGGATGGTGTAATAGTAATAATGGGTATGATAGTCAATTTGTGCATGCGGGAGACAATTCAGCGGAAGTCGTCAGGGAAAGGGAATCAATCGGTCTTTTTGGGTTCGTCTGCGGCATATACAGCGTATCTTCTTGCTTCCTCTAGAGCAACATGGATATCCAGTTCACACAAGTACTAGTTGTAACACAAAGAAAAACTCGGGAAAACGGAGAGGACGGGTGAATAATCGACATCGGGAGGGAGGATTGGGCTTTTCTTTTCTCGTTGTCGTGGACTCTTTAGATGCTACTAGCAAGCTAATCTTTTAGCATCGTAGTTAAAGAGTAATACGGACGGGTGGAAAATTATATTCAGGTGAAAAAATGTAAGAGGGAGCAAAGGAAATCACATATCAAAAGAGAACAACCCGCGCCAGGCCCCAGAGAAAGAAACGATGGTGCATGGAAAAAAAAAAGATAAAACCCGAAGATAGATGAAAAGAGAAGTTCAGCGAAGCAAGTCACAAATCCGCAAGAGGAGTAACAAATCAGACGTTTAACTCTGTTTGCACTCAGCGGCCTCTTGCTTGGGGTTCTTTCTGGACTCATCCTAGAGCAGGTTGTTAGTTTATGTCTAATATTTTTTTCGTCGGCGTGGTTGAAATCCTTACATCTTCTTCGGAATCTTCATCGTCTTCATCTCGGTCGTCATCACTGGCCTCTTCGTCATCATCCTCATCATCTTCCAAATCACCATCCTCGAACTCGTCGAGTTCTTCGAATTGCAGGGCCTCTCCGGTGTACCAGTCGACAGCGCGTGGGATAAGCTTCTCTTTGATGTCCTCACCGAGAGTGTAGTCGAGCTCGAGACGCTGCTCGATCTCTTCGTCGTCCTCGGCGTTGGAGCCATCCTCGCTGCCTGGTGGCTTTGGAGGGGTGAAGAAGTTGAAGAAGCTCTCGACTGGGACTGTACGCTTGACGATACGAGTTTGCTTGGTGTCTGTGAATTTTCGTTAGTATTTGCGTTGTGGCAATGAGATAAATTTTTTATACATACTCTTGTTTCGTTGTTTCTTGCTTTCTATGCGGACAGTGAGATCCTTGCCCTGCTTCCAGTCAATCTTGTCACCCTCAGCGTGGTCATAGATGAAGTCGCCGCCATATCCGTTCTCTTCTTGGTAGTAATAAGTCTTGGTGATAACCTTGTTGGTGAAGAACTCGTTCTCCTCGAATTCGAAGATGAGACGGAATCCAGGGCGTTCGAGGTATTCCATGCGGATATCGGTCAAGTGCTTGAGAGCAGCTTCATCACGATCGGTGACAGTCTCGGCCAATGATGTGCTGTTCTTCATGGCAGAGAGCCAGAACTCTGGGATACCCTTGGCGACGGAAGCGGTGTCCTCGTCCATCTTGGTGTCATCAACTTCCTCACCCTCACCGGTGCCGGCTACGATATCCTCCTGAGTTGGCTCCTCCTGGCCGTTGACGATCCTAGAACGCTTTTCGTACAGTGGCTGGAACTTGGCAAAGTACTTCTTCTCGAGCTGCAGGACTTCCTCCTGGAATTCGGCCTCGAGCTTGGAGTGTTCCTTCTGGACGCCCTTGAGACCGGTTATACGTTGCCTGATGACTGGTGGAAGAGATTCAATGTAACCAGATGATTTGCCGATGAGCTTTCCGAGTCTTCCCTGGATCATGGAGACGAGCTGAGGATTCTGGGCGAGCATGCCAGCGGCAAGGGCACGCTCCTCTACGAGAGTGGCCAAGTTAGAGATGTCCAATTTTTTTTTCTCTTGGTGCTTTGTAGAGTAGAAAATTTTTTAATATACCTTCTTCAATGGAAGCGACATTTGGCTTGACAGCGTGGGAGGAAATAGGAGCATTGTTGAGAGGGGTGTTTTGCGGGGTACTAATAAACGGCATCGTGCGAAGCTCGTCAGCTATTGATATCAACTTGATAATGACGTCTGGAAGCTCCGTCTGGTCATCGACAAACACCAAACTCGGTGGAGATGGCGATGAAGATAATGAAGATGAAGATTTGAGAGCAATCTCGATGACTGGGAGGTATCTTACGGAGCAGCCGCGAGGTCAAGCTTCTTATTGCGAATTGGCTCCGACATGGTTTTTTTTCTTTAGGATATTGTAGCTGTGGCGAGATTGTTAGCTATCCATCCAACTCCACTTTTTTATGGGCATCCCAACAGCAAGGAAAAAGCGGTGGGACTCGGAACATACTGGGATAAATCGTAAAAGACGCGAGAGGTCGATGTCGGTGGAAGGGAGACGGAGCTGGACGGAGATGAGTGAAGTGGAGTGGAGGTGAGGGAGAGGGGAGAAGCGTTGTTGAGTGTTGGGGAGGAAGTTCTGGCTGTCGGTGGAAGAAGTTTTTGGAGATTTCGGAAATTTTCTTGTTTGGAAAAAGTTCACAGCAAAAAGTCCCAGGCCACTTTGACCGTACTATTCGATTAAGAACTCTCTCACAACCACTCTTAAATAAATCAATCAATCAATGGAAAATGCTTAGTGCCGGTTTAGTGGCAAGCACCCGCCGGGGGAAGGTGTCTAGCTTATAAATTTTGCAAATTTGTTTCTCTTTTTTCTTCCAGTTCGACGAGTTCTTCTGCCTCTTCTCTGCAAGTACACCGTCCTGGGCCTGCGAGGGGTGCGCTGATATGGAGGAAAGGGTCTGCTGGGTTGAGGAGGGAAAAATTTCGGAGCTAACCAGCTTGGCCGGGCAGCGAATGGTAGCGCTGCAATTCGACGAAGAGGGCCCCAGTCATCCGAATAGCTTCCTCGTCTTCCTCGAAGCTTCTTTTGTTTGTTTTCCTGTCTGGGTCTGAGGGGGGTCGACCGAGTCAGTTGGCTTACTTGGGGACTACGACCGGCAAAGTTTTGTTATGGTCAGAGACACGCCGTTCGCGTAGATGTCAACGTCGTCAGCCCGATGGGACGTATATTGTTTTGTTACTGATCGGGATATATCTTGGACGCAAATATCAGGTCGGCGCTACTTGGTCCTCAGTATTGAATCCTGGACTAGTATAGGACATACATAGTACCTTATATGCATTAAGAACTAGCCAGGCCAATCGAACCAACCGTGATGCCGGAAGATACCTATATGCCTGCTTACAGACACTACCGGCATGATCCTGTGGATGTCGAAGAAGACCCTTATGTCCCAATAACATGGACCGACTAGATAGACTCCCACCCATTGGGAACGCGGTATTCATGCTATCAGATACTAGAGCTATCATAATCCAAAATTCCCATTGTAATCGGCCCAGCCGGCGCCCTGAATCATTGTTGACTTAGTGCAGTCAATTTCTCCAAGCTAAGTCAATGGCCCTGTAGGTTGGGATGACCGAATGGATTTGGATTCACCATTTGCGATTCCCAACAGTTATGGTCCGGGGTAAGGCCGCATGTATGTATGGGCGTTACGAGACGCATTCCAACAGTCGGGTTTGCATGATATGATACAAAGTCCTCCGGCTTCTAGAAGCTGGCACTCGTATCACCGGCGGGACGGAATTCTTTGACGAATTCGAAGCCACCAATCCTTGATACTAACCTAGGACATTTAAATATCTTTCGATATCATTATCTCTTTGAAGCTTTCTGACGTTGATATTCAGGATGAACTGTTAACGTACAACATACGTAAAAAGCTTCACAGCCCGAGCGCTGTGGAGTCCAAACTGTTTCATCTTTTTTCACTCTCCCTCAGACGACTTGGCATTTTTAAACGAGCTGTCGAACCTCAAATCCTTCCATCCCTTCTTCCATGCCAAACGACACAGCAAAAAAAAAAAAAAAAAAAAGGGAAAAAGGGAGCTTGAGTTCGTCCGACTGGAAGCTCGTCGAAAGCAAGGATGGAGCTAGCATATCCAGCCAAACATCTTCGGCTAAGGCTTCTGATACGGGACCCCGCCCATTTTTGCCAGCTGTCGGTGACAAGGGAAACATGGAGAAGCTAGCTTGGAAAACCCACTGGCAGGTCTGGCGGATAGGCCCTGAATAGGAAGGGCTAACATGATCTCTCACCGTCGTCGCAGAACCGCACCTATAGGAAGCCGAGGGCCCCATGTTCGAAGGAGGGGGTGTTTCTGTCGAGATTTATATCTCGTTTTGCTCATAGGTGTTTGTGCAAAGGTGCAAGTAAGCATAGCGATAGCATACCATCCTGTACATGTAGGCAGGCCGTAATCCGAGGATGATGGCAAGCATCGTGACCGATTTCAGCAGGGAAAAGGGGCTGCTTGGGAGGGTCTATGCGATGTAAAGTGCCGTGTGAAAAAAGCAGTATCTGGATGCAGCTTCGGGCTGTTGGTGAATGCTCTCGATCACCACGATTGCGGAAAATTGGAGCTACTTTGTCACGGTGCAGCAGGCTAGCAGCACACTAGCACCCGCCATTCCCATCGATGAGGAATGTCCTGGATAGTCTTCTCTTCCAAGGTCTTATTGAGGTCTGAAATAAATAACAAAAGGGTGATATTAGTGATACCTGTTGCAGGGGGATGCTATCTGTGCTGTCTGTCTGTCTGTTACATCTGCTATGCGGTGTTGAGTTGTTTGGAGCTGAGCAAAGCTGGAAACGTCTCCCCAAATTCCTCCCCTTCCAGTCTCTCCCTCCTTCAACCTCACCATTACCCATCCCGACACGCCAGCCATCGCTCTCCTCCCTGGCATCTCGGCTTCGGTGAAAGGGACTCAGGGACTCTTTTCTCAATCTTCATCTATACATACGTATCTGTCTTTTCTATACTCTCCGTGGTTCGGGTTCAGGCTCAGGTGGTGAAGTCAAGCTTCAGGGAAGCTAAGCTGTCCAAATCAAACAAGAGCTGATAGGAGGGCCTTTACTCCACCGTCCAGCTCCCCGTCATCACCATCATCACCACCACCACTCCGACTTCCACGCTATACTACGAGCTCATAGGATTCCGATCACTCAGAAGTGATTATTGTTGACTCCTGTCGATTTTGGATTAAACGGCGTACGCTCCTTATAGAAATTTATGGTTGACGTGTTTACGAATCTTCTTCTTGGATAGCGGCGTGTTTTCATACAGCAAGTAAACCATTCTCCTTTACATCTATCTTCCCTAGCTCATCTGTGACATCATACATCATTGCTATCGTTCTGAAACGTAAACAGACTTTGCTAACTCGAGCTATCGCTTGTAGTTGGATACCACTCTCTAGGAAGGACTCTTCCTTCCGGCTTTTGAAAGCTATAGCTCTACTAAATCCCCATTAATCTAATACTACTTCACAATGGATCTCTATCAGAAGGGAACGTAAGTTCCTCGTGCCTTCATCTACTGCCTCTGATGATATAGCAGAGCTAACTTACCCCCTTTAGGCGGGTCTGGCATCCCGATGTTACCGAAGGATGGATGGCCGCAGAGGTCGACAGCGTCTCACAGGCTGGAGATAAGGTCTCCATCGTGCTGAGGCTCGAAAATGGCGAGGTATGCTGGATATAGATCTCGCTATCCGGTGCTCATAGCTCACAGTATTCCATAGGAAAAAACCGTCACCACCAAGATGACTGCGTTCAAGGACCCTAACGACTCGACGCTACCGCCACTCGCAAATCCCCCAATCATTGAAGCCTCCGATGACTTGACAAGTCTTTCTCATCTTAACGAGCCAGCAGGTACGAGGCCAGGGTGATGTTATAATTCTGTATGAAATCGAAGCTTACAAGCTCCTCGTAAACAGTGCTCCAAGCTATCAAACTGCGTTATATGCGTCAGAGCATCTACACGTACAGTGGTATCGTGCTGATTGCTACTAACCCGTTTTACCGCTTGGATTATCTATACAATTCATCGATGATCCAGGGCTATGCGGGGAAACGAAGAGAGGATCAGGAACCCCATCTTTTTGCAATCGCCGAGGAAGCTTATCGGTAAGCATCAAACCTATCCATTGACTACTGTTCTTGATACTGAGTATGAATTGTAGTCAAATGTTGCGCAATAACAAAAATCAGACCGTGGTTGTATCAGGAGAGTCCGGTGCTGGCAAAACCGTGTCGGCTAAGCACATCATGCGGTATTTCGCCACAGTGGAAGATCCAGATAAGCCTGGTAAGAAGAAGGATACAAAAGGTGGAAAGATGAGTAAGACTGAAGAGGAGATTTTGGCCACCAACCCGATAATGGAAGCGTTCGGTAACGCTAAAACTACTCGTAACGATAACTCGTCGCGTTTCGGAAAGTACATTGAGATCATGTTCGACCAGCAGACGAACATTATTGGTGCAAAGACTCGTATTTACCTGCTCGAACGGTCCCGTTTGGTATACCAGCCACCTTCTGAGCGAAACTACCATATCTTCTACCAGTTGATCGCTGGTTCAACAGACGACGAGAGAAAGGAGTTCGGCCTCGAAAACGTTGAAGATTACTTTTATCTGAATCAGGGTGGTGACCCCATCATCCCTAATGTTGATGATGCGGCAGAGTTTACCCTTACTCGGAATGCCCTCACGGCTGTTAACGTCAGTGACAGGGCCCAGAAAGAGATCTGGAAAATGTTGGCGGCCTTGCTCCACCTCGGAAATGCCAAGATTGGTGGAACAGGTTCCAGTGCGACATTGCCTGTTACGGAACCATCCTTTGCGAAGGCCGCAGAGCTGCTGGGTGTCGATACCACAGCATTCGCAAAATGGATGATCAAGAAGCAGCGTGTCACCGGTAACGACAAGATTATGTCGGATTTGACTCCTAAGCAGGGTGTGGTTGTCAAAGACTCTGTCGCGAAGTACATCTACGCCAGTCTGTTCGATTGGCTCGTTGTCACTATCAACGCCCGTCTCCTACCCTCCGAAGTCTTGGATAAGATTAAGGGCTTCATTGGTGTTCTTGATATTTACGGCTTCGAGCATTTTAAGAAAAACTCGTTTGAGCAGTTCTGTATCAACTTTGCCAACGAAAAGCTACAGCAATCTTTCAACCAGCACGTTTTCAAGTTGGAGCAGGAGGAATACGTTCGTGAAGAGATTAGTTGGAGCTTCATCGACTTTTCCGACAACCAGCCTTGTATTGAACTGATTGAAGGCAAGCTTGGTATCCTCTCTCTGCTTGATGAGGAATCCAGGCTGCTAGGTGGCTCTGATAACTCCTTTGTCATCAAGTTGGATCAAAACTTTGCTACGGCCGGAGGCAAGTTCGAAAAATTTTACAAGAAGGCGAGATTTGGAAAGTCTACCTTTACCGTCTGTCACTATGCCGTCGACGTTACCTACGACGTGGAGGGTTTCATTGAGAAGAACCGTGATACTGTTCCGGATGAACATATGGAGGTTCTCAATTCGGCCAAGAATGAGTTCCTGACAGCTGTTCTCAAGACATCCGCTCAAGTCCGTGATAAGGTAGGTTTTTAGAATGGCCGAGCACGAATTTTGAGAAACCCTTCTAACATGTAACAGTCCTCGGACTCTGCTAGCGCTACTCCCGCGAAACCAAGCACACCTGCCCCTCTCGCCCCCGGTAGACCCGGCCGGAGACCTGCAGCTGGCGCCGCAAACCGCAAACCAACACTTGGAGGTATCTTCAAGGCCTCCTTGATCGATTTGGTTCAGACTATCGGTAACACCGAAGTCCACTATATTCGATGTATCAAGCCCAACGAGGCTAAGGTTGCTTTCAAATGGGAGGGACCTATGGTTTTGAGTCAGCTGAGAGCTTGTGGTGTTTTGGAAACCGTCAGAATCAGTTGTGCCGGTTACCCTACCCGATGGACTTACGAAGAGTTCGCCTTCCGATACTACATGCTGTTGCACTCGACCCAATGGGGTGAACCTAGAGATATGGGTCTGGAAATTTTGAAGAAGGCAATCTCGGACGAGGATAAATACCAACTTGGAAAGACGAAGATCTTCTTTAGGGCCGGCATGGTATGTCATTTCTCCAAAATATAATAGTTATATACTCATTCACTAACTCCGGGTCTTTAGCTCGCCTATCTGGAAAACATCCGTACTGCTCGACTGAACGAGGCGGCCGTCTTGATCCAGAAGAACCTAAGGATGAGATACTATAGGAGACGCTACCTGGAGACTATGACATCACTTCGCGCAGTTCAATCTCTCGCAAGAGGCTGGATGGCCAGGACCAAAGCACAGGAATTGCGGAGAGTCCATGCTGCAACGACCATCCAAAGAGTCTGGCGAGGGCAAAGACAACGAAAGATGTTCCTTGCTACCCGCAAGAGCGTCGTTCGTTTACAAGCCCGTAAGTTACCGCGACCCCCAAAACCCCCCTTCAATCGGTTTGCCCGGCATTCACGATGACCGACTCACCTCCCATATCTTCAGTGTGCAAGGGCCGTCTTACGAGAGAGCACATCTTGCAAACCCGCCTCGAAAACGCGGCCAGGATTATCCAACGTGTCTACCGGTCCAGACAAGGTATCATCAAATGGCGTCAATACCGACGCAAGGTCGTCATTATCCAGAGCTTGTGGCGCAAGAAGGAGGCCAAGAAAGTCTTCAAGGCATTGCGCGAAGAAGCTCGCTCACTCGACCACATCAAGGAGGTCTCGTACAAGTTGGAGAACAAGGTCGTCGAACTCACCCAGACGCTGCAGAAGCGAACGGAGGAGAAGAAGGCGCTAGAGTCGCAAGTAGACAGCTTGGAGAGTCAGTTGAAGGTGTGGCGAAACAAGGCCACCGCTTCGGAGCAGAACCAAAGAGAGGCACAGGGCGAGGTCAATCAATATCACGCCTTGTCTGCACGCTTGCCAATCTTAGAAGGAGAACTAAAGACTGCTCTGAAACAGTACGAAGAATCAGAAGCGAATAGTCGACGCCTCCAAGAGGATGCTAAGACACTTAGGGAGAACCTTGCTAAGTCTAAGGCTGAACTTGAGCGCACTATTAGTCGCTTCAAAGAGCAAGAGACTGAGAACATGGGTCTTAAGCAGCAGATCACTATGTTGGAAGATGAGATGAGCCATAGGCCGCCACCTGGCTACGTAGCTGAGGCAGCCCCTGTCAAGAACGGCGGCGGCATAAGCGACCTGTTCAAGATGAATACCGGACGACGCCCCACAGAACGTCAAAGTGTGGCAGTCACAGGCCCTGCATCTCGAGAAATTTATGGTCAAGTTCGCAACTACGATCCTCGACCACAATCAATGGCAGCAACCAACCAAGGCCATCGCCGAAACGGCTCCGGTGGGTCGGACGGCTTCAACTTTACTCCCTTGCTCGAAAGCCCTGAGACAAGCGTTGCTCATATCCTGGAAGACGAAAATGCGCTCAACCACGAGGTTTCCTTCGGTCTCATCCAAAACCTCAAGATTCCTCAGCCAAACACCCAGAATCCTCCTGAGGATAAGGAAGTCCTCTTCCCAGCATACCTCATCAATCTTGTTACCTCCGAGATGTGGCATAATGGCTTCGTGAAGGAGTCCGAGCGCTTCCTAGCCACCGTAATGCAGAATATCCAGCAAGAAGTTATGGTAAGCTTCCTAACAACATCTCTCACGTGACGTGAATGAATACTAACGTCGGATAGCATCACGATGGAGAAGAACTCATCAACCTCGGAGCTTTCTGGCTCTCGAACGTCCACGAGATGCTCTCCTTTGTCTTCCTTGCCGAAGACTGGTACGAGGCTCAGAAGACCGACGACTTTGAGTATGATAGGCTCCTCGAAGTTGTTAAGCACGACCTCGAGAGTCTTGAATTCAACATCTACCACACCTGGATGAAGGTGTTGAAGAAGCGACTTCACAAGATGATTGTCCCAGCTATCATCGAGTCGCAGTCTCTTCCTGGCTTCGTCACCAACGAAGGTAACCGATTTTTGAATAAGCTTCTTCAGACATCGAGTACCCCTGCCTTTAGTATGGACGACCTCCTCAGCTTGATGAATAAGGTCTACAAGGCTATGAAGACATACTATCTTGAGGATACCATCGTTGCACAGGCCATGACCGAACTCCTTAAGCTCATCGGAGTCACTGCTTTCAATGATCTTCTCCTTCGTCGTAACTTCTTGTCCTGGAAGCGTGGCCTTCAGATCAACTATAACATCACTCGTATCGAAGAGTGGTGCAAGAGTCACGATATGCCAGAAGGTACCTTGCAGCTTGAGCACCTTATGGTAAGAGAACAGCCCTCGAAAACTACAACAGACAGAAATGTGTTGCTAACAGAGTCGTCTATAGCAAGCAACTAAGCTCCTTCAGCTGAAGAAGGCTACCTTAAACGACATTGAAATTATTCAAGACATCTGCTGGATGTAAGTTGAAGCTCGATACCATCGTTCGAGGGAGTGATAAGCTGATTATATCGTAGGCTATCGCCACAACAAATTCAGAAGCTCTTGAATCAGTACCTTGTTGCAGACTACGAGCAACCTATCAACGGAGAGATCATGAGGGCCGTTGAGAAGAGAGCCATTACCGACAAGAACGAGGTCCTGCTTCTTGCGCCGGTTGACATGGACGATAGCGGCCCATACGAAATTGCAGAGCCACGTCAAATCACCGCCCTCGAGACGTACCTTCCATCTTGTAAGTATTTAACTCTTGTGTGATGGTTTCTGGCATTGCAAGCTAACTATTTTGTGCTTCAGGGTTGCAACTGCCCAAGCTTCGCCGTTTGACCGAGATTGTTTCCGCCCAGGCTATCGCCCAGCAAGAACGCGAAGTCTCCACTAATGGTAGTTTGTCTGGCACGAAGCCAAGCGATTTGGGAGCACTACTTGACCCAGAACTTATCGGTGGTAGGTGATCACGCAATAAAAAAATTATCATGGGTATCCTGCTAACAAGAGGAACAGCCTAGTAGGGACCTCTGCTTCTCCGCAAGCCCATACATGACGCCGATTACCTAAGGGCCTTTTGATACGAGAATCTTTTTATTAGCATGGGCGCTTTCCTTCTGAAATTGTTTCCTATAGTACAGACAAGCGGTTTCGGTTTTTCTTTCCTCTTAACCCTTCAGACCTCTATGTCACAACGTTCACGCCACAGACGTTTATGAGACACTACGGCCGTTAAATTAACTTTCTCTTCTATGTGTGCCCTCCCTTTTATAGCTGTCTGGCGGGGGAGCGCTACTGGCGTCTTTTAACTTCTCCATTCTACAACTTACATTCCCGAGAACCTCACTCGATTTGTTTCTGTGTCCCCCGTACCTGCTTGCCTCTTATCCGTCTTGCGCTCTTCTTATACCACTGAATATGCTGCTGCCTTCCATTCTAACAACAATTACGATGCTGTGGATAATCCATCGCCTTCGTGTTTAACTGCCTTTTTTTCTATTCGATTCTAGAGAGCCCTCAGTTCTTTTTCCTTACCTTCCATTCTTCACTCACTCCCTTCTTCCAGCCCTATGCGGCGGGATGTATGTATAAACATCTTTTTATGGTATCAAAAGCTAGTTTTTTCCTTGCTAGGTAGATGAACTGAATGGGAGAAGTAATCTTAACTAAAAAAAAAAAGATCATTCGTACCTATGAATATGTGGTTATGACTGTTCTAGTTAAAGCCTGTTGAGGATTTCGATTGGGTGAGGGTCCAGGGAAGCTAAAAGACCCTTGACAGAACGTGAAAGCTTAGCTCAGTCTCAACCGAGCCGCATCCAACCATCCACCCATTCACCACATCCACTCATCAGTTAACGTTACCACCACCGCCAAAGCCATTCCACCTTTACAACCAAGCTAGCTCGCAGCCTTCTTTTATTATTGTTTACATGATGTCATCGACGATGGAAGGCGTCATTGAAAACGGCGATGTCACTGTTTCGCAGCCTGTCGCCGATGAGATCTCAGCCGGTATGAAAGCAAGCTTCAACGCGCGCGCAAGCCAACTGGTAAAAGGGTGCCAGAGCTAATGAACGGTCAAACAGAGGAAGTCGCGCTCTACGATCGACAGATTAGATTATGGGGCATGGATGCGCAAGCTAGGTACTCTCCTTTCTTCCAAAATCTTCAATTACTATCGTTATTTAGCTCTTTACTTACTCTAAGGTGGTGATTCCCATCTGGTAGGATGCGCAACGCGCATATACTCCTCGTCACGATTAAAGCCTTAGGCAACGAAATCGCAAAGAACCTGGTGTTGGCGGGTATTGGGGCAATTACGGTTTACGATACGGAATTTGTGATGGAGGAGGATCTTGGGGCGCAGTTTTTTGTGGATGATGGGGTGATTGGGTTGAATGTGGGTTTATACTATCCTTATTCTGCGGGAGAAAGCTTGAAGGGGGGGATTTTAAGCTAATAAATTGCTTGGTGGATATTTTAGAGAGCAGAAGCGGCGGCACCGGCATTGCAGAGGTTGAATCCTAGGGTTAAAGTTACTACGGATACGGAAGAGGGGATTGAGAAGAGAGGGGTGGAGTATTTTCAGCGGTTTTCGGTGGTTATTGCTACTGAAGCTGATATTGGGACTTTGGTATGTGGTGATTTGATGGGGTTAACTACTGTTATTGGGAGGTTTGTGGCTAATTGAGTGTTATTTGGGGGGTAGACATCGATCAATAATGCGTGTCGAGAAGCTGGGGTTGCGTTTTATGCTGGTGCCTGCTATGGCCTTTATGGATTCGTGTTTGCGGATTTGATAAAGCATCAGTTTGTGATGTGGGTTATTTTATTGATCCTAGATCTGTTGGAGACGGCTGACGGTTCTCATCTTTTAGCGAGCGAGAGAAATCGAATGTCGAGACGAAGATTGGGAGCGAAACACGGACGCGGAGTATTGTTAGCGCTACGACTAGGAAGGAATCTGGAGGAAAGTTCACAGAGTTTGTGACGAAAGAGGAGGTCTATTGTCCGTTGGAGCAGGTCGTGGTCTCACAGATTGATAAGACTTGGAGGCCTAGGAAGAAGAAGGCGGTTTCAGCGGTGCTGCCAGCGGTGTTTGGTGGGTATTCGGCATAGATATCATAAATAAGGATTTGCTGATTTTTGGTTTATTACAGGACTATGGAAGTTCCAGGAGACACACGGACGCCTGCCGGATCCTTACGAGCATAAAGAGGATACAAAGCTGTTTATGGCAAATATACACGAAGCACGAAACACGCTTGCCTTACCGCTCGAAAACGTCGACCCTTCATTTGCGATCTCGTTCTTGGACAGCGTTGGGTCGGAGTTATCGCCCGTGGCTGCGATATTAGGGGGGATGCTGGCTCAAGGAGTTATTAACTTCCTGGGGAAGAGGGAACAACCGTTACAAAACTTTTTGGTGTTCGATGGGGATGTCACTAGTGCACCGATTTACTGTTTGAGGCCGCAGGATGAGGAGGAGTAGATGACGGCGTTAGGTACTATTTTTGAAGGCAGGTTCATTGAAAGGGTATTATTGGAGGTGATATGGTATTTTCTTCCACTCTTAAAACGTTTTAGATACTACTTTTTACAGGGCGTATTGGTGTTCTTTTTCAACTTTTTCTTTCTTTCTTTCTCTCAGTTGCATTCCAGTCAGTTCATGTGCATGCTGCTGCAGATAAAATGCGCGACAAAATGGCGTTAAAATGAGGGTTTACAAACGAAGAAGACAAAGAAAGAGGAAGATAAGAGTATGAAACGGGTATAGTTGCCCAGTGTAATATTATACGACTCTAAGAAAAAAATGCTTCATGGTGATAGGATAGGTTATTTTATTCTATCGGGAGGCTAAATGATAGAAACGAGCCGTTGTCGTCTGTGAAGCGTTTCATGTTCATGCATGCAGTGATAAACTCTCGGATCCACTTTCGGAATCCTATATAAAGCATATGATCGATGCAGGCTGTCACCCTCGTGGCATATAACTCGTTCGCGTATCACAATCACGTTTCTAGATATAGAATAGATCTAGCTAGAGTTTATATCATCGATGGGATATAGTTTGATGTCATATGTTAGATGTTAAAGAATGGTATCGTATTCTTGGATTAGTTTGTTAGCGGCATTCTTTTTTTTTTTTTTCATCGGATGCAGGCCGAGTGGATGATGCTATTTGCGTTCCAGCGCCACCATTCTCGGGGGGAGTTCTTATAGCGGGATGCCTGCAGACTATGAAGTTGAAGTTGAAGTTGAAGTTGATATTGGGGTTCATGAAGCTGAAGTTGAAGTTGAAGTTGAAGTCATCTCAAAGACGCGCTCAAACAACCTCAGCCCAACACAGTCCGAGACAATCGCAACGCAACAACAACTAACCGCCCATCACCACTTCCAACCACCGAAGGATCACTACGAACTGTAACTGCTCTCCTCCACCTTCGAATTCACCACCATCAAACTCCCAACTTCCAACATCTACGAGAATCACCGGTCTGCTGAACATTCACCACCACATGGACTACACTCCGCCCGTCTACACTCCGCGCCGGCGACCCTTCCGTCACCGTCCCCGACGCTCGCTGCTCGAAACGGGCGATCCGCTTGACACTATCGTCCCGTCGTCAAACAGCATCGCCGCATCCCTAGGCCGCCCTTTTATGGCGCCCACCCGCCGAATATTCGCCCCTTCCCGCCGAAGAAGCCTACTTGCGTCATCGTTCGATCCGGACTGTCCATTTTCGTTCCAGCCGCCTAAGAAGCGGAAGATCGAAGACTACTCGCGTCCGCAGGCGGGGAACAAACTTATGAAGTTATCGTTGGCATATTGCGACGGTGGAACGTATGAAGGCGAGAAGTATAAAGTAGGGAATATGTTGGTTGACGATAGTAGTGGTATGTCCTTGTTTTCAGTAAACGGTTATGTCTTTTTACCTACGAATTGGTAGGATGGTTTGCTAATTAGAGTACGTTGTTATGACTTTGATAGTCTACTGCACCGAACGATACAGTTGCAACATCGTGCTGCAGCATGAGACGAAGCAACCGTTTACGCTTGAGTACCTTGAGATCAAGGCCCCACCCCACGGATTTACAAGCCCGGTATCCGAAGGTGTGATTGCCGTTACGAATGAGGATTTTAACCATGCGGTGGAGAAGATTGCTGGCTATGGACGGATGGTGCCGTTGAAAAAGCGGGTGAAGAGAAGGGCGGTGGAGAGGCTGGAGGATGAGGATACAGTAGAGTTGGAGTATTTGAGTATGCGCAATAGATATACCGCGCAGGAAGAGCAGGACGACGAAGGAGAGGAGTATGCTGATGGAGAGAGGTTAACGGAGTTTGATGTTGTGGCTGGGTATAGAGGGGAGGAGGACGAGGATGATAAAGATGAAGAGGAGGAGGAAGAGGGTGGTGAGGAACAGGAAGCGGAGGAAGGCGGGAATGTAGCGGGGAGTGATGGGGAGGAGGCGACTATCGAAGGAGAAAGCGACGGAGACGACGAGACTATTACCCCGGCGACAACTGCAGGGTCGATGCCGTGGCCGCCACTTGGAAGTCGGAGACTCCCTGGAGCTGCTGATATAGAGGATGAAAATGACGGTGAATCTGGGAACCAGCACGACTGCCCCTACGATATCACAGGGGAAGAAGAGGCTGAAGAAGATGGGGAGCCAACAGACGGGGAGTCCTCTGACTATGAGTTGAGAAGGTGGATTCTAAGGAATAGCACCGAGGAGAGGCGTAGGCGCAGGCGCAGGAGGGAAGAAGAGGCCGAGGCTGAAGGGGAGTACGTGCAAAGCGATGGTTCTAGCCGTGGCGAGGCGTATATGCGCTTTCAACTACGGGATAACAAGACCTTCATTGTTTTCAATCCTCCAAGGTAAGACCCACGACCCGATATCTCCCAATTCCACCATATAATACACAATATACTAACATCCACCGCTTCGCAGGTACTGTAAGTACGTTGTTCTGAAGCTGTGGGGGTCTAAGATCGATAACGTGGACGTCCAATCGATCTTGGGCTATGGATTTTATGGCAAGCGGGTATTTCCGGCAATTGAACTGCGATGAACGTGAAATCTGATGTCGGCTTATTGTTTTTTTTTGTTTTTTTTTTTGTTCTGTGCGGGCGCAACGATGTGTGAACTAGATATAACGAATATGATATCCATCTTCTTTCTTTCCTTCCTTCTTTTCCTTATCTTCTTTCTTTCCTTACAAGGTCCTCCCCGTTTGAAGTTAGTGTTACCGCCAGCTGGAGCTCTCCACTTTCAGTTTGTTTGGCGGCGGCCCCTCTCTTAAGCTACTTTTCTCCCACCGAAATCGCACAACTTCAACCTCCAACATTTCCATTTCCTTCCTTCGACAACTCCGATTCTTCCGTTTTATTCCACATAAAAACCGTCAAAATGGTCAAGAACTTCTCTCTTCTCTGCTTGGAGAATCCTCTCCTTGGTTCGTAAAATTCACCCCATTCAATTGGCCTCATTTACGTCATTTTGCTGACAAAATTACGTGCAAATAGATATCCAAGCCACTGGGTAAATCCCCCCCGCTATCAAAAAGAATCCCATATGAAAAATCCCCCCTCATTGACAATGATTGGAAAAAAATAAAGCACTCCAGAACTCTTGGAGAAGTACAAGCTTAAGGCCAACGATGCCATCCTCGCCGATCCAACTACCAACCATCTCGAACTCTACGATGACCTCGTCAACAACTACTCCGCAAAGTTCGTTGCGGGAGGAGCCGCCCAGAACACCGCTCGCGGTGCTCAAGTCTGTACCCTGTGTAACATCTATGCAAAATACTCTACAATTACTAAATTCTTCAAATAGTACATCCTCCCGGCCGACTCAGTCCTCTACATCGGCTGCATCGGCAACGACGAATACGGCAAACGCCTCAAGGAAGCCTGCGACCAAGAAGGTCTCCGCGTCGAATATCGTATCGACGACGAAGTCCCCACCGGCCGCTGCGGTGTCATCATCACCGACCACAACCGCTCAATGTGTACCGACCTCGGCGCCGCAAACCACTACAAACTCGAACATCTCAAGTCCGAGAAGATCTGGAAATTAGTCGAGGAAGCCGAATACTACTACGTCGGAGGATACCATTTGACCGTCTGCGTCCCCGCTATTTTGGCATTGGCGGAGGAGGCCGCGGCGAAGGATAAGCCGTTTGTTATGAATATCTCTGCGCCGTTCATCGCACAGTTCTTTAAGGATCAGTTGGCTTCTACTTCTAAATACTGGGATTACCTTATCGGTAACGAAACTGAGGCGGAAGCTTATGCTCAGGCCAATGAGCTTGGAACTACCGATGTCAAGAAGATCGCTCAGCACCTCGCTGATCTCCCTAAGGAGAACACTAAGCGCAAGAGAGTGGTTATTATCACCCAGGGTACTCTGCCAACTATTGTTGCTATCCAGGGTGAAGAGCAAGTCCAGGAATTCGAGGTTCACGCCGTGGAGGAGGCGGATATCGTTGATACCAATGGCGCTGGGTAAGAGGTTTTCTCCCAAACTAAACTCCTTTTATGGTGCCAAAGGAGGGAGGGGCTAACAAAAATGAATGTGGTATAGTGATGCCTTCGCCGGTGGTTTCTTGGCCGGCCTCGTCTCTGGAAAGGATTTGAGAGAATCCATCGATATGGCGCAATGGTTGGCCAGCTGGAACGTCAGGCAGCTCGGACCCAGGTACGGCTACTATACCCCACGGCATTTTTATAACGATATGATACTAACACCCGAGAAACAGCTTCCCACAACCAAAGAAGGAATATACCCGTACCTACTAAACCCATACCTTTAACGGCCTAGTCTTACGACGGTAAACGAAGAAGCAGGAAAACGACATTTTGATATTTCTTCAACAAGTTAGCATAATGTCGAAACGGAATGAACAGAGGGAGAAGAATTACGAATGATCGAAATAAAAAGAAATGACAAAAACACCAAAAAAACGATAATAAAAACCGGCGTTATGATAGACACTTTTTTTTTTTTCAAATAAGGGCATTCAACTGGCTTTTTGGATTATGGGATGGAGAAAGAAAAATGTATTACTATCATCACGGCCGGCGTTCTTTTCTACTTTTCTTACTCTAGCTACCTTTTGATGGAATGACAAGTATGACCAGAGGCCTTCGAGGTCTTGATCAAGTCGATGATCGTCTACACGATGTTGGTATCTACTGATATCACAATACTACTAAGCTTAAGTGCTAACACAAAGAGTTTTTTTTTTTTTTTTTTTTTTAAAAAAATTTTTTGATTTTGATTCCATTTGTGGAGTTACGAGTTACAGCTGCGAGCGGGCCCGCATATGCCTGTCGTTCGATAATCGACCGCTGCTTCATCATATAAGTATTGCCTCTCTTGGCTATAGTCGAGGAAAAGCAGAATAGTAGAGTGGTGAGAGGGGTGGTTCATGGGGGAAGAGTATGAGGAGAAGGATAGAGAAGAATGAAGAAGGAACCTCCCAAGAGCAATTATTCTTGCTAAAGAGGGGTGGTTCATGAGAAGTGATAATAGTATTGATGAAAGGAGTTTAGAAGGAGCATGGAAGAGCAAAAGCGAAAAGGTCGAAAAGCAGTCATGTGTTTTGCAGTAGTAACAACAGAGGAAGGAAAACACCGATTGCTATGCGGCAGGGTATAGGAAAGCACTGAAAGTCATAAAAAAGGCCATGAGTGCAACATCTAGAAAAGATAAAGCAGAATGAAAGCAATTACAAAACTACGAAGGGAGTTCAGTAATGATAATAGTTATAGTGATCGTTCCGCGGTGGCGGACGGGCGTTTTCACGGGCCATCGGGTGCTGTTGCCTCTGGCTGCGGAAATAGGCATTGGCATCAATCTCGGGATTGGGGTGTGGGCGCTGAATTCGTTGGACGTAATTTGAGCTAATAGAGTTAAAAGCCGAAGAGGGAGTATTGCTTTCGTAGTAAGATTGATTAGTATTCATTAGAGGAGGGGTCTGGGTTTGGCCTGGGCGCTCCAAAGATGCAGAGGAGAGTTTCGGAGTTACCGCGTCCGTGGGTCCTGACTGGGGCACTGGCATACTGGAAGGTCCAGCCTGTCCAGTCGCCGGGTTCGAGGAAGAGGGAGAAATGGTCATTCTCGAAGCATAGCTCTGGACATAGGAAACGAGATCGCTAGCGGTTAGGAGGGAAGTAGGAGACTTGGAGGATCGACTGGCGCTATCGGTGACGGTTTCTGCGTATGGGGACATATAATTGTATGGAATAGGGGCTTTCCCTTTGCTCGACGAAGGCCCGATCGTTCCGCTGAAGCTGGCAGAAGTTGAGGCTCCAATGGGTTGCGAGAAAGCTTGGGCAACCATTGGAGTTTTAGCCGTGATTGTCGCATTATTGATGGCTGGTGTAGACAATGAAGCCTTTGAATTCGACTGAAGTGGCGGATAGAAGGAACGACGCCCTTTAAATAGAATGACTTCCTCTTCATCATCAGAGTCTTCGCGAGAGTGCGACGAACCAACGAGGTCGTCGACCATGGCGTTCATCTTGTTGGTCAGTGTCGTAGAAGCAGGTTCAGAGATAACCGACCCCATGGGGTTCGCCTGCCCAAGACGGCTAGCCGTAGATGTTGCCCTCAAGCCACCAGTAACAGGAATGTCCCGAAGGGTAATCGTAGGGTATTCCGTGTTTCCAGTGTTGGAATCTGTCGAGATAATCCCATCTTGAAAGGCGAAGGTATTGTTCTTGACGTCAATGGGAACGTTCTGTGAGGTTATCGCATATCAGCTCAGGTTCCAAAGTTAACGCCCAGAAACTCCGAATACTTACTCCTGCCGTACATAACTCGATTCCATCTTCAAGGAGATAAAGAATCCTCGTAAGCGATTCTTGGTTAGGATGATCTCTTCCTTGAACTCCCGCTGCCCCCTTGCCTAGTCGACGGGACTCTGATGTATCCATCAAAGGCTTAAACCCTGCAATATCATCATCTTCTTCGAGCAAGTACGGAGATTGAGACAATGTGCTCATCGGAAACGTCGACTGCAACAAGGAGAGGGTTGTTGCGTATGTCTGCCACAACTGTTTGACTTGGACGTTAAGAGACATATCGTTCGTCTCGTTCACGAGGATATGATGGCTAATCAATAACCAGGCCGAATAAAGTCGGAGGCTTGGAAGCATACGACGAGTTACAGCAGATACCAAATCCGCAACGTTCTCCTTCGAATCTTGCGAAGTGCCATCTAGTTCTTGCTGAAGAACCATCAAGATTGATGTAAATGTCTCAATGTTGAATCGGAGGAAGGTAACCACTTTCGGAGAGCTCAAAGTTGCTGAGAACGCAATTCTGTTAGTGCACATTATACCTTTCAAATACCTAGAGAGAACAAGTACCTCGATCTCTGCTCAATGCTAAATGCTCAGCGGCAATGTTAATGAGAATCATGCGATTCAATATGACCGTTGGAACAGCACGCTCTTTGACAGCGAGTGTAATCTGGTTTAGCAAGTCACTCTTCAAACTCTCATATTCAGAGGCGCTAAAATAATATTAGCGGCCATGCATTGGATCATTTGTATAAAGAGACTTACTCGATGCTTAGGAAGCAATGCGCATGGTAGCGACTAAACATAGAGGTTATCTCGTCAGAGGTGGCTCCATCCAACGATGCGTGGTCCTTCAGAATCTTGACAAAACAAATCTTCAGGTTCCCGAGAGTTGTTTCATGGGTCGCCTCATCCGGCTCCTCAGCGAGTAATGAGCGGTACAAGTAATAGATTGCTGTGAAGTGGCTTTGCTCGTATTGAGCCAGAACCGCCAATTGGTTGAAGGCCTTAGGGTGAGCGGGAAGAACCTTCCGAGCAAGAGTATAGTAACCTTTCGCAGGACCCCAGTTCTTTGCGTCGGGGTTGCGAGGGTTTGGCTCCCCATAATTCTCACGATATCGCGAGAGATCACCCAGGTGCAAGAGACTCTCATAGCAGACCAAAGTTGCGAAATTTTGGATTTGAGAAGGGTAGTCTCTCTCCCGGTCTGAGGTGTCAACTAATCGAAGGTTAACGTTTTGAGATGCACTGGGAATGGATACAGGGGAACTCACGCTCGAACTTGAACTCGGCAGCAACGAATTTCAAATTGTAGACGCCAAAATGAGAAATTAACCTCTGAATAAGAGCTCTGTAAAACTTGCTCGACAGTTTGATGAACTTTGTGAAATAGGCGTACATCTTCCGAAGTTCCACGGGTCGCTTGCCATCCTTTTTCAACTATATATAGATAGTCAGTACTTGATAATCTTCCAGATATTTCGGATAGACGTTTTTCCTACAGCTGCAATTGCTTTAGAATAGCGAAGGATTATCTTGTGGTGGATAAGCCAACACTTTCCGGGAATTTCGTCGTTTTGGCAATACTCGATGTCTTGGAAAAGCATCTCCTCAACTGCATTGCGTAACCCAACGGTTCTTTCGTCAAGCTCACGCTCAAGAGCGCCATCGCCCGCATCCCGGAGTTCAAGGAGTCGGTTGACCTCCTGTTCATAGACTGTAGCCTTATTGCGCATTGCTTCCCACTCAACAACTCTCATATGCAGTTCAAAATCGATATATCTATTTAGTGTAGTGGTTGCCCCCTCAGTCCAAGGCGAGGTCTTCTCGAATCGGGTTGCAGCCCGTTTAAGGGTGGTATCGGGTCGATTAAAGTCTAGACCTGCAAGTGCCTCTCGTCTTTCCTCGTTTTCGAATCTAATTGGAGAACCAAGCTGTGGTCGAGGTCGTGGGGCCTGAGGAGGAGGGGTAGGACGTCCCTCCTGTGATAACCCGAGAAGAAAGCCTTCCTGAAAAAGTTCTGCGACTGTTCTACGTCCCTGAGGCTGCCCGTTTTGCCTTGAAGGTAAAGGATTAGCTGCGACGGGGAAGGTATTCAATCGCCTAAGCCGAGGTTGATTCTGTCCAACGTGGTGTTGTTGAACTGGGTGAGGCTGTGGTTGGCCGATACGGATGTTCTCCTGATCGTGGGCAACTGGTTGTCCTTGGTTTGGAACGGAGGGAACCTGAGAACGAGAGTTCTGCGAAGGGCTGACACGAATATTCTCCTGGTCCTGAACAACTGGTTGTTCCTGGTAGGGAATGAAAGCAGCTCGAGCAAGAGGGTGTTGCTGCTGTGGCTGTCTAGGCCTGGGCGCCCTCCGAGGTTCTGGAACGATACCGGCTTCAAATTGCTCAACAGTAACAAAGGGAGGTTCGCCTTGGTCCCTTTGAGGTTGTTCTGGGGCAGGCTGACCAGCAGTCCCGTGATGACCGTTGTACTGATCGGGAGGACCCGCAAGGCCTGGTTGAAGGTTTTGGGCGTTGGTGAGAGCCTCTTCGATTTCACTTCGGATACGTTCGTCCTCCCACTCTTCAACCACGTCCGGTCTAGGCCATAGGATAGTATCGTGGACAAACGGATCAAAAAGTGGGTGGTTGATTGGTAGAAGGATTGGGAAATCCTGGATGTGGTTGACGGCGGTATCACTGCTGCCACTACTGTTCGTTATGGATGCAGCATCCGATAGTCCGAGAGTGACAGAACTATTGACCTCGGAAACGTCGGTGGTATCTGAACCTTCCCAGGCACGGTTTCCCTGGTCTTGATGCTCTGGATTGTCGAATTGAAGGTCGATATAGTCGTCCTGAAGATCTGGAAGACGTGGATCTTGGGCAAAAGCACCAAACTCTGGAGGTTGGACTGGTTGGTAGGGATTATGGAGCGTCTGATGGAGAATAGGCCGCTCCTGGCTCAGTCCATTATCACCGTGGAGGAGGTGGTGAGGTTGGTTGTCGATGTCGATATATATATGAGGAGGGACAGCAACAGCAGAAGCTGGAAGGTTTGGATTCAATCCTGGAGGAGCATCGCTTCGGTTAGAGGGCGCCGCCATGATGTGAAACCGTGCCTTGCAGGTTCTTCTGAGCTGGGGAAGTTTAAGCGAGGTGAGGATGGTGATGAGAAGGAAGGTTGAGGCGAGAAATCAAGCGATGTGGTTAAGCGAAGATGTTAAGCGAGCTAAGCGCTTTAAATAGGCCAGCTAGCACAACACAACAACCCCAACATATGCAACAAGGGCTGCTCTACCAGATTACAAGACTACTCTACCAGGCTCAGCCCTGAAGCCTCACAGAGCTATTGCATTGAAGGTATCTTAGTAATAAATAATACACTTATATTGTCTTGGTTTGTTAACATTAATTCATAGGTATATTCTATCATTCTATTCCATATTTTACAAGAGTACATCTAATATGGCCAGTATGTTATAGTATTCAAAGTGTCAATTCCCTTGTCGCAAGGGTAGAACCGCTTGATACTGGAATTGCTCAGGACCGTAAGCCGGTAACTCGTTATAGCCATTACTCCTTGCCGCAAGCTGGCCCTGTGGCTCTAACGTCACAACCACGGACTTGCCGTCCTTTTGAAAATGACCCGCATATGCATAGTCGTTAGGGTCCACCACAGTCGCGAATTTACCACCAAGGGCATTAAAATCAAGCTGGACAGGTGCCCGGCCATCAACAGTAATGAAACCTCTCTTGTTGATATATACAGGGTCGATTTGGTCTTAAGTAAGCCCATACTGCGGCACCGAGCAGCGTAAACTCTCAAATTGAGTAGTCCTGTGGCAATCGATAGAGCGGAGGGGGAAAGAATGTTGCGGGCAACCATCTTGGTTGTTTTAAAATTGGATATCGAGGATCCCAGGAACATATAGCCATATGGAAGAGGCGATTCGGTTTGATAATTGGTTTGGGCTGAATAGGAAATAGTAGATCAAGCAAGGAAGGCCAGCATACACTTGACGGTCGGATATCATATATGCACGGAAAGAAGTAGATATCTGTTGCTGATATGAGGCTTGTATACTTGAGTAATACGGCCTCGGGATGTATATGGACAATTCTGCTATTAGTTACCAGAGTGGTCGAGCGAAGAATAACTAATATGAAACCACGAACAATCATCTCTAGCTCTCTAAGAAACCTCGATTTAGTGTTTCCCAGGCCAGTGTACCAAACAGCCCCTTAAGGCCTTACAATGCGGCCTATGCGCCTCAGCAAAGCCCTTGCCCAGGAACGCACTGTTGACCTGGTCTAGATACCCGTTGACTTAATCCCATGTAATACAAGCCTGACGCTGGAATTAGGCTTGATGTGGTGTTAGTAAGCCCTCGTTTTGGCGGATTAAACGTTTTCGACTCGAGCCATACCGAAAGAAGTTAGTCCGCACTACACTGACGGGAACTGGTTAACTTTGTTTGCGTACCCCACTACCTTGAATGATACCCAATCTGTTGACGCATTCAAAATGTCATTCTGTCCTTAGCCAGGTGCTCGATTCTATCAGGGAACTGGACATTAGGGTCTGTTTGAAGATTGACACACGTAAGGCCGAGAAGAGCGTCGCCACTGGAGGTAAGGAACCAATCTCTTTGATCCACGTGGTGTCTCACGACGGCCCAGAGAGCCAAACCACTTACTAAGATCAGGAGTGAAGACTCTGGTACGCTAAGGGCTAGTTTGGTTCCGAAGAAGTATTCCCAATCGCAACTGTCCGAAAGTAATGGAGTCATCGCAGTATATTTAGTATATCGAAAACAGGATCAAGTAGGACTAATCGAACGCCTCGCTATGCTACGCCCCCTTGAATGATAAAAGCTACAAACTGGCTTAAAGTATCAACATCCCACAATCTCCCCTAACCGTCATGACCTCATGGACAAACCAGCAAAACCCCAACCGCTAGAACGTCTAGAACCCACAGCACACCCAACGCCCTCTACTTCTCCAAACTAGTCTGCAATCTCCTGGCAACATCCTCAATAGCCCATATAGCAACCCTCGCCTCCGCCAGCTCACCAGCCGGCGCAATAACAGTGCTCACCAGCATCTTCGAAGTATCCGGTCCATTTTCCGCCGTCAGCATCGGACTAACAGGGGGTTGTCGCGCTTTCTGATCCACCGGCAGTTCCGGCTGCCCAGAAGTAGGCGCAGACTGCAACACCACGAGCGAAGATTCGGTCGTTGACAAGGTAACTCGAACCGGCATGCCTAACCCCATTCTTGACCCAGTTTCATAAGCGTTGACAAAGGCCTCCGATAACGGGGCGAGGTAGCCAGAAGCCGGCTCAGAGGTCGACAAGATCGGATTCGCTTGGCGATCAGTAAGATGCGCCTTCAGGTGAGGCGCGATATGTGAGAAGTGTGACTGCAGGTGCTCGAGCTTTGGGCGGCCGCCATGGTTGTTGGCGCTAGACCCGGCCTCAAGACTTTCGTGTCCGGAAGGATTCATTTTGGACTATTAAACTATGTTAGAGACTGTATGCTAAATCATTCCTGTGAAGCATACATACCAATATGATGAAATGCGAGAGTTCGAAATCTTGTGACGTTCCTCGTGATGTCCCCGTGATGAAGCTAGCTGGGTTAGGCCGAGACGAAATAAGCGCTTAACCTTGTTGTATTTTCGAGTCGCAACACAAAAGTGGTAGTTTCTGAACCTAGAAATCGGGGAGTTTCATATCTCTTATGGAATCACTTTTAAGGTCAGGCGTCAGAAATCCATACATTCGGGGTCTATTTGCAGAGATCCAGAAAACCTTTTAGATAGAACCCTGCTTTTGAAGTACTGGTCTTCGGTCGGATTTATGGCTATCTTTCACTAAAGTCCTAGAACCGAGTTGTAAGAGGCTGACGGGTTGACGTTCGTCCGCTGGGGCTGTCTAGAAAACACTCTATATATATAGCAAGATATATATATTCTAGAACTCGCTAATCTATCAGAATTGTCTCTTTTTATGCATCATTTTGCAACAATCCTCTCCTCCTCCTCACTGGGCGACTCGACTCTAGATAAGTACGTCGAACCTATTAACGGGTAACACCTTACAAGAAGCTGTAAAATATCCGATTTTAGTGGTCTTCCGTACTAATAAAAGAAAGCATTAGTCACCTTGGACTGTAACCATAATAATCACATTCTACTTAGACTCAGTGTCCTCCTACCGCATGTTTTGATATTGTACCAAGAAGCGGGTACCGATGTGAAATTTGGCCTCTCTCGATCTTACGATATTTGGCGGAAGTGTTTATAATGTTTGGGGGTTCGCGGTGGTCATCGATTTTGATACCAATATCAATCCCAAGTCCTTTCGAAAATTGCAGAGCCCTAGACGTGGTCTGACCGAGATTCATCTATGACGGCCAATGTCGTGTAATACAGTGGAGAATTGTTACATAATTGTGTTGGTCACGACCTGCAGGGCCGTGGCACAGTTTCTAGCTGCAGCTGGCCTGCACACGGATGGGCTGGGATTCTGAGCACAGCGGTGCAATCCTTCATCAACATCATATGATCATTCAATTGATCAAGTTGAAATGGAGATCCGCGGGATTTTATGAAAACAATGCGCCAATAGAAATGTGTAAGTATTGTAGTCCCGTAAACCAGTCCCAGAAAGAATATCTCTATTTCGCAAAACTGTAACATCGGAGACACTAAATCCCGCCTGGCATAGCGCCTCGTAAGGCTGCAGGGAATCGAGACCAGCACACACGTTTCTACACCCAACTGCCGGCATATGCGCATGCAACGATATCGAGATCGATCGTTATATATACCCTTCAATAGTCTTAAATTTATAAAATCCTCGTCTTCATCCGAACTTTCTATAGTATTTTATCATTAATTTAATCCCGCCATGACCCCAGCAGCTTCCCTCGCCAGCCTCCCCGTAGAACTCCACATCGAAATCCAGACTTACCTGTCACACATCGACATCGAAAGACTGTCGCAATGCTCAAGAACCCTCCGCAGCGTAACTCTACCCCAGGTCTTCCACTCCGCCAAAATATCCCCAGAATCCCTTCAGTTCTTCAGTGACGCTGGTATCCTTCAACGACTACACGCTTGTGTCCGGTATGCATAGTTTCTACTCGTAATCCAATGTCCTTTTTACACAAAATGGGCACCTTGATATAGATGTCTAACCGTAAGATTCGTATATCTATCTGAGTAAAGGCATATAACCATCCTCGCACCCTCCCCGAATCCCCACCAAATTACCAACCTCCGCGCCCTTCTAACCTCAATCGCGCCATTCACCCGCCTCGCCAGCTTAAAGCTCACTTACAACACATCCAATGCCGACCAAACCACCATCTTCACCGCCATATTTTCCAAACTTTACAGCTACCCATTTTACCCATCCCTCAAAACCATCTCCTTAACAGTCGACCAATCCGACGAACCTCTGCCAATAAATTCAAATATAACTATCGAAGACCTCGAATTTTTAAACATAACAGAGCAACACCAAGTTCTTCCAGACAGTAGTATACAACGTGAGAACAGAGTAAACACAATCAACATCCCTACTCTCCAAACCGCCAAAATAAAACTATTACAGGGACAATCTTTATTCAGCTTCGACGAATCACTGCTATACGAAAAGGCATATCCTAGCCATACCATATTCTCACTCTGCAGAGCCGCCTCTACATCTTTAAAAGTCCTCCATTTACACATTCCAGACCTAACATACCCAAACACCCTCCCCACCGGCGCGGAAGATGCCTACCTAACCCATCCGGACTACACAACCTACCCAACAGTAACAGAGCTCCATTTAACAATCCAACAGCTCGAACGACATCTTTTGAAAGACATCACCCGCCGGTTTCGTAATGTGGAGACACTACTAATAAAGGAAACACGTCCAGGGATGGAATGGTATCAAGAAAGCACGAGGCCATTTGGGGATGTAGCGAGGATGAAACGGCTTAAGACCTTATGGTTACCGTGGATAATGATGAAGCACGGACGGGCGGCGAAGTGGAAGCTGGAGAGGGCGGTTATGTATTGGGTTAGTCATGGGCTTTTCGATTTGGAGGATATATGTTTTCAGGAAAGATTGTATAATGATGGAGATGAAGAGGCAAAGGTTGTTGCTTCTTGGGTATTGGAGAAAAACTCGTCTGGGGGTTTTCAGGGAACCTCTACTCGCGGTTAATTCGAAAAGCCGATTGAAAGGATTTGGATATAGCATTATCGGTTTCGTCAAACCCTAGAAGGGTATTCTCAAGCCTCTAACTGAGCGATCCGGCGTAATGCATCCGTCTTCCAATCACTAAATGCCTTCCTCCTCTTATCGCTCAAAAAGTCTAGTCTATCTTGCATCTACACCAGATAAATTAGCAAAGACCAAGCTCTCATAGCAAGAATACCACCTACCATTGATCCAATTCCACTCTCCATCCCCGCCTCTGCCACCTTCCTCTTCCCAGTAACATTTCCAACCGCCTCTTCCTCCACCGCCTCCTCAACTTCCTCAAGATCCTCATCAACCTCCACCCCTTTCCCACCCGACAGATCCATAAACCACCTCGTCTCCCTCATATCCTCCCCAGCCACCTCCGCCAAAACCTCATTAAACTCCTCCTTCCACGTCCCCTCCCTCCCCTTCACCAACCCCTTCCCCTTCAAAACCCTGTACACCTCTCCAATCTTCCCTTCATACCAAACCCTCCTCTCCTCCTCCACCATCCCTTCAATCTCCTCCCCAATCAACTCCTTAACCACAACAACGTAAAGCACTCCGACAAGCGTATACGGCGTCTCCGTTAAATTCCTATACTTCGCCGACGAAAAAATATAACCCGCGCCCGCCGTAACATGGTGTATCGCAGCAGGTGAATCACCACATAGCTCATTTATAAGCTGAATGTATTGTTCTATCTTTTTATCCTTCGAAATCGTAGATGACACTAGTGTATTCCGCACAAAAGCCGATTTAGGCCGTCCTCGTGGCGTTTTACTGGGGGTTCCTGTCGATGTAGTTGCATCGGCTGCTGCTGTGGTTCTTCCATTCCGTGATTTTGAGGGTGTAGCTGTGGTGGATGTCCTGGAAGTAGAACTTATCACCAACGTCTCTGAAAACTGTTTATACAGCGTTCTGTACAATTTTGGAGGAACTGGTGCTGGTGGTTTATCTGGTAATACAGGGAGGTCGAGTTTTGTTCTCAGTCTGCAATACTACCGCATAAACATGTTAATAAAAAATTCATAAAATTTTTATAATCGCGTAGAAGAGACAAAGAGGGTAATTGTTACCTTTCGCAAGCTAAATGCGCACATAACATTTCGCGTGCAGGTTCTTCGGCTTGTTTGAGGTTTGAAAGCTTATGCCGCGATTGGGCGATGAGAGAGGATGTAGTATCGATGAGTTCGCGAGGGATGCCACCTGTGGCTGTGGGGAGGAGCATAGTAAGGGTTCTTTCGATTGTTCGACTCATTTTGGCGGTTTTTTGGGGGCGGTGGTGGGAGATATCGAGATGTTGGTGAGGTTTGGTCGTGGTTGTGGTCGTGGTTATTGAGCTGGGACGACGCGAGGTCAGATGCAGAACACAATACCTGGTCTGATCATGTGACTATTTCCAAACCATTAATTGGCCGGTTTTCACAGCCGGGACCAAACTTATAGAGAATTTATCAGGCATTCGATTGGTCCTAAAAATTATCTAATTTGGCTAGAAATTGGGTTCTGTGGATGAGGTTCTTTGAATGTTGCGATGGTCACCGAACCTTCATTGTTGACGGTCGAGCAACAATGTCGAGCCAACAGAAGCTAGATCCAGAGATATCAACAGCTTTGATTTCGAATTTCTCATTGTATATTTAATTGTATTGTATATTCAAATTAATCTGACCCTAAAAAGGCCAGCGAAGAACGCCTGGAGGTATGCTTGCATGCAACAGAAAAGAAAAAAAGAATGACAAGAAAAAAGAGGAAACACAATATAAAAAAAAGACAAGATCAAAAAACTCCTCATGATGCCGCACAAAACATCGCTCAATTTAACCGTTAGCGAAAGTATAATAACGGGGAAAGAAAGACACAAGTAAAAGATAAAAAAGATGTCCGCTAAATCTGCAAAATCAAAAGTCGTCAACAATCACTTTTGCTCGTCACTGTCATGCATCACAGAAAATATGAATCTACAGCCCCATCTGAATCATTATACTGACTCTCCAGATATGGCTGACTCTCCTCTCTATCACCCACCGGTGTAGCTCTATCTGTATCCGGAACCCGCTCCCTTTCTTCCTCATCATCTATCTCTTCTTCTCCCAGCCCACTAACTTTCGATAACGGACTTGTCGGCCGCCATCTCGCTCTCGTATCCGGGGTCATATACTCCCCATCACTCGCTGATGAACCCCAGCTCCTCTCCTTCACAGTCCTCAATCCACTGGGCGTTGCCGGGGAGCTCTGTGTCAATTGTGGTAACAAAGGCGGCGAAACCATACTCCCATTATCGTCAAGTGGGATAATATCCGAAAGGCTATCCACGGACACGTTGACTGTATCTCTATAAAACTGTGCAGGAATGGGGTTCCGTTTCATAGTAGCCACATGAGGAATATCCAAATCGCTTGAATCTCGTCGTTGGTGAACGTACTCCCTCAACTTTCTCTTATTACTCATCGCTCTTCCAGATTTTGGTCTATTCCGCGGAGGTGACGGCGATGTAGGCGGCGATTCGAGGCCAAGGTGGTCTTGACTTCGGCCTGAGAAAACGGTACGCACCAAGCCGGCTTCTAAATGCTGAGTTTTGCTGAAAACGATAAGGCAAACGATTACAATCATAAGGAAAGATTGTGCTATCGTCATACGCTTTTGGAAGACGACTTCATCAGCGAGCATGGTGAGGCGGGCGCTGATTGCTAGGATCTCCCTTTCGGAAACTTCCCGTTGAGTGTCGAGGGCAATCACTGTGGACTGCCAGAGTTGGTCGTATTGCGTACGCTACAGAGTAAATTAGCAACAATTGAATGTAAATTCGATTAGCAGAGAATACTCACGAATTCACGAAGTTCTTTAAAGACAGTCATGTTCAATTGATCAAGGTAAGAAGCAGACTTGTTAAACTGTCGCTTCTCCATCTTGCTAAAGGTATCACGCATGAGCTTACTCTGCTCTTCGATATATTGCAAAGAGAGTGTAGCATTGGCTTCAAGGAGCTGGAGACGCTTGTGGATTGTCTTGAAGAAGCTTTCTTGGGTTGTAGGACTAGGCGCTGTTGAAGAAACAACAGATGGATGTCGAGATGCATCAGGAACGGTGGAACTGGAGTTACGAGGCGTAGATGTTTCCTTTGAATGTGAAGATTGGTGGCCATCGTTAGAGCTTGGTCTGGACGACTTGGGGATAGCCTTTGACGGCATCTTTTCAGAAATTGGAACACTAGTGATTGTAGGGTCCGTCTCAGGCGATGATTGTCTCTGGTTTTCCTTCTGTGCGGAGGGTGTCGGAGTCGAAGACGGACTTTGGCCGGTTGAAGAGCTGGGCTTCATATCCTTCTCCTGGTGCTCAGAGCCAACGGCTGGTGCATCACTGACTTCTGAGATGGTGTGGTCCTGCCTCCCGGTTGGGTCTGCAAGAGCAGGACCCACAGAGCCAGGTGGTCGTGAGATGGTTGATTGGATAGGAGGAGCATATTCCCTTGTGGGCGCGCTAGATTCCTCGACAGCGGCTTGAGATGACACCTCCGCTTCCTGGGATGCCTGTTCTTCCTTGATCGCTTCTTCGATAGGTTCAGCGATTGCTTCGGGTTCCATCTCCTCGCTTTCATCAGTATATCCTCTCGCCAGCTCCTCCTGATGCCGAAACTCTTCCATCATAGTCGTACCATGGACCCTCAATAAACTGATCGGGCAGTAGAACTCCTTTCCAAAGTGAGTCAAGAATTCGATCCGGAGATACCTCGCCCAGATCAATGGATTCTCAACCAGGAAAGCTTGTATTTCCCTCGAGTTTTTCGCCTCGAAGAGTCCAAGCTCCTTCCACCCAGCGCTCTTGACAGGATACCTATCACTCACGCTGACTTTGAATGTCCGAAACATACTCGAAAAGAACTCGTAATTGGCGAGGACTACAGTGTCGACTAGAATGTCATCACAGAGCTCAACAATGATGAATTTGTTCTTCGCACCGCACTTATTCAGCATGTAGCTATCCTTATTCTCCACAAGGATAGCTGATGCTCCCTTGCTCTCCGGGTTCGTCTTATGCACCGTAGCAGCACAGTCAAACGAGGCATAGTTGAATCGTTCCTTGCATGTCTTTCCAGCATCTTTCGATCTAACATGCTTTGTCGGCTCAACAGTCTCGCTCGGCTTGGCTTCATTCCTGACATTCACCTCGTCCTGCCCGCGGTCTTCAGATTCACCCTCGAACAATTCAATCTCATCATCCACACCCAAGGCATCCAAAGCGCTCGACATAGAACCGGGTCTCCTCCTCGCTTCCTTTGGTGGTCGTTCTTCAAAGTTCTCAGCAGACTGCCCGGCCTTCGCTAAGTTCTGCTCTTTCCACTCCTCGAACGACAGGAAATTCGCCGTATCAATTGGCGTCTCTGCATCCTCTGTTGGCGGCGGGATATCTTCTGACGGTGAAGTAATTGGTCTCTCATACTTCTGTCCAAGATCTATTGATGTTGTAGTAGCCAACCCAACCTCCTCCACGCTCGCAGACGGCGACTTTGGTCCATCATCGGAAACCTCCAACCTCGCCGTCGCATTCAAAACATGAGCAGCAGCGGACACAACTCTTGAGGTTCTAAGGCACTGTTGGGGCAGGCCATGATTAATATAGTTCGCTGTCCGGAATGGGCAGGTTGTGACACCGAGACTGCCACCCACGGTAACGGTCGGCTGCTTGGGCTCGCTTGAGGAACCAGTGATCAACGCAGCAGCCGTTGCGGTGGCAAGGAGGTGAAGCTGGAGAAGCCATGCGCAAGAGCATTTCCCCTTCATGGTCCACAGAAGCGAGAACCGCAGGCCTGGTGGTGAGAAGGGGGGTTGAAGGGGGTGTCGAGCAACCCCTCAAGTCGTGAGGAGGGGAAGAAAGAGGAGAGAGAGAAGATTGGAAGTCCGATAAGGCCCTTTTTTTGTTGTTTTAGGTTTTTTTTTTTTTTTAATCCTGATATGGAAGCGCTGCTAGTATACCGCTGGCATGGCCAGAAAGAAGAAAAACACAGCTGTAGCTAGCTATGAAAGGATAGTATCTAGACACTCGCACAAATAGAAGGTGTTAGTTCTGTGGAGCAGCTACCCAACTTTCGAAGCACGAAAAAATAAAAGACATCATGGGATTGGGTAAGCAAGCACTCACCAAAGTGATTAATGAACGATGAGATGTAATAGTGGAGCTAAAAGCTGCAAGCAGGGTCCTGCCAGAGGACATGTGAGGACGGACTGATCAAAAAAGCTGCCGACTGGACTTCAGAGATCCCCTTTTTGACGGGGCCAAATTTTTCGTCGGGCGCAGGGCATTTCCCCCGTATTTCGCATGTGCTTCCTGGACTCGGAACAGTCTGCAGCAGCTACGTATGCAGTGTGATATCGTTCGAAACGTGCTGGTGGAGCTGTCAGAATTCGAGCGAACGAAAGAGACTAGGAGAACCTCGAGGGTGGCAGTGATTTTGGAGCGAGTGGGTGTAACTGGCTGTACAGACAGCGCTGAAGCCACATGTTCAACTTGCCTCCCAGCTGCCCAGCTCCCTCGCTTCCAACCAAAAAAAATAAAATAAAGGAAATAAAATAAAGAAAACACCCTCGTCGAAGCGCTGGTTGGTTCCGGAAATTTTCTTGATTCTGGACCCAGCCTCCACCGTTGGTAGACGGTTAGTTAAGACTATGCTGTCATAGGTCGCATTCGCATATGTCATTGACCAAAATAAACCCATTGTAGGTTTCATTGCAAACCCATTGCATTGATCGAATTGGTTGACAGCCACGAAAGGCGGATTAATCCGGTCGGATTTATTCAGCTGCGCTGCTTTGGCCTCGACTTCTGTCGCTATCCGTCTCTGCAACCTGCCGTCCATGCAAGAGATCCCGACCGACCGTTGGCCGGTCCACTGGCACTTCCCTTTAATACCAACCATACGGAAGCGCAGACCGGGGACGGGAATACATACATACATGAAGATGTATGTGATTGGAAGCTGACGTGCATTTTTCTCGGTGAGGGATTTGGGAGGCGTTGAAGTTTTGTTCCTGTTGGTTTGCAGGAAAAACTACCACACTCCAACACTGTGTCATGAATCATGACACTTGTTATTTAGTTGGCAGCATTTCGCTCCGCATGGAATGGAATTTCATGTCCGTCGATTCAATACTGTGAGAAATACAATTTATTCGAATAAAACGTACATGTACATGACCAAGTATGCTGCAATTAATGATTACACGTGGCCAGCTTCAATTGTTTGTCGACGCCCACGATAAGCAGCGCCTCTTATGATTCGCTATTTGGTGAGCACCGTTAAATGCAATCGAATATTCACTAGCCACGGGGACCGCGGGACAATATGTGTAGGGATAGCGAAAGTGATGAACTCACTTGCATGTCGTCTGCAACTGCCACATGTTGTGCATCGTCAACGTTATAAATGCGGTGGTAAGTAAACGGACAACCAATTCAAGACAGGATATACGACACCCCTCGGATCTAGAGCTTCTACTATCCGGCATATATCAAATTCGGTATACTGTAGTATATCGAATCATGCACTCCTTATTTGTCTCGCAGGCTCCTTATATAGATAACTATAAGCAAATATCGCCGTAGAACGGTTTATAGAGCTTATGGAGTCAGTGTACATCAAAAATCACATTATGTGCTTATACGTAAATTCGCAATCAGAAAGCAAACATATCTACAATATATACATGACCTCTGCCCATCCAACTTCGTAATCCGTATAGTATATAACTGCTTTATTCAGTGGAGCTTTGTGAAGGTCGGATCTGGCCTGTGAGACAAAGTGGAGCTACAAATATCTACTTGTACATTAGTTTTGAACCGTGTTTTTGATGGGGGTACTGAGCTCATAAGTACCACTTGAACTGAAAATCGGTCGCCTTGATCCATTGTCCCCTTTAGGTTTTGAGCCATCGGCATTCTAGAAGAACGGCTCGTGAAACGTGAAGGTTATGCGCGTTAACCTCTTTTATATTGGTCCAAATATGCATTTCATCGGCACTCGAGCGCAGGATCACAAAGATAAAATGATATTCTAGAATATCGCTTAACCCAGCATATACCTTGCTTGATGTATTCTATGCTAACCAAGTCAACGGGTATCCGGTAGCTCGGTGGTAAAGGGTTCTCTACTTGATATGCTCATGATACTATCCAACACAGCCGCCACCCAAAATCCAACAGGCACCCCCCTGCCACCTGCATCCTGCACTCCAAACCCGCACATTTCTGAGCTGGCTAGCTCCAAACCTCACCTCCAGCAGCTCCAACTCTCCCAGGCAAGCTCCCCAAAGGTCCAAGCTCCAAAACCACACACCTCCAAAATGTCCAAACGTCCCCGTCCCGGCAATTCATCCCCCTCTCCCTCCTCATCACCACCACCCCCCTCCCCTCCTTCAAAATACACCCGCTCAGTCTCCCCAACGTCGCTAACATCGCCAACAACTATGACACCTTCCACAGCACCACCCTCAACAAACACCATAACCTGCACCCTCCCAACCTGTCCGCAACGTAGCCACTCAACAACCGAAAGCTTTGAATTACATTATAGTAAATACCATACAAACCGGTGTCACGATTGTCTCAAGAATTTTCCAACAGGGAGGATATTGGAGTGTCATATTCGGGAGAATCATGATATGTTTGCGGTTCTGAAGAGGGAGAAGGGGGAGAAGATTGTGAGTTGCTATATTTTTTTTTTACTTCCAAAAGTTTTGATATATAAAGAGGATTTGGGTTAATATTGGGGAAATATGGTAGTACACATGCTTCGTTGAAGATTGTGATAAGATATGTATTTCGCCGGGGAAGAGGAGGGCGCATTTGATTGATAAACATTATTATCACAAGGTATGTGCCTACGCTATACATCTTGACTATATCCATTCCTTCTGATAGACGGCTAACTGGGATATTATTTCAGAACTTCAACTTCTCAATAGTAAACACCGGCATCGATCGCGCGACATCACTACTAACCACCTCACCGCCACGAAAAAGTAGAACAAGGGTTAGAAGAGTTAGTGAAGCTTCTAATACCCCGTCGAATACAATAAACGAAAGAATAGAGAAAACCGGGAAGGCTAGTAGTAGCGGGGAAGAAAACGGGATGGATATTGACACTGAAAATACCGTGGGAGATAAACCTAAGAGTGCACAGGCGAAGAAACATAACAGATCGGTATCTGAACCTTCGACGGCAGTGGTGAAGGAGGCGAAAGTTGAAGAGGATATGGGCATGAAGGAGAAGGATGTGGCGAAGGGGAATGGTGTTGCTACTGCTGCTGCTGGGAAGGTCGATGAGGATACGGATATGGCGGACTTGACGTCAAAGATGAGTGCGATTAGGTTTGTGCCGCCGAGTGTGGTACGGTTTGGGAAGAGAGGGGGCGGGAGTGGTTTTTCCAAGAAGTGAGGGTTGCAATTGGCGTTATCTTATCGTTTTTGATGCTGCCAGCGATATTATGGATCCACGAAGGCTATATTAACGAAGTTATGAAAGTTACGAATTGCTACGATCGAATCGGTATGGGGGCCTTTGGGTTTTGGTGGGACTTTGTTTTGATACCCCTGGCATTCTACGCAATTCCTACTATATATAGAGAAGATATAATGAACTTTTCTTGTGTGTGAATCCTGGCAAATCTAACGCCTTCCATTGATATGACAGTTCGTTAAACGTAGTATATAGTACGTGTGGAAAGGAATAAGTCTGCTGTGATCCCCCCGCACTATGACCTGTACGGAAACCCCTCCCCAAAGTTCTTTTCAAAGAGTCTTTGCAGGAAGGAAGGAAGAATGTGGTATATGACACAATTGAGGGAGGGCGGAAAATGAGATTATGCGTGTGAGGACGTAATAAAGGTAGGAGGAAAAAGGAGAAAAAAATATACGTGAAAGGGTACAGCTGGCAAAAGTAAAATAAACACCTAGGAAGAACAATAACGGAAATCTGATTACGTTTACGAGTCCTTGACCTTCTGGGTACCACGTAACAGACCTATTTGATTTGTTAGCCTCCAATTCTCTAAGATATGTTGTTATGGGAGGGAAGTTACCTGTTCTTCTGGCGGCAATAAGACCGGCCTTTTGTCCACGAGCTGCAAACCTCGAGATGGTCGAGGCCTTACCGATATGCTGATGGTTACCACCACCGTGAGGATGGTCGACTGGATTCATAGCAACACCACGAGTTCTGGGCCAGTTGTTCCTCTTGGTCTTAGCCTTCCACATCGCTCTGCTAGCCTTCAACATTGGCTTGTCGGTACGACCACCACCGGCAACGAGACCGATCATACCACGGGTAGAGGATGGGACGACCTTCTTGGCGCCGGAGGGGAGCTTGACACGGGTCTTGCCCTCGTCGGGGTTGTGGCCGATGATGGTGACATAGGTACCGGAGGCACGGCCGAGGGTTCCACGGTCGCCGGTGCGTTCTTCAACGTTGGTGACGATGGTACCTTCGGGGCAGGAGGAGAGAGGGAGGATGTTGCCGATGTTGAGGGAGGCCTTCTTGCCGGCGTAGACGAACTGGCCGGAGTACATGCCTTCATTGGCAATGAAGCTGTTTATATCTCAGTCAGAACCTTCTTATCCATTCATTTTGCTTTGCTTCATTTGTGTCTTTGAACGTACGTCTCCTTGTGGGTCTTGAATCTGTAGGGGTCCCTGAATTCGACGGTGGCCAGAGGAGCACCACGGCCGGAGTCGTGGATTATATCCTTAACAATACCCCGGATGTATCCATGACGCTCAGCGTAGTCGAGGGTTCTGAATTGAGCTGGGTTCTAAGTTTTGTCGGAAAATAGTCCAGTCAGCCACCGTCATGTTCCTTCTCATCGTCCAGAATTCCTCCCATGATGTATTTCCAAATGTCGGCAGAATAGAAAAAATATTGTCGATTCCATTGATATAAATAATTCTCGAAACGGGGAAAACGTCGTGGAGTTCAAAATACGTACTTTTCGCAATCTGGTGTGCGCGGTGACTATAAATCCCACAATATCAGTTAGCAAAAAAAACCTGTCCCTTTTTTCCTCCATGAAAAGACTCCGACTGTTTCCACTTCGTCGATAGAATATATAAAAGGTCGGACTGGATTGAACGTACAAATGCTACCGGCACCCTTCCTCTGAGATCTGATGACTCTACCCATGGCGTCGGCTGTGTGATGATGGTATGGTTGTCGATGGTGTTCGTGATAGTTAGTATGGGCGGCGTTGTTGGAGGAGGAGGGATTGCTCTACAATGTTCAATTTGTTAGCCCTATCGAACGGAGACTGCGTTTGACACCCACGAAAGGACGCTATGCCACTTTGGGAACACACAGTCCCAACCGAAAGTTGACCAACGAAGGCCTGGTCAGGTGATATATCACGTGATTATTTTCGCGAGATTCAGCTGTCTTTTCAGGATGAACGCTAGTACTTGGCAGGCAATCCAACACTCGACAACACCAATATTGCAATACACAAGTCAAGTAAAAATGTGGCGTCTCCTACTTCTAATTCGGGCTCGCGAGGCTACCATTTCCGAGATGTATTCAGCTGCACAGAAAATACGGAACGACAATCTCTCCATATCAGCGGAAGTGACCATTGATCGGATCATTGTCAGGTAACCAGGCGTGTTAAATTCGGACCCAGACGATTTTTGTCTTTCACGCTAGGATTCTGAGTTTAAATATTAGTTTTCTTCTTTCCCCGGATACCAGGCATGTTACTCAGCCTCCAGTTAAGCTTTATCATTTATCAGGCGATTCGCACGAGGCCTGGTTCTGAGATCTTGATAAAGCTACAGCTGAGGTTGTAGTAGACACTGTAGGGATACACTGCGGCAAGTACTATCATGGCGTTAGAGGTATACGGTAGCTATGTTGTGCTAGGGTATGAAGTGCCTCCTGAAGGGGCCGCATAGAGTCAAGGATTTTACAGCCCCTGGAGAGAGAGAAAATTCAGAGTCAATAATGATCAAAAATAAAAGCTTTGACAAGTAGGAGGTTCTAAAGTTGTATCTTCCCCTTCGACACCCAGGGGTAAATCCTGTCATACAACCACCGAACCAAAGTTCTCACCTAGCGTAACCCCTGCGACTACACTTAAATCCGGCTGGACGGTCGATTTCCCAGATACCCTTTACTTTGAAAATGATATCAGTCTGCCTCAGAATATGTATCAAGTTCACAGCGGTAAACGTACCGTGCATAAACGCTGTATCTTCGTTGGAGAAGTTCTGTTTGCTGGGGCAACGAGTATTCCGAAGAACTCTGCATTCATTTTTGAGACCATAGGAGAGCCGAATCCGGATACTTGTTGTGTCGCACCCTTTGGCGGAATGATTTGCAATTCTTACGCTGCCAACGTGAAGTCAAAGGTGATCTGGGAGGGAGTGACTGAAATAGAATGCTAAAAGGGAAAAGCAGAGGTTTTATCGGGAGTGAAAATAGAATTCTGGCTGCTGTCTCAGTGCCAGTCCTCGTCCTCGTCCTCGCCCTCGCCCTTCTCATCCTTGCTAGATTGATAGAAGTAAGGATCATCGTCCGGCCCTTCGATATTTTCGTCTTTTGGGACTGGTTCAGCAGCCATGGTAATAGTTACTTGATCTTTATCCAGTGTTTCGCTGTTGCGCAGGAATAAATTTGCTATTCCTTCTACGGATTCCAAGTCGATGTACGCCTTAGGTTTCTTACCAAGATCCTCTACAACCAACTTCAAACTCTCCAAACAACTGGTAAATCCAGCGAGAGCTTCATATTCATTCCGTTTGAGGAAGAAGTTGATGAGTTCGAGTGTTTTTATCTTGGACTTTATACCCGAGGGGATAGCTCTCAGCTCAAGTTCTGGTTTTTTTTCTGTGTTCAATTCGTACAAGAAAGGATTTATAAATTTGGTCGTACGGATACTAACGCTTTCCAGCTGTGGAAGTAGAAGAACTTTTGCAAGCTGTTGGCCCGGCCAGTAAACGTCGTCTATACACCCCCCATGAGAAAAGTGTTTCAGGCTGGATAGCCCCGGTAGGACTATAGGTTTCATTCCCATGTGAAGATTAAGAGTATGGTAAAGCCATGAAGTATCGCGGGTTTCGGACTGCCAGCGACCATCATAGTACGCTCCTCCATCGTCATATATACTACTAGGCTCCCATTTGTAATCGTAGCTGCCTTCACAGTACTTTGCTATCCTAATACCCTCTCGCATAGTGTGGTCGCCGTGTATTGCGTTCAGCGCTGCTTGTCCGTAATCCAAGGATTCGAGTTTCGTGGTGTAGCATAGTAAGAGTGGGAGCAGTACCTCCGCATTCATGCCGAATTCGATGGAGTAATATAAGGTTGATATGCTGGGGGAGCCATAGCCGGGGTATGGTCTGCTTCGTATATCGAACAACTTCCATTGCTTACACACTCTTTCTATTTCTTCGCGTTCAGTACTGGTCCATATCCATTTTTGCGCCCAGGTTTTTGGTTTGCGAGGAACTCGTCGGTGCCATGTGACCTTGATGGTTTTGAACCTTTCGCCTAGTTTGGGGGTTTTGAGGAGGCAGCGGATGAGTTTCCAGGTGGAGAGGGAAGGGTGATCGATTTTGAAGGTATAGTTGATGTTGCATTGGAGGGTTATGGCGTGGAAGGATTTGCAGGTTTGTGCGCAGCTGGCGAGGTCGGTGGGGGGGAATTCGTTGAATATTTGGAGAAGTGATTCTACGGGGAGGGAGGATATTGATGCCATTGTAGAATTGACTGACGGTTAATTGTGGAGTGTATTGGTTGCGTACGAAGAAGTCGTATTGGGGACTATATATATACATAAAGGGCGGAGATTCTAAGATTCTACTTGTTGGATATGAATTAGTCACTTGTACTTGGCTAGCATGCACGCCTAATACAACGCAGGTATTGCAGTGTTGTCATATATTATGGTATTGTGAGTATGGGTCTAAGCTACGAGACTAAGTAGGTATCAGTAGTATAGTGGGATGGATATCGATATCACGGTGGCTGGACAGAAGTCATGTGAGATGTGAGTTGAGAGAGCTACAAGGGCCAGCCAAGACCCCAACGTTACACCGCTGGCGTCGCCATCGTTACACAAACCTGATCGAGATACAAAAAGCATCACAGGGTCGATGTGTTGATGTTGTAAGTAAGAATACGAGTTGTGTTTGTCTGGACTGGACAACACGGTTGTTGTGTTTGACATGTTTGCGGGCTGGGGCTTCCGGATCTGGCTCAGGGGAGGTGAGAAAAACTCGTCGTCTTCTTGACTGGGCATCACCAACCTGTTTAACCGCTCCGGTTTCTCACACACCTTCCTCCGCCCAAAACGACCGTGGATTTGGCTCCGAATTCCTGTCGTTTTACTCCCACACCTTTCCGTCAGAAAAAACCAAGTGAGCAGTTTAGAGCCTCCTTCTCTATAGTTTTAAGTACTGCTGCTTTGCTTTAGTACACTATCTATCGTGTGGCTAGGATAAGGATCTGATCCGATCTGATCTTGTTCGGAGGCGGACCGTTACCGTTGTGACCGTTCCCATCCACATCCACGTCAGCCTCCTGCCCGCATATTCTGGTATTCCCATCGAGGCATTTTAGCTCTTAGCGGTGCACCTGGTGATCCCACATCCCGCATCCCATCCCATCCTATCCAAGGCAGGCATAGACGAGAAGGAAACGAACGGACGGACGGTGAAGCTTAAAGCGTCATTTGCGAGATCTCGGTGAGTTCCTGCGCTACTTTTTATTATTATTATTATTATTATTTTATTCCATGTTACCTTTACTTTTTTGATCTCTTGTCTCTGTCGCGAGTTCCTACGTACTATCCTATCTATCTATCCATCTTTGCCCCATGATGTTCCGCTGCAATAAAGCTCAAATAAAAAAACTACCCCCCCACTACATGACTATATGCTATATGGCGCGACGCACACATCGGCCTTGATTCCGTTTTGAGGCAGTTGTGTCGGTTTTGTAAAGTGCAAAGTCCAGTACAGATACTTTTAGTACATCCACACACATCCATATCCATACAGTCAGTTGGCCAGTCAGTCAGCCAGCCAGCCATACGTACATATACGATGGAATGATGGCGCGTGTCGCGAGCGCTCGTCTGTTTTGTGCACAGCTGCAAGGCCCTGTGAAGATCCGCCCGATCCCTGTTCGATTGGACATTGGTCCCTTCTACTGCTAGATCATGCTGTTTTGATTTATTTTATATTTTATTTTATTTTCCATTCTACCAGTCTTCTATCTATCTATCAATCATCATCGATTCACATGTGAATTGGGTGAGAAGAAGAAGAAGGCGAGGAAAGTGTTGAAATTACCGGGGAACAATTGTACGCGGGGCGTGTTGTTTATGCGGGCGTACCTGTGGTCCCGGCTGCCTCCTTTTTTCCCAGTGTTTTCTTCGATACTTTTTACTTGTTTCTGCCTCCAAGCAAAGCAAGAAAGCACAGCCAAAGCAAGCAGACCAAACCAAGCAAGCAAAATACGCGGATAATTCTCAACCAAAAAGACATCAGCGCCCGCCCGCCGCTTATTTTGTATCAAATCAAATCGCTAACATCGTCCAGTCGCGACTCCCCGACAGGCTCTGACATTCTAACAGACACACCTGACCGCCTGTCTGTCTCCCCTCCTCGCGACATCGCCACTGACATCGCGACCTTCACGTCTACTTCCACTCTCCTCTCCTATCCTATCCTATTCTATCATCACCCTTCACCCCCCTTCGCCATCCTAATCTAGACCCATCCCACCATACCTCTCTGGCAAGAAAGGGTGTCGCTTCAAACACGACCAAAAAAATAATTTTTTTCGCCTAGACCCTCGTCGCGACCATCGACCATCGACCATCACCATCCTTTTTACCCGTCTCGGCGTGTTTTTTGTTCTTTCTCTATCTCTCCCTCCTTTCAAGTCCAATTAATGTTCTAGGACCTGATTCGATATCTCTTTCATCGTAATCTCTCACACGTCATCCAAAAAAAAGCTTTATCGTCTCGTCCAGCATCAGCCTTCCCTGTAGGGCTGGGTTGGCGGATTGATAACTCCTCCAATCGCTTTCTGAGATGATGAACACTGGCCAAATCATGGCCACTCAGGTTCACCAGCAGCCTCACCAGCTGCATAGCAATGGCGCTACTCCTCATGCCATGGGTGGTATGATGGGAATGCAGCCGTCGCGAGAGCAGGTTCAGCAGCTCTATCAGGTATACATTACCCTCAATCATTCTCTTATATATATTTCTATATCATGTCATACTCTGTTGCTGTCCCTTTGCTAACCACCTTTAAACCTTTCAGCGATGGCAGCAGATGAAATCGGCAGGCGCTACCGATGCCACAAGTCCGGAATTCGCGCAGATGTCCGCATATCTGAGAGCATTGAGCCAGCAGCAGAACAATATGAAGCAGCAACAGCAGCAAAAGATCCAGCAGGCTCAGCAGGCTCAGCATCAGCAACATCGTCAGAATCAGGCCAACGGTGTACCTATGCAGCAGGTCAAAGGGAACGGCGTAGCCGCTCCTATTCCCGACAATTCTTCTCCTAATAACCTCCAAAAATCCCAACAATCGCCACATCCACCTGCCACACCCTCGAAACCGGACTCTGCAGCTTCGAATGCACCCAATGCTCCCCAGACACCTGCAAACTCGAAAGCTGCCGGAACAGCCAATCCTTCACCATGCTTTACCGGAGAGCAGCTGAACACGCTCAAACACCAGATCATGGCATTCAAGCTGTTGACTAGAGGTCAAGTTATACCTCCCAATCTGATGAGCATTATCACTGCCAATTCGACTGGTGCCAAGGTAGCTGCCTCGATCCCAACAACTCCCGTACCCAATTCCGATTCTGCGCCAAAATCATCTCCTAGCGAAAAGGCCGATAGCGCGATTGTCCCCGTTAGAACCGGATATGAGGACTTCACATCCCCATACACTTTATTCCTTCCGACAATATCGCATTCTGACCATGGAATTCGAGCCAATCGCCCCTTGATTCCCAGTATCATGCCTACCGGCATCGAACTTGGCCGTCTCAAGGAAGAACGCGACAAGGCAATTGCGAATCGGATCCAAGTCAGGAGGGCAGAACTCGAAGAGATGGACATAAATATCGGCACGGTCAACCGAACCACCTCGGAATTCAGCGATAAGGAACGAGCGCGCCGACTCATCGAATACAAGTCCCTTGCTCTGCTAGAGATGCAGCGTGAGATGAGGAAGCAAATGGTCCAGAACATGGTCCACTATGATAGCCTTGCTATGACGACCAACCGCTCCATGTTTAGACGAATGAAGAAGCAATCGCTACGCGAAGCTCGCATTACCGAAAAACTCGAGAAGCAGCAGCAAGAACAGCGTATCAACAGAGAAAAGCAGAAGAGAGATGAATATCTCAAAGCAGTCCTTACCCATAGCAAGGATGTGCTCTCGGCTGTCACAACTGGTACCAAGGCGCAGAAATTCGGCAAACTTATGGCTGCACATCACCAGATTATGGAGAAGGAAGAGCAAAAGAGAATCGAGAGAACGGCTAAGCAACGTCTCCAGGCTCTTAAAGCTAATGATGAAGAGGCATATCTTAAATTGCTTGACCAAGCCAAGGATACCCGTATTACCCATCTCCTCAAGCAAACGGATGGTTTCCTCAAGAACCTTGCGCAAGCCGTCAGGACACAACAACGAGACGCGCGCGAAAAGTACGGCCGTCCCGATGGGTATGTTTCCGAGGAGGAAGAAAGCGAGGACGAAGAAGACGAGGAGTCTGGCAAGAAAGTCGACTACTACGCTGTTGCTCACAGGATCAAGGAAACGGTTTCCGAACAGCCCAGTATCTTGGTTGGTGGCAAGCTCAAGGAGTATCAGCTCAAGGGTTTGCAGTGGATGGTTTCCTTATTCAACAACAACCTCAACGGTATCTTGGCAGACGAGATGGGTCTCGGAAAGACTATTCAGACTATCTCTTTGGTTACTCACCTGATAGAAAAGAAGAGTGTTACCGGGCCTTTCTTGGTCATTGTTCCACTGAGTACACTTACCAACTGGACTCTGGAGTTTGAAAAATGGGCACCGTCAATCAAGAAGATTGTCTACAAGGGACCGCCATTGGCAAGAAAGGCACATCAAGCCCAAGTTCGATCCGGCGACTTCCAAGCCGTCCTTACGACCTACGAATATATCATCAAGGACCGACCTGTCTTGTCGAAGATTAAATGGGCTTATATGATTGTCGACGAAGGTCACAGAATGAAGAACAGCGAATCCAAACTCAGCTTTACCCTTACCACCTACTACATCTGCCGTTACCGTCTCATTCTTACCGGTACTCCGCTCCAGAACAATCTTCCTGAACTTTGGGCGCTTCTGAATTTCGTCCTACCGAATATCTTCAAATCCGTCAAGAGTTTCGATGAATGGTTCAATACTCCCTTCGCTAATACTGGAGGCCAAGACAAGATGGAACTTACAGAAGAAGAGGCTCTGCTTATTATTCGACGTCTGCATAAGGTTTTGAGACCTTTCTTGTTGAGACGTCTAAAGAAGGACGTCGAGGCGGAACTGCCAGACAAGGTCGAGAAGGTTATCAAGTGCAAGTTCTCTGCGCTACAGGCCAAGCTCTACAACCAGATGAAACAGAATGGTGCTATCTACGTTGCTAGTGAAAATCAGAAATCAGGGTACGTAAATCTTCGCCTCCTTTGAGATAACCAAGCTAACCAATTTTCTTCATTATAGCCGTGTCAGTATCAAGGGTCTCAGCAACATGTTGATGCAGCTCCGAAAGATTTGCAACCATCCGTTTGTATTCGAGGATGTTGAGAATGCGATTAGTCCCGGGCCCCTTGCAAATGACTTGCTCTGGCGTACAGCCGGTAAATTTGAACTGTTGGATCGTTTGCTTCCGAAGTTCTTTGCATCCGGTCACAGAGTGAGTATATCAATAAATAATTATTTTTTGGCGATAATAGAGCTAATGCTTCGTAGGTTCTTATGTTCTTCCAGATGACACAAATCATGAATATTATGGAGGATTTCCTGAATTTCAGAGGGTGGAAGTTCATGCGTTTGGATGGTTCAACGAAGGCCGACGATCGTAGTGCGATGTTGAAGGACTTCAATGCACCTGGTTCAGACTATTTGATATTCTTGCTGTCCACACGTGCTGGTGGTCTCGGTCTCAATCTTCAAACAGCAGATACCGTCATCATTTACGACTCCGATTGGAATCCCCATCAGGATCTTCAGGCACAGGATCGTGCCCACAGAATTGGTCAAAAGAACGAGGTGCGAATCTTGCGTCTTATCACGAGCAACTCTGTGGAAGAGAAGATTTTGTCCAGGGCGCAGTACAAGCTCGATATCGATGGAAAGGTCATCCAGGCAGGTAAATTCGACAACAAGTCTAAGGACGAAGAGCGAGACGCCTTGTTGCGATCGTTACTTGAAGTTGATGAAACAGAAAAGGATGATGGAGACGAGCAGCTGGATGATGATGAGCTGAACGAAGTTTGCGCTAGAAACGACCAGGAGTTGGTGTTGTTCAGGCAGATTGATAAGGAACGAGAGGAGAACTCGCCTTACGGAGATGGTAAAAAGTTGGCTCGACTTATGGAGGAGTCTGAGCTGCCTGCTGTCTATCTACAAGAAGACATTGGCCAAGAGGTTGAGGAAATTGTTCCCACAGGTCGTGGCGCACGTGAGAGGACACAAGTCAAGTATGACGACGGCCTTACGGAAGAGCAGTGGCTCGACGCTATCGATGACGACGAGGATACCGTTGAAGATGCGATAAGACGCAAGCGTGAGTCCCAAGCGAAGCGAGCCGCCAATAAAGCTAAGAAGCAGGCGGTTGTGGATGGTGAGGAAGAAGAGGAGGCGCCTCCAACACCCGAGGAAATTCCTGTCGCGACGCCGAATAAGAGGAAGCGTGGCCGGCAGCCAAAGGCTGAGAAGCGCAAGAGGGAGGAAGAAATTGTCGAGGAGGCGCCGAAACGCAAACGCGCGAAGGGCAAGAACAGCAACGCTGATCCATTGACAAATAAGGAACGTGCGAACCTGCAAGAGGCGATGGCCAGGATCCATACCCAGGTGCTAGAACTTCCCGAAGACGAAGAGTCAGAAAGGAAATGTTCGGAACACTTTGTTGCTCTCCCGAGCAAGAAGTTCTATCCTGACTACTACAAGATCATCGCACGTCCGATATCGTTTGATATGATTCGGAAGAAGATGGATCGGGAGGATTATATGTCCTTGAACGAGTTTAAGGATGACTTCTTGACGATGTTCGCGAACGCTAAACTGTACAATGAAGAGGGTAGTATGGTGTATGAGGACGCTGTTGCTATGGAGGTAAGATGAACAACCCCGTTTCTATATTTCATACCGAGATGCTGACGATGAGACTGTAGGATGAATTCCGTACTCAGATCCAAAAGGAGGCCGAGAAGTACAACATGCCGCTCGACCTCTCCGATCCAGCGGATGCCCCCGCCATCGATAGCCTCCTCGGTGCCGTTGCTGGTGATGCTAAAGATGGATCCGCCGCTCCTACCGGATCTGCTAGTGGAACACCAGCAGCCAACCCACCGCCTATCACACCGAATATCAAGCTTAAGTTCAGCGTTGGCAAGAAGCCAGCTCCGGAGGAAGAAGAGGAAGACAGAGGGGACAGTGACGAAGGCGATGACGACTGAAAGAAGTCACGCTCATCGCTCATGAATTTGGATTGAAAAGAAAAGGGGGGATGCTTCTTTCGATTCGTCTTTACGGACTTTCTATTTCTTTATTTACTTCCCTGATGACTATACGTTTAATGATTCCACAGGACTCTCTTCTCTCCCCGCCTGTTTCCCTCCAAATGAAGCCACCCCTCCGCCTTCACTTCAGATCTTATCCGGTCTATTCTTTGTTTTTTCTTTTTTAACAATCCACATTACCCTAGCCGAGTATGTTAATATCCCACATACCTCTCTCCGGTTTTTTGTTTCAGGCTCGTGTATTGTTACTGGGCGAGGCGTTTTCCCTTTTTTACTACTACTATATAGCTTTCTCCTTTTTTTCACTTCAACTACCAGACTTGCAATTGCTAGCTTATTAGCAGTCTTCCTCTTCTTTTTTCTCTTCCCTTTCGCCTCCCTTTTTCCCATCATCGATATCAGTGTTTTTCGGTTTTATCAAGTTTGCTAGAAATATCCTGGGAGAGAAAAGAAAAGAATTCTGTGCTTCTTTTGCTGTGTTCCACACTTCTTTTCCTGTTGCTTTTCTTTTTTTTGAAGTTTATATATAGCTTATAGCTTAGTTTAGCTTTGGCGTTTCTCTTCTTCTTCTCTCCTCTTTTAGTGTGGAGGAGATAAGCAAATAAAGCATTGTGGTAATTAGGTAGTCCACTTTGGGTCCTTTTTTAATTGTAGGCGCTTTTTTGTAGATTGTAGAATTGTAGAAACTTGGGTTAGTGTTAGCCCATCGCGCCTACCCGTAGATGGTGGCATGTATACATCCTTGTGGATTTTGCGGGGCGCCGGCCGATTGATTACCTTTTAGCGAAAAACAATTCCCATCCCACTTTCAAGTTTCCTCCCAACTACTACCGCACCCCGCCACACCCCATCACGCGTAACATTTTCTCGATTACGTTCCCCATCGCTACGACACCGCGAATATAATACCGAGACCGGCCGCTCGAGAGAAAACATCTGATTGAGTTTCGTCTACTAGTCTTGTTATTCACTCGCTCACCTTTGACTGAGGTTTTTACCTATCGTTTTCTCGAGCTAGAGGGGATATAAGGAAAAAATACCACACAAAACACAACCGCCAAGATGGGTATCTCGGAGAAGATTAAAGAGTACATACACCGCCTAGGAAATTTCCGTGGATATAGAAGGGGGTAGAGATAGCTAATAGGGTTTTTGATTTTAGGATTGAGGATGAGATGAAGAGGACGCAGAAGGTATGTTGTGGCAGTAGTGTTTTCGTAATGGTTAGTTATTGGAGTTAAGAAGCTAATGGTGTTCGGTGTGGTAGAATAAAGCTACAGGTTTGTTGTAACTTATGCTTCGGTTCACTAGCAGATTAGCTGATATGGTTTTTATCCATGGGGTTATAGAATACCATTTGGGACTGTTAAAAGGGTAATGCCTGTCTACCTCCCTGCCTCCGATTATAAGGTCTACGACAAGAATGAATCTAATACCGGGTTTTGGACAAGAATAGAAAACTAGCACGGCTAAGAGCGCAATTGTTGGAACCGGGTCCGGGAGCTGGAGGTGGTGGTGGTAGTGGGTTCGATGTTAGCAAGAGTGGAGGTATGGCTTACTCCCTTTATAGTCGAGGGGAGTAGGTGGTGATACTGATTTCACTTGTTTAGATGCCAGAGTATCGCTCGTCGGTTTCCCGTCTGTCGTAAGTTCCCCTCTATACCTACATAATTTCAAATGAATATGTTGATACTAAGATAGTATAAAAACCACAGGGGAAATCCACCCTCCTAACCAAAATCACCAAAACCCGCTCCGAAGTCGCCGCCTACGCCTTTACAACCCTCACCGCCATCCCAGGAGTTCTAGAATACGAAGGCGCCGAAATCCAAATCCTCGATCTTCCTGGAATCATTGAGGGAGCTGCTGAAGGCAAAGGACGTGGCAGACAAGTCATCTCCGCTGCCAAAACCTCCGATTTAATAGTAATGGTTCTCGATGCCACCAAAAAACTTGAACAGAGGACATTATTAGAAAAGGAGTTGGAAGCCGTGGGTATAAGACTTAACCGAGAACCGCCCAATATTTATTTAAAACCAAAAAAAAGTGGAGGGATGAAGATCAATTTTATGAGTCCTCCCAAGTATTTGGATGAGAAGATGATTTATAATATTTTGAGGGATTATAAAATGTTGAATGCGGAGGTTTTGGTGAGGGATGAGAATGCTACTGTGGATGATTTTATTGATGTTATTATGGCGCCGAATAGGAAGTATATTCGGTGGTACGTACCTCCTTCTACCATTTTTTTTTTTATCATGGCTGTGACTGACGGGATTATTTGGGGTTAGTTTGTATGTGTACAACAAGATCGATTGTATTTCGAAGACATACCTGAACCAACTGGCGCGAGAACCGCATACAGTCGTCATGAGCTGTGAGTTGGATTTGGGGATCAAAGACGTCGTAGACAGGATTTGGGAGGATCTGAGGTTGTTGAGGATATACACCAAGAAGTACGATTTGTTCCCTAAGCTCCCATATATAACCCCCTTACAAACGGCAGTGTGCTAACGGAAGGGCTTTGTTGGGGAATTTTATAGGAAAGGAAGTGCCCCAGATTTCACAGAAGCACTGATCGTCCGAGACGGCAGCACGATTGAAGATGTGTGCGATCAGATTCATAGGACTATTAAGGAGAGGTTTAGGTATGCGCTTGTATGGGGTGCCAGTGCGAAACATTCACCGCAGAGGACAGGGTTGAATCATTTGGTTATGGAGGGGGATGTTGTGTCCATCTTTACAAAGTAGACGGGCCTGGGAGGGGGATAGATAAAAGAGGGGTGGTGGTAAAGATTATACGGATTTTTCTAGAAGGGAGAAGATATTTCTGTGCATAGTATTTACGATTTTTTGAGCGAAATGTTATTGTGAAGTGTTTTTATCTTCATTTTTCTCCGAGCAGGCTTTGAGTAGCCGCTTTTTTCATATCTTGTTCCGTCTATCATGTTGTATGTGTCTTCTATCTACATAATAGAGGAATCGACATGCAAAAAAGCAGATGGAAAATATTAAAATTAATAGCATCATGTTAGCCCTTCTAAGAGGTCCAAGCATTTTTACTATTAATCCAATTGATCTTCCGGGGAGGATATGGTTGCAGAATAAAGAGATAGAAACCCTTAATTTTAGGGATTTGATGATTGGGAGAGGGAGAGAGGAAGTGGGTGAGAATGGTTAAATTAATAGCATAATGCTAGCCCTTCTTGTGAGGTCCAAGCATTTAAACTATTAATTCAGCGGTTCCAGATGATATGATGGAAGATGAAGTAGTGTTTCTTTTTGCAACGATGTTTTCTTGGAGATGAGCTTGTTGAGGGAGCTCTCTCTCAAGAAAATTCGTCTGAAGATGAGGGTGTGAAGGAGAAAACAAGGCTGATGGAGTCATGAGGGATGAAGCCTTGTGTATATAATATTGAGAGAGGGAGGGAGGAAGTATGATATATAGAACGAAGGGGAGGAAGGGGCATATATCTTGCAATGATATCTTCTATGGATATCAACATCTACAGAAACTTTTTCTCAGAGTTTCAAAATCGAAAGCACTGAGAGTTGAGACAAAAGCAAGATAAAACTAAAGAACCTATGCCGTAGTAGCTTAGAAGGGAAAAGAATGAAGTCGTCCGAAAGAAACAGATAAGCAAAGTATCGACAATATACCACGCCGGGCATGCGAATAAAAGTATATAGACAACTTGTTGGTAGCCGTCCAATATCTTTCGTCCTTGTGCTCTGGATATAGTATATATAGTCGAAGAGGGAGTGGATGAGACGAAGCTTATTGCTTCCAGAGGAAGCCAGTCGCAATGCTTCCAACGATGCCGCCAACTGCAACGCCGATAGCGAGAGCGGCGATGCTGGGATGGTTGAGTTTGAAGTGGTTTGAGCCAAGTTGCTCTTGTTGAAGCAGCAACTTAGGAACCACCTCAGCAGTCTCAGAAACGACGTCTTCGGTAGTGACAACTTGGTCCGTAGAGTCGATAACGGGTTTGCCGCCAGGTTGTTGAGTTCCGGTTTGGGATTCACCTCCGGCTAGGCATGGGCCTTCCTGAAGTTGTTCGACTTCTTCGTCATCTTGGCCGCTTTCTGTCGATTCGTCATCTTCACCTTCTTCGTAGTCGTAACCCTCGTCCTCGAAGTAGTCCGGAAATTCTATTGGGGACATAGTAATACCATGCTTTCGACGGAGATCTTCTTGGATCTCGGCGTACGAATCAAGTAGGGCTTTTAGGGTTCTCAGTTCCCTCACCATCCTTTTGTTCTCTGCACGCTGGAATGAACGAAGGTCAGTTGGATCTTCGAAGAAATTCTTTTCAAGCCACGCTGTTTCTCTGAGTATTTGCTCAAGGATGGAACCGGATATGTGAATATCAGGGATAGTTCGTTTCTCCTTGTGGATTTTGAGCGTGGTGAGCAGTTCCTCTCCAGTAGTGCCTGGGAAAAGGTTGGTGTACGCAAAGATCGTATTGCGAAGCTGTTGGCGATTAAACCGAAGGTTTGCTAGCGTTAGCTGATGCATGTCAGTATTGTCAGATTGCTCGCTTGAAAGAGAGTCTTGAAGAGAAATGGGCATTGTAGAAGCGTGAGAAAGAGGGCCAGTTTCGTTATTAGACCTAGGTACAGAACTTGGGGTAGCTGCAGGGGATTCTGATGGAGATGACATTTTGGACAATGGTGTAGAGGATCGGACTGGAGAAGGATGAGGTGGTCGAGGAGATTGAAGAGAGGGAAGAAACTCGTATTCCATGATTCTGGAACGAGCTATCAAGTTGAGGATTTGGGTGTCGCTGGTGGGAGTGGAGATAGTGATGGGATGGATGGAAGGCTCTGGATTCAGGGAGGTTGGAGAGGTCTCATAATTGTACATGAGGAGCTCTTCAGGAGATTCATTCTGCTGGAGAGGAGGTGAGAACGTGGTGGAATCCCCGTCCAGCTCGGACAGTGGTGAAGTACGTGGGAACGTGGGAACTGGGCGGAGGCATCATGAGATGAAGAGAAATATGTGTACCTAATGCAATTGAACGATGGACAGCAAGACTGCGAGGAAATAACGATTTGAACGATGCCCTGGTGGACAGAAGATGAATTGATTGATGAGATAGATGAGATAGGAGGAGGAGGAGAGAATAGATGGAGGTTATGCTTTCAGAAGGATGTAAAATGTGTGGACAACCCCTTCCAGACAAATTCCAACATATTCCACACAACCCTCTATCTACTTCCAAAGCACCACCAGTATCTCAGTCGTAGGTTACGGTATTCCCAAGTATTATCATTTCCAGAAAGTAAGTAGAAAACCCTCACTCGACCAATAATGTCAAAGAAAAGTTGCAGGTGTTATCTTCAATTCAAACAGCGGTGCTGCCATGTCCAGAACCTCCACCATCACGGCCATCTCCATCGTTTCCTTTTTTCTTCATGCCGCTCATCTTTCCATCAACATGGAGTTGGTGAGTACCAAGCAAGGCAGCAATTTGTTTGTCGAGCTCTGCCTTAGCTCTTTGAAGGCGTCTCTCTTCGGTTCGGATCTGTCGCATTGCGACTTGGACGAGTTGTCCTTGAATCGCGAGACGTGCCATATGGTTATGGTGGAAGACAAGTTGCTCAGCTAAGGCCGGGCCAAAGCGGGCATAGAGAACCTCAGGGGGTGGTGGGGATGGGGTGCGAGCAGCACTGAAGGTTGGGGTTGAGCGGTGGGATGGAGGGGTGCTTGGTGGAGTGCTATGTCCACTAGATCCACCTTGTTCGTTGGAGGAGTCTAGATTAAAATCAGCTGTTATGTCTCTATTCTTTATACTGAGAATATCTGGGTATTCGTTTTTATATTTACCTCCAGCTGAAGCTTGTGGGCTAGTGGAACTCATCGTTGTGAAGATTAGAATGAATGTTTGGTTGATTTAATCGAAGCAAAGTATCGTTGGCAAGTGGAGTGCGTGATTATGGCAGCTCGCGTCCTTGACCGTGCTTTGTGATGCTTGATGGGTATGATGTTGAAGAGAGGAACGAAATGGGGAGGTTGATGTTTGGAAGAGGCCGTGTTCATGGAATGACCTAGGCAGTCTACGTTCATCCATGTACAAGGGGAAATTATTAGGAAAAGCGGGTACAATATCGTCCAGAACGTCAAGGTTATGATTTATCTAAATATGTGTCACTATATATATCAAATAAGTAAAGTATATACATCAATGGCAATATTCCCTCGGGATGTGTCGTTAAAAAGTATCTCAACGGTCATACCACCCAACATTTTCTATACAAGCCCCTTGACTAGTCAACTGAAATCGCCTTCTACAAACACTGAGAGTAGTAATCGTTCGAGAATTTACAAGTACTCGATGTGCAGCAAGTTGGGCCGGTCCAACCGATGCCACCGCATTGACCGTAGAGCGCAGCGCATGAACCGCCTCCTGTTGTCGTTGTGGTCCTGGAAGTAGTAGCAGCCGTTGTAGCAGCCCTAGAAGTAGTAGTAGCAGCTGTAGTCGTAGTGCCTCCAGATGGAAGAGTACCGGACAAAGTGAAATATGTGTTCGCAGCAAAGCTCTGGCCTTCGTAGAATGGCACAAAGGTGGTGGTTGCACCATTAACCTTGCCGGAAAAGGTCAGACTGGAGGTGCTCGTTCTGAGTAGAGAAGATAAATCAATAGTTGGTCTCGTCGTGGCGCCGTTATTGGCTGTCAGAACGACTGGTCCATAAGCAATTGCTCCGATCTGGTTGTTGTCGTTGGCGACAACAGTCCTAAACTTCATCGGGAGCGTAATTGTGACAGTATCACCAGATGCCCATGTGCGTGAGATTGTAGCATACGAGCCCGGGGATACGGAAACTCCAGCAGGGCTACCATTGACCAAAATCGAAGCACCAGAGGTCCATGCTGGAATACGGATCTTTAGAGCGAACGACCCACTACCACTAATAGTGAGTGTAGTTGTGTCGCTGATAGGATATGTCGTCGTCTGAGTGACTTGAATATTCCTTGCTGACCAGTTCAAAACTGACGACGTGAAAAGGTTAACATACAGCGAGGAACTATCAGACCAGTAAACCGAGTCCATATGCTTTGTATTGGCTTCCACACCAGTACCTTGACAGCACCAGAAAGAATTATAATCAGTAGACCATGTGCCGCCTCCCCAAGCAGGACCCAAACCGCGCTTTGCGCCAGGATTGAGGGAAGTGAAGTAGGTTATATGTCCATGGCTGTCACTCGGGTTCTGAGCAGCGACGATGTGGTTGTACAGGGTGCGCTCGTAAAAGTCGAAATAGGCGGAATTGGTAGGCTCGATTGACCACAGTTGACGAGTCAATTTTAGCATGTTGTATGAATTGCAATGTTCGCAGGTATCAGTTGACAGGTAACCGGCGATGGCGTTCGCTGGACGAAAGTGTTCTGCCTGGCTGTTACCTCCAATGGCGTATGAATGTGTGTTCACCACCATATTCCAAGCATTTTTTGCGATTGAGAGATATTTGGTGTTTCCGGTTGCCTTATAATTGCGAATGGCCCCGAGCCATTTTGGAATATTGGTATTCGCATGCCGTCCATTGAGGTTATCTTGATTGTTGGCTAGAGGGTCCTCAACTGCGGCATGGTAGAAACGACCGGCAGTCGTAAGCCATTTTGAATCACCACTCTGGAAGTATATATCCGTTAATACCTCCATCATACCGCCAAACTCCGTGTTCAGAACGCTTTGCATCTGGCTTGAACTCAGCCTCGCTGTTCTGGTGTCAACCCAGCCCGCCAAAGCCAGGCAGGCGGTCCTAGCATTGGAGTCGCCAATATTGCGCCACACGTCCAGAAGTCCAGCAAGAGTTTTGTGGATCGCATAGTAGGGAACATTGCCATTGGTAAGCGTTCCCCCCTCCATAGCGGTGAATTCGGACTCTGGGAAGCCCGAAAGGTAGCCAGAGGAGAAACCAGCAGCGCCGTTATTATTTTGGCATTGGACCATGGCAGCAGTCATGGCCTGAGCCTGGCTTCTACAAGTCGTGTCCTTCAACGTAGCGTAGCATTGTGCCCACGCGGTAAGAAAATGACCTTGGACGTGGCTACGGAATGGAAATGATGGATCATCCCATCCGCCGTTCTTTGTCGCACCGTTCGTGGATAGCTTGTGGTTATTGCGGAAAACGTACAACAGTCGGTTGACGTCAACGAATTTGAGATAAGATAGAGTGCGAGCTTGGTTATCCCATAATCTACCACTGTTGAGAGTGACTTGGCTGATATCAATTGGGAATGCGGTAGTATATCCTTCTGCTTTGGATGGAGGACTGACTTGACCAGAGACCGGGGCAAGGAGAAAACCAGCAGCTAGGAACAGGCCCACTTTCAGAGTCTGCGCAAGGCTCATAGGATGGGAAGTCTGAGAAGACATAATGAAAAAAGTCCGCCAATTGCAACCTGAAGACTTGATGTCAATACGAAATTCTAGCATAAGATCCGGGAGCACTGGTTGGAAAGCGCCATGTTTATATACCCTCTCCCACAGTATTGATTCGAACTAGGTACATGGCTCACATATAGGAAGCACAATAATAGATATTTTCACATCTTCACTTCGTGGGAACAAAACTCTCCGTAGATCCGGACAATGGATTTGAGCCAAATTCAGCGAGTTGAGGTAGAGCCGTATGAGGAAGTCGTATCGGAGCCATGTAACCCGGTCAGTCTCGACATGGCTCGGTAGCCTGCTCGGGTAGTTAGTTGTTCAAGCTTCCTCCAAGTCTACTAGTTTTCCAATTTGCTTCAGATACAATATGCTTTCCTATAGCCAAGCTCTTGAAAGTCTGCCTTGGGGTAGTATTTAACCGGAATACCCAGTCTAACCTGGGGTATCCTGCCGAAGGAACCGTGGTCGTTTAAGCCATTATCCGTGGTACCGCAGTGGGGTTTTTCGCTAATTCGTTAATGCAACCCCGCCGAACATGCCTCTACAACGAGGATTCGAGGCTACTACAACGGGAATCTAACCTACATTCCGAAAATATGTTAACATTGTGGCAACCCGTATAATTATATATATCCATAAAAGGTCAAACATAGTTAACCTCGGTTTTAATTCTTCCAGCTGTTGTAAGTACAGTGTAACGGGGCTCATGAACTTACCGCAAGCTTTCTGCTAAAACCTTCGATAATAGAATTGATTAATCCTTAGTACTATACTGGGAAAAATTTTAACTATGCTCAGAGGGTCCTTTCCTATAGTTCGCATTTGACCGACGGGTTTGAAAGTTAACCATCAAGTATGGAGTAAACCCGGAGCGGTATTGTGAATATATGGGAGTAATGCCCATGCAAGGTTGCAACAGCCCATCGTTAATTGCAGCTGATTAAATATAATGAATCCGAAGTTTTGATAGTACTAGTTTATCCGTTTACCCTTAGTCAAGCTACACATTATGCATATCCTACACATCACGTATTGACTGATGAGAGTCGTATGCAAATACGCGCGCTATGCCGGGATTTTTTAGGGACAGGTTTACAAAGAAGGGGAGATGGAATTCTCGAAAAGATTGTACCATGGTATCAACCCTTGTTTGCCTCGTGGGCACCGGTTTCCAGACCGATCCCAAATAAAGTCTCGGAATCAATACCGGATATGCTATTGGATTCTTCTGCGGAAATATACTCGGAGAAGACAGCCCTAGTATATAGATATATATCCCGTAGTCATGTCGCATATAAATTTAGCCCCAGCAGCGCAATCATTTGCCCAATGGATTCGCTCCACCTGCCTATTGCTCTTAAAATTTCAGCAGAAGAGCGGCGTTCCCAAATGTCATACGATCGAGTTGCGGAACTTCAAACTAAATATTTATTGGTATATCCGGAGACAGTAGAAACAAATTCTGCCTAGAGATTTTGAATTGCTTGTTCACACAGAAACTTTCGAGGGCTTTCCAGAGGGGCCGGGTAACTGTTTTGAAAAATAGGGAAAATACGAGAAAACAATTGCGACTTCGTTCAATCTCGTTAGCGATGTCATATCGGCTTTAATATATAAAGGACTCATACGAGAAGGATATCGCTTATGGTTATAGCGGTGCCGAAGATTCGGCAGTTGCAAAGTCGGCCTCTTAGGGATATTGAAATTGCATGTCTGTAGTTGTATACCTATGTAACGAGAGAGTTTTGTAAGAAGGTATAGAGAAAGGAAATGGGAAGAAGTAGCTACAGGCATTGAAGCACGTTCTGAACAATGCGTAATCATATAGCATAGTGCATCCGTACTTTTGCAAACGAACAATCCTCTCGTTCTCACCACCATCAGGAGCGATGTGAGTTGAAGGGAAATATACCCTCACCACCAACTCGTATTCTAGAGCTGTACCATGAATATCCCCGGTGATACGTCTTCGCTACCATCGAAATTCCCCAAATACTATATATATTCGCATAGCGAGCTTAGCTGCACGTGTGTTGTACTAGAGGTCGCTAGTGTTGCATTTTATCCCCGCTGTTACACAAAAACGTTGAGGACCTTAAACCAAGACTTCCTCAAAGCGAAGTTGCACCGGTGCTAGCAGATATCAGCTGGTAATGGGGAAGACGTTTAGCGTTTCATGTTTCGGATATCTCAAAAGGTTCCGTTTGTTTAGTAGACTGTCAGTAGTTGTAGAGCTTTGCGACTACAGAGGAGCATATAAGGCCTAGGCCCCAATCTTGAATTGATATCCTTAACTTAGATTTCGATATAGGATTGTGGAAACCAAATATTGAATCGCAAGAACACCATTCCAATTAAACCAGACACTAGTAGCTAAACGAATGAATGAATTATCCCAATTCCGTATGACATAACCTTCTCATAAAAGGAACCCAAAAATAATGCACTCCCAAGAAGATACGAGTTCCCAGACCCAAAACCCTCTTTAAACCCGCCTTTCCATAATCCATTCCATATCTAGACTCCGTTTACACAATATTGCACATACCCTTCCTTTCCAGGGCACTAATCCTTTCATTCAGGGTTCTAACCTCCTCATCCTTCATCCTCTTCTCGTCCGCCAACATTCTCTCCATATCGCTCAGCAGCTTGCTATAATGCTCTCTAAGCGCCTGCACAGCCGCCTCGTTCTTCTCCTCCTGGGTCCTCATGATCATCTCCCTCATTTCTTTCATCTCTCTCTGGTGTTGCTCTTTGACTCTTGCCAATTCTTCCATGACCTCTCTTCCTGCAGCGGTATCCTTGAGCGCTTTGTTCCCCTTACCCATCTCCTCTTGCAATTGCAGATAGAAACCCTTATTCTCCATCAAGTGACCCGCAATTTCTCTAGCCGACTCAGGTGTACCCTTATACTTGACAACCTTAGCCTCAAACATCAACAAGACCTTCCAGAATTTCTCCTTCAACTCCTTTTCCCGCTTCGCACCTTCCTCAGCGGTAACTTTATCCCACATACTAGTCGTCAACAGCACATTCTTTAAATTCTTCTCTCCGGTAAGTTTCCTGAACATCTCCAAATTCTTGGTCGCAGGGTTGGTCATGCGGTTTTCGGAGATGGGGTGGAGGTAGATGATACCGTGGAGTTTCATGTCTTTACTATACGCTGCGGCGAGGTAGTCTGCGATCATTTCTAGAACCTCGGTGTCGGAGAGGTATGTATCGCTAAAGCCGGGAGTGTCGACGAAACGGACTGTAGTGTCATCAATTCTAGTTTCGTGAACTGAAACATCGCGGGTGCAGGATTCAAGACTGTGGCCGATGTTGAGGTTGGAGATTCCTGTGGCTTTGGAGATGAATGTTGTTTTACCAGCACCGGTCATTCTATTCCCCGTGAGACACTAATTGGTATATTATTGAACGAAGTACTGGAGAGAGTAGTAAATCTTACCCCATAACAGCGATGAGAACCTCCTTATCCTTTCCCCAATCCATATGGCTCTTCAACGTTTTATAGATCTTCCTACTGCCAGAGTAGATACTATACCCTCCCTCGGTAGTCTCACTGATATTCCCGGTCGAAACGAACGAATCTTCCAGACTCGACTCTCCCATTTTCTGGGACATGGCGTCCATTTGTGCGACGTAACTTGCAGGTTTTGGAGGAACAGGTGGAGATACTGCTTCCTTTCCTTTAGGTGCAGATTCAGTGAGCGGAGGGGCCTGTGGAGTGTTATTGTCTGATGTGGTGGGGGAGAGCGGGAGACGACCGACAGAGCCGCCGCTGGCGGTGGAAGACTGCGTTGGCGGTGTTGGTGGCGGTACTTCCACTTCAGTGGCGTCGTCGATGAGATCGAAATCGTCGTCGTCGGCGGTGTACTGTGGGACGACTGGGTTCTTAGTCATTTTGGATATCTCAAGTTGCTGATAAAATTTGGTAAAAAGAAATCGAAGCTCGAGAAGATTCTGGGAGATGGAAAGATGATGTTTTAAAAAAGAAGAAGGGGAAGAGCTTAAGAGAGAGGGTAATCGACTGGCCTTATTTTCTGGAGGCGGACGTAGCCAAAGGCGTGTTGTGGCGAAGATGCCCGGATTTCAGCTTGGCGGCTTTTGCAGCTTTGAGCTTGCGTGGACATGTCGACCCGTCCAATAACAACATCCGCGCCAGGCAGCCTTGTTATCCAAATGGAGGTCGATAACCCAGCTCCAGTCGCTGAAGTGGCGCCGGCGATAAGGACCTCGAAGGAAAAATCACAGCCTCAAAAGCACAATGAGCAGCGGTTTACGGTTCGGAAGCCTGAATGGCAGTACCTACATCTTAGAATGCATGTTCTTTTTCTCGCAATTTTTATTTTATAGAAATAAGCAGCATAGTATGCTAATTGAGATTCATAGGATATTCGATCCACCCCATCCACCAACTTATACTTCTCCATCATACCCTCCCGACCTGCTCACGTGGAAAACACACCTTTCAAGCGCGTTAAACCAGTTCCTTGGCCTCTCTGGCACCGCGATATCGGTTGATTTCCTACACCTACAAGGACCAGAAGTATACATAAGGATTCCAAGGGAGGATGCGACAAGGTTTATTGCAGGAATCAGCGGGTGGGGAGGGGAAATTGAGGGCAGGAATGTGGGATTCAGGGTTCTAGGGAGTACGGAGTTTTTGATGGGAATCATAGGAGGAGATGGGAGGGATATTTTTGTTTGAATTGGGTCCGGGGGGGTTAAAGATATCGATTGAGGGATATGGCAATTGGCTACTATGGATAGATGGATATCTGTCTGGTATCTTTCTGGTGTGATCGCGGTTTATATATCGTATCGTACATGAACGCCATTCTTTGATCTGAAAAGAATTATACAGGACAGCCCCTACTTCCTCCCATCCGACTTATCATTGGGCCATCGCGTCTGCTCATTATGAGCACTATCAGGCTCGACATTCGAAGGACCGGCAGTCGTCCGGGTCGGGGTCTTTGACTCGCTGGCAGGTTTGCTTGTGGTTTCTTCATGGGGCTTCGAAGCCGTATCCGGCGGCGTGATGTTATCCGCCGACATTCGCTTGACTATCGGCCGGCACTTCAGTCAATTGCTATTCAATACTAAGAATATGTTGAGGGAGAGAGGGAAATACATACTATCCTGCCCAAAATCTAGCAGTTCACGGTTTGTTTTCTGGGACATGGTATTGTTTGAGGGAGATATATATTCTGAATCGATTCCGGATGTCGAGTGGGTAGAGCTCTTGATAAATTATATTATAAGCGCAGATATTGATGCTATATAATTTTTAGTGTCTCTATAACGGATATCAATACAAATCTAATCTCGTCCTTCATATACTACTATAGCTAACTCGATGATTAAGCAATTAATATTTTTGCCCCAAACCTTGTGTTCGACGTCATATGCTGCATCATACCGCTCTGAGGCCAGAAAGAAGTTTGCCAAGGAACGTCATGAAAATATCGCCGTCCAAGCCAAGGAGTCTACCGAATGCTATAAAGCGCACAACAGGCTTTGTACATTTGAACAAGAAAGAACCAATTTATCCCTGGAGGCTGTTTATGGGGCGGCACTATGAGATATATAGTACATTAGATAAAAACCCATGCACGTGTTTTTTGGACGTCAAAATCCTCGGACGGGGCCGTCGACGAATTTAAGGTTCAACACGTGGATCATTTGAAGGTCTTCGATACTTCATGACGAAGCCATATAGGTATACTTCGTAGTAATGGAACATAGATAAAGAGAGTGGTGTATAAAGAGTAATAAGATCATCGTATCATTTTTGGGTCATAGCTAGTTCAAGGCCAGAAGGCCCTACCGTCACCAATAATATGCAGCACTCCAGGCCACCATCAGTGGCAGGCGAGTCTATATAGAAGTATCGAGAAAAAAGCATCTCGACAAGCAGATGAAAAAATGCTAAAAGCAAAGACAGAAGAATAAACAGAAGAGTATATAAACAAAACGCAGGGCTCCAGCGAAATATGCAGATGAATGTAAAAAATGGGAAACAAAAAAAATGCCAGCTTCATGAAAAGGGTACTCCGGCCTTTGTCGTGCATGTCGTATGTAACTAAACTAATGATGTCCATAATACCCTTTCGTACCCATGATAAAAAATAAAAATAAAAGTGAGAACACTGTCATGATAGTCCTCCACCTGATATCATTTAATTCCTTCCTTAACCGACCACCATCTTCATAAAAGGAAATCCGAGAAGTTCTTCAGCAGTCGGACGCTTAGTGTGGTCAATGATAAAGGTCTTCTCCAGGAAGGTTGTCGCCTCCGCTGAACACTTGGCCGGAATCGTCGGTGTTATCGACAAACTTCCGATCTTGAAGATGGCCTGGAATTGTGAACAGTCTGGGAAGGGATGGTCTCCTGTAAACATCTCCACTATGAGACATCCAAGGGACCAGATGTCGGCTTTGCGAGTGTAGGCGGTTTGTTTGACGACCTCGGGCGCCATCCAGAAAACGGAGCCTTGCATCGATGCACGGTGGCTCATAGCCTGCGACAACAATCCGGATTCTACCTTCTTGCTAATACCGAAATCGGAAATCTTGATGCCACCGCGGTTGTCGACTAGAACGTTGGCGCCCTTGATGTCACGATGAATGATGTCCTTGTTGTGTAGGTAGTTAAGACCAGCAAGGATCTGACGGACGAAGTTTCGAATCAAAGGTTCTGGAAGGGGCCCGTATTGATTGAGCATGGCAGCGACGGATCCACCTGGAACGTACTCAAGGAATATATTGAGGCAATCCGGTTCGGAATCGGATCCGAGGTACTGCACGATATTCTCGTGTTGGAGATCCTTGAGAAGGGCAATTTCTCGCTCCAAAGACTCCATCATAGACTTCTTCCTGGCCTCTCCATGCCCTGCATTCGAAGGAACTTGCTTGACGGCCATCAATGCTCCGCTCATAGCGTCTAGGGCAAGGTAGACGCTTCCGAAGGAACCTTGCCCAATCAGAGCACCTCGGATCCAACGCATTCCATTCGAACTAGTGTGGAGATTGGCATCCTCGCCCTCAGCATCTTCGTCGTCTTCTTCATCTTCATCGTCGTCATAGTCATCATCGTCTTCTTCTTCCTCCTCTTCATCGTCGTAATCATCTTGAGCGCTCGCTACACTAAGTCTTTCCGCAGCGCCATCCGGAACATCATCTGACTTGGCAGTGAGTTTCTTAATCGTATCAGGGCCGGCAGTATCCTCATCTTCGTCGTCATCCTTCGCATCCTTGTCCTCGTAATTGAGGAGCTGCATGAGGAGATTATGATGCTGCATTGGTGAAGTTTTGATGACGGGTGGTGCAGGTGCCAATCCGCTAGCCCTTGGCTCCTCCGGCTCTGTGTCCATATCAGTGGTGCTAGTGTTATCACTCTCATCAAGATACGACTTCGAGTCATCAGTGTCGGCCTCAGAAAGCGTAGTGCTGAAACGTGGGCGGAGGGTCTGGCTCTTTGGCAGACGAGGAGTCACAACCTCTTCTTCAAGCATGGACAGACTCTGGTTGACTGAATAGTTCGAGACTGGCCGTCTGGACATTGGTCGACGTCTCTTACCGCCAACATCAACTCCTGCACCGCTCTTCGAGGCGTTAAGCCAGGCATCCCCAATGCTTGGAACGGGTGGAGCACCATTGATAGAGTCTGCAAAGCTCATTGTAGTGGCAGTACTCATCCTGCTAGCGGTGCTCATACGGCTCATGCGATTCATATGGCGAGAGTGCCTCATAGAATTTCGGATCGTCTTCTTAAGGACTTTAGAATCCTGGTCAGGAAAGTACTCGGCCAGGTTGGAGCTGATGAGTTCGCTAGGTGGCCTCTGCCCGAAGAAGTCCTTGAGTGGCTTCGGCACCCCGCTATCTCGAGATGTGTAGGAAAGAGCAGGAGAGATAGGACGGGAATTATTGGCTCCAGGCGGTTCTAATAAGTTTGACTTTGAAGACTCCGACTTCAACGTATTCGGGACGTCGTTCTGAGCCTGTTGCGCGTCATACTCTTGGAGTTGCTGTTGTAACACCTGCTGCTGCTTCGCAAACTCTGCTTGCTCTTTTGCGATCTCTTGTGCGCGCTGATATTCGGGAACGGTGGGTGCGGACGGGTATCCATTCTTCCTTGGTCGTAAAATCAAACGTTCCCGTTCTGGTCGGCTTACGTCGTGGCAAATCTTGACAAGCTCTGCATCGGAAAGGTATCTTGTGCTCTTGTCGGCTGTAACGAATACAGACCAATTGACCGGATTTTCGTTCAACCCGAACTTCTTCAAGGCTCTCTGCAAGATCAGATCGGCTGTCTTAGCCCCACTGATAGCAACAACTCTAGTGCTGCCTTCGGAGCCAATGAATTTGACATAGTTCTAGAGCCACCAGCGTTAGTCATGACCAGCAGACCAACATAGAAGACTAAGAATAATCAGAAGGAGAGTAGTACGGGCTGCACGTTGGGCATCTTCATGATACCACCATCTATACTAGGCTTCGTCCCATGCTTGGGGATAAAACCACTTGATTGAGTCGCAGATGCTAGCCCGGCCGACTTTTGTCCGTCGGATATAGCGGTTACTGGACGAGCGGTCGCTGGCGCCGAACCAGCACTGTTTGGTGCATATTTATAGGTATTAGAGCGGCCGAGATCACCCTTTGCTCTGGAGCGGAATTTGTCATCTTTCGGGCTCTCCTCGGCGGCATATGGATTCCGTCCGACTCCAGGAGACGAACTCGAGAAGCTTCCGGCCCTCGGGGCGTCGTAGGAAGGACTGATAGATGGGATAGTGGCGATACTGTCGAGAGCAACGAGTGTTTTCTGAGGTAGTGGGTGTTAGCGCGGCCATCCGAACTCTCCAAGCGAATCTTGTAAGACATACCCGATTCCTATTCTTGACCGAACTCGCTGTGATCTTATTTCGAAGGGCCTTGATAGCAGCATAAATACGGACTCGGTCGCCGACTTTTGTAATGCCAAGCTGCTTGAGAATAGCCTGTTCGACGTCAAGTAGTGTATCGCCAGTGATATTGTTCCCTGGTTCAAAAAAAAAAGTCAGCAACACAACTAGGTCCATGTGTTCCTGCAGGCAGCGTGTACGCCATGTGCCCCGCTTCCAAACAGAGAAAAGAACGTTGCAGGTAACTTACGTCGGAATATGCCTTCGTATTGGGCGCAGTTGATGGTTCCTAGCCATTCACCGACTCGGACTTCGTCCCAGTTCCTATGATGAAGTGTTGTGGTGAGTGAGCCGTTCAAAACTGGTGGGATTCGCCGTGTGAGGAAGGAGACCTACCTAACATCGTCTGGATTGTGGAAATGCTCAGAGAACTCTGAGTTCGTAGGAGACGGTCCTGCCGGGTGGTATGGCACCGAGACATATGTCGGATTGTGTGTATACTGTGATTTCGAGGCGAGCAGCGCCATGGTGGAGATGTTGGTGGTTCGATGAGTAGTATCTAGTCTATAGACACACACAGGTTGACGGAGAGGTGAGAAGAGGAGGGAGGTGAGTCGATGTGTTGTTTAAGAGTTGAAGGGAAGTTGAGTGGAAGGCGACGGCTTGGTCGGATGAAAAAGAAGTAAAGAAGAAAAGAAAGCAAGCAAGCAAGTAAGGAACAGAAAGTGAACAGTGGAGAGTGAACAGGGACAAAGTCCAGCTGGCTGGATCTAAGAATAAAGCAAGGTAAAAGCAAGGTAAAAGCAAAGCAACCTGCACAATGCCACTGGTCAATGACCGGGATCGATGTATAAAATAGATTAACGACGACGAAGTCCTGGCGAAGAAAAGTGTCGAGTTCGAGTCCAGCAAAAAACTATAAATGATCCGGCACTCCAACAGCCAACATAGTATTATTATATTATAGACTGCAATTGTGCCTATTAATATTGCAATGGCTATCTCTCCTTTCCAACCTCGACGCAACCGGTATTAATTGCAACTGCAACTAATGTACGTAGGTGCGTAGGCAGGTATGTAGTATTGAATCCCCCCTGTTTCGTTTCTCAGGAGCAGATCATTCAGGTCGATGGGTATCGGTGTGGTTGTGGTTGTAATGGGTACTTGTCCTGTACCTTCAATGGACCCTGGCGTCCCTTTTTATCGTTCGGAGTATTTGCTGATGAAGGGATTTATCGGGAAGCAGGTGAACAAATTGCAAATAGAAAGGATTATATCCAGCTTGAACCCAGCAAACTGTTATGCGAATGGGAAACGCTCCTGACGAAAACAATAAAAGAAAAGAGAGGCCCTCGCCGTCATCTTATTATGAACACCCCGGTGTCGAGCAGGTATTGGTGACCTGAAAGTTACCTTCTCACAATCGGAGTCTTCGGGGTCTTCTGCCTGTCTTGAAACGACCTTAACTAATACGGATGCGGGAGGCGAGTAAGCCTACGTTCAACGAAACCCCGAGGCACCCAAAGGCCCATTCAATTCGCCTTTTGGGGCCCTTCATGGTCTCAGCTAAGGTATCAGCTTGCAGCCGGGCCCGCCGCGCTACTGCATGACTGGCTGTCGTCAATGGCTTTGGCGGCCTGGCTGTCAAACAACGACTGGAAGAGAAAGTGGGCCATGTTGCAAATAGGAAGACCCTTGTCTGTGTTCGGGATAGCGCAATCTCAGCCAGTCAGAGAGAAACTGTAGCCGCTTCCTCTCACTGGCCAGTTGCCTCATTATTGGCGTCCAAGCCTAGACGAAATTATCGTCAAATCTTTGAAGCCGAAGGCAATCACAGTGATAGCCGGCTATTACTGCTCGTATTCAGAAATAGCGGCGACGATGAGTAAACTGCACTAACGATCCGGCAAACTGCCTCGAACATTTCAAAGATTCGTTCCTATGAATCCGATGGGTTCCTGAGAAGTTAAATTGGACATCGTAAAGATGAGACAGGGCCTGGCAGCAAGGATTTATTCCACAAACTATCCATCCAGGCGAATTCCACCAACGAACTCCGAACGTAAAGCGAGAGCATGGCAAAGCTAAGCACCGTCGAAGAGCACCAAATGCTGCGCCGGGCCGTTGCCTTGTGACGGTTAAATTCAACAATCAAAAACCTGCGCGCATTTTGCATTGACGCTCTATTGTTTGCTGACCCGCATCGACGCATTCATTAATTGTCTCCGCAATATGATAATATCTTTTGAACTCATGAAGCCTTGTATCGGCCAACAGAACCGTCGGCACAGTCGCTGATGGATCTTCATTACGTACTCCGTACTCATTGGCAATTGCTATCCCGAACCCTGTGTGACAGTTCTAGCTTCTGTATGCTTCCGAATGCCTAACCCGGATGTTACAACAATACAACCTTGGAACAAAACCGCAATCATGGCCCTTGGGAAACAATAGGAGCCTCAAAATCCCTTTTCATAACAAATGTACAAACTATCACCAACTCCGCTTCAGAGATCAGTTTCCAGCCCTTGAGAATCTGTTTCCCCGGGCGGAGCGGCCCAAATGTCCAATATATCCCAGTTGATAATGACTAGTTGATTTTTCTGAGGAAGAAACAAAACACGGCGAGACATGCCATCGATTGATATTCCTAAATAATCTCCAGATTGAGTTACTCATATACGAAATATGGTATTTCTCAAATACAATTTATTACCCAACCCGGATGCGCTTAGCAAACTTGGAAATAAAAATACCTGAAAATTTTCATTGTGTTTGTTCTCCCTCCTCGAAAGTACGGAGCGATGGGGGTAACCGTTTCGGTTTCAGTTCATTGTAGACAGTATTTCACCCTCATTCAACACATGCTTCAGGTATGGTTGGTGTGCGTATGCGTGTGACGAACGCCGCATTTGCCGTAGTGGTGCGTGGAACGGGGCAAAGCCACAGGTTTCGGAGACTCGGTTAGGCTTGCATGGCGCATAGTGGGTCCCAGGGCTTTTTCTTGTTCTCCACTATGCGCTTCATGATGAGAAGGTTGAAGCGATTGTCTACCCCCTTGATTTTTGGTAACGAAAATCCTACACTTTTCTTTCTTTTCCTTAAAGTATCGATATGGAGAAACGTGGCTTGGGGGAGAAACGGTAAACGTCGTTGAGATTGGATAGGGATATTTGTGATAAGTTGTTTTGGGAGATTCCTAAAATTACCAAGTATAGCATTTTTGTATATTCGGAGATCTGTTTGAGAGATCTAAAGTAAACTATCGGATTGCTCAAGACCTCGAAGGTATACAATTGCGTAATTCCAACTAGACGAGAAAGCTTGAGGTCACTAGGGCGTGTAATGCTTATTGTTTAGAGGGAACTGTGCGGCACTGCCATGGCGCCATGAAAGCATTACGTTCTCCGCACATTTGACCATGGTTGGATGAAAGGTACAAGTCAGGAATGTTGGATTAAATGGAGAGTCATATGTCATAGTCAGGTATATCGAGTGCAGTTAATGTGCCCTGAGCTAAGCTGTGTCTATTCCATTATTCATATTTCTAATCTTGATTTAGACGTCCTAGTTCGAGGTACTCGAGTCATGGCACTGTAAGAGCGAGTAAATTCCACCTGTATATAGCTAAGCTTTCGAACGATAAGGAAACCTTGATAACGATCCTAAGAATAAACACGACGAACTCGAGTATTCGATACACCCGGGTACCCCTGCAATTCACTACCTTAGTCATAAATCTGCAGATGAAATCTCAACCAACATGATCGTAGAACACCCCAGACATCCAACAGTAATATGTGAAACCGCGGTACCGCGGTACCGACATTTACAACTGATAACACATAGGGCACATGAAGCAAAGAAGATAACATCGGGTTTCAAGTCCTTGATATGACAGTGTATCAGGATGGTTTCTGAATACTTTGCCTCGAGCGCTTTTCTTCGAGTCTAGAATTCTCTAGGCAAGAACGTTGACGGGACAGTGCAGTGCCACTAACCTAGAACTATGAACACTCGGTTGCCGCGGGTTAAGGGGAAGGGAGAAATATGAATGTAATGGTATTTTATTCATCGAAGGATAGTTAGTGACTTCCAGGTATTCGCTACTAAGACTCGATTGAAGCTTAGGGGAAGTACTAGAGTGGTTAGTGGCGGTATGCTACAGAACGTTACAATCTCGAAGCGAGAAATGCTTGGTTCAAGTGTATAAGGCCGTGTCGCTGTCGTATTCGCTATTACAATTAATGGTTGCTGCTCGAATCAAGCTTCGTAGCCCGACAATAGATCTGGGTGCGGTTTCGCCTTCTACTTCGGAAGGGCATCGTGGCCTTTCTATTTGCTAGAATTTAAGAGCTAATCACTGTATGCCCAAAGGGTATAGAATACGTGGATATATAACTGTACATGTGTAAGTTCTATCTCAATGGCCTTTAATCCTAGCCTCGCATCTATCTTCATTCATAGGCTGTCCTAGCTCCAGATCTGGCTGCACTGGAACGGCGCTTGTGGTATTTTGGATGCCGTTGTGTTGTGGCGACCGAGCCGATGTTTAAGCGACGTTGGGGAGCGTGACATCGTCATTGCGCACGCAGTTCCCAGGCGGCGCGTCCCCAGCTGCAGCTTACCATCCCCCCACGGCCTCATCAATCGGGATGAATACGCTATAACCCAAATCGCAACTTCCTATCCTCACGATATCCAAGCTTCTCCCCCCATAAAAATGGCATTCAACCCGGAGGATTTCAGGGCAAGCACTGCCTACGGCTCTGGCTTCGTCGCACAAACATCTACGACGGCTGGTATCGAAGACCTCGAAGACCCCAACCTGCCAATATTCCGGGTGGAGCACGTACAACTTCAATTCCCGATAGCATCCGACTTTGTCGCCGCTCAGGTTGCAAACAATGTCATCGTGCTAGCTTTAGCTTCCGGGAGATTGCTCCGAATCGATCTGTATAATCCGGCAGACATCGATGGTGAACCTCGGCCTCTCTATCCTTCCTGCTATGTGAATATAGCTTCGATATTTGGGGCTAATGCTGGAAGAACTTTGAACTAGAATAGACATCGATTTACCAAAGAAAGCAAACGAAGTTGGATCCATTCGGAAACTATTTCTCGACCCTACTGCGAGCCATCTCCTCATTAGTACGACCCAAGGCGAAAACTTCTACCTCCATCAATCATCGCATAAAGTTAAGCATCTCGCGAAACTGAAGGGGATATACATCGAGTCGGTAGCATGGAATCCGGCACTGCCATCCGCATCTACAAGAGAGATTCTCATCGGCAGCCAGAGTGGAGCTGTTTATGAGATCTTTATAGAACCCACAGACGAGACGTTTCGGAGAGATGAGCGGTACATGAAACAAGTTTATCGAATGCCTGATGCGCAATCGATTTCTGGGTTATTTGTGGAACTGGTCCCGGGTTCGTCGGATATGCGGAGGGTGGTCTTGACTACGCCGACAAAGATGTTGCATTTCATTGGAAGGGTCGCTAGACTTGGTTCTTCGGATGCCACTTCGATATTTTCGAGATATTTCGAAGTTGAGGCCCCAAGTATGAATTTTTGACCTCTAAAGTTACTCTACAACTCCTGGGTTTAGCCACTGACGCATCGAGAAGCTTTCCAGGAACACCCAGGGAGCACCTACAGTACGCTGTCAATATCACCGGAGTCAGAAGATGACGTTGATCCCGAAAGGATATATGCGTGGTCACACGGCGTTGGGCTCTCCTATGGTAGGCTGTATTCTACACCTATCACACAGGAGCTTGGAGACCTAGTGTTTAGAGAGTCGAAAATACTACCGATTACAGCCCTTCCACATGGTGGGAAGGATATCACTTCGGTTGCTCTGACTCAATACCATATTCTGGTGATGTGCAAAGGTGTACTCTACGCCATCAACCGGTTTGACGAGTCTATTGTATTCCAGGATGTCATCGTAAGCTCCCTGGACGCCTATGATGTTGTGTCCCAAGATTAAACCTTTGGTGTTCCTAGGGAAACGACGACTCCAAGATACTCGGTATCCGAGCAGACCAAAAGTGCAATACCTTTTGGGTCTTCACGACGGATACAATATTCGAAGTTGTATTGAAAGACGAAAACCGAGATGTCTGGAAGATTATGCTCAAACAAAATTTGTTTGATGCCGCTATGCGGTTTGCTTCGGTATGGCATTTATTCGATATCCGGCCCGGAATTCAACTGGCTGACATGATCTCCAGAATCCACGACAAAAGGACCAAGTTTCTCAAGCATCCGGTGATTACCTCATATCCCAGAAGAAATACTTCGAGGCAGCTGGTGTATACGGCAAAAGCACGAAACCCTTCGAAGAAGTCTGCTTGGTATTTCTTGAAAACGGTGAACATGCGGCACTGCGAAAGTACCTTCTTGCAAAGCTCAATTCACTCCCAAAAACATCCATAATGCAGCGTATCATGGTTGCAACATGGCTTGTGGAAGTCTTCATGTCGGCTCTGAATACACTAGACGATAAGCTCTCCGCCAAAACAGAAACCAATGGTGAACAGGTTAATAACACAGCCAGCCAGCTTGACGCCGTTCGGGATGAGTACTACGAATTTGTGTCAAAGTATAAGAACGAACTTGATAAGAAGACAACTTACGACGTGATTAGTAGCCATGGCCGAGAAGTTGAGTTACTCTACTTTGCATCTGCGGTTCAAGATTGGAGCTATGTTCTGAACTATTGGGTCCAAAGGGGGAATTGGAAGGAGGCTTTGACCGTTCTTAAGAAGCAGGTCGACCCAGATATCTTCTACAAATACGCTTCCGTCCTTATATCAAATGCCCCGGCAGAAACAGTCGATATCTTAACCCGACAGTCTAACCTTGAGCCGAAGAAGTTGATTCCCGCCCTGCTCACTTATAGTGAGAAATCAGACAACGTTCCTCATGCGGATAACCAGGCCGTTCGATACCTTCTCTACGTCATCGATCGTCTCGGTAATACAGAAACAGCTATCCACAACGCTCTTCTCAGTCTTTTGGCCGTCTCAAAGTCTAAGGATGAGTCTCAGCTACTCTCCTTCCTCCGCCAACACGAAGCAAACCCTTACTATTCTGTTGACTTCGCCCTTCGCATATGTATTAAGCATGAGCGTGTCCAGAGCGCCGTACACATCTACACTCTCATGGAGAAGTACCAAGAGGCTGTTAATCTTGCTCTTCGGCATGGCGACACCGAACTTGCAAGCATCATTGCCAATAGAACGGAGGATGACCCGACACTTACGAAGCAACTTTGGCTTTCTATTGCTAAAACCGTGATCAAGCAAAGTAACGGTGCAATCAAACCCGCCCTTGAGGTCCTCAACGAATGCAAGCTCCTCAAGATCGAAGATCTCATCCCTTTCTTCCCGGACTTTGTTGTCATCGACGACTTTAAGGAACAGATTTGCAATGCTTTGGAGGACTATAGTTACAAGATTGACAGGCTGAAGAAGGAGATGGATGATTCTGCCCGAACGGCCGAAAACATTAGACATGATATCGAGTTGCTGGATCGGCGGTATGCGATTATTGAACCTGGGGAGAGATGTTATGTCTGTCAATACCCACTACTATCGAGGCAGTTCTTTGTGTTTCCATGTCAGCACGCCTTTCACACAGATTGCTTGGCCGGGTGGTTGGTGAAGAAGGCCGGTACGGGGTTGGGAAGAAGGATCACGGATTTGCAAGCGGAAATCGCGAATTTTGGAGCGGGAGCGGGAAGGGAGAAGTTAATAGAGGAGTTCGATGGGATTGTTGCCGCGGCTTGGTGAGTTGACGGTCTGCTATTGCGGACAAGTTATCCATAGTGCTAACTACGATGTGTGAATTATAGTATCTTATGCAGCGATGTTGCGATTAAGCAGATTTCGGAGCCATTTGTCACTGAAGCCGACGATAAGAGCGAGTGGGCAGTTTAGGTTTGTTATTCTGGGGGTTGATTTCTAATGCATCGGATCACAGCATTCTCATTGTATGATACCACACTTTTCGCCCTTAATTTATTTGATATATGGATTATGCCTATCGCCCGTCGGATGTTCTTCTAAGAACAACATTTTCTGCATTGATGTATCTACGGCTTCGATGTGATGTACATACACGGTATAAAGACTTTTGAGGGCTTGCTAAACGTTTAGGGAAATTCTGGACTCTATCCTGTTATGTTCGGTAGTCTCCGTTCTATATCCATGAGTTAGTATCTGTAAAGTGTATCCGGCGAGGAAAGGGTAGTTTCGCGAACTTACTATTGTCACGTATCTATAATATTCGTAGTTAGCAATTAACAAATTTAAAAAGGATGCGAAAGTAGATTTCGGACTTACTCGTGAGAAAAGTCACAGAAGTAATACACCGCTTCCTGACCTGCGCCAGTACCTAGACTAACTCTGATTTCTAGATCTTCCATGTCAAGGATCTCGCTCTATGTATCGATTAGCACGTTCAGTTCCAAAAAGTGAGAAGGAGGTTCTTACCGCCCTAGCTTCATCAACATTCTCGGGTTCACCATTGATCAGAAGCTTAAGTTCTGCGCTTCCGTCGGTCGGGATGAACGAGACATTGGTTTTCGTAGGCTCGACGGATGTAACGCCGGCGTAGCCTGTTGCGCAAAGGATTCGTCCCCAATTTGCATCACCTAAATCGTAGTACGTTAGATCGGACATGGAGTAAAGGGCTAGGCTTCATACGTCCGTAAAGGGCAGTCTTGACAAGTGGAGACCTCGCAATGGTTGAAGCAACTTGTTTCTAGATGCGGCAGAAGATCAGTTCCCCATACCAATCCTTAAGATTAGCCCATGTGTGCATAAACTCACAGCATCCTCGAAAGTTTCCGCATCCACGACTCTAACAGTCACAAACTTGGTAGCGCCCTCGCCATCCCTCACCACTAGTTTCGCCAACTCCACTGCAAAACCAGTAACTATGTCCCTCAATTCCTCGAATCCGGAACCACCAACATCGACCTTCTTTCCGTCCTTTGAGGCGGCACCGTTAGCCAAAAATGCCACAGTGTCGTTCGTACTCATATCTCCATCCACACTGATAGCATTGAAGCTCCTATCAACGGCGTACGTCAAAATTTCCTTCAATGCCTCAGGCGCAACTGGTGCATCAGTCGCCATGAACCCCAACAATGTTGCCATATTCGGATGAATCATCCCAGCTCCTTTCGCCATCCCCGCAATCCTATATTCCGTCGGATCTCCAGGAAGCTTAAAGCTCTGCGAAGAAAGCTTAGGAAATGTATCAGTCGTACAGATAGCCTTTGCGGTATTGAGCCAGCTCTCGTGGTCTTGACCTAGAGATTTAAACCCCACAGGGATACCATCCAAGATCTTTTTGATCGGTAAACGTTGACCGATGACACCGGTAGACATAATGAATGTGCTCGGTTGTGATTCTCCCAGAAGCGTGTCTACAGCTTTACCCATCGCCTCACCGTCTTCCAGCCCACCTTTTCCGGTAACGGCATTCGCACACCCGCTATTTGCAACAAGAGCACGAACTCCGTCTCCTTTCCTTGCGTCAAGCATCTGTCGGGATAAAACTACCGGAGCAGCTTTGAATACGTTTTTCGTAAACACAGCTGCACCGGAGGCAGGGAGAGAAGAAGTGAGTAGTGCTAAATCAAGGGATTTTCCATCCTTCTTGACACCGCAGTGGGTGCCACCGACGGAGAATCCCTGTGGGTAGGTGCCTGATTTGGGGACGTATTTCCATTTTGGATTTGATTCAGACAGGACAGTGGCGGCGTAGGTTCTACGAGATGCGGTGTTAAAGTGGAACGGGGTGGAACGGTAGGTAGCAAGCCGGTGAAGGGAAGAGCGGGATTTTGATATTATGGAAGACATGATGGAGGCTGTGTTGTTTGTGTGGTATTTTCGGGAGCGTGAAGTCGTAGAATTTGGAAGGCAGCGACGAGTCGATACACTTGACTGTTCCGCCGATAGATGAAGCCGTGAATGCAATGTATAAAAACCGATATCGCGAATTGCTAGAACAATAGACCTCCTTCGCGGAGGCCTCGAACTTGATACAAGAGAAAGCCCTCAATTCAATCGGAAACAAAAGGTATGAATCACAGCAAAGCAGCCCGTCGCGTTCGCCTTTTAAAAACCCAACTGCTAAACTCAATTGATATCGACCGATATCGAAGCGACCGGTTTGGTGGAGTTTCGAGCGATATTGATCCCTGTTCCCCGGTTCCGGCCCGGTGCCCAGGGGTAAAGCTCAAGGAAGCTGCCAGCTCTTCCCCGGACTTTAACCCAAACCAACAACTTGGAACAGGTACCTGAATCCGCGAAGGTATAGAGTTCAACTTACCAGCAATGAAGCGCAAACGCGAGGATATACCTCCTCCACCTCCTCCAGATGCTACTCCATCCCGCCGGTCGCGAGTAAAAGACCTTACCGCTGGTTCAAACACACCGTCAAAGGCCAATGGCACGCCCCGAAAGGCAGTCTCGTTCCTTAACGAGCCTTCAGAATCAGAACTCGGCAGGTCACCGCGTACGCCGCGACAGAAGCAGATAGATGTCAACGATGACAGCGCCGACCCGCCGATTGTGCGGAACGCGAATCGTTCTGCGAGGCGGAAAAGTGTGAGAAATATGATACAGAGGAGCATTCGCGAAGATCTAATGGACGAAGAGGATGGATTCGAAGAAGAGGATAATCTTGCTCAAAGGATTTTTGACGAGGAGGACGCTGGGAGCTCGGAAAGCGAGTCTGACGACGAGAAGGACAAGAATGCGGCTGGTACCTCGACACCAGCAAAGAAGCCGCGTGGGAGACAGAAGAAAAAGAAGGAGAAGTCGCCACCGCCTGTTGTGACTATCGAGGGACCGACTGCGTACTTTGAGCAGAACAGAGCTCGGGCGAGGCCATCTTCCACAACTACTACGTTACCACCGCTGTCGCCCAAAACGTACTTTCGGCTTCTGGAGCAACACGAAGATAAACATGCAGCTGATGTTGAGCATTTGAGTTCACTGCACAAAGCCAATTTCGACCAATGGGTATTTGAACTTTCCCAGGGCTTCAACGTTTTACTCTACGGATACGGGTCGAAACGAAAACTATTGATGGAGTTTATTAAGAAAGAAGCGGCGTTGGGGAATCATGTCGTAGTGGTTAACGGATACGTTGGCGGCCTAACGATCAGGGATATCGTCAACATGGTCGTCAACGCCGTATTAGGCATGAACCACGGCATAAGATTTGGCGCAAATGTCAACGAGATGATGGATAGTGTCCTTCAGATCCTTGGCGAGCACCGAGAAAAGGATGAGGCCCCATCAGTTACGCTGTTAGTCCACTCAATCGATGCCGCAGCACTCCGAACATCCCAAACACAAGCTCTACTCGCACAATTATCATCGCATCCCGCAATTCGATTAATCGCTTCATCGGATAATATCCTCTCCTCTCTGCTCTGGGATTCCTCAACATTAACCCTTTTTAACTTCGTCTTCCATGATGCAACCACCTTCGTCCCCTATGACCTCGAAATAGCTGCTGCGGATGAGTCGGAAGGCATAGTCGATGTTATAACGGGAGGAACTGCCGGTAGAAGTGGGAGAAGCGGTGCCAAGGGTGTTAAATATGTGCTCGCTAGTTTGACAGGAAATGCGAAGAATCTGTACAGGATATTAATTGCTACACAGTTAAGCGCTATGGAAGATGATGGGGCTGGGAAGGATAAAATGGGGACGGAAGCTTATGGAATTGCGTACCGGACTTTGTATCAGAAAGGGCTGGAGGAGTTTGTGTGTTCGAGCGACTTGGTGTTCAAGACGCTGTTGAAAGAGTATGTCTATCCCCCCTTTGAAGACCTATATTTAGAGGTACGCTGACTTATAGTTGACAGATTTTATGACCATCAGATGGTTACTTCAAGGAAGGACCTGCAGGGGAGTGAGGTGTTATGGGCACCGTTTCGTAAGGAGGAGTTGGAGAGTATATTAGAAGACATCATGCTAGGGTAAGGTGCACAGCCGGTAGTATATGCATTGCATTGTTAAACCTTCATTATCGGGCATGTCATATTTTCGAATGAGCATCAGCGGTAGTATAGTATAGATTTTAGACATTACCTAATCAGAATGGCTATGGCCTAGACTTTGCACTGTATATGTGCGTATATACTAAATGATATACATTGAACAAGGCTCGATACATTGATCGGAGATATAAATCCATGGGACCTAGCTAAAATAACCCGTCGACTTAGCCTAATTCCCTAGTCTTGGGCCTAATTAATAATATTCTCCAGATCAAACGTATCGAAGGATGCAAATGGGCTGGCCCCGCCTCAAAGTAGTCAGGGCTAGCGATCAATATTACGAGTTTAAATTTGGCAATCGTTTACACGGTGTAACAATTATTCGATATTATACAAATTGGTTTTGCGGTGTTAGATGCGTATTGTAATACCGGCACTCCAGCTCTCAGCCCAACGCTACCCTGCGGGTTGGATGCGTTCAAATATATGTATCATGACCAATACGTGCATCTGGAGTTTCACTTAGATCTCAAGATTGCAATCGCAATAGAGACGCCCATATCGCCGACAGGCTTGCGCCATTTCTCGCCAACTCAAGCCAAACGAAAGGGTTATCTCTAATGCATGTAAAACCGTTGGCCAGCTGCCAGTATTACTTTTTGTTGGCCAGCCCTTTTTCCTTCGTTTTTCGATGATCAGCGAAGGAAAAAGTAAAAGCGTGGGATGAGTTATTATTGTACATACAAAAGAAGTAAAATAGTCTGTCTATTGCTTTTTGTGATTCCCACCGGTTCGGTTTCGCCGTTCAAATCATGCTTTTTTCGGAGCCCGTGCAGTTGCAAGGGTCATGAGAGTCGAGAATCAATCTCCTCCATTACAAGACGCCATGTGATCAAAGGGAGAGTTCATACTACTACATATATAACAGATAGTGCTGTATCGGTTTCGAAATTTCAAGAAAGCAAGAGAAGAGAGAAAATAAGAGCAGAGGGGGAATGTCAAGACGAAAAGATGCAAATCTAGCAATTTAGGTCAAGAATTTTTTTTTTTGAAAGAAGACTCGCTATGAGAACTGCTCAAGGATAAACTGGAAATGAAATGTAAATTCGCTCAATTTTGCGTGCTGTATCGATCGTAAAGTAGCTGCCAACGGATGATGTGGATGGTGAACAATGCCTTACTATCAGCTTCAAATCCAACATGTTCGACCGTAGATGAAGCCAGAGAATGTCAAAATCCAAAAATTTAGAAAAGACGAAAATTTTGCCCAAACTAAAAATCCAAGCCCTGTAAAAAAGTTTCCCAAAGATACCGTCCCAATGTAAAGTAGAATCGAAAGCAAATTCGTAGATCACCTCCTCGTACAATTGAATCCCTTGTCATTAAGAATTAATACGGATATAAGTTCCATCATATTTCGACGTTGAGTATCTAAATTCCCTCCAAAAGGACACAACAAACCGCACAGACTTCCGTAAGCCTTCTGATAAGAAATTTCATTGCAACAAAAGCGGAAAAGACAATCTAGTGAGTATATCCATACCGGTTCGACTGCTGTTGATACTGCGGATGCCTCGACGGTGCAGACGAAGACGCCGGCGCCATCTCTACCGCTTCATCCACGTTCGATAACCTCGACGGTCGGAATGCCGTGTTGACATAGTATGATTGTTCAGATGGGTGGGCTGCTATGGGTGATATTCCACCATTTGCAGCCGTGGGGCTCGTTGAGCCGTTTGTGTGGACCGCGACTGGTTGTTGAGGCGGCGAATGGCTGACAGATGTGATGCGAGTTGTGCCAGATTGATAGTATCTGCTATCATGACGAGCCGGGTAGGCGATTTCAGGATCTGGGCTAGGCTTTTTGCGAGTTGGGATGAATGTAAACCACGTCTTGAAGTCTCGGGATCGTTGGCTTCGTGGTCTAATGGCATATACAGCTCCTAAGACCAGGATCAAGACAACGATGCCGCCGAGAATTCCACCAACAATGATGGCTTTGGACTGCGTGGGATCGCTACCCGGTTGGAAAGGTGTCCCCGGGGGCACGAGGGTTTCTGGGTCTATGGTCGGCGGAATTTTGGTATATTTGGAGGGGAGTTTGGTCGCGCCAGTCCCAGAAACCTCGGCGTCGTTAACGCCGACTTCCTTGATCATCGAGCCAGTAGCATTGATTATGGCTGGGGCGATAAGGGTTTGTCTATTGGCGTAATCGAAAACTGCATATGCTCCTCTGCAAAGCATGTTAGACTAGTGCTTTTATAAAAATATATTTTCCCATATTGCGTTTTTTGTCCACCCCTAACCCCTCAGCTAATGGAATTTCCCATAAGACCTACCTTAAGAATGGGTCGCCAAATCTGAAAAATGGAGTGCGGCTGTCGAAATTTTCGGTGACATCCACGGCGATGAATCGAGAGCACTTATCGCCATCCCACTGTTCATTCGATAGCAATTGGCGTGACGAAATATTGTAAAGAACATTGGCGATGTCGAAATGGAGGAATCCAATGTCGAGATTAGCATCGCAATCTAGCCAGTATCGTCCATCTTTCTCCTCGGCTGGGAATCTCGCGACGAGTTTATCAAACGCTTGTTGCGGTAGGCCCAGATTTCTATGGTTCCGTTAACCGTATGTTCAGGTTTCCCCAAAGGTGCAGGTATGTAAAATTACTTACGTGGAGCCAAATGAGACACTACTGGTAGCCGTATATTCGTTATCCTCTCGATTCGGCTCTATCAGTGATCGAAAGGTCCCGTTGTAAAAAGACCACCATGCTCCACTAACCGGAATATGGCTTTCCAACCCATTTTCCCAGTTATTGAATTTTTGGAGATTTCCGTAGAATTTCGTCTCATCGATAGCACCAAAGTAGATATCGCCCACCGAGTATAGGTCATTCAAATAGAGACTATATACCAGCGAATTTATTTCGCCTCCGGCTTGAAGGTGTTGGAGGAAAGAGTTGTAAGGGTATGCTGCTGGGTCTGCTGGCATCCCGACTCCAAGGGCCGGAGAGGTTTGGAAGGTATAAGCTAAACCCACGGTAAGATCTGGTATTGTGAGCTGGTTCAGTTGTAGACTTTCTGTCCCGAATATCCCTCGAGTCTGTAAAGTTAAGTTACACTGTTAAACCGTTTCCTCTGATGTTTGCGAAATTGCCTCAGGTCGAAATATTCCTTACCTCCGAATCTCCATAATTAATCGTTAACTGCGGACTATCCGTGATATTCGCAAAAGTGCTGGAAGCGTCCGGATCATCTACGGACCATATAAGTATTTGTTCCCTTCTCACCTCAGCGGAGTTTTCTGTAATTGAAACTTACATAACCCGGAGATGTTGGCATATTTACACATTGAGGGATAATCGATTTCCGGATACCGCCTTAGACAATCGCTCAAATTGTCTATTCTTGATAACCACGGTAGCCATGTTTCGCCTCTATCTTCAAGCCGTAGCTTGAGTTTCTGTGGTGGATTTCCTAGAATTTTTTCTGGTTAGTGGTATTTTTCTCTCGCATTTGCGTTGGCGGTTGTTGGTCATATAGAACACTTACCGATATAGACATCGACGTAGTACCAGGGAGTCGCTGACACCTAACACCAAGCACAGGCCATCGCGATCAGCTCACCTGCCCGATTCTTCTAGCCCTTGCGCAATTGATCGCAAGGGCTTGTAGTGCGCTTACATGGAATATCTCCGAGCGGAAGTCTCTCCTCCCCAGCTGTGACCGGGCCTCTATCGAATTTCTTAATTCAAGATGCACATGTCCAGCGGTAACTGCCTCCGCTGCTAACAAAATCGCCGCCAGAAAGTTCGCAGAGATCGAATTCGCGGGCATTTGTAATATAGGTCCTCCCCGTCTTTTTCTATGTTTTCTTTTTGATGTCGGAATCAATACTGTGTAAGTGGCGGACAACGGTGTTGCTTATATGACGCCCTTCTCCTCACAACGATACATTAATATATCGACGTTTGTCTCGAGGAAAGTTGAAGCTCTACCCTGCTGAAGAGGGTCACTTGAATATATCGATAAGTTGCATTCTTGCAGATATGATATGACTTTTTGAGAAAAAAGAAGGAAGGGAGGGCGGAGCCTCGCTTTTATTCACTCCCTCGAAACACAAGGGTCCATCGACGGGGACACTCAGAGGGTGGTTCCGAAAGGCTGGGAAAAAGCATCCTTCCCACCGCTTTTCTCCTACGGCTGTAATGCAATATGTGTGGGAAATTATTAATGTCTGGCCCTCATCTGTATTCGCTCGAACAATGGGTGGATACTAGCGGCAGTAGCATATGCGCACCTCAACATCACGTCCATGAAAAGTAAAAGTCTTGGGTGATTTTGCCGTGACTACCACTGCAGACCTCTCGCATAAAACCCATCCACCCAGCCGTGTGGTGGGTCTCCACCGCCATGCCGGGACCCAAAATTCATCTGGGCGTTCTCTCAGCCGTTGGTCGCTGCGAGGTCGTGACATATATCGAGCATCTTTATTGGAGGATTCGAGACTTGAAGATTTGCAAGCTTGCTTTCACTCGGAATTCCTATGCTTGGAACCGCCACTACTTGATGCACTCAGACAATTCTTGGGTCACTCTTGAGGTGGATCACTAAGCTGTCCATCTATCGGGCACGGCTTGGACGTTTCTTGAGCTTCACCTGCGATTATAAGTGGATATTGCTGCTACGTCTCTTGCTTCAAAATGGGGCTAGCAAAACAGTAATGCGCGGGGCGTGAATATTGAAGGATCTCACACACATACAGCATTGAGTATTCTGTATCTGCAAGAACCTGAAATCGGCCGGATCATTGTGAAGGGTTGACCGAAATAGAGGATATACGATAAGGAAGAAGGCCAACGGGGATTCCCAGTAATCAAAAACTCGTGTGAAATCCGCATGTATGGAAAGATACCCTTGAGCCTCCGAACTCTTTGCCGGAATTCAAGGGCAAGTATTTTTTTGATAGAGGATTGAGCGACATAAACCCTCCTGAAACTGACTTACCTGGTTTTCCGACGGTGTTGCAGTGGAGAACTTGACAGACCAGTAGTTTTGCTCCCCGCGCGCACGAGGTCCTGCGGTTGGGTTCTTGGCTTACCTAAAGTGACTTATTCTGTATGCGCGCGTGGGGTGGACTTGGCCTACGCGACAACGTCCCTCAACCCCCGTGCTCTTTTTCATTTGAACTTGAATTGATCCGGAGAGTTGGCGAAATTGGCGGCATCAAAGTGGAGAGGGTCTAGTCCCTGAAGAACGGGTTTCGTTGCTAAATCTGGACAACAAAGCACAGCACCAGAGGCTGAGGATACTCCTTTGAGGGCTGCGGGTTTTTAATTCTTGATATAGTAATTCGTGTAACCGTCGAGAGTCTTGTGTTTTCTTGATGCCGGTTAAATATCTTGTGCGTCGGTCGAGGTCTGAATGTCGAAAGCCTTCAAAACGGGAGATATGCCTACATATGCAGCGAGCCTATGTCAACTGTAGGTGCATGGAGTACCCCTTACCCACGCGTGAGGATTGTGAATCGAATATATCCGAGGCATGTCAACATGCAGGTGGACTGCGGTAAGAATATTGAACACCCAAAAGAAAGTTCAGGATCAAATCAAGCAAGGACCACGGAGGTCAGCCAAAGATAACATTGTTTCCGTCTCGTAGTTAAATGGACTTCTGAGTGAAGGGGTTTGACACCACGTGGATTTGGAGTCCTTGTCTTTTTCTTCTTTGTCAAAGTGCTTGACCCCTGACAGTTCATTGCTTCCGCTGATCAACCGTTGGAGACATATGGGGGATGGTTGAAGTCCGATTCGATGCCCCGCTTTTCTCGGTTCCAAAGGCGAGTTAGTGAGGATCGAGATCCGGGACCGTGGGGCCCGGTGTTATCGATATCAAGCTTGTCGCTAAGGCTCCAATGAAACTGCAGGACGAGTCCAGATAAGATCGTATGTGCACTTGGCTGCCTGGAGGTAATACTGACGGACTATATAGATGGTATATATCGTCTGTGCTAGCGATTGCAGGCTTGGGTTTTGCTCTTGTCCGACATAGTATCCTTGCAAAGCTCGTGCGGTTTTTTTCCTTTTAAGGCTGGGATGGGAATGACCGCAACTGGTTGCTTTGTGTCGACGGACTAGTTGTGTAGATGCCTGTTTGATGAACTCTTCGGGTATATAGCCTGGTGTTTTGAGGGCGCCATGCATCCGTAAGCCTTGCGCGACATTGATTCGTACCGCCTCAAATCCGTATCCCATGAGTATCGTCTTAGTTTGTTCAACAATGGTCTTGATCAGCTGAGGCTCCAACTACTATGATAACATATTACGAGGAACGCGGAGTTCGCATCCGGAATAAATTTCAATGTGCCTCTATGCAATACTGCCTCCGAGATTCCACATTCCTTCATCTCTGACCCTTGTAGCGCCTCTTTAAAGGCTCTTTAAAGGCTCTTTAAAGGCTCCAAAATGGCATGCAAACAAGCTTCATTGGCATCGGTAGGTAAACTATTCACCTGCCAAGGATGGAATTCTAGAAAGGAGTTAGGAATGAATACCAGCCCGAAATTGAATGTCCTTATCCATGGAACAATTGACTGAAGGGAATTGTATATTCTTAAGCTAGTTATCTTATACCTGCCTATTTCAAACGACTGATATCCACTGGCGATAGGCCTGCAGCCTCATAACGTAAAGCTGAAGTATTTCCCGACTAGTTCTCCGACTCTGAGTCAATGGACGATGCTCAGTTTACGAAATTAACGTTGAATAGAGAAGGTGAAACCCCGCCAGAGGTGTCTGAGCCAAATGCGATAGACTTATCTTTGAACAGACCGGTTTTGGTTGTTGATCGTGTGCAGGATTATATTATCCATCGGTCGGATGAAGAGCAGGAACCCGGGGTTCGCCACAGTACAATGCTGCGACAGGATCGGTAGACGGCAATGAGAAACACACCCGCGAACCCGCATAGTCGGCATGTCAATTGCCAGCTTCCGTATCCTGTACGCGTGCTCCGTATGTACAACTTCATTTCTCTGGTGGCACGTTGAAAGACCTTGGGACTATTGGTCCGGGCTCGCCATCTTATCAATCAGGATACGCTTTATGAGCCCCACAATCGGTCTCTTTTGGGCGAGCTCAGGACGAGAAACCGTCCCCATCCATGCGATTGTGACAGATGCCAGGGTCTGCCGCTTGCAAACCCACCATTTGCCAGCAAATCTGCACCGTTTTAAGACTGGACGTTGCGACCTGCTTAAATCTGCGGTTTCTCTGATTCATAAAATGCCAGCCCGTTAGGATGTAACGGCCTAGGAATGTCCACATTCTGGTTAGTCCCTTTGAGAATGCACATGAATAAATCGCAAGAGGAGCGCGGCTCTATAAGAACGAAAGCGCATCCTCGATAGGACAGCATACATATATACCATCGCTCTTTAAAGGCCTTCTTCTGTCGCGTTTGCTTCGTCTCTGTTTTCGAGGCGTCCGTTTGCCGTTAGTCTTGCGGATGTGAGGTCATTCTACATACATCGAGGCCGTTAAAGTGGTTCGGAAGCCTCGCCGGCACGGCGTTTTAAACCGCGAGACATCATACCATAACAGAAAACTGTTCTTCCAGCTCCACCATCAGAACCATCACGACTGACATCAACCACCTTCCTTACGCCAGTCTCTTAAGAGACACCGGCTTCTCGCGATGCAACGGTCTTACGGCAGCCAGATATTCGTTGCATCGGCACATGCCGACGACAATCACGAGCGTTTTCTGCATTGTCGCACACCGCTGTGGGAAATCGACAACTTCACCACTTGCTTCAGAAAAGAGTATGTATTCTCACCGCTCTCACCACTGCTTAGAGGAGCCCTGCCATGATGTCTTGTACGGACGCAACGGCTAATTTTATATGTTTCTTTACAGCTACCTCCAAGTTCTCTTGCCGTTAATCATCATCAGCACTTCCCTTCTGATCTTGTTTTTTGGATCCACCCACGTTTTCTACCAGAAATGGAAAGAGTATCGCTGGAGACCGCTTGTGCGGCGAGATACCTCCTACAACGACGACGACCGTTCCGATACAAGTTCAACCACCGACAGCAGCGCCGAACTACTGGGCTCGGATTCTGAGAATGAGTTCGAGGAAGGCGATACGGAAGACCATCTAGCTCTGACTAGGACGATGAGCCGGGCTTCGGTCCAGGAAACAAAAGTTGATCGTCCGGTGGGGGAGGTCTGGTGGGTGGCCTTGGAGGAGATTGCCGTCATGGCCCAAATTGGACTACATTTGACAACATACTTGCACCCAACTACTGAGGACTGGAGATATGGAAAGCTGCCTGCTCTTGTGGGAGCGGTTGTTTGGGTGAGTGGTGAATATGAAGATGGTAGCTGCATATTGAAGGTTGTGAGACTAAGTCGAATTATAACAGGGCTACACATTGATCCTAACTACGCTCCGCGTGTCCATGCCACGAACAAAACACTATCCAATGCCTGTGCTATGGGACCACACCGCCGCTATATACCTTTCACAATTTATCTTATATACCATTGTATTCCGAACCGTCCTAATCTACGACCGACCATCTCTCAACCGTGCTATCGTATTCGCAGAATTCTCAATCGTATCGCTCCTATCGGTTATTGTCCTTACCACTCGAAAGGGTAACAAGCCCGTGAAACAAGAAATAATTGATGGACTTGAACCTTCACATGAGCCTCTCGCCAGTTTGTACTCCCTGGCCAGCTATAGTTGGATCGATCCGTTGATTTGGGATGGATATAAATCGCCGCTCGAGATGAAGAGGGTGTGGAACCTGCGCAAAGACGACCATGCTATCGTAGTACTGAATAGTTTCAGACAAACAAAGTAAAAGAACAGACCTCTAGAATTGTGTATTGATACGCTTAACTAACAGCATTGATAGGAAAGTAGCGACTTTATCTTGGAGACTCATCAAGTTCTTCAAGGGGCTCCTTGCCGCACAGTTCGCCTGGACAGTTTTCTACTCCTTTCTCACCTTCGCACCAACTTTACTTCTCAGAGCTATCCTCGAGTATGTTGAGAACCCAGATAAATATCCCCGCAACGTAGCATGGCTTTATGTGGGGTTACTTTTTATCACCGGTATCATACAAACGACGGGTTCAGGCGTTGCTCTCTTTATTGGCCGCCGCATTTGTATCCGACTCAGAGCCATTATCGTTGGTGAAATATATTCCAAAGCCTTACGCCGCAAAGCTGCAGCCGCTGAACGTACATTGGGCCAAAAGGATCAGGATAAGAAGGAAGATAAATCGAAGAAAAAGAAGGACACTGATGAAGAGCAGCCCGCCTCTAAAGAGGCGGAAGAGAAGGATGAGTCGCAAGCAAATGTTGGTGCTATCATCAATTTGATGGCAGTCGACTCCTTTAAAGTCGCAGAAATCTGCGCCTACCTCCATTTCCTTGTCGCCTCTACCCCAGTACAGCTCACTATCGCCATTGCGCTACTCTATGGAGTCATGGGATGGAGCTCCATTGCCGGTATTGGAGTTATGATGTGCCTCTTCCCAATCAATTACAGCATATCCAGGCAGTTTAGCCGCATCCAGAACAGAATCATGGCCATCACCGACAAGCGTATCCAAACTACAAACGAAGTCCTCCAGAATGTCCGAATTATCAAATATTTTGCATGGGAGCAGCGTTATGAGGGTGTCATATCTGAGCCACGAGCCCTCGAGCTTAGACAATTGCGAGATCGTTATATACTTTGGGGCTTTGCGGCTAGTCTGTGGTATTCTACGCCGATTATTATCACCTTCGTCTCGTTCTGGCTCTATACTGTGGTTGAAGGGAAGGAGTTGCGAGCACCAATTGCCTTCACTGCCTTATCGCTTTTTGCGGTCTTGCGAACTCCATTGGACCAGCTTGCGGATATGCTTACTAATGTCCTTCAAAGTAAAGGTATGATAGCCTCTTTCTAACGCGGAAATTTGTGGAACAGCGCTAATATACCTGGGTTTAGTATCGATTGATCGTGTCCAGGAGTTCCTTGATGAAGAAGAAACCGAGAAGTACAAGCAACTCAAACCGACCGACAGCAACGACGATCCACTCACTCCACTCATCGGCTTCAAAGATGGACACTTTACTTGGGGTAGTAAGAGTCTCTTGAACAAGGCGGAGGGTGCAGCCTCTTTCCAGCTGGTCAACCTGAACCTCGAGTTTGTCCCCTGCGAGTTGAATGTTATCGCTGGGCCCACAGGTTCCGGAAAGACTTCACTTCTTATGGCATTGCTAGGAGAAATGACCCACGTAAGCGGAACTGTTTACTTGCCTGGGTATCACTGCCGAGAGGATCTCTACCCTGATGAGAACGGCCACACCGAGAGTGTCGCATATTGCGCTCAACAACCATGGCTTGTCAATGACACAATCAAGAACAATATCATATTCGCTGGCAAATATGATGAAGAACGGTACAGGGCTGTTCTATTCGCCTGTTCACTTGAGAGAGACCTTTCAATTCTCGATAAAGGCGACGCTACAGAAGTTGGGGAGAAGGGTATCGCGCTTTCCGGTGGACAGAAGCAGAGGATTTCTCTTGCTCGGGCTCTTTACTCGAACGCCAAGCATGTGTTACTCGACGACTGTTTGAGCGCCGTTGACTCCCACACTGCGAAATGGATTTACGACTACTGTATCATGGGGCCCTTGATGCAATTCCGCACCTGTGTTTTGGTTACTCACAACGTCGCTTTATGCGTTCCACGGGCTAAGTTTGTGGTCGTCATGAAGGGTGGAGAAGTTCAGAAGCAGGGAACACCAGAAGAAGTTGTTGCATCTGGAGCTCTTGGAAAAGACGAACTCTTGAAGGGCCTGACCTCTCGAAGTCAGTCAACTGTTGTTTCACGTGTTGGATCTACTAGCAATCTTCGCAAGGACGCTGTTGCTGGTGAAAATGGAGAAATTACTACCGACGGGCCTGTGAAGTCTTTGGTTACTGCAAATGGAACGGCAAAGGCAGATGATGTCAAACAGAAACAGGCTGAGGGGTCGAGCAACGAGGAAACTAAATCCGAAGGCTCGGTCGATTGGAAGGTCTATAAGCTCTACTTGGATATGATGGGCGGATGGTTCTTCTGGGTGATGGTTGTCCTCGCTATCATACTTCAACAACTTGGGTCAATGGCCACTTCTGTCTGGATTCGTCAATGGGCCCTTCAATATCAAACTCAGGATACGAAGAAAGTCTCCTCTACCCATCATGGTGTTGGTAGTAGACTGGGAGCGTTTGGCTCCAGCAATTTCTGCTCTGCATCTGGGGTCTGTGCCTGGAATATCCCTATTGCCTCTGAATCCTCGAATGTGAGCACTTTCGGCGGAGATCCCAGCGAGTCACATCAAGTCGACGTTATGTACTACCTTACCATATATGCTCTCTTCGGAGTCCTCTATGCTCTGACCTCAGTTTTCAGAGAGGGTGTTGTTTTCGCTGGAAGCTTGAAGGCTTCAAAGAGGATACACGATAGACTACTGCATAGTGTTCTACGAGCCAAGTTCAGATTCTTTGATTCTACGCCGCTAGGCCGCATCATTAATCGCTTCTCGAAGGATCTCGAAGCTATCGATCAGGAAGTCGCTCCGGTGGCTCTCGGGATGATCCACTCGCTTGCCTCTGTCATTTCAATCGTCGTTTTAATCAGCATTATCACCCCAGGTTTCCTCTTTGCCGGTGTGATCATCTCCATAATGTATTGGTTGATCGGTATTTTCTATCTACGCGCATCCAGGGACCTCAAGCGACTCGAGTCCATCCAACGAAGCCCCCTATACCAGCACTTCGGCGAAACTCTTGCAGGAATTACGACAATCCGCGCCTACGGTGACGAGCGACGCTTCGTAAGAGATAATCTCGACAAAATCGATAAGGCTAACCGTCCATTTTTCTACCTTTGGGTTGCCAACCGATGGCTTTCATGGAGAGTGGATGTAGCCGGTAGCTTGGTATCATTCTTTGCCGGTTTATTCGTGATTTGGAACGTTGGAACTATTGATGCCGGGTTGGCTGGTCTTTCCTTAACTTATGCGATCAGCTTCAACGATAATGTTCTGTGGGTTGTGAGGCTTTATGCTATGAATGAACAGAACATGAACTCGTAAGTTCCCCTTCCTTTGGTATGGCATGTATACATCGAGTTTTGCCTAACAATTGGTCCATAGGGTTGAACGTCTCAAGGAGTACCTTGAAATCGAACAGGAGGCACCGGAAATCATCCCGGAAAACCGCCCAAGTAGCGATTGGCCATCCAAGGGTGCAGTCAGCTTCCAGGAGTATTCCACCAGATACCGCGCGGACCTCGATCTCGTCTTGAAGAAGGTAAGCTTTGACGTAAGCCCATGCGAAAAAGTTGGTATCGTCGGTAGAACTGGAGCCGGAAAGTCATCGCTTGCTCTAGCGCTATTCCGTGCCCTAGAAGCCACAGAAGGCACTATTTTGATTGATGGAATTGATATCAGCAAACTTGGATTGAAGGATCTTAGGGAGGGGATTACGATGGTCCCTCAAGATCCAACGTTGTTTACTGGAACTATCAGGAGCAACCTTGATCCGTTCGGAATCCATACCGACGAAGAAATTTTCACTGCCCTTCGAGAAGTCCAGTTGATCGGAGAGGATGAAACATTATCGCAAGCCACTATCATCCCATCCGGTAGTCAATCAGAAGGCTCTGTAACGCACGCCGAAGAATCAATTTCCGCCTCAGCCACAGTAACAGCGACATCACCCGTCTCCGCCACCAACCCTACAACCACGCAGCCAGTGAATAAGAATGTCTTCCTTGACCTTTCCTCCAAAGTTGCCGAGTCTGGCAACAATCTGTCACAAGGACAGCGCCAACTCTTATGTCTTGCTCGAGCACTTCTTAGGAAGCCAAAGATCATTCTCATGGACGAAGCAACCGCTTCCATAGACTACGCCACCGACGCGAAGATCCAGGAAACGATTAGAGGGTGGAATAGCAGCTCTGTCATGACAATCGCACATAGATTGAATACCATCGTCGACTACGACAGGGTCCTCGTCCTAGACCACGGACAAGTGAAGGAATACGACCATCCATACACATTGCTGCAGAAGGAGGATAGTTTGTTCAGGGATATGTGTGCGAATAGCGGAGAGATGGAGACGTTGGAAAAGATGGCGAAGGAGGCATGGGAGAGGAAGCATCCGAAACTGGTGGATGTGTGAAAGAAATTGGTCACTTATTCGAGCGATTTTTGTTTTAGTATGGCTTTCAGCCTTTTGAGGCCGGTGAATATTTGTTCCCGCCTAGCGAAATAAGGCCCTGGAACTGTAATATAGAGCGTTTAGACGCCTGTGTAAACGATATGTGTGTTTAGTTAACCGAATTTGTAGAGCTAGGTAGTATAACAACTTAGACGTCTAGTACAAGATAGATCCATTCGACCAGGCGTGATTCTTTACGTCGTCCGTCATCCCATTCGATTATAACTTCTAGGTACCGTAAAATCGGCTATCCACAAATCTTTGCTGATGATTTATAGGCTTGATTTAACCAGGCTAGCGCCGCAGTACCAATGAAGCAGTTGCATTTTGACAGCAGCAACAAAGTATTATCTCAGATCTCCAAAATAGACTATCGATGGCATTTCGAATGCAGGATTTTAGAAGAGGACAGCCATGTCTATTCCAAAATCTCATTCCTGTTTCTTGCTATACCCATGTAAAGGCATTACCATTGAACCCGGTGCACTAGTAACACTGTAAGCTTGCACAGCTTTAGTCTATCAGATAAAAGATAAATTTGAGTGTAAGAACGTCCCGCCAGCCCGGTAAACGCTTTGAGAACGTCCCACTGTACAGATAAGTATTCTTGTAAATGTGCGCCGCCAAAGTATTCCCTGAAGTATCTTCACCCCTCTACATACACCAAGCTAGCTAGTTCCCTCTAGTACTATCGATTCTAGTACCAAGGTTTCTTTGAGGGATCTTAAGCACCCTTTATATCCAGTCACCGATCCAAACAGAAATTCCGAACCTTATATACTCTCGAGATCCCTTTTAATCTTCATCTGACGGTTCAAGATGTCGAATAACACTGTTCTCGAACTAGCTGTGAAGAGCGACGATGAGGCATGGCAAATGCAACTAACGTTAGTTGCGCTGGTCATATCGCTTGCCGCCCTTGTTACGGCGTCCCTCCAAGCACTACACCAATATATCGGTTCTCCTCGACGGGACAAATGCTTAACCGGAGCAATCGGTACCTGGTCTGATTTCACCACGACTCGCTGGGATCTCGCAAGATGGAGGCTTAGAGTCAAATATTCGAGAATCAACCTCTCCCCATGGCAGATCATAGAAATCCGACAAGCCCAGGAGGCAGAGATCCTTCAATGGGTAAGGGATCAAGGAAAAGACTATCCCCACACCTCAGTTGGCGACTTGTGCATAGGAAGGTTCGACTTGACCTACGGCTCTCTCGTCCTAAAATCTCTAAACGATTCTTCAACACCTTTATCATTCTGGACTCTCCCTTGGAACGAGAAGTTGTCCTGGACCTGCTTTCGTATTTTTCGCTGGAGGTCGTGTCTTGGATTTGCAAGGGCAGGTTGGGTGAATATATTGGTCGCCTTGAATGTTTGTCCCGACGTTAAGCTTGTGGATGGCTTGCAAGATGCAGACATTATACCATCTGCAGTCGACGTTCCGTTCCAAGTCGTGGATCTGAATACCCTTGGTCTCCTCTGCTACATGCTCGGTCTTCGAGATGTCCAAATCGATGAAAGTTCTGGGACAATCGACGCAAGGAACACATATCTTCGTGTACAGACTTTGACAATACCTGCTGTCGGAAAAGTCGTCGCCATTGATGGCGACTTCGAAAGTCTTCGTAAGCAACTGCACACTGTCAATTCCGAAGAACTCAAATCAGTATTAAGGTCAGCAACCGGCCATATACACATGAATCTTTTCCAGCCAAGTATTCACTTCTTCGACGAAGGTGCAGGGCTCTATGGGCTCTTCCATCGCTGGAATAGCGACATGTGGGAATCTTATCGAATATGGGTTACAACAAACCTCATTGTACAAAATCCGAATCATGACATTGCTGTCAGAGCCTCTCTGACCGCCCAATGCACGGCATACAAGAACGAAGTCGCTCATACCGCCGGGATCGAAGACTCTTGGTCGTCGACTTGGTTGTCGTTAATTGGAAGCGCCACACCAACCATAATAAAATACATGGCACTCCTACCTTTCATGCCAATTTGGTCAGCGCAACCCGGAGAATCGTTCTTTGCTGCGTATAACACTTACCTCAACAATGCACGTTCGAATTTCATGAAGGAAATTGGCAATAATTTTATGCCAGGCGTAGAGTTTCACTCGAAAGTGGAATATATGCTCGCCATGAACCATATACCATTCCTTCAAACCAAATCGGAATTCCTTCTAACCCAACATAACGGTACATCGACGGTGCCCGATGTCTCACGATCATGGGTGATCGAACCAAGTATTCCCGTGCTCAGAAACTGGCCTGGTGCAGACGAAGTCGTTAACCAGATTCTCAATCCCGACCTCCCACTTCCTCTACCAAATGCAGTAATCCAACTACTCAGAGGAGTTCCTATGCAGGAAGTTCGCACTGGCTTGGGACAGTACATCATGGAGACGGAGATTACCGGATACACCCTCGAGAGCACAATTTACTTGGCCTTGATGTTTCTCGATGCTCGAATCCAGAACCTGTGGTGCAAGATAGAGGGAACAGAGAACGGACCTCTAACCAGTTTCTACAACATGCCAGGCGCACGGCCCTCCGATCAATGTAGATTGATGGACCACATTCGATTCCACCCATCGGCCACAGTCGTAGATTTTTTGGGATGTTGGATGGAGGTGTGCACTCGTATAGATGCAGTCGGCGACACTGCAGCATTGCTTAATACTTTTCACGAAGTGCTCAGCGACTGGGCGACTGATGACGAAAAAATGTGCTATGGTCTCATGGACGGCTTCGAACCGGCTCTTTCTTCTGAGGAAACAATGCAAGCAAGTTTTCAGAGGATAACGAACGAAACCCGCGATCCTAGGCAGAAAAGGATTAGTCACGTTCTGTCAGAAAAGTGCTACCCAGGCGAACCGATGACAAAGTCCGCTTTCGTTGAATGGATCAAAACTGGGGATCACCGACTTGTCGACTTTGAGAAGATCTTGCCTTTGTTGCAACTGAGGATTTGGTTGATGCAACTCTCGTACCAATGTTATGCGGATTCTCGCGTGGTTTGTAAAGCGAGGATGAGGAGGGGGACGCGGGTGGAAGTTAGACTTATCTAAAGGAGGGGGTTGTTCCTTATATATGCTCATGAGAGTTGGGATTTTATCTTCCTTTATTATAATTAAAATGCTTTATTACCAATGGATACTCGATATCTGGAATGCGTGCAGGTGAGCGATAGATATCCTGGTGGTGGTTTTTTCTTTGTGCATGCACGAGGAAGCATTAGAATATCGGCGCTTGGTGTTTGTGAAGGTGAGAACTTGTCTTTAGTACGCACTTCTCATTTTTTTAATTCGAAGGGTCGTTAGATGCCGTTAATTCATAATTTTCTTCTGCTAATAGGTGGCTCTCGTAAATAGTTATCTATGTAGTTCATTCATGCCAAAGGAAAAAGGTAACACCAACGACAGTACTCCGCTAAATAATAAGTTTGGTAAACTCCATGACCCACGAGAAGAAAATTTGTTATACAAAAACAGTAGGCTATAGTGTACAAGCAAGAAGAAGAAGAAGAAGAGGAAGACGCAGATTCGCCTGCTTGCAGCTGTAGCAGATTCTTTCAAAATATGATCTCATCCCTTCCTCCGAGACTCATATCGTCCCAACTATCAATGGGCCCAAAGAACCCTTCCAACATGGCCCCAAGACCAGGCGCGGTTAGATCTAACATATCCCCACCGGCTAGCAAATCGTCGTCACCATCAGGAAGGGCCCAAGCATCGAACTTAGCAGACACAGAATTAAGAGCCTTCGAGACATGGTCAGTAGCAGCTTTGACCTTCCTCTTCTTTGAATCGGTGATTTCCTCTATCGATCTCCGCTTCTTCAGGTTCTTTTCGCGTTGCGTGGGTTTCTCAGGCGGCTTTTCGATAGCTGGCAATCCGTAAATATACGCCGGTGGCTTCTTGTAGTCTGAGTACCGTCGTCTCTTCGGAGTATTGGTATTCCCATTGCTGGATTTATCCGGTTTCAATAGCAACTGCGCCGTAAGTTCTTCCAACGCATCCAATTCTCGTTTTCGGCCCCCAGAAGCAGCCGTGTCGTCAACGGAAATAGCAGAAAGTGCAAGGTTCTGGGAAGCTTCCGCGGCCTCCTTCTCTTTCATCAACCCGACTCCGAATCCCTTCACCACCGTCTCCAATCCCTCCAAATCCGATAACTCCTCAACCACTAGGGTTTTCACCTCAACTTTACCCCCCTCTTCAAGTTCAAGCGCGCCTAAGGCAGATCTTATATACTTTGCTTGCGCTTTCTTTGTCGTCCCTTGACCCTTGTATGCCACCACCAAAACCTGAATCTTGTACTCCGGCGCCTTCTTCATCGCATTCCTCACCGTTCGGTGTAAGACTCCCTTATCATGCTTCAGCATCTTCTTCCACTCCTTAATCGTGGAAGTTGCCGTACACCCAAATATAATCCCTCCAATCCTCCCATCCTGCCCTCTCGTATGCGAACTTGCCACATGTTCATCCCGATAAGTATCCTCCCCATCTCTCTTTACTAAATCCTCAAACTTGTTCATAAACCACCCTAAAGACTTCTTTCCTTCGTCCGCACAAACAATCTGTAGTTGCCAAGTGTGCGGCGGCCCCGCCTCCAAAAGTGCTGGCAATCCATTAGGGTTGCATTCCGATAATTGAAGCTTATGCCACGCTGAGTTCTTGAGTTCCTGACGTCGACTGGCGAGCTGTGTGATATCCGTATACTTGAATTTATTCAGGGAGTCTATACCTGGATACCAAGGTTCGGCATCACGTTTCGCATCGAATTTTCGGATAAATTCGGAGGGTATGTCTTTGATTACATCGCGGTATGTAAAACCAGTTAGAGTAGGCAAGTTGTCCTTCTGTGAGACATCCTCGGGAAGTGGAAGCCCTGATGGTGCTAGCCTCGGGCGCTTTGACGGTGGTACTTCTTCCTCGATTTGATCTGAATCGTCTATAACCTGTATTCTGGGTGCTAGTTGGTCCGAAGGGGGTGGTGACTTCCGTTTTACCTCGTCTGAAACAATTGGTGATTTTGGGAGAGATGATGACTGTGTAACGACTTCGGGTAATTCTGGAGCCTTCGATGGAGCCTGATCGAATAGGGAGGTCCCCGGGGGTGGAACTTGAGGGGTTGTTGCTGCTGCTGCGGGTGGAAAAAATGATGTTGGTGGAGGGACTTGAGGTGTACTAGTCAATGTAGGGAGTAAAGGCGCTGGCGGTTTAGTTGCTGGTGTGGCTGAGGGAAAGAAACTTGATATAGGTTGTTGAGGTGCTTCGTCGAATATCGACTGGGGAGGTTCTTGGGCTGGAGTTGATGGGAAGATAGATTGTGTGGATGGCTGTTCCGGAGTAGGGACTTTTGTTTCAGGTGCCGGGAAGAAACTAGTAATGGGATCTTTAGGCGGCTGTGTGTCGAATATCGACTGGCCAGATCCCCCGGAAGGTGGCGGTTTAGGAGGTTGGTCGAAAATAGAGGCTATAGCAGGTTTGGGAACCGATATCTGGTTTGGGACGAACGAAGATGCTCCTGGATTGAGGGCCGCTGAAGGGCCCGCAAATGCTGACCGTGAAGTCTTTTCGGCTGCCTCAGCGAATAGTCCTTGGGTTGCTGATTCTTTTGTGGCAGCGGCGGCTTGTTTTTGGTTAAAGAGAGATACAGGAGTAGGTTTTGCTTCAATCACTGAAGGAGCTACCGTAGGCTTCTGGTCGAAGACAGACACTGGAGCCGTGGGTTTAACGTCAAATACTGAGGCTGGCTGCTTCTGGATTTCCTCTAGTGGCTTCTGGGTGGCATGCTGCGGCGCGAAAACAGAAGTTGGAGGTGTTGCTGGCGGGAAAGCACTGGTTGCAGGCTGGGATACGGACTGAGGAGGCGGCGTGCCCGATGCAGCAGGAGAACCAGCCCCGACCACCGACGCAGCATCTGATTTCTGACCAAATACCGGGACGGCAGCCGACGTACTCTCTGCAGGCTTCTGACCAAACGCAGAGACGGGCGGAGTACCGGTTCGCTGCCCGAACGCAGGTACGGGGGGCGTCCCAGTTCGTACACCGAACGCAGGGGCAACCGGAGCCGTTGGCTTGGTTCCAAACGCGGATACGGGCGCGGTCCGCGCACCAAAGGCCGAAACGGGGCCACCGAACGCCGATACGACGGGGGGACGTACACCGAATGCCGACGGGACGGGAACCTGTGCAACAGAACCTGTCTCTTGCGTGGTTGCCTGAGACGGGAATGCGGATGGGGCCACTGGAGCCTTGAATTGGCTTGAAGGCTGACGCGGCGGACTCGAACTTATACTTGCCACGGTCCCCGATTTCGGAAACCCTTGGAAAGCTGGCGGTGCTTGACGTTGCACCTGTTGTCGTGCTGGAGCCGTCACGGCTTTGGCTGGGGTTATTCTAGATATTAACAAAACATTGAATTGCAAGGGGACGAGGGTCAGGTATACCTTGCGAAAATGTCTTCTTTCCAGGTTTCTTCTTCTGTTGTGCTACTAAATTTACTAGACCTTGGGATCGGGCTGCTGGTACTCTGCCGTTCCTGGTATTCTGTATCAGGTCGAAGAGGGCATCCTCCGCAGGGTTATCTACTATATCCGCAGGGTCAGGCACAATAGTCCCAACCGACTCCCAACTAGATGCAAACTGCACAATGTGCGCTGGCCCGTCTATTGTCGGTTCGTGTTCCACCGGGTCGTTATATCTGATATCAACTTCCTCGTCGCATAACTGACTTACTACACGACGGTAGCAGCCCGGCTCGTCAATGAAGAATCTAGCTGGTACGAATTGGCCATCCGGAGTTTGCCCTCGTTTCGTTTCAACAGTCAAGGGAAATGACGGTGTGATAGGCGGGGGTTGTGCTATTGTTGGCGTCAGTATGCACATTGCAATTAATGGTTCCGCGACAGAGCTTACCTATCCATGTGGACCGCTGGCTCTTCCGCGGACATACCATGAAGACAGCCCCATCATGCTCTGAGGTCTTCAGACCGTACCTTTCCACAGCAGTCTTGACATCTTGTTCTGTGGGTGCATCCACCAGCGTTCTCAGAAGTGTTAAGCGACTAGCCTTTTTCTGAGGCGGGAACCCCCTCTCAAACGTCTTTATTGCACCTTTCTTGACATTCATAAACTCGAGGGCTGCTAAGCAACTCAATAGATAGGGTGTCGACGGGTCGTATACTAAGTCAAAGAAATGGGAAGACCAATTGAGTGTCGCTCCAGACTTCGAAGTGTTTCCGAACAAATTCCTGTCGTCATGATTGGATCTTTGTGCATATTTGAATAATAGGAGGGCGATTCTGAAGATAGGTGTCTCGAGAAGCCTGGACGGCAACTGAAGCGCTCTGGCGATTTGTAGAGGGTTGTAGAGGTTCGAAACAAGTGTGTAAGCTCGGAATTCAGATTCAAAGTCAGTTTCTGCATTGTATTGTCGTTTCCCTTGCTTGATTAACCGTCTCCGGTCATCGTACAGTTCGTTCAATGAAATTAATGTTTTCGACAGTTGCTCCAACTCCTGTCCTCGTTGAAAATTCTCGTTATGTGACAGCTGTTGTAACGAAAAGATATGAAAGCGTGCTATTCTCTCATAGCATTCGATCACAGCATCCGAGTTCAAGCCCTGGATCGAACAATCCTGGCGAATTGATCTTGTTCTATCCCAAACAAAGTTCTGACAATTCGAGAACGACCATTTGTCGATAATATCGTGTACGAGGTAGTCCATCGTCTTCATCAGAGTATCTTCGGTTCGTAGATCTTCGGGGAGATCCTCTGCATCCCCGGCGGCAGGGCGATGCCAGGACTTGACGGCTCGGGTTTCACCAAAGTATCCATTTTCGTCGACTTCGTAGGTGCTGATAGCGGATTTATTGTTCGCACGGCGTAGGCGATCCCAGCGGGGGCACATTTGGACGCATATCCCGACTAGCTCTTTGTGGTCTTCGAGGATCCGCCGGGCGAGAGTATGACGCTTCCGTTCCCGTTCTCGTTCATACTCCTCCACTCGTCTTTTTCGTACTTGTACGGCCTTTCAGAGTCCATTGCGAAGAGGGAGGGAAACATGGTCGCGTTAACAATCCGTAATATTGTAGGATGAAGCTTCGATTCGGGAAAGTGGTGATAATGTAGAGGTTCTGGTGAGTTTTGTTATCTTACATCCTTGAACATGTCCTCCTCCGATATATTCGGGTGCTTTAACTCATGTCGGAGGTTAGAGAAGTTGACCGACGGTTTAGCGGGTCGAGCGGTTTCGATTTCGTGTCGTTGTTGAACTGAGACCGGTTGTGTCGCCCGAGTTGGCACGAGAGCCGTGAAGTCGCTGTTGCGCATGCCATTGACTTCCCGCTGGTGAACGGCCGTCGGCCAGTCTTCGTCGCCATCCTCCATTGTCGCTGTCTATATAGCTTTGAATTGTAGTCAGATATCAGGAACAACGGCAAAGGAATGTATGGCTCCGTCTTACGGTTGTCGTATTTGGCTCGATGATGATGGCGAACCCACCGAGGTGATCCTCAGTGATGTTGCCCTAGCTATAAGTTCAGGCGCATCCGGCTCTATTTGGGCCGAGGGATATAATCTAGGAAGCAAACCGGTTCGGAAGGGATCGTGGTTCGAGTTCGAGGTGAAGCTGAATGTTATGATGCCGATGTGAGGTTGTAGTGTGAGGGAAGGTTGGGTTCGAAGGAAGGATGGTGGACGTGGTTCGAAAATGCTTAGCGAAAGGTCGCGTCCTATTTCACGCCGACACATCTGCACTTACAATTTTGTATAGTCAAGCGACAAATCCACAACGGTAAATAATAAACCACCATCTATTGTTTAAACAGGGTCCATTGCTATTGAATACTATTATGAGCGGCGAGAGATAAAAATAAAAGGAAAAGAACACCCAATAACGTCGCTACCAAGAATCCAAGCTGCCTTCAATATAATACATCCATTCCCACCACAATAAGGCCGGTTTCCCAAAACGCCATGATATTGCACCATCCAATAATTATCAACTTTGAACAGAGGTAACGTATACGGCTCCCCGACATTACGAAATAAACACCTTCCGAACCTCCGTCTTTTCATATTCTTCGCCTGAAATCGGATCTCTAATTTTGTCGTCCTCGAGGCCTAGCTTCCCCGCCAAGTCGGCAAGTCGCTTGGTCCCATATACCCTCCCGTTCGGTAGCACCACAAGATCATGGTCCACCCAGCTTGTAGTGTGATGCCCATAGGGTACGGGTTTAGCTAGGTCGTTGAGCTCTGTGGAACAAATTGGGCATAGACTTGTAACGGTACAGGCAGTGTTATGCCGCGTCGATAGAGTGGAATGACAGCTTGGCGTCTTCAATGATGACAAACCGGCAGCAAGGGCGACATGGAGTAGGGGCTCCTGAGGCAAGTTGTAAAGGTTATGGTGGGTTGATACGAATGTCTTCACCAGATGGTCCCAGCGACCCTCAGCGTATAGAGCCTATTTTCGATCAGTGTATTAGCAAAAGTACCCCGCTAATGATGCAATACTACAGCCTACCTTGTAAGGACCTGGTCTTTCAGGAGGGAAAGCCAGCATACAAGATGCACGAAGAAACTCAGTCGTATGTGCATCAAAGCTGCCCGAGAGGTGCTTTCGCGAGTATGTAACTGCCTCCTTCAGCTTCCGTTCTCTCACCAATTCAATGTACACTTGTAGTCGTAGCTCGAACTCCAGTGTACTTTTAATCTTTTTCAACGCGGTCTTGTTCTCTGCGCACCAAGCTAGACACTCGGTCGTTTTCTTATTCCTCAAGCTTTCCTCGATGTTCCAGCACTGAACGAACACATCTATGTCTACCAATTCGTCAATACCCTGTTTGTGTGCCAGCAGCTTCGCACTCTCGCTGTATCCGTTCCGGAGCATATAATCCACCATGAACCGATCCAAGCGAATTTTGCTCCACGATTCGTAGCCCGCATCCATTATCGGTGGAAGGGAATGTAAGTCATTCAGATGCGAAACACGCTTCCGAGATTGAAAATGTATGACTTTTTCCTGTTCGTGGAGATCTTCCATCTTCCGTTTCAGAGTTTGCATTCTATTGATCATGGTGTTGAGACTCTCGAGAGAGGTCTCCGGGGAGACCTCTGGGGCTTTGACGGCGGCATCTCGGGCGAGCTCGGTGAGTTTCTTGCCATCGTTCTCGATGTATCTCTGGGAGGATTTAAAGAGCTTTCGGAGGACTTCGAGAGGTAGGCGAAGAAGAGGTTCTTCCTGTATGTCATTGGGTGTTAGTAAAGGGCCCACTCGAGCTGTTGGGAATTGCCACTGACGAGGAGAAGGTTATTGTCGGCACTTAGTGTCGCGGCGGACTTCGTAGTCATGTTGAGCTAGTAAATCCTCGAGGAAAGGATGATGAGGGATATTGGTAGATTGGTCACAGAGGTATCATCGTACAGAGTGGTGGCCTGGGAGGGATGGTGTCGGGTGATAGTGGAGCGGATAATGGCGACGGCCAAGCTCAGGTCTGGGGTAGCCTGTTTTAGGCGGCGGGTCGCATGGACACCGGCAACGCAGTTCTCCTGTTGCATTTTGACCCAATTTCTAAACGCCCAATTTAGGGACCGGGACAGTCAATTGGCGGTCTAGATTTTCGAATATTAATAGGACTTCTTATATAATTATTCATTTATATCTTCAACATGGGCCATTTCAATAACTATATTTGCCGTGTTTTTCAACAGCAGGCTCGTAGTCCTCGGCATCGGGTCCCTCGTCATCACCAGCCAAGCTGTAAGAGGTATACGCCCTTGCTCTTGGATCCGGCGGAATTTCATTTTGGGCCCCGCCCAAGTTCTGTTCCCGATTTCCAGTTTCAGTCAAGTAGCCTGGTTCTACTATCTTGTAGTTGTTGACCGGTTGGTGACTCGGCCGTGGTTTTGACATTAAATCTTCCAAAAATTCTAGGATATTTTCCCCCGCTTTATCACCTGGTCCAGCCCGATTATTAGGACCAGCATTAGTCACAGTTTTAGCAACCTTTGGTCGTGGTTTGTGTTTCCTGGGTAAATCAGCATGCGATGATTTTCTTTCAACCTGTTCAGTACGACCAGCCACGTTGAGCCCTGGGCCGGTATCCCCATTCGTCTCTAATGGTGTGGTGGCTTCGTTTTCCTGGGTAGTGGGGGCGTTATTGAAGTCCGGTTCAATATCTATAGCCCTAGAGTTGCTAGGTGGACGCCCAGATTGAACTTCTCCGTCAGCACTTTCTGACCCCTGGAAATTTTTGGTTTCATCTTCGACACCTGCATAACGTGCTTCTTCTTTTTTTATTCTATCCTCATCCTTTTTGACTATACCTTCCTCTTTATTCTCGTGTACCCTCGGTCTAGTTTCACTTTGTACGTCGTCACCATCAATCGCTAGGTCTCTAGCAATCGTATCCCGAGGCTGTCTGAGAAAATCCTGATATACTTCATCAGGGGTCATCTCATTCAATATCGCGTAGTTTCCGAATATAAAACTCGCCATGTTGTATAAATTTTGAAAATATTGAAACCACGACTGTGCGCTATCTGTGGCTAATGCTCTTTTAAATCCTTCCAAAAGGTCTTCAAATTTTCCTGGCAATCTTTTATCCCCAAAAAACGGATCGATGTCTGGTTCCACCCTCTCAGCATCTAGATCTCGGGTTTGTCGCCTGTATCTATCATAATCTCTCATCATAGCCTCAGTCATAGGCCCCCCCTGATGTAGGAGCATAGCTTTCATAGCGTCCTCCGTACGAGTATCGCCTATGGTAGGGACATAGGAATCGGTCCAAACGAACTTCCCGACGGGATGGTTAAAGTACCAAACGGCCGTGTTAGAATCCGGAGCATCCTTCAAATACGGCGCGGCTGTTGGGTCGTTGAGAGAAAACCCTCGAGTGGCGAGAGGGCGCACTTGTATCCCAAGCCTTCTGAAATCGACAACCTGCAGACTTGGTTTCACGAAACCATGAGAGCCTCGTTCAGGGGTGTGGAACTTTACAACAACAAACGGGTCAGATTCGCAGTTTTTGTATTTGTAAAAGAATAGTACGTCGACCCTCGGAGGAAGGCGAGGAGAATTGTAGACTAGAAAGGCATCTAGATCTCTTCTTTGCTGCGCCTCTAGTGGTGTATATGAGACTGGATTGCATTCACGGAGAAGGATATCTTCTTGAGCGTCAGTTCGAGGGCGCAGTTGCGTGTCCTCCGCATTCTCGAATGATCGGAGTTCTACGACGGGGACCTGCCACCAAGCATATACGCTTGATAGCGTGGCGGCATTGAATATTGCTATCGTGATAAGATATCGATACATTTTGACGCTGACCTGTAAATACCTATCGCCCACCCACAAGGTCCCAATTAAATTCCAACTATCTGCATGGCGGTGTGCGGGTGAAGAGGGAACCGCCTCGCATGGTACAATAATCGAGCAAATACGCGCATGCTTTCACATCCAACGAACTTTTATGCGCGAATCCTGAAGAAATTGAACATCATATAATCAAAACTAATCAGCAAAACCATGCACGAAGCAATGCACGAGACCATTCGCATATCATCGGGTGTGTTGTGTGTGGTAATTTCATTGTGCGGATTAATTTGAATTCTGCCACAGTATCATGATATCATTCAGGATTCTGGCCAGAAGAGCCCGCAAAAAGCATGAACTCTCCCCATTGAAGCCCGAGCCCATTCAGATGTATTCCACGCGATGCTACTGGGCAGAGATTAGATAGTACACAAGATTCTAGAAGTTGTGGGCGCAATCTGGCGTTCGTTTCGAGAGCCCAGAACAGCAAGAGGCAGGACAGGGTATTGTTTAGGGCGCCCAAGCACACAAAACGAGTAAAACGAGTTACCGTGTACTCAACTGCAACACCAACCCCATTAAGAGGCTCCCTTCATGACAACATTACCTCGTCCGACACCCGCTCCTCCTATCATCCTCTTCTTCTTCTTCTCACGACTCTTATAACAATCCCTTACGACTGACCGAGCCATCGTCGACAACCAACCCGACGATACTCTTTTCCCCGGGCTTCACTGCAATTGAGGTGCAGGAGCCGAATTCTCTCTTCCTCTTTGTCCTCATCCCGCCACTGTTGTCTCCTATATCGCCACCATGAGTAGCTGTACGTCCCTCACCACTATCTGGCTTTTATTCCTATCGAGGAGTTTCGTCTTTGGCTGACCATGCGACTGGCTTCGTGTAGTACGATTTCTCGATTTAATCAAACCCTTCTTGCCCCTCCTGCCGGAGGTGGCTGCGCCGGAGCGAAAAGTCAAGTTTGAGCAGCGCCTGATGTGGACAGGTGTAAGTACACGCTCAATCTCGTCGAATGCGAGGTATCAATGTATTGGAGAAGGGATTGGAGATACTGACCGTACTGTCGGGATAGTTAACACTGCTCATTTTCTTGGTCATGAGCCAGATGCCGTATGTTACCCGTCTCCCCACAATTTACAAGATAGGTCGTAAGAACAGAACAATTGGCTAACTATAAGATATCTAGTCTATACGGTATCGTCTCATCAGATGTTAGTACAATTGGAACCGAGCCCGCAAAATCTATAGGAATAACACGTTCTGACCGCGCTTTAGACATCGGATCCCCTATATTGGCTACGTATGATGCTGGCCAGTAACAGAGGTACATTGATGGAACTCGGAATTACACCCATTATCTCGTCGGGCATGATCTTCCAGGTAATATATGATATCTTCAAATTCAAGATAGGGAATAAACTCACTGACAGACTGCTTCCTGGTAGCTCTTGGCTGGTACCCACATGATTGATGTCAACCTCGACTTGAAGTCTGACCGTGAATTGTACCAAACCGCCCAGAAATGTTAGTCAATTTCGATATACCCGGCACGTGGCCTTTATTCATCTATGGCATTATGCTAATTGGAATATCTAGTGTTCGCTATTATCTTGTCTCTCGGCCAAGCCACCGTCTACGTCTTGACTGGTCTATACGGTCAACCAAGCGATCTCGGTGCCGGTATCTGTATCCTCTTGGTCTTCCAACTCGTTGTCGCCGGTCTCATTGTCATCCTCCTCGATGAACTCCTCCAGAAGGGCTACGGATTGGGATCCGGTATCTCCCTCTTCATTGCCACCAACATTTGCGAAAGCATTATCTGGAAGGCCTTCAGCCCTACTACTATCAACACTGGTCGTGGTCCCGAGTTCGAGGGTGCTATCATTGCTCTCTTCCACCTCCTCCTTACCTGGCCAAACAAGCAGCGTGCTCTCCAGGAGGCCTTCTACCGTCAGAATCTCCCCAACATCATGAACCTCCTCGCTACCCTCGTTGTCTTCGCCTCTGTCATCTACCTCCAGGGATTCCGTGTCGAGATTCCAGTCAAGTCCGCCCGCAACCGTGGTGCTCGCGGAACTTACCCCGTCCGTCTCTTCTACACCAGCAACATGCCAATTATGCTGCAGTCCGCTCTCTGCTCCAACGTCTTCCTCCTCTCCCAGGTTCTCTACTCCCGTTTCTCGGATAACCTCCTTGTCCGTCTTCTCGGTGTCTGGGAGCCAAAGGAAGGATCTGCCCAGCTCTTTGCCACCTCTGGAATCACCTACTACATGTCCCCACCACTCAATATCACCGAGGCTCTTTTGGACCCCATCCACACTCTCATCTACATCATTTTCATGCTCACCGCCTGCGCCGTGTTCTCGAAGACCTGGATCGAAGTCAGCGGCTCCAGCCCACGTGATGTTGCTAAGCAGCTCAAGGAACAGGGTCTTGTCATGTCCGGACATCGCGAACAGAGCATGTACAAGGAATTGAAGAGAGTTATTCCTACTGCTGCGGCTTTCGGTGGCGCGTGCATTGGTGCTTTGTCCGTCGCTTCTGATCTTTTGGGCGCTCTTGGAAGCGGTACTGGTATCTTGTTGGCCGTTACGTAAGTTGTTCTTCTCTAGTCCAAATGGGGTTGATGCAAACTAACATTTCTACTTCAGCATCATCTACGGTTACTTCGAAATCGCAGCCAAGGAAGGCGAGGCCGGCAACCAATTCGGTCAGATGATCGGTTAAATATAAATATTTAGCTTACCGGGGAAGGACCGCAGTTGGATTGTTATCTGGAAGTTTACCGGTTTTAAAATAGCAGCGGCGGATAGTAGTATCTAAATACTATATGCTGGCAGCAATAGGTTGGATACGAATTTCCTGATTTACGAATAGTGGAGAAGGAGGGATGGAACGGCGGCGGATTACGGACTACCCCTCATAAAATTTCATTACTTGGTTTGTAAATTAAATTAAAAATTATCTTCTCTTCCTTTTTTTCCTTGCTACATCATTTCCCCCCTTTGCGTTTTCCCTTTCTTCCCCATTTTATTCTCGTGCACATAATTTGTTCCGTCCCGGGTTCCCCACTTTGTTACTGTATGGCTGCCATTTTTTTTTCTCCGTCGGAATTGTTTTTCTTATGCACTAAAAGAAATACAATAATGTCATGGTAATGTTCGTAATGTATATTTTGGGCTATGATATCGTTGTGGTTTTCACTCGTGTCGGTCGTGATAACGTGGTAAGCGGATTCTACTCCTTTGAACCGGTTCACTAGGTGCAAATGTTGTATACCATACACCAGCACTGCTAAATTCCCTCTAGAAGAACTAATCGATTATGTCTTCGGACTATAGTACTATCATAACCGCTATCTAGTATTGTCTAGATGATGGGGCCGTACGCGTCCTAGTATGCCGCCCTTATCAGTATATCAATTATGTTCACTTCTGGTGTATCAGCCGTACTATTTTACTCCATTGTGGAGTTATAAATATTGATATTATAATAATATATTAATATCTTGAATCGATGTTAGCATACCACCCATACTTCCTCAGGCGACTCATAATTTTCAATGCCTTAAACTGCCCAGATCCCGAGCCCAATCTCCGTTGGCACTACCTCCCGCTCGAAGCACCTGATGAATACGAATTGCCGTCTCTTAAGCACCCGAAATAGTTGCGCCATCCAACGCCAAGTATAAGTTTGATGCTACTGCAAGCAATGATGAAGCTACCATCTATTCCAGAGCATTGCGAAGACATGCCAAATCTTGTTGTTCCGAAGGAGTTGGGGAAGGAACTGCATTGGGTTGATTAGAGTAATTCTGAGGCATACTGTGCCGAAGTTGAGAGGCGAAGAACGGATTTTTCGAGGTTTAAGGATGATCAATATATATCAATCAACTCGCAACTTCATTCCAAGCAGCAATGGAAGAAGAATTCCAATTAGATCCAGAATATTACCACGGCCCAAAATTCTAGAAGAATACCGCAGAAACAACAACGACTACCTATCCCAAAGCACCGGCTACTCATCCGGCAACCCCGGAGATTCAAGGAACATATGAAAAAAACCCTCTGTGGAATGTATACGATGTTTCGAAAGATGAGCCGCCGTTTTGGGGCAACGTGAGTGCAATTTTTGTACCGGGTTATACGTTTACACATGTTTTGGGACTGGCAAGGGAGTTTGATGAGCATGCGAGGGGTGAGAAGGGGTTGGTGGGTGGGTGGTTCCGGATTGGGTGGGAAATAATGGTGGAGAGGAAGATGAAGGGCTAGGGAGAGGATGTGATGTTTCAATGATATAGATCTATATACCCGCTGTCGGGTGTTTATAGATATAATTTAATCCATGTATCACAACTTTGACATGCTCTTAAGTAGATTGAAACATCGAGAGTTATTGATCTTAATATTGTATCTGGAGAGAAATGTTCGGCGCATACTCATATGAATTAATATATTTCAATTTGATATGAAATAACGGGAGTTAAAAGTTTCGGATAAGACCGAATTGCCTAAGTCGACATATTCAGCCAGGCGACACCAGTAGCCCTGAATACAGAGCCGTCATGGACTAGAAACCGTTTCAGATCGAGGAATATATTACACTCCGCATTTAATTACGGCATGCACTCACGAGGGTATCGATAGCAAGTATGGATGTAACTCGGACTGCCGTTTCGGGACTTCGGGTCCCCGGCACAAATCCCTGAACATATTAGCCCTCCAAGCACGACCGTCTAATATGCACCGCAGAATACTATCTGGCACCATCATCGTTCTGGCAGTTGGAAGAGTTCGGACGAAAAATGCAACACTATTCTGTGTTGAATCTCGGAACCACAGCCGATATCAGGATGGCGTCCGCGGGTGCCTTCGGCACGAGGTTTTTCTTGCAAGCCTCAGTACATAATTCCTCCTCGAATCAGTAGCTAGACAGAGAAGTCAACTAAGTCAACTACCTACTCCCATGCACGTCCGCCTTACAGATATTGGTGCTTGGTGGTGAGGACATGTGTCTCCAGGCCGGCATTCGACCTCCAGGACGGGCTTGGCAGGCATCTTGGCCTTTCTTGGTATCGTATCATGACATTTTCCTTTCGCACAGGTTCGCTCGATGGCGGGCAGCTGGAGCTCCCAAGAAGGGAACGTTCGAACCCGATGGCCGGCTGTATCATACGGAGGGACACAGCCTCGTTTTGGATTCGACGCAAGTATAATAGGCCGGGGCGTCTTGGAAGCCGAAGGTCTGCTGCGAGAGTGGTCTTTCGATTTCCTCCAGCTTACAGCATCCCTGTGGAAGTACTCAAGTCGGTGGTACTTACTTAGGTATATACAGTGCGGTGCAGTTCAGGTAGAAAAGTGAAGCTTCAGCTTGGGATCAATTAATTAGATCAAACCCTGGCCCGGCCAACCTTCTCTCCATCTCAAAACAACCTCTTCTACTTCTGCTTCTTCTGCTTCTTCTACTTCTTAAACCCTGCAAGGAACTCCCGTCGGTTCAAATCCGATTGTTCGCATCAACTTCGCTAATCGGAATTCCTCATTCCCACGCGGGCCAGAGACATCTGTCTTTGAACTCTTGACCGTTTGCTGCTTACTTAAGCCGCTACACCAAAAAACCCCAGAACAATTGCTGCCAAAACCTCGTCAAAAACCACCAAGAAATCCCGTTTACCGGCCAGCTACTATCCACCGTCGATGAGATATGGTGCCTGGCATCGCAGACGACGATGCCCCGCCCCCGAGGTCCATGGAGGAGGTCGAGGCTCTAATTAATGCCTTGTACAGCCCCTCCACAACACCAGATACCGTTCATGCTATAAACCGAGTGCTGCAAAAGCTCCAGCGTTCCCCAGAAGGATGGCTCTTGGCAACCTCCCTCAGCAATAGCTCCAATGAGCATGTCCAGTTCTTCGCAGCTTCCACTTGGATGGTCAAGCTTAACACGGACTGGTACGTCCTGTCTTGTCCTGCTATCTTTTGTCGCGAAAACGCTCCTGAGCTTCTGCTGACTAGATTTTGCATTTCTGCTACCGTAGGCAGGGACTGTCGGAACATGACGCGCTCGCACTCCTAGATACGCTAATAACCTGGTTAATACGAGTCGTAGATGCCGGATTCAAACCCTTTATCTGGAGGAAGATCTGTGTCACGCTCGTCAACTACTACATCCGATTTTCCGCCCTGTGGACGTACTGTGTTCGACATTTAATCTGTCGGTTCGCTGGGGTTACATCCGGAGTACAGCAAGATGGACTGCATACTCTTCCGCCGACGGAGACCCTGCTGGCTAGATTTAGCAATATATCCAAGACTGTCATCGTGGGCTTCACTCGCACATTAGTCGAGGAAGTTGGAAAGATCGAGTCTAGGAATAGCAAAGGGTACCTTTTCCCACAATCGGAATAAGTGTTATTCGTGAACCCTGGCTGACGGCTGTGGTAGGCACAAATATTTCGAAGGAATGAATCTGAACACGCCGGATGCAGCTAGCGTTGTCATGACGGTTCTCATGGAACCCGGTAGGTGGTCGCACGTGCTACGGTTCCTTCGTGCATCCTAACATCTCGATTCGCCCAGGTAGTCCGTTAAATCAGCTTAGTGTGGAGCAAGTTACACTTGTCGAGGAAGCCCTAAGATGCTATCAGGTATTTCCTCAATTTGTCCGCTAGTATATCATAAATACTGACACGTTCAGTCATGGGCGACATATTCAACTCGTGAAGCTGGCGAGGCTCTACAAGTATTTCAACCGATAACAAGAATCACGTTCGAATGGCTGGGGAGCCCACAGATCTACCGAATCTCTTCCGAGACGGTGACCGAGATGCTAACAAACAGCTTCTACTTCTACACTGCCGAAGACAACCACTTCTTAGCCGAGAGAATATCTGGTGCGTGGGGTCAGACAAAGTTTTCACAAGTCGTGCCGAAGGAACATGACGATTACGATAGCGAGGAGACGGATGCTTTTGCTCATTTGCTGGTTGCATTCGCGGAATCAAATCTCAAGGGACTGGCCCTATCAGTCGACTCACCCACTTCAACAACTATCCTAGAAATGCTTCACGGCCTATTACGACTACCGGGTTACCCGATCGCCGACGAGGAAGTTTCTAACCTCGAATTCGAATTCTGGTCGTCGCTTACTGAGTTTATGACCGATTTTCAGACGAAAGACGACGAGCAAAAGCCACAGTGGTGGGGTATCTGTCGCAGTCATTTGCTGAGAGCTGTTCAAGAATATTGGGTGAAGATTAGAATTCCTCCCCCGGATATCTTGGCCGAGTGGTTTAAGGACGACAAGGATGGGTTCCAGTCATACCGAAAGGACTTTGCAGATCTAGTAGAAACAGCATATCCTGTTTTACAGGCAGAGCTGTTTGGAGAGTTGGTTCAACATGCTTTGAATCAGGTCAATACAGCACATCCTGACTGGCAGGAGGTGGAGAGTTGCCTGTTCTGTATCAATGCATTGGCGGACTGTCTGAATACGACGGATCCACAGGAATATGCGTACTTATCTGCGCTATTCCAGTCTCCTCTTTTTTCCATTCTAGCAAATCCAGAAAACTCCGAACTCTCGCGGACGAAGTTGTCGGCTATTAGTGTCATTGGTAAGGAAGTCTCTGTAACCTGTTATAGTCAGTGTACTAACAATTCCTGCCTTATAGGCAGCTACTCCGAATATTTTGAGAAGCACACCGAACTTCTCCCTGGTGCCCTCACGTTTCTCTTCTCTTCCCTCACTATCCCCAAACTCATCAACCAAGCCTCAAAATCCATCCTATCTCTGTGCTCTTCATGTCGAACCAAACTCGTCTCTGAACTCCCCGCCTTCATCCAACACTACCAAATCTTTGCCTCTCGCCATCCCAATGAAAGCCTCGGACGCGAACGGGTTCTCGGTGCCCTGGGTTGTCTTGTCCAAGCCCTTGACCGAGAGGAAGACAAAGCTAGTGCTCTTGAACCTCTTCTCACATCCATATCGGCCGACTTCTTCGCCGCCAAACAACTCCTATCCGCCCGTTATGAGGATGAAGCCAAAGACCGTGCTCTGCTTGCACTCAAGTGCCTCGTCAGCCTCGGAAAATCTCTCCAAGTACCTGATGATGGCCCCATAGTTATCGATGAGAGTAATGGTGCTCATAAACCACGGACCATATGGGACGATGGCCCTGGCCACCAACTACAAATGATACTCGCTCAGGCGATTGAAGATATTGCGAGTACCTTCCCCAAGGATAGGGAAGTTACGAAGGAGGCGTGCGATGTTTTCCGCTGTGGATTCACGGAAACGTCGCCTGGGCTTTTGGTTTTTCCGCCGCGGTTGGTGGTCAACTTCTTGTTGTCTTGTGGAACGAGGTCGATGTTTTATGATATCGTTATTGGGACCGCAAGTGCATTTGTCAACTGTATTAGTCCGGAGGGATATGGCGAGTGTAGACGGTTGACGGGGTATGTGTTCGGGCTAATTCAGAGTTTGGAAGGTATGTTTTGTCGAGTCGAAACTAAGGAGGCGCACCGAGGGCTAATGAAAATACGTATAGGACCAGAAACAGACCCAGAACTCGCGCATAACATCCTCGAATACGCCAACCGACTATTAACAAAACACCTACACCTATTCCTTGAGGTCCAGGAATCAGTTCTAGGACGAGTTCTGTCCCTTGCGCTAGCGAGCCTTGTTTCCAAGGAGCAATTTCCTAAAAAGACGGCGTGCACGTTTTGGACTAATCTTATTACGACTGCGGGCGACAGTGAAGAGCAGAAGATGATGATTGAGATGATACTACAGCAGACGGGGGAGCCGCTGGCGAAGAACCTTGTTATGGTATGACGACGTATTCTTTATTTATGAATTTGGAATTCCGGGAACTGATACTTGAATATAGGCTATCGGCGGCGGCGCTGCCCGCAGCGAACTCGACAATGTAACCGAACCGCTGAAAAAGATGGTATTCAAACAGCTCCACGCTCGGAAGTGGCTCGAAGCTAGCATGTTCTCCAACGGCGACGCCTTTCCCTCCCAGAAGATCAGTGTGGAGGATAAATCCATGTTCCTTAAGAAATTATTCACACTTAGAGGCGGGAGGGGGACGAATGCCCTGGTTAAAGAATTTTGGTTGGCGTGTAGAGGTACGGAGTTTACGTATGCGTCGTAGCACGACGGAAAGGATTCGGACTAGCCTTGGATTCAATCCCACGCTGCTACCTCAAATTTCAATTATGATTGGGAATGCTATTGATGGGTGTTTTTTTGTTTGAGATAACCTTTTCTCTTACTTTTTTTTCTCCTATGGATTTTTTGTATGGCATAGGGTAGACATTGGTCTTGGACTTTAACTATGCATTTTCGGGGGTATAAAAGGGCATATGTGCTTATTTGGCATGGTGGGATGGTAGAGCTTTTCTGAAGACCTTCCTGTGGGAAGGAAACGCTCTGGGCGGATATAGGAGGCGATGTATACGAACGAGGGAAGAAAGAATAAGACCCTATCTAAAGGGAAATAACGATCGAATTTATTGTAGTTGTAGTGTAGATGGTAAAACGCTAACAGGTAAGGCCGGACACTCCCAGGGTATCTCCTCCATAAACGCCGTAAAGACTTTTTAAGAAAACCAAAACTCATTAAGACATTATTGTATGTAATCGACCTCTGCTCCTTCTATTGAACGCCACTAGTGCCTGAGATATGCAAAATCCTCTATGCTTCCCATTACAACAGCACCATCGTCGCCGCCTTGCTTTGATACGAACTTTCCTTTCCCCTTCTTCTGCTTCTTGGTAGCATGCGGTTCCTTATCGCCTTCTCCTGTCGCCTCTCCATTAATCTCCTTTGCCAGTTCAGCCATCGCGGCTTCGTTCCGCTCTCTTGTCAAAGCACTGTTTTCGGCAGCGGCAGCCTCCATTCCCTTTTCATGCTCCTCCCTAATCTTTCTCAACTGGCTCTCCACTTCCTCCACATCTCCAAACTCGCGGGCGGCTAACCTGGAGTACTCCACCATATCAACCGGGACCTTTTTCTTCAAGGCGGCGGTGATCAACCTCGGATTCCTCCTCTCCTCTACCACAAACTTATTCTTTAACATTCGCCTACTCCTCCCCATGAACATCTTACTCATCATCTCAAAGTCGGTTCCAAACATCCCGAGCGCCTGGTAAAATCTGTCGGTCTCATCGTCGTCCCATCGTTCAGTCTTTTCGCGCTTACTCCACGTCGCAGAGTTGACTCGTCGGGTTAAATTTGACTCTTCGATTGTTTCTAGCGGTCCGTCGGCACCTACGTCTCTTTCTCGTCGATCGACTTGCACGGAAGTTTCGTCCAACACTAGCTGCCCATTTACGATCCTCATCTGCGGCGCCATACCACCAGCACCACCAGCACCGCCCCTAGCGGATGCATTCTCCCGTCCCAATCTATCAAGCCTCTGTTCCACGGTTTCAAGTTGTACATCCTCACCAGCGGCACGACGAGCCTCAATTTCCGCCTTTCGGGCACGTTGTTTCTTGACGACGTCCAACCAGTCGATCTTTTCGATTTCTTCATATAGTTTCGATTTTTTGCCGATGAAAGTATCACGGCAGAGGTCGGTCATGCGGACAACGGTGGGTTCGATTTCGAGGTTTTCGGCGTTCTGGGGGGTGGTTTTGGGTTTTCGGCCGCGTTTTGGGCGGGCTGTTGTGGCAGTGGAGGGGTCGCCTTCGGTGGGTTCAGTGTCATTTGTCGGGCGTTTGCGTTTTCGAGGTTTGGCGGTGGGTTTTGTGGCTGTAGATGGCAGATTTGGTGATATAGAGACGTCGGGTGTGTTTGAGATCGTAGTGTCGGGTGGGAGGTGAGGTACTACTGATAATGTGGTTGAAGAAGGTGTAGTTGGAGCTCTCTCTTGAGTGACAATAACGGTAGGTATCGGAGTTTGACTTTGATTTCTCGATCTTATTTCTTCGGAGCGTTCTCGACTCGGTTCTCGCGGGATAGGCTGTATTCTATGGGCTTCCGGGGACCGTGGTCGAGTAGTTGGTATTGATATTGGAGTCGCACGGGATGCGCCAGGCATGGATATTGGGATTCCTGCGGCTCGACGAGGTGCTGCAGGTTTTGCCCGTTGTAGCTGAGGGCTTGGAGGTGGGTTTGATGCATCTCGTCTGGTGACTACGGGCGAGAGCGACCGGCGGGGTGTGTGGGTATCCGGTGCGACGGATGGAGTGGGAGCATCTTCGGCAGACGGTGTTTCGCGGGTCACAAGAGGTTTCGTGGCAATTGTTATGGATAGTTTTACAGATGATGCTCGATGTTCCGGGTGAGATGGATTAGTGGTGGTAAGAGCTGGAGGAGCAGGAGAGGCGGTGTGTTCGGTAGAGGATGGGGTAGTGGAGGAGAGGTTTAGAGCGCTGGCGCCGCCGCCACGATTTTGCGGCTTCTTTGGGGCGATTTTTTTGCTGGATTTGTCTGGAAAGGTTGTTAGAATGAGTAGATGATGGCGAATTGATTGAGTGAATGGGGTGACTTACTTATGAAGCTCATGGTTTGGGGCTCTCCATTGGTACTGCGATGGGAGGTTGGTGGTTGATGATGGTGGTTGATGAGGTTGAGATGAGTCGGAGGAAAAGTATAGCATGCAAGTACAGGGCCTACACTAGTCTAGCCGATTCCAGACCAGTCTGACGAGCCAACAACTTGTGTTGATATCCGGGGAGGTGCGCGAAGATGCAACACAAACAGCAACACAGAGAAATCCCTTACTAAGACAAGACCGCCAGAAGGCAAGTAAAGTGCTTACTACTTTTGAAGACCAACAAAAACCACCATCATCACCATCACCACCTCTCCTCCTTTCTCCCGATCACGACACCTATTGCCCTCCCTCATCCCCTGCCTTTTCCTCAAACCGCTGCACGACTTCTCTCAACATCTTCATAGCGTGCTCTTTACGTGCTAACGGCTCTCCAGCTCCGGCTAACGTCTCCTTCAACGGCTCCTCCGACATCTCTCTCACGATCACATCACGTCCTGTCACGACCTCCAACGACTTCTTACCCTTCATTACTTCGTTCCCTCTTCTGGATACCCCTTCTAGTTCTTCATATTCTGTGTCTGGTCCTTATTCATTGCATTCTTCCCCTGGTCTCTCTTCGTTCTCTCCCTTTTCCTTCTTCTTGTACGGTCCGTCCGGACCAACATCACGAACCCATCATTACCCCCATCTTGTCGTCTTTAGAGGCTCATGACGGCGGCTATCGCCGATTCTAAGTCTGCTTTGGCCCCTCCTTTACGGAAGCAGCCCGTGATGGAGGACCGTAAGAGGCCTCTTGTTGATGGTGCATCCGACGAAACTCCTCCAAGCAAACGACAAGCCATGGCGACCCCCGACGAACCACAGACCCAGGAAGATGTTGTGGTAAGTTATATAGCCTCTTGATATCATCGTGCCATCCGTCGCTCAGTGGTTCTGCTGGACATGGGTGTGTTCGCCGTCCTTTCCCAGTGGCAAAGGTTCGCTAATATCTTTGATACTAACCATCTAGAACTTCCAAAAAGAAGCTATTTATCGTCAGATGAAAGCTTACAAACGGGAGAAAGAACTCACGGAATCTCGACTAGAAGAACTACAGAAACGTTGTACTTATCATGACGACCATATCCGTGTAATTGATGGTTGGCTGGATCAGGTAGGTAGTGACAAAATGATAGTTTCGATGTTGGTAGGTGTCATATTAACAATTGATGGATGGAATAGTTGCTGGATGAAGTTCGAGTTTTGGTCGACAGTGATCTTTTGGAAACGTTACCACAACGGGATGGAGGTAGGGGTTTTTATATCTTTGTATGCTCGAGCTTTGCTAACATTTACCGAACAGAGACAGTCGCACGAATTCCTGCGTCCTTACTTTTTTCCGACGTGGTAACATTTCAGGAACATCTTGATAAGAAGCGTAGCTCTATCAAGGAATCGTTGTCAACATTGTTCAAAAGACTTGGGGAAACCAAACATGATGTAGCGAATGATAAGACCATTTCGAAGCTTAAAGCCGATTTAGCGAAAGCATTCGCTGCTCAGAAGAGCCACTCTGTTGAGCTAGAGCGTGCTAGACAAGAGAAGGAGGAAGCCCAAGAACAAATCACCTCCACCGCCATTCGATACCTCACAGCTGAAAAGAAGTTGGATCGTCTGAAGAGCCAAACCGTCGCTAAAATCGAGCAACAAGCAACTACAGCATCCTCATCTTCCAACGGCACCTCGCAAAAAGATGCTAATTCCTCTTCGAAAGCGAAATTCACCGATGGACAACTTGCCGACGCCGAGCTTGCACGAAAAGAGGCGGAAGCGATTGCCAGCAAACAAGAAAAAGAAATCAAACAGCTCCAAGCCGAAATATCTCGCCTCCAGGAGCAAGTTACCAGTTCCACCCTCAAGGTCAGCCAAAAGATACCAAACCACATTCCCTCCCTTTACACATACGCTCTTTCGAGAACCGAAGACCTCCTTCGCGCGAGAGAAAGTTGCTTTGTTTGCTCGATACACGCAATATCTACAATTGGATGAAGAACGGGATCTGACGTGTGTTATTTTTGGTCGCCAATAGCTCGGCAGGTTATCCGAGGAAGATATTCAACATTGCGAGACGTACAAGAATGCGAAGTTACGACTCGAGGACGTTGTTGCTAAGCTCAATCATCTTGAGGCCCAGCACACAACTACTCTACGGGAGAATGAAACTTTGCTGGCGGAAAGGACTGCGTTTAAGAAGTTGGTTTCGGACGAGCAATCTGTAGCCATCGGTGAAGCCCACACGCAACTTGCAAAGTGTGAGACAGACTTGGCACGAATCCGGGCTTTCCGCGACCAACTTCACGGTGATATCCACGGACTCAAGATTGCTGCGGACAAGACAGGAGCAACGGACCGTAGTGAAGAGCTAAGGAAACTTGTCGAATCTCAAGCGCAAAAGATAGCATCTTTGGAGGGCGAGGTTCAGAGGTTACGACTGGAAGCCGGGAATGATACGCTACCTGCCGCTGAAGACATCGCAAACTTAAGTCACGAAGAGCTTATCGATGGTATGACGAAACTTCGAGCTTCGCATAATATCCTGGAGAGCGAGTTTAAATCCATCGAGGAAGCTTGGAGGGGCGCTCACGATGTCAGCAAAGCTAAATTTGACGAACTCAAGTCTCTTCAGGATCTTGTTGTCAAGATGAAACAAGATGTAAGGTCTCATCCTATTTGGGAAGTTTTAAAGATCACGTGCTAACTCAGGTGACTTTGGTAGAAAATCAAGAGTGAACAAAAGGCGTTCGAAACTGGCAGATTGAAGGAGGGTGCTTTCGATAAGGCCCGGATCTGTCAAGGCCAACATGACAAAGCTTCAGAAATTATCATGAACTTGAAGAATGCCGACAAGAAGCAAACCTCTCTTATCGCCAACCTTGAGAAACAGCTTGCGGAACTACGGGTTATTAATAACCAAGCTGTATTTTCGCAAAAGTCTGCTCAGACAGCTCAGACAGAGTTGAAGAATACGGTGGAGGCGCTGAACCGACAAGTCAACAACCTAAAGGAAAACATCAAGCGATCTGAGGATGCGAGCAGGTCGGAAAGCAACAAGAGGAGGAACGCAGAAAACGAATTAGAGAAAGCGCTTGTCCGTGTCAACTCGCTCGAGCAATCTGTCAAGGCACTCAATAGCGAAACAAGTGACGATAGCGCACTAGAGGGATTCAGGGTAAGCTTCCTCAAACATAGCCACAATCGGTTGAGGTTCGATACTAATGCTGGTTTTATAGTTGATGGTTCGATGTGGAATCTGTCCTACCGCGCGGCTGAAATCACGCGCCCTGAAAACTTGCGGTCATTTATTCTGCAAAGAGTGCATTGATGAGCGTCTCTACTCCCGTAACAGGAAATGTCCAAGTTGCTCCCGTGCCTTTTCCGCAGCCGACGTGCTTCCCATTGTTTTGTGAAGTGGATCCGAGGAGTCATTATGTTTCACCCGTGTGTACCTTTTTTCACCTATTCCCAGGAACGACCCTTTGCATCCTGGACGACCTTTTTTTAATAAACTCTTCTCTTGAATAAAATCCACCCCTTTACCCCCACTAATCATACAAAAAGCCTGTATTTTCTGGCTAGCGACCAGCTGATTGCCATGTTCTCTCCTCTAGGGTTTCCAACAGGTACTGTGGTAACCGACCCGGCCTTTGACCGAGTCCTGGCGTTGTTTTGTTTTAAAAATGTAACCCCGATACCGACCCGGCTCGGGCTGTTGTAATTATAATATCGGGTCCGGTAGTAACTACGGTACTACCAACGATGGCACTATGATAATGAAAATTTTCTTTAAAAACAAAAAAGAAGCCCCCTTTAATTAGTTAATTAGTTAATTATTTAACTAACAGTTGTCTCTGGCAACCAGGCAACCGAAGTCTTTATACAATTCCCGTGGGTAATCGAAAAGATGTTAGATTCCCAGAACCGATTAGTTCTGCTAGTTGTGTTGTTTATGTGGTATTTTACGTAGGGTGCTGAGACTACTTCTGGCTGGACCAGTGACAGCTAAGATTTTGCTGCCATTCTTTCACCATCGTTGACGAAAGACCGTGAAGGACGGGATACTCAAAGTTTGCATCAATTCAATCGATTCTAGTTTGCTTGGTGCAGTGCTTGTAAAACACGATCCTGATAGTTGGTCCTGAAGCCTTGTTACGAGACTGAAAGTCGCCGTTTAGATGTACCGTTGGATGGCTACATATATACACATAGGAGATAAGCAAGTTTTTATATAAGATCTTTGAAAATCAATATATATATAATTCATTTGAATAAAGACGGGAATTTCTGTGGGCTAAAGTACAGAATAAGATTAAGAGGAGCCTCGATCAGGTCCGGGGACATATATATATACCGTAGACTCTGGTATCAACCCGACGTCACGGCCAATAACAACCAATTGTTCCCGAAGACTGTTAACGACAAACTAGAAGAAAGCAATAAACTGCAGCGCGAGCCCGAAGCAAACAAATAAGTGCATGCGTTTAATCCAATTAAGCCAAAATATTGACCGAAATATCAAGTCTATCAGTGAAAGGATTATCAAATACACCCATTGTATTCAACTCGGAGTATACTTTCAACCATTTCGGGAGTTCTGGGTACAGTTCTACAAGACTGTTTTTCCCCACTGTATCAAGATCCAAACCCCAATGTACTCTCACTTCGGGATTACTGGCTTGCACACTCTGCGTAATTTCTCTCAGCAATTTAGGACCGTTTTCGATACCTAACAACATATCCAACTCAACCATACAACTTGGACGGCCTTGCTGAGGTGCCAGATAGGCGTCTGAGGCAGCAACGAAGCGTAAGGAGAACGGACCTGCCATATACCAATTGTTTTTATCGGCTTGGTACTGGAAGATAGAGAGCAGGTGATCGATTGCGCCGACAAGGTCCTCATCGACAGGGTATGAAAATTCCATGGCTATCGCTTGCACATTGTTCACAGGTCCGAGGTTAAGGACTTTGTAGCTTTTGTCAATATAAACATGCCCTTCCACGAGCGAATTGAGAGCGTTGTTGATAATTTCCGGACTAATTGTAGGCCAGAGGTTCAAGGCCCACACAATCCAGTGTTCGGCGAGCGGCCAACCCGCTAATATCCCTGCGATCCAATCTGCAATTCCACGACTTCCGCTTGGTTTGTTTTCTTTGGAAATGTTTTTCTTTTGGATAACACACGAGTGGACGTTATCGACGGGGTACGGATTGATATCGATTTCGTAGTGTCGGTTTTCGGTGAGAACTTTTGGAAGTACACCTTTTTCGGGGAATAAAAGATCCTTTTTCACTACTTCCCAAGAACTGTGTTCTCTCCGTTCTTCAAGATAGTATGCGTCGACTACCTCGAGGATGTAGGAGTAGATGATTCCTGTACAGCCCATAGAAACCAAAACCGTGTTGAACCACTCGTCGTCCTGCTTGAGTGTCCGATCTTGAATCTTGAATTTAAACTTTTCGGGGTCGGAAATGCCATTCGATGGCTCGATCTGATACACAGTCCCAGTGCCAGAGACCAAAACAACAGCGCGTACGCTGCTTGCAAGAGGTCCTAATCCAATACCGGTTCCATGTGTGCCCGTTGATATTGCCCCAGCGATAGTTTGCCCGTCATATGCTCCCATATTTGCTAGAGCTAGCTTTTTCTTATCTAACTCCAAGTTCAAGTCTTTGATTGTGATACCACTCTCCACGGCAAAGAGTTTGCTACCGCCTTGAGGATCTTTGAGAAGACTATCGTCTATTGGCAGCACCCGGTTCATGCCATGTGGATCCAAGAGTAGACCGCCTTTGAACACGGGTGCCACATTGGAATAGGAATGACCAGATCCAACAGCTCGGAGTGTGACTTTGCGCTGTTGAGCGTCGTTGACGGCTGTTACAATATCATTCAAGCCCTTTGGTTTTCGAATTCTTCCGGGGTAGCAAGTCTGCTGCCCTACGTAGTTGGACCAAGTTGTAGGACCGAAGAGTTTCATGAAAAGCTTGATCGCAAGCCGGACCAAGGTGCTCCAAATCCATGAGAAGATCAAAATCCCACAAAAAATCGAAATCGGTGACCTTTGTTTTGGTTGTGCAGCCTTGACTGAATAAGCTGCTTCATTTATGCTGTTGTCGTCCTTTTTCTTGATTCGCTTCTTGAGCTCTTTCAAATGGCCATCATTTTCGGGATCTTCTACTAATGTCCTCAGAATTTGGGCGGTAGTTTTGTTTTGGGCTGCCATGTGGATATCTGTAAACCCGCAGGATCAATGCAAAATGTTTCCTGATGGTTTGTGCAATTGTGTTATGCCTTGTTGCAAAACTTGCTATATCTTGCAAAAAGAGAATGGTGGTTTGAATGCGACACAGTCAATCAATTATTTTATCTGCGACTGACACGAGGTTGAAATAGCCCATGGATCCCTCGTCTTTTCCATTCGCAGCGGGCTGAAAAGTTCCTATCCCGAAGTGCGCGCGGATGGTGGGCCGGACCGACCCACCTTTTCACCACTCGCATTGCGAATGCGAACGGGCTGAAGTATCGACGACCTTGTGACCATCTCAACTCCGCAAATGCTGATTAAACTTGATTTCAGCATTTCGAATGAACCGCTCACGCATGGAGGCTTTCTCTTTAAACGGATATGATTGGACTAAAAAGTACCGAACCGCTTTCGACATGCACACCAAAGACGCTGCATGATGGCTTGCATTCAGCTTGCGGCATCATTTTCAGCTACAGGTCGCAGTCGGCCGCTTCAGCTCTTGGCACTCTCTGCAAAATACAACAGCACTCGTGAAGACTACTGTTGTTAATATACTCCGCGAGAACCCCTCATAGATCCTTCCTTGTGCTAGTAGTTCTCATCCATCGATTAATTTCAATCGTGTATCTGTAAACTCCTCTTCAAGTTAGCAGATTAAACTAGTAATTTTTCTTCTTGTGATTCTTCAAAATGTCTCCTCGCGTATCCCCCAACGACGATAGTTTGCTACCACTACTAAACGACCCATCGATAATCATCCACCCAGAAGATCTCCCTTATCAGATAAACCCTCAGCATCCCGGTCATATCCTCCGCTTCCTCTTCGTCGCCGAAGTCCTCATCAATGTCGTTGAAGCAATCTTCCTTCTCTTCTACACAAAGAGTGCCCTTACCCTCTTCCTCGCAGAAGGCGTCCCTGTCTCCCCATCCCTCATAACCCTCATGCAATTCTTCGCTATGCTTTGGGTCGGCATCACGGTCGTAACAGCTCTCGGAATACCTAACACTCCGATCGCAATTGAGACACGTACGAGCGTCTACAGGATGTATGCAGTGCTTGACTTTACGGCTGTCACCGCGCTGCATTATCTCGCATGGAAGGGGCCAGAGTATTCGGGGTTTGCATCTAAGCCCATGTTGTTTTTGGGAAACTACTTTATTGGGGCATTGGTGCAGAGGTTGGTCCCATTGATATGGTTTCCGGCGTCGTTTGGCAGATACGAATATATTCTCGATACAAGGAGAGGCGATTGATGTAGAAGCAAATAAAGATATGAGTTGAAACATAATAGGTCGAATGAGCTAGTTTTTGGAAATTCTTGCGATCAAATATATATATAATCTGGGGCGGGGCAACAATCGGCGGCTTGTATGTTATTAGTATATTGGATTGAATAATCGATTTACTTAAGTTTCATTATTATTATTTTTTTCTCGCCGCTTCTCTAGCTAGCTTTCGTCACTTAATTATGGGTGAATCGCCGGAGATAGCGCTGTAGTAAATCGTTGTGCATTATTGTTGCAACATTTCTATATATTTGCGCTGAATGCATGTAGATTAGATGAGAAGCCTGATACAGCATACGGGCGAGTTGGTGGAAATTATTTAAAGCTTGAATCCATTATATAGCAGGCTTAAATTCTTTGCATACCATTCTATCTTTCGAGATATACATCAAACGAACCCCCGCAGAGTATCAAACCAAAGGGATATGTTGTTATCCACATTTCTCCCATAAGCTAGACATTCGAACTAATCTCGGTAAAGCTGGGGTACTGTATGTACCATCTCAGGGTTTATCTGGCTGGAAAGAGCAGCGTAAGAAGAAGAAGAAGGGGTGGAAGAAGCCCCGTGAGCGGATTGCCCGGATATGTGAGGGGCTGGCGGTACATATGGGTTTAATGGTGAATCTGAGTTTGATGATGTATATCGAGCTGGTGGTAGTACATTTGATCGATTTGCGGGAAGAGGAGAAGGCGGTTGCAGCGACGAGAGTCTGGAATCTATTCGAGGTGGCATAACACTTGTATCAATTGTAAGAGGGGGCTCGTTGCTCCGATTCTAGATTTCACGCGGCGTCTTCTCCCGTGCGAACGTTGAGGTCGATACCAATTATATCCCCCTTGGCAGCATTGACGACCGATTCGACATCAATGGTATAGACCTTGAGAAAATTTCTAGCCTTTTCCACTAAGAGCGCCCAGAGTGCTCTCTGAGATGATAACCGATTCTCAAGCAGAGCAATTATGGAAGCTACCATGGCCACCTGCGACGCTTCTGGATTTCCCCAGAGCCCACACATCTGTTCGACAGTGTTACTAACTTTTTTGACCGCTTCCAGGAAATCGGGTCCAAATAACTGATCAGCATCAGTATCGGGAATAGTAAAAGAACCATCGTAAACCTGGAAAGCGAGAAGGCGGGTAATGAACGTATGCTGTTCTTTTTCCTGAGAGGATAACGGTCGTGGGAGCGACATCGACATCAACATTGCGGAAGAGGCCGAAAAGTTGGACTGTGGTGCTCTCATCGATATCTGGCCGGACGATAGGGTACTTGTGGTCAACTCTTGGAAGTCGAAACTATCAGATTCACCATATGTAGATCTGCTGCTTAAACATCTTCCATGCGCGCTGATGTCATCATCAAAGGATGCTGCGGCAGAGCAGTCGAAGTAAAAGGATCCCGCATGTGGACCAGGAGAAGGAAGTGTTCCCTCTACAGCCGCGTCGGGCGGGCCGGGATCGAAAAAATATTCACGCCCATACCGTCCTGTATCCATCTCTTCGTCTTCGCCCCAGCCGTCGGTAGCTGTCCCGTCAGTTTCTGAACCAGCGTCGTCCGTATCCATCTCTTCGTCTTCGCCCGATTCTGGCGCTTCGGGGGGTTCTCCCAGTCTCCCAACTCCGGCGGTTTGGGCTCCTCGAGGATGTAGAAGATCAAGATCATCTTCAGGAGCGGCTACCACGAGTTCCCCTTCCGCGTCCATGAAGGGGTCTTCGTTAGCGTTCACGGCTTCGAAAGGTTCCTCTACGGCAACAAAGCTAGTCCACTTTGATACGAGCGACCATTTACACCCCAGCCGCTCACCTTCACGAGTGACTAGATCCTTCCCCTCCCTGGAGTTCCGAGGCGCGTGGTTTGGCCCGAGGCTGATATGAATTTGTCCCCGCTCAAGGTCTCCCAATACAGCTCGCGCAGCGAGTTTGTGCAACATGGTGTCCCGATTCTTCAGAACCTTGATTGGAACCACTGTCGTAATAGGTTCTTCCCCATGCTTCTTTACTCTAATGTGGATTTCTGAGGGGGTGGGGCCAGGACTCAGAGACTCGAAGAGCATGAAAACACGATTTCGAAGGAAGGGACTCAAGTCAGAAACTCGCGCCGGAGATCGTAGCATCTTCTTGCCAGGGATGAGATAGGTGATGCCATCCTCCTGGTCTTGTGATATATGTTGTGATTAGTCAAGTATTACGAGAGTATAGATATATATTACGTTGGATTTTCGCTCACCTGCTTGTGGCTCTGCATTTGGCCCATGATGCTCCTGTTGGCCCTCAGCTTCTATCTCAATGACGCTTACATGGTCTGCTAAGGCTGCCTTCAAAACCTCCACGACGCGGGACTCCCAGCCGCCCCGGCTAGCGAGAGGGATGACTTCCGCATAGCCACCACCTAGCTTGGCGATGCCTTCGACTAGGGCATGAGATACAGCTGCACCGATGCCGAGAGTGAAGAATCGAACCCTTCCTTCTGTTTTATTCCTGGTTTCTTCGACAAAATCAAGCGTTTGATCGAGGTCCCAGACTTCTCCATCTGTCAAAGTAACAATGTCCGTGGTCTTGAGGTTACCTCTGGCAGCCACGACTGCTTTCAGAGCTGGTAGCAACTCTGTTCCGCCCATATCTAAGTCAAAGGAATTTGCAACATAGTTCAATGCTTGTTGGAGGCTTTCCTCAGAGTACGGACGCGATTGTGGCCAAAGATACTCGTAGCGGTCTCCAAAGCACCAGATATTAAAAAGTCGGTCCGTTGGTATACCTTTGAGGAAAAACTGCATCGCAGATTTGAGGGCGGTAATCTTGTCGCACATCGACGCTGATCGATCGGCGACGAAGATGATCTCGCCGCCGGCCGTGTTGGAGATACCGTCCGGATTCCCATTTCTCAGCATGAAGGCGGGTGGAATCGTCAGCATCAAGGTTCGGTGGTTCTCTAGCTCTGGGTGGGTTTCGATGCAAGCCTGAGGTTGTTCAAGGCTAGTCTCCGGCTCCGTCTTAATCTCCAATACAAAATCGCGATCAAGATGAGTAACGCTATCCTTGAGGCGAACCAAAGCGGACTTTGGATTTTCTCTCTCGCCCAACTGGACAAATTCCTCCCAGCTCTGACATGTTCTACCGCTGACACCTATCTCAACGGTGGTGGCATGGCTATTGCAATCAATAGAGACTATTTTCTCTGGTGCAAGAACGTCAATCTCCATCCTCAAGCTTTGAAGACCCACCGAGGCTTTCATCGCTTCCGCCAAACCTGGGGGAGGGGTCCCAAATCGAGGTGCGATGTAAATCGGTAATTTGAAAGTGGTGAGTCCATGACCCTTCTGGAAGTTATATGTCAACAAAAAGATGAAAGAGATCTCCACCTTAAGTCGACAATTGGCTGGGATTCCACCTATTGTGGTGGTGAAAATCTCGGGACTGTTCTGCTCGAGGAGCGCCGCAGTCCCACCTTGTCCAACCGCAGTCCTATAGGTGTCTACCGCTTCTTTTCTCGGCTTCACTGTGCTTTTGAGGATTTTATCCTTGCCGACACGGCAGGTAAACTCTGTCACGGTGCAGCCCTGAGGCAGAGGAAACGTGTAGGAGGCGTGATCAATATCACGACTGCTCTCATTTGAGAACAACTGCGTGATAGACACTTTTGCGGTGTCCTGGATTATCTGAGCATTGACGGAGGCGTGAAGAGGCGGAAGGAATCCATTCTGTTTCTCTACACGAGGATTGGCGATTGCGCCACGTGTGGCAAATCCGTCTGCCGGGAATTGCCTGGGTAAGTGTCGAACATCTGCGGCATTGAAGTTTACATTCTGCCGTAGATGTATTGGTGGAATCGGTTCGCGTGGATCCCAGCGGATTCCGGGGCCTAAGTTGAGATCATTCATATTTAGCGAGGCTTGTGGCTATACTAATCTCGGAAATATAACGTCCTCTAGGTTCAAACTGTGCGTTGCGTTGGGCGCAGCCTGGGACTTATAAAATTTATGAAGTAGGTACAACTAGTTAAAGGAAGTTTCCTAAGTGGATTATATTGCTGTGCTTCATTGTTTCATGAAGAAATAGAAGAGGGGAGGGAGAGGATCGAAAAGTTCCACCACGACCGAAGAACAGCTCTTATTACAAGAAAACATTGTACTTAACGTACATGTACAGGCATGCATTCTCGTAGCCTTGTCCCAACCATGCCTCAGCGTTGCGTTTTCTACTCGCACTCGCGGTCTTGGCCGTTTGAATCCTGCGCTGCTACGCTGCTTTTTTGGGCATCGCTTTCCGAAGCCTTGCAGCCACAGCCACAGCCACCCGTGGTATACTGCCCATCGATGGCTGACCATAAGGCAGGTTGAGAAGCTTAAAAAGGAGGATGAGGTCGAATCATATTAGACTTATGCTTGTGCATTGGCTCCTGGTCGGAGGTTTTTAGACGCTCCTCCAGTCCCCGCTGCAATATATCAAAGTCGTACTAAATCCTGCATTTAACCTTGTGGGTTGTCCTCAGACACATTTTCCAGTGTATCTCAGGATATCAAAGCACTAAGGATCGATCCAATTTAACCAATTGAAAGGAATAGATAGCCAACAACCTCGCAAAAATGACCTCCCCAGTGTCCATCGGCGACGCTTTCCTGATGGCAAAGCTGGCGCTAACACTGGGCCGGGCTTTTACCACAGGTCGAAAGTCGGCGCCAGAGGAATTTCGGGAAGTAGAGAGCCAGCTCTACTCGATCAGTACCGCCCTCTCGTCATTAGGCAAGGCATGTAACACTACGGGTCTTGGACTTGGTGTCGACAACTCAGGACTGCCACCATCTTTGCGAAATGTTCGAGGTAACCAAGCAGATGATGCTCTGGTGTCGATGCTCCAAGGCTGTCAAGAGATCCTAACTTACCTAGAGGCTGTGGTGGACAAGTACACCTCGATCGGTCAGCCCAAGGAAGCAGGCGGTCCGGTCCTACGCAGGTGGTCAAACGAACTCAAGAAGAACTGGAAGAAAGTATGGTGGACGACAGAAGGAGGAGACCTGGCGACTCTTCGGCGTAGTTTATCAATCCACATTCAATCTCTAAACTTAGCTCTAGGTGTTATCAGCCAGTGAGTTTCAAAACAAGATTATTCCTCGACTAGCGCCTAAGGCTATATATATACATTGCAACTATGGATTGCTGATATTGAACTTCAGTAACCAAACAAATCGCCTAGAAACCCAAGTTGACCACGTCGCAATCATGTTGACAGAGATTCATACATGGTTTGTTGACAATATACGAAATCGTGCCTATAGCCCGGCCACTCTCGTCCAGAGCATGACTGCAACCTCCCTGAACGAACCACCTCTTTTTAGTATTCAATTTGAGTTATTTGCAGAATCGACGGGTGGTCTTGAGGCACTCTGCCCGAATGCATCAGTACACCCAAGTTGGAACGATAGAGATCGAGGACCGGTGTTCCAGTGTCGCTGTTCTATGCAGCCCAATCAACCAACCCTGCATTCTTTCCAACTTGATTCGTTAGGATGTAGGTACCACTTCCTAGTTGCTTACATAAATTTACCTTCTTGGTCGCTTGATCTTTGTAAAATTTAATTGAATATACAGCAAAAAGCGGGTATCTTGACTAATATTGCAATAAACCCTAGTATCTCCCTTTAGCTTCGCAATGAGGCGTACGGGGGCAGTGCAGACATGGATGATATATAAGGCTTCAAACCGGGCAACCAACAGGGTTCTAACGCTGATTATCAAGGGCGTCCCGGCTGCTCGTAAGGTTCCTGGTTATAAACTTATGTTGCACATCTAATTACCTTCACTAGGGATACATGAATTTGAAACATCTTTTATCGATATCCTTGCTACCAGCAAGGCGGGGTCGATGCTTCGCCGGAATATGGGTACCATGCTAGCATACAACACCGTCACAGGGTCCTCAGATAGCACTGAAACGAGGATTTTGAATTTGTCGAGGTTAGTTATTAATTTGCTCCCACCAATTGCTACAATATACTCAAATATATACAGCAATCTACAGCAAACCCGTGGCCAAGTTGAGAAAGTAACTTTTACCATCAATCGCCAATCATACACGCGGGCAGGTGTTGAAAGCATCCAACTACTCCACTACAAGGCATCGAACAGAGAGTATCTACCGACAGACTATACAATTTACCCAAGAGATTTGACTCCGTTGAACAGTGCAGAATTGATTATATTCTATACACAAACACCCTCCAATAATGACATAACAAAGACAATCTTATATCGTACGTTTTGAGCCCATAAACATAATGTAGGTTCGGTTAACTAACAAACCCCCCGCTTCCAGTAACACATAAAACGGTGGTCAAGTACGCACCAGGGAGTAGTACCGTCCTCCTGCAAAAGATTGATTGTGCAGGATTGCAAAAATCGAGTCCCAATAATCAAGAAAGTGTCGTTCGTGGGGTAGACGTATCCATCCATCTGAAATCTCCGAACGGTTAGTCCATTCTTATATATTCATATTTTACCCAAAGCTAACTGATCAATACAAGCGGCCGAGGACCTCAGGCTCAAGATCGTGGAGATGAGGGTGGAGCTCTTTGTCATGTCCCTAAAATCACCCCGACCAGACGAAAGGCTTGCCTTAAAGATGTGAGTAGCTTGGTACATCCGCAAACTTTGTGCGTAGAATCCTAGTTAATAGAATTCTTAGACAAGCTAGAGGAGTCCATACTGAACAACTAGATATCGCTGATTCGGAGATCTCCCTCGTACAATCGGAAACGTCTGGCCGGTTGAGGCTTATCGTTGTCAGTGAGGACCAAGGGACCATCCTAAGTCAACAATGTATGTTCAACCCCCACCCCTTCTAACCGCTCAGTCTATTCCCTAAAATTTTGATTGACCTTTTTGTAGTGGCCGAAAACTTCATGACAGCAGGAGAAGGAGGTCGTCCAAGTTTTACCTCACCGACGTATGTAGTCCAAGTTTTGGGCCAGGGAACACGGGAAATTCATTCATACAACAAGGGGTTCAAATATTTTGACTTCTCAGACGTTTATAGTAAGATTCCTAGTTTTTTTTAAGAACAAAGTGATAGAAAGTCTTAGTACTAATCATATCTGTTATAGTGGATCGACTGTTTGGACTCGGACTTGCAGCATTTTCGGGAAGTGACGCGCCGCCAGCCCAGATCTCACAAGGCCCAACTGGGGGTCAGGGTTAACTGTTGGTTTTACGTGTGAAATAATGTAGCTATAGATTATATATCAGGATTCGAACACTTGCCATTGTGGGGCTTTGTGGGTATATTTTAGGTGTTTATGAGTTCTGAGAGTCACGATTTGCGCGCAATTGCCGTTATATTTTAGTTTAGTACGCAGGTAAAGGGTGCAAGCTGATTTACGAGCCAATATGCATGTGGAGGTATAGAATTTGTTCCAAAAGCGCGAGAGCCTCTCCAGAAAGAGTATTATCAAACGGCCTGGTATTAATTCATGTTTAATACAGAAACCTTGAAGAAAATGAACACCCTGCTACCATCGCTGTTTAAACGGATATCATATGTTCAACCAAAGACGCCCCGTAAAACCATCCAAGTAATTACAAACCCCATCTACCAATCCAACTTTAGGGTATTCCAATATACAATCTATTAGAAAAAGACTTAATCTTTCTCCATCACTCCGAATTCTAGTGGTTCCCCTATAGGTCAGCGAAGCGAGGCAACATAGAATAGAACAGGGTAAACATACCACCGAGCACCTCTTTCAATCCAACCCCTCTCTCATCAGCGATCATTCCGATAAGGTGTAACCCCACATCTCTGATTTCGTTGAAATCGTGGAGGAGTTTGATGTGTTGCTGGATTGTTGCTTTGGCGGGGTTTCTACATATCCAAAACAGAAGCGAACGGTTAAGCAAAATGATATATCGCTAGAGGGAATAAAATTTTTAACACACATACTCGAGCTTTTCGGTTGTGGAAGAAGTCTGGGAGTTTAGATTTGCAAGTTGGGATTCTAGAGTGGCGATTTGGGTGATTAGGGAGTCCTGCATTTTTCAGTTTTCATACATGTGTTCAGTGTTTGCCCCTGTGATTTGGTATTGTGAAGAGGATATACTCGGTATTTTATCTCTTTGGCAGACAGATTTGGGTCTTCGTTCGATGGAACGGGAGGTAGAGACTGCTGGGATGCCATTGTGGTATGATGGTTGTCGCGTGGGCTGAGGAAGTGGTTGAAGCATGGGAATTTGTGTTGGAGATGTTATCATTTAATTCGGTTAAGCGCCTAAGCGCAGACCGGACATCCTCGGCCTTTTTCAACCTTCAACCTTCTCGTGAACTAACTTGGACTTCGACTTCGACTTCGACAATCTAGCATCACCAACCTCGCCAACCATGCCATGAAACACAAAAAGCACGCCCAAGGCAAACGAAAGCCTTCACACCCTCTAAAACCCCATCACGCCTCCAAAGTCACTAAATCGAAGCCCAACAATGGCCCAAAACCGAAGCCAAAGTCTTCCACCGCGACCTTCTCCTCCCGCCCAATAATCCCTTTCACACCAACCTCCTCCCTCCTCCTAATCGGCGAAGGCGACTTCTCATTCACAAACTCCCTAATAACCTCCTCACCACCCCACATCTCCCCTTCCACAATCATAACCACAACCACAAACGACACCGAAGCCGTTACCTACGAAAAATACCCCCACGCACAATCCACAATCTCAACCCTCCGATCCCTCGATCACAAAATTCACTTCTCAATAGACATCACCGCCAAAAGACTCCCAAAATCCCTATCTTCTCATCAATACAACTGTATAATCTTCAACTTCCCACATGTCGGCGGATTATCCACCCACGTTGATCGACAAATAAGATCAAACCAGGAGTTGATACTATCTTTCTTTAAAAACTGTATTCCGTTGTTATCGCCAACGGGCGGGATTGATGATGGATCCGGGAATATTGTGGTAACACTGTTTACGGGGAAACCCTACGATGATTGGAATGTTAAGGAGTTGGCGAAGAGTGTAGGGTTGGTGTGTGTTAGGAGTTTTAAGTTCGATGCGAGCGTTTATGAGGGGTATAAGCATGTGAGGACTATTGGATTTAGAGATAGGGAGGGCGATTGGAAAGGCGAGGAGAGGGGGGCTAGAACGTTTGTTTTTGGGGTTAAAAGCGAGAAGAGGAAGGGGAAGGGTGTGGGGAAGAAGAGCGGGGAGAGTATGGGAGGTAATGGCGGGAAGAGGAGTAAGGCAGATAGCGACGATGAGGAGGATGATGAATGAAAAGTGTGAAGCTGGATGTATTATATCTATTGGGAGTTATCTGGTCAGGTTTCTAGCGGGATTTATGTATAATAGGATATCATATAAAACGAGCATCGATAATTTGATTCTATAAAACTCTGCTAAGGAGTTGGAGGTTATAAAAAGCTATATACAGGAAGTAATCATCACCTGAATCCTCAGAGGGTCAAGTACAGCTTCGAATTCATCGCAAGGTAACAAAAAGAGCAGAAAGAGAGTAAAGTTTGTTTCATTAAAAAGGATAGTAAGTAGTCGAAAAGGAGAAGAAATGTGGCCCGCTGGCTAATAAACAGAAACAGGATCTGTGAGAGCTCATGGGAGGAGTTTTTGTAGATATTAACATAAATATGCAGAGAATAGAAGCCAAGTAGGACGGTTAGGAGGTATCATATCGCGACCTCCCCTTGTTGTTCAGAGAGGGGCCGCTTTTGCAAGACGAAAACGACAAAGAAACGCTAAAAACCACCAAACCAAACCAAACCTTGTGCGCATTCAAGACTTTTGTAATGTTGTGAATTGTTTTTTCATCAATAGAACAAGTGTAAAATTGCAATCTCGAGATCATTGTTTTAGTGGGTCTTTCCCAACCCTTGCAATTTGACCAACTCGGCGTAACGTTTCTTGAGCGCCATAAGGTCTTGATGCGTTCCGGACTCCACGATCTTGCCTTGGTCGAAGACGTAGATGACGTCGGCGTTCTGGATGGTGCTGAGTCTGTGGGCGACGCAGATGGTGGTTCTTCCTGCGCGGGCGTTGTCGAGGGCGGCTTGGACGACCTTCTCGGACTCACTATCGAGGGCGGAAGTAGCTTCGTCGAGGAGACTGTTCCATTGTTTGTTAGCATTTCGTTCGTACATAGTATCAGGGGTAAGAAAAGGAAACATACAGAATCTTGGGATTTCTGATCAACGCCCTGGCGATAGCAATTCTCTGCTTCTGACCACCGGACAACAGAACACCTCTGGAACCGCACATAGTTTGGAATCCTTCAGGCAGCGACATGATGAAATCGTAGATATTGGCGTCCTTGCAGGCTTGGAAGATTTCTTCATCTGTAACCTCGTCTCTGAGAGCGCCTAAGACAATGTTGTGCTTGATAGTACCCTGGTACAATGTCGGTTCCTGTGACACCAAAGCCATATGAGAACGGAGGTCCTTGATGTTGATATCGGAAATTTCTTGGCCATCAAGGGTGATTGAGCCGGCGAGTGGGTTGTAGAAACGCTCGATTAAGCTGATGGTAGTAGACTTTCCGCAACCGCTAGGGCCGACGAGGGCGACGTATTGGCCTGGTTTTACAGTCAAGGAAAGGCCACGGAGAACTGGTTGAGTAGGACGGGTTGGGTAGCGGAAATGGACGTCTTCGAATTCAATTGTTCCTTCGACGTGCTCCAATTTCTGGCCTTCGTCAGACCAACTGTCGATTTCGGGCTTGCGGTCGAACAATTCCTTGAGAGTCTGTGCAGCGTGCTTGGCTTTACCCATATCTGGGGAGAAGGAGAAGATTGTACCGGCGGATTGAGCACCGAAGATGACAGCGGTGAAGCAGACGAAGAATTGGAAGATAGAGAGTTCGTATTTGGAGATCAACTTTCCACCCCACCAGAAACCCAAGGCGACGCAAAGGAAGACGAAGGATTGGGACATGGCGTAGAGGGAGGAGGATTTGAGGGTGTTCTTGAAAGACCGCTTTTCTTGGGCAATAAGCTGGTTGTGGTAGTTTGTGAGCACATCCTTTTCACGAGTCAAGGTGGCGACAGTGCGGATGCTGGAGGTGGCCTCGCAGGCGTAGCTGGCGCTCTTTTCGTAGGCGGCTTTGGCAGTGGACTCGAAGCGGGCGAGGATCCAGAAGCGGAAGAAACCACAGGCCAAAAGGATGGGGACTGTAGCAATGACGACGAGGGCGAGTTTCCAGGCGATGGCGAGGGAAAGGACGAACGAGGCAATCAGCGTAGTCAGTACGATACTGATAGTACCGAGTGTGGCACCAGAAAGACCTGCAAGGAACGTTGTCTCAGTCGAAAGAAGGGTGGTGAGAGCACCGGATGTATGTCGCTCATCGTCGAAGTAGGCAATATCCTGGCGCAAGAGAGTCCTGAATGCTTGGGTACGGACACGCTTGACGAGCTTCTCAGAACAGTAGGCAAAAGCAACACCTTGGCCGGTGTAAGAGATGAGCTGGGTAGCGGCAAGCATGATGTACATTGCGGACCAGAAATTGACTTCCTTTTCGATCTTGTCTCGTTGAGTTTTTGGATCGAGAGAAAGGGCTCCAAGGGATTTGGCGAAGAGAACGGACTGGACCGGGTAACCACCACCTGCAATAATACAGAGGAAAACACCAATAACCATGAGAAGTTTCTCGGTCTTGTTGTAGGAGGCAATGAGCTTGATCAATGTCCAAAGACTGTACTGGATACTCTCCTCAGCTGGTTTGGCGGCGAGAGCAGCGCTAGCGACGGACTTGGAGGTTTCAGCGCGGTTCAAACGGTTGGCCATTTCGACATCATCGGGATCAACTTCTGCCATGCTAGCCTTGGTACGAGTGCGCTGGAGCTTGAGTTCTTCGGCAACTTCGGCGAGTTTCTCATCGGCTTCGTCTTCGTCTGGTCGCTCCTTAGTTTCCTGGAACTTCTGGGCTTCGACAAGGTGGTAGTATGGACCCTTGGCTTCCAACAAGTCGTCGTGTCTGCCTTGTTCGACAATGCGGCCTTGAGACATAACAACAATGTTATCTGCATTCTTGATAGTGGAGAGACGATGGGCGATGATAATAGATGTACGATTCTGAGCAGCCTTGTCGAGGGCGGCCTGGACAATACCTTCACTTCTAGTATCCAAAGCGCTGGTAGCTTCATCCAAAAGCAAGATCTTGGGATCGCTGACAATAGCGCGGGCAATGGCAATACGTTGTTTCTGGCCACCGGAAAGAGAGAATCCGCGTTCACCAACATTGGTTTCATAGCCGTCGGGGAGAGAGGAGATAAACTGGGCTGCGTTGGACATCTCGCAGGCTTGCTCGATAAGCTCGCGCTTCTTTTCATCAGCGGCATTTTCGTATGGAGTACCAATGAGACCGAAAGCGACGTTGGCGTAGATGCTAGCGTTGAAAAGAACGGGTTCCTGTTGCACGAGCGAGACGTTTTCTCTCAACCAACGAAGGTTAAGGGTCTTGATATCATGGCCATCGAGGAGAACTTGTCCTCCAACTGGATCATAGAAACGCTCAACGAGACCGACGATGGTACTCTTGCCGCTACCAGATGCACCGACGAGCGCAGTAGTCTTTCCAGCTGGAACAACGAGATTCATGTCTTCGATAACAACGACTTCTGGACGAGATGGGTAGATATGCTTGACGCCAACTAGTTCGATATCTCCCTTGAGGTTTTCAATCTTTCCACCGTCATCAGTACTTGGATCCAAAGGCGACACACGGTCGATAGTTCCGTAGATCTTTGCAGCGGCAGCGACAGCGGTAGTCATAGCTTGGACGTGAGGAGCCACACCGCCCAAACTAAAGGCGCCGATGATAATAGCCATCAACACGTTAACGACATCGTTGAGTCCGGCTTCGCCTCTAATGTAGAATCTGGAACCTTGCCAGAAAGCAAGACCGTAGTTGAGGTAGATGATGGTCATGAGAGCGCCCAACATGAAGGCGAGGATACCCTTGTGTCGCTTTCCCCATTTTTCGGCGACTTCAAGGTATTCCTCGTATTGTTCTGCGAGCTTGCCTTGAGTACCGAATGCGACGGCATTTCGGATGGAGGAGAGGACTTCTTCGGCGACGGTACCACCTTTGGCGTAGGAGTCGATGGCCTTCTTGTTGTATTTTACCATGAACTTACCAGCGACACCGAGGACCAAGTTGATGGCCACGACAGCCGAGAAGAGAATGAGTGTGAGTTTCCAGCTTCGAACGAAAGCGATAACGAAGGCAGAGACAAAGGTGGAAAGAGAGTAGAGAGTCAAGGAAACCTTCTCGGAGATACCAGCGTTGATGAGAGCAACGTCAGCGGTAATTCGAGTGGTAACTTCTCCTGCACCGAGTTTATCGAAGAAACCAATGTTCTGACGCAAAATGGCAGCAAGAAATTGCTGGCGGATACGACCAGAGATTCTCTCACCAACGTGGATGGATACCACAGTGGCAAAGTAGACCAGGACGAATTCACCGATACCCATGTAGACAAAGTAGAGGGTAAGTCGCTCGACAGTATCCATAAGTCTTCCTGGAGCACCTGGGTCCGCAGCGTAACTTGACATGGCAAAACCAGCGAATTCACCGGCGAGGTTACCAAAGACGACAGTCATCAAGGGGAGAACTGCACCGGCTGCGATAGACGCAAAGTGGCAGAAGAAAAGGAGGATAAGATCCGCCCTGGAGGCATAGCGGTAGAGAGAGAAGTAGTTTATCTGAGGTTCCGGGATTTCTGTTTGTCTCTTGATGATCTCGGCCTCATGGGGCGGGAGGTGGGCCAATGGATCGGTTTCTTCCTCGCTTTTGACGACATATTTGGAGTCGAGTTTGTCGAGTTTTGGCTGTTCGTCGGATTTGCGAGCAGTGGGAGTTATCTTCTCGACATTGTCACCGGAGATGGTGGGGCTCGTAGAAGAGTGTTCACTGCCCGGAGTTTTGGGCTTTTCGTTTGAGGAAGACATAGCTTCCTAGGAAAGTTGATATTGATATCGAGGCTGAAGGGTTGGGGGGTGGCGATATCAACACGAGAATCTGTTGTGGTAGTTGTTAGCACCCTTGTACTATAACAGCGACAGATTGGGAAGAAAGAGCAAGAAAGGTAAGAAAAAGGAGGATCTTGGATATATACTAACAGGAATGGTTTGGTAGTTTCTATGTCATGTCCAACTATCGTAGCTTGAAGCTGGGGAGAGGGGTGGCGACGAGGAGGTTTTGGTTGAGGACCAATGCAATAAGGCTGAAGTTGGTCACGAATGAACTTTGGAAGTTACTTATACTTAAAACCCACCACCAACAAAGTATACCAGGCTATTGTAGAATGAAGATGAAGATGGAAATGAAGAAGAAAAGAAAAAACCGGAAAAAGAAGAAGCCGCGAGGATGAAACGGCAGCCTTTATATTTCTATTAGGAATTACGAATAGTCGAGTCGTAAGTGTATAAGGAGGGTGACGAAACGCAGAGACCAACGGCCGTTTTGAGGCTTCTTTCACACGGTGCCACAACAGGGAAACCGACAAAAGAAGAGATGGAACGACGTGCAGCAAGGATGAGGTTATCTGGATCCAGAATTAGGCACGGCGAACAAGAACTGGCTTACGTCTACGGATGATTAAGCAGCGGGAAGGAAGAGGTTTTAAAGAGGCTCCCATCACGGCGCACGTCAAAAACATCGTCGACCAGGTGGATTACACCCCGGACTCCACCAACCACTAACATGAACCCATGCCATCCTCATCGGCTTCTCAGAGATCCGACCGTATGAGAGCCAGTGAATAGACCTCTTCCCGTCGCAACGTGCCAGGCAAACTAGTCAAAAACGGCTAGTGAGATAACAAAGGGGTTTCGCCAGAAACAAAATTGTCGGAGTTCGGCTGAATTTGCACACCGGCATCAGGGCTTCCCGTGAATACGACCAAAAGGGGGTTTGAAGCCTTTCATAGGCCCCGAAGCAGCTTCCCAACAGCCCGGGGCGTGGTATCACATACTTTGCAGTGTCGCGTATCCCCGACTCTGCCCGACTCGATCACCACCTGCGATCTGAAAGACAAGCTTTGAGAAAGTCTCGGCCGTCCGTGGGTAGCGAGGATGACTCTTCCACATTCCGCTCCAATCAGAGGGTTTCCAAATGCATAGAATTTATAGACCGGGGGTAAACGTTATGCACAGGATCCTTTTGTCGAAATGAGGTAAATGATGCTTCGACCCCGCGGACACCGTGATTGCAGGTGTTCACATTTTCATGATGATTCATTTAAGGGATGCATATAAGCCATGACTAGCCAGAAGTCATTCCTAAAGCCAGAGTATCACAAAAAAGACAAACCGGAATGAAATGATACTATCTTCGTCAAGATACAACATCGATAGAAGACACAGTCGCCACAGCTGCCGTTGATGTTATTATCAGCCGCCTTCTTATCGCCCGAGATATATCAGTAACAATGATGTATATGCGATATTAGCCCGCTGTTTTAATTACCCTGACCGTAGACCAATACGAAGTGTTCTATTTTCAATCCAAGAAAATGCCGTTTTATCCGTCACATGATTGTGCATGAAGTGTTGTCTTGGCACTGATATCTGTTTGACTCTGATATAATTGCCGTATTCGGATGAGGGCTCGAAACCTATCCGCCGTTTGTCTCGTGTTGCTCTCGCTAAGCCTCCACCACACCGAAATCTTCACTGCCCATACTGTGGTACTACTCATCATCAATCTCTATTCGACGAAACACCCGTTATCTCGACAGACATCATCCACAATGCCAGTATGTACCGACACCTTGATATATCGACGATAGAAGCTGCTTCGGAATCGCTGTAAATTGAATGGAATGGAAACGAGATAGGGGACATAGGAAAAGGTGGAGAACGGCGACGATAAGTTAGATTATGAAGGGCAACGGGACAACATTCACCTCCGACGGCAACCTCTGCATCTACGTTCCTCCAGCTCCGTTACAGCGATTCCGAACCAGCTATCATCGAATCGATTATATCAAACGACTCTAGAAGATTGACCAAGAAAGGAAATGACTAATACGATCGGTGAACAGAGCCAAAAATCCTTCCGCACAAAGGTCAAGTTGGCCAAGGCCAAGAAGCAAAACAGACCCATCCCACAATGGATCAGATTAAGAACAGGCAATACCATCAGGTGCGACTGGGAAATCATATCAAGATGTAGAAAATCCAAGCAGTTCAGGGATCTAATGTTGAAAAATGCAGGTATAACGCCAAACGCCGACACTGGAGAAAGACCCGCATCGGAATCTAAACGATTTCCGTTGCGATTGCTTTTTGCTTTTACCCATCCTCGAATACCCCGTCTCCTTCCGACCTCCTTTCAATCCGAAAAAAACACGAAAAACTTCTTTCTATAATAATCCAGACTTCCTTTTTCTAAATATCATCCGACATTGAAAAAAACCGATAAATCGAATGGGGAGGGGAATAGATACATGGTGGAAGCGGGGGATGGTGCATTCGGATTTTTCTACTTTTTCCCTTATTATCATTACTTCGGTGTATTTATGAACGAACATCCTCTTTTTTCGAATTGAAATGGGCATGAGACTTCTGTTCAATGGGGCCATGTCGTTATGAAACGAACACTCTTTACGTACTCTGTCATCCATAACTGTGAATTCGACTGCTCGGGATATATGTTTGTGCACTAAACGGACATCGATAGCTCTTACACCTTGCATGTGGATGTTGGATATGCGGCTGAAATGTCGCGAGGCTGTGAAGGGACTTCATATAGTCTCCCTACCGCTTTGCTTTCTACCATCACAGAAATGTCAAAACAGAAACCCAATACCCCCACCCCAAAGACAGGAAAAAAGAATTCACATATACATCACATAAGAACCTAAAAGATGTCGAACCAAGCCCTCACAATCCCCTCCCAAACCGTAACCTACCTCCGCGAATTTGCCCTCCCCGGCGCCATCGCTGTCGCTCCATACCGCATAACCATCTGCTACCTTACCGGTTCTTCCGCTCTCACCCCGGAAGACACAATAGTTTCTCCATACACATCGTCTGAGGCTGTGATTTCCTACATTAGTGAAGAGGAGTTGGGGAAGGAGAGTAGGAGTAGGAAGCCAAAGCTTATATTTGTGCATTCGGACGGATGGTTTAGTGTGGTGGTTTATTGGAGAGATAAAGAGATTAGGGAGGAGTATTGGGAGAAGGTTGTTGGGTGTGAGGAGATTATGATGGCGGAGGCGGGGTTAGTGTGTAGGAAGGTTGAGGCAGAGGGACTTGAAGAGTTGGAACAGAGGTTGGAAGAGGCGAAGAGGTATTTATACTAGTAATTACTTGTTTCGGGTATACTTTTCGTAGGGGTAGTACTAGATTGGGTTATGGTGTCGAAATGTGGCCCGTTGATTCTTGATGTCTACCTTCTTGATGTCTACCGTGCATGAGTGATCGTGATATCGGGGGGTGGATTGGAAAGTCCCTCTAGAAGTGCAAGTATTTAACTCTAATTCGAATCTTTCAACCGTATTCTAGCAAGAGTAAAATATAATGGTTGAGAGTAACCGGGTATTCAAATTTAATTGTAGTATACGCCTATGTCGTAATTGTAGCATTAATGTACCCTTTCTCCAATATCAGACAACTGTCGTGCAATAATGCCGAATAACTACTAATATTTAGTTCCTGTCTTACCCGGAATCTAAAGAACCCGAGGTTCCTAATATAATATCCATATACTTGTACGATGAACTAGACAAAAGAAGCGGGAAGACGCCATGTTCTTGTTAGAGTACACAATAAGAACTATAATATCAGACGGGGAATGGTTCGATGCTGAAGGCAATTGAAGTGTTGCAGCTGTTGCAGATTGGACAGCTTCTAATTACGGCAACTGCCGAAGACAGCAATTCCATTAAATCAGCGACTCCACTAATCCTCGACGGTCCAAAGTTATGGGCTAGCTCCATTCCTTCGAGACTAAGTAGGTTTCGTAATCTGACATGAACTGGCTTTGGTGGCCTCCAACAATTGCCCTGTCGAGCCAATCCAAGCAATAGCTTATTTCCAAAGCAGTTAGAGATCGCAGCTGTCGCATTTGCTTGGTGCTCTTCGGAAGCAGCGGGTCGCCAGCTTGGCACTGTCATGACCTATTGAACACACCCGGCGGGTTTCAATTAAAAAGCCCATTCATTTGCATTTGCATGTTCCATTCCGGAGTTACATTTCTCCACACATTTTTTCCCTCACCATCGTCAGATGCTTGAGGTTTTGTTTTCTTTCTTTCTCGTTCTTCGGTTTCTGTAAATAGTATTTTTCTTCATTTTCGACTTCGCATAGCTGAGGAGAGAGAGGTGGTTTTGGCTCTTTTGGAGCTGTTGCGACGACCCGTCCGTGCCGGTATTTATTACCCTCAAAATCCTCAGCTCTAAACCTACCACCATCTCCAAACGAAGTCCTCAACATCAACCACCCGGACCGCCTCGGGAGAACACAAAAATGCGTCGCATACACCCCTCCCTCCCGCTCCTGGCACTAATAGCCACCCTCCCACTCTCCCAATGCCACGACCACAAAGGCGACGAAAGAATCCAAGATGGGGAGCACATCTCCCACGAACCGATCGATGCAATCCTCTGGCTCCACATCTTCTCCATGACCCTCTCCTTCGGGGTCCTCTTCCCGTTGGGGATGGTACTAGGACTCGTCCGAAACCGGTTTCACGTTCCCGTACAAATCTCAGCTACGTGCATTGGTATCATGGGATGGTTTTTGGGACACGGACACGATGGTAGACAGTTTGAAGATGGGAATGTACACAGTGTTTATGCTCCGTTTTTGGGATTGGGGGTGCTGTGTCAAGTTGGGATGGGGATTTATTTGAAGCTGCATTTGGAGCGTGGGTGGCATGGACGGGTGAGAAAGGTTGTGGTTAGGGTTCATGGGGTTGTTGGGGTTGTTATGCCGGTTGCTTCGTGGGTGCAGATGGTTTTTGGGGGGATTACGGCGTAAGCTTATACCCTTTTATTGGATATTCTGGGTATACTTTTTGGGACTAATTGGGATTTTTTGCAGGCTTGGATTCTGTCATACGCATCATTTGGGACAGTGTTTGGCGCATTTTATTATGGGAGGGTCGTTTATTGCTTATGCGATTGTGATGACTTTGATGACCTTGGTGGGGCAGGCGTGGTTGAGGCGGCAAGGACGGGCGCCGGAGTTTTGGGATTCATTGATCATTGCGGTTTGGGGGTTTGTCAATACTTGTGAGTTTTTCCCCTACTTATCGGTGTACATGGGGAATGGGTGGTTAATTTGGAATTCTTTGATAGTTACGGAACACCGCTGGGGTCAGCCGTGGAGTCATGGGGATTACCAACATACTTCTATGGGGATTGTATGGTGGTGCGCGGGTTTACTCGGTCTGTGGCTTTCTCGGGGTAAGAATGGGGAGGCGAGGCGGAATCTTATTCCTGCTATTGTGATATTTTTGACGGGGTGGGCTATGGTATGTTGCACGGATCTATGTGGATCAAGACTAGGATTTTGGGAGGCTGATAGAGTCATATAGTCGTCTCACGTCCAACACCTGGAATTCTCGACGAAAGTGCATGCGGTGTTCGGGTATACCCTCATGGCGGCTGGAATTTCCAGAATAATTGAGATTGCATTCGTATTGAGAGACCGAACTGCCAGGCCGAATGGGGAGCCGTCGACGTTTCAGCATTTACCGCCTTATGTACGAAATACACCCTCCGCAATACTTCCAGAAGTGGATCGTTTTAGCTAACAGTTGGATTACTAGTTACTCATCGCCTCCGGATTCCTCTTCATGGGCGCAAACGAAGAACAACTCCAACTTCTCTACGATTCAGGTGTCGATCACGTTTCATACCTGCTAGTACTCTACTCACTCGCATTTTTGCTATACCTTTTCGTACAGATTTTAATATATGTTTACTCCTCGAATATGGCGGCGAAGAAGGCGACGGGTTCTATTGGGGTTAATGCTGGTACTGGTGGTGGTGGTAGGAGAAGACCGGAGTTGGCGCCGATTGAAACTAGGAGGGGGGATGGGGAGGAGTATGAATTGGAAGGGTTGATCAGTGATGATGAGGAGAGGTTGGAGAGTGCGCTGACGAGGGTTGGGGAGGCGAGTCCGCCGATGAAGGAGGGGAGGTCGTGAGGTATATATATAGCAGTACTAAGTATATATGGGGGTGTGTAGGTACTGTGATGGGTTCTTTATGGCTTATGTATGATGAGACTTGCTGGTTAGCGGGTTTGGTTTTTCAATTAATTGGAGGATTGTATTCTAGTGTACATTGCTTTTCCTTTGGTTGGGCTAGGGCGTATTAGAGCGTCTGAGCGTGTAATTAATGGTAATTACCTGGATAGAGCATATGAACTTATCAATCTCGGGTCTACTTGGGAAGTTGAATTTATGAAAACAATGTTCAAGATTGATTCTAAAATACTAGTAATACAGGGTATATAGAAAAGATACTTTTTAAATCCATCTATCAGGGTATCAAAAGGAAAAAATACTCCAAAAAAAGCCTGCCTGTTTTATCTATCCAAAGCCGATCCAAAGATAACCTTTATAAATGCCGACTCCCAGTATCGTACAATACCCCTTCTATCAATATTAATACACTTTCTTTCTATTCTTTTTACTTCAACTTGCCAGTCCCAATATCCTCAATCATCTGAAGAACAACCGGTAATGCCTCTTCAATCATAACATCTTTATCCCTCCCCGGCATCCTCTGCAGCACATAATCAGCCACCACATTCTTCTCCCTACTCTCGGGTCTTCCAATCCCCAGACCAATTTTATGAATTGTAGTTTTCTGTCCCGCTAAGCTATCACGGATGGAAGATAATCCGTTATGGCCACCCGGTGAACCGTCTTTTTTATATTTTACTTTCCCAACAGGTTTTTCCAGTTCGTCGTGGAGGATTATTAATGTTGGGTTGGGGTTTGATGGGGAGGATTTGAAGAGTTTCCAGGCCTTGGAGATTGTGGGGCCTGAGACGTTCATATAGGAGGGGGATTGGAAGAGGAGGGTTGTGTAGGTTGTTCCTGATGGGCCGGGAGCTGTGGAGCCGCCGTGAGGGCGGGAGGCGGAGAGGGTTGAGGACGTTAGGTGGGGGAGGAGGATGTGGGCTGCTGAGTGGCGGGTTGTGAGGAGGGGACCTGGGTTGCCGATTGCGCAGAGGAGGAGGGAGCGGATTGTGGTCATTTCGGGTTCTGGTGAGGTTGAAGAGGAGGAGGAGGAAGATGTGGTTGGGAGGGAGGATGGAATTGAAGTTGAAGATTCTGCGCTGCCTGCGAGGTCGAGGTCGAGTTCTGCGGTTTGTTGTTGTTGCAGTTCGAGAAGTTGTTGTTGTTGTTGTTGGCGGCGCTGCTGCTTTCGCTTGCCCTTGATGCCCATTTTGACGGCGGCCCTCGAATGGGTATTATATTAGAAATTAAGAATTATAGACAATTGTATTTTGTCTTTTTTTTGCATAGTTAACTAAGTAAGTAAGTTGGGTATCTTGGTGATTTCGAAATTGAAGTCTTCCATTCTCTTGCTCTTATAGAAATTTCCCCTTGATATTTTTGGTAAGAATGGATTAATAACGAAAAAGCGGTGACTCGATCGATTAGTAAGGCTGTGCAGGCTGACTGAGAAAAGTATGAGTCGAAGTTTTGAACCTGCGCGAAACATCATGCACAACAAAACGCCCCATGCCACGGCACTACCGCGGACAGAATAATTAATCAAGGCGTGCCTGGAAAAGGTACCAAATGTTGATTTTTTTTAGCGGCGTTTTTAATTTTTGAGGTGAAATTGTTTTAGAGGGGTTGAATAAGGCGGATTTGGGATTTTGGAGTCAGATGGATCGATTGGTTTCAAGCTACTGCTTTTGCTTTGCTTTCGCATTGTGCGCTATGTCTGTTGGATTCGGCGACCGCTATGCACCGTCTGATATGTTTCCAAACAATGACACCGCCGTACCGCATGTGGTTTTACTAATAGCTATAAGCGTACATTCATTGCTGACCACATGACCATTTTGAGCTTCAAAATGTAAGGTCTTTTTTGATGATGTCTGCCGAGGATGAATTCGTATGAAGCCGTCTTGTGAGATAGCGCTTGTAAATATGTCTCTAATCGTGGCAGACTCATAAAGACTTTTGGAATACACTGACTATACTGTGGAAGCCAGAACATCTAGTATTGATCTTTGGTCGGTGCTTCAAAGCCTTGTTGTAATTTGCCAATAATATGCTGGCAAAAGTTGGAATGGTGTACCAAAGACGTTTAATGTTATATCGACGACAGTCTATGTCGGCAGCTGCTTATTCCGAGGACTCTCTCGTAGTTTGAACCGGACTTTCTTGCCCTTCTTCTTCTTCGCAGGGTTCTTTGCTGCTTTGCTTTCATCGGGTTCCTCGTCAGTAGAGCCAGAGCCTGTACTGGATGACCCCAACCCCTCTGAACATGAACGAGAGATATACATCGAAGGCCGCACCCTCGTCTGTTTCCTCTCCCGATGGACACGGTCAAAGATTGCCCCGATAACGCAAAGGGATACCCAGAGGAGAATGAAGAGTATCAATATCGCACCCCATACTCTGCGGGAGAACGGAGTCCCGTGGGATGCGAGGGTCTTGACAAAGATATTATCCTTGCCCACCATTTCTTTTATATCGGATGTCGGGATTATTAGTACTATGGTATTTACCGTCCAAATGTAGAATATAATATAATATAGAATTGGAGGGATGGAGGATGGAGATGTAAGTAAGTGATGTATGCATGTCGCCGATTGAATTCGGGGTCTATTCGAGCTTAAATAGGATAGAGTTCGCGAGTACGGACTCGACGAACCGGGCAGAGATGAGACCTACCATGGTCTAGATCTGGATTGTGGGGTTCGTGACTGTAGATATCTTCTTTTCCTACTTTGCATCCAGTAATTCCTATATCCTTAGCATCTGCATCGATATTGATATCCATTGTACTGGGATAGAATAGAGTAGAATAGGCTGGGAGGTGTTGGTGTGGTCACCAGCCACAGCAGCTCTGAGAAGTGTGGCTCAGCACAGCTGCAGCTCCCTTCGATTGAGAGCACCAATCTGTCCGCAGTCTGCAGTCTCCCTTCAACTATCAACCTCAACATCATCATCTCCGTCCCTCATCGACCTTCCCCATTCTCTCGGCCATTCTCTATCATCACGGACATACCAGCCGCTTTTTAACGACCCTCTACCAATATATACTACCATCTTCCAACCCGTCGCCGACATCTCAATCCGTCGCAGCTCCCGTATTCTAACCAACCAACCACGTCTCGTCTCCCAAGCTAAGAGCTTCCCCTAAAACTACCAGCCGAACACCCCAAAAAACCGAAACCCGGGGAAAACCAAAAACAAAAGTCCCTCTTACCACCCCCCAGATTCCCGCCCGCCCCGGGGATATGGCAACCCTACAAAACGGTCTCCCGGAACGGGACCCCCGTCGCGGCCGTGACCCTTACCAACGAGGCGGTCCGCCTGCTCCAAATGGTGGAGGCTACCCTTCTGGTCCTCGACGACAGCAACCTCCTCCTCTTCCAACTGGATATGATGGCCCTCGGATTGATACCTCCCGAAGAGGAGCTTATGGCGATGGTCAACTGGAGCCGCCGATGACACCGAGGGGTTATGGCAGTATGAGTGGACAAGGTGGCGGCGGCGGTAGTGGTGGTGCTGGAGGGCGGGGATATGAATATGCGGATGTTAGTAATACTGGAAGAAGACCGTTGGAGGCTCCCAAAGATAGGTCGAAATCGAGGAGGAGAGGGGAACCGGCTTATCACGATATGAATGGGTCGGCAGAAGGAGTTGCCAGGTTAGCTGGATTAGCTGGTATGTTAATGCGACCCAGCCCGTCCTGTTACAACCTATGACCTTTGGAGATGTACTGATTCCTGCCGATGAGCAGATGTCTTGGAAACGATAAGAAGAGATTGGGACTTCATGACTAAAGAGGAGTGTATACCGGTACAAATTGCTCTACAACTGAACGATCCGAGCTCCCTGGGTAAAGCGAATCGACTTCGCGATTTCAGGATCATCAAAAAGAACCTTGAAGGCGCCTTACAGGCTGTCGTTAACGGTGGGCATCCCAATTGCCTTATACTTGTGCGACTCAAGTTGCTGATCGTTCTTGGTCTACAGAATACCATCAGGGGTTTAATAGCTCCATCGGTACATACCACAGCATCATGCGACACATCGGTACTTCAGCGGCAAAAGTACAGGATCTAAAACAGCGAGTCTCGAGTGCTAAGAAAGACTTAACGTCTGAGAAGCCTGAGGTCAAGAATTTAGCTGTCGAAAGTCAGATTTACGAAAGCATGCTCCAGACACTATCACAGATGTAGGTTCGACGATTTCGATCCTAGACAAATCAAGCTAACGGAACCCGGAAATAGTGAACACCTTCGCGATGTCCCCGAGAAACTTGATTTGAGAATGGGCGAAAAACGCTTCCTAACGGCTGTCGATATTCTTATGGAGGGTTTGAAGAACAGCAACAAGCCGGACTTGAAGGGCATAGGAGCGCTACAAGACCTTCGACGTGGTCTGCTAAACCAGGAAACTTCACTGGCTGAAATTCTGGTCGAGGAACTGCATTCACATCTCTACCTAAAGTCGCCATACTGTGATGGTAGATGGAAATCTTACTCGAACCAAAAGGACAATAAGACCTCGGATCAACTGCTAGGGGGCGACGTCATTCCCCAAGCGACAGTCACGAAGCGGGCACTGGACATATTCTTGGAAACCGAAGATCTTACGAAGGAGATGGTGGAAGATGCTTCGAAGAATATTGAGGCCGAAAGTTTACATTACATCCGTTTACTCATTGAATCTCTTCACAAACTTGGACGGCTACCTGCGGCTCTGGACCAGATTTCTCAGAGACTGCCAGTCGAACTGAACAAAGTTGTTGAAAAGACCAACCTCGAGGTGGATTCCCGACACCCTGCCTCATTCCGTGGGCTTTCGAATCTCAAGGATGGCAAGGCGATTGATGCCGTACTATCCGAAAAGGACGAGCGGGTCGAGGTTCTCAACGATTTGCTATACACACTATTCTCGAAGTTTGAGGCAATTCTAGAGGGCCACCGGGTTGTACATGATGTTGTCAAGGCTATCAGCAAGCGTGACTGGTCTAAGGATTCAACGACAACGCTTTCGGGTGGATTTATGGAAATCTGGAAGCTATTGCAAAGTGAAACGAGGTCGTTATTGCATGACTATATCACGGCGAATGAGAGCAGAGCCGCAAATGCGAACGCCCCTAAGGCGGCACAGAATTCTGTCAATAGCATCTTGGCCGCCAACTCGGCGACTCAGAAGAAGAGGGTAAGCCGTGGTCCACTTGTAGGATGTATAAGTGGGATGCTAATTATATCTAGCGGATGTTCAAATTCGGTGGACCTGAGAACACGGACGCAATGACCAAGTCGAATCAAGACGATCTAGAAGCTATACTTAAGGCAAATGTACCCGGCCTTGTACAAGACTCTGCTGTCCCCGTCATTAGAGAAGCCGAGGAAACGCAGATCAGCGATGGGTCGGCCACGGGCAGGAAGCTGCTCGTTGAATCGACGGTTTTTAATATGGGCCACTTGCTTTCGCCCTCCCTGCAGTTCTTGAAGAATGTGAAGGATATCATTCCCCCTGGGTAAGTCCCTATTCGACCATACCGTGTCTGCGGCTTGCTAACGAAGCTATAGCTTGGGTGTCGCCCCGAGCACTTTCACCTCCTTTCTCGATGACTTTTTGGTCAATGTCTTCCTACCACAACTTGAGGATACGCTACGTGAGCTCGCTGCGCAAACAACAGGAGAACTCGACGCTTTCCGACAAGATACGCAGTGGAAGAATGTTGCACAGCGCCCGGTCATGAAGGGAACCTCTGGGTTCTTGAGTCTGATCACAGCGATCTGTCGTATGCTGGATAGTTTGCCGCACGATCAGTCATTTAGTCAGTTAATTGTTGATCTGCTGACGGATTACTATGAGAAGTGTCATGAGTTCTTCACAAGTAAGTCTACTGGGAGATATAAATATATTGCCAATTTTAAGGCTAACTTTTGTTGATAGCACTTGTCCAGAAGGATGCTACCACCCTCAAAAAGAGCGCCCTTTGGGTACTGCCTGGGGACTTAAACTCTACGATGCGTGAAATGTGGAATGACCCTACCGTCTTCCACGAGTACCTTAACAAAGAAACTCTCGTCTATAACAAGTTGAAGGGCACCGAAGGCGTTAGTTTTGACGACATCATCTCCGACCGCAAGACAATATACACCCTGTGTATTCTCTACAACAGCATGGACTGGTTTTCCCGCAAATTGAGAAAACTCCGTCAAGTATCCGATATCGAAGACCCCAGCAAGGACGAACGAACTCGGAATCGACGGTGGAATAATCTCAACTCACAACTTGCGAGAGACTCCGCTTCACCTGTTTTCTTACCCTTGACGAAAGATTTAGCGGAGGCCTTTGATGGGGTTGTGAATACTTATTCAGAGTTGACGAATAGGATCTTGTTTACATTGAGAGCCGAAGCTAGGACTCATGCGGCGCATTATATCGACCTCGCGGTTGAGAAGACCTCGTGGGTGCTGGAGAACGAAGCTCCCGAGGCAGATCCTCAGATCTTGACGTTGAACACCGAGTTAGTATGGTTCGACCAGGATGTTACGAGCTTACTACGAAACGAAGAGCAGAGGTTTGTTAAAGCTGGATTGGGGGTATACCTTGACCACCTTCTTATCAGAAGTTGTGGGAAGATCAAGCAGATGAATCGAAAGGGTGTGGATAAGATGTTATTGAACATTTTGGTTTTGCAGCAGAATTTGAGGAATTTGGTCTTGGAGGATGGAGTTGTTGGGGATGGGAGGGATGAGCAGAATAAAGAGGTTGTGGCGTTGAAGAGGAGTGATGACTTTTGGAGGTTGTTTAATACTGGGCCTGAGGTAAGATTTTTTCTCTCCCTTCTTCCTCTTGTTGGAGTTAATGGTTTTGCTAATGATTGCGGAATTATAGGATGTCCTCCAGAGAGCTAAAGAAAAGACGTTGCCTTATACCTACGACGAAATGAAGGATTTGGTTACGTTATGGTATTCGGAGACATTTAAGACGGGGAATAGAAGGGAATCGACGATTGCGGCGAGACGCAGCTTGAATGATCATTTGATTCAGCTGAGTGAGTTGATGTGGGAGAATTAAATTAGAATTCTCTTTAGTTATGGGGGAGGGGGGTTGATATCTGGGAAGGGGAGGGCGATAAGGGAGTGTAGGATCTGGTGTATCATATATGGTCTTCCTTCTTTGCTTCCCTTCTTTCTCATGCGTGCGGATTACGCTAACTTTGTTTATGTGTGCGGAGCTGTGATGTGGTATCGATGTTACCGGCTGCCTTTTTTTTGTACAGTCTTCTATTTAGCCTTCTTTTTCTTCCCTTCTGAACCCTGGGCGACCATATGTCTTTGTAACGTCGGTTTAGCATGCATGTACGTATATTATTTTTCTTTTACTATAGTGATCATAATTCGAGAGTGTGGGCTCGGAATGGTCACTTTGTTCTAGTAGTACCCGAGTTGAATCAACTCCGGAACTTGTTTAAACTCTGAAATGAAATGAATGAAAACATTGAAGTTGAGATATTACGAGACTAGAAAGTGAGATGAAAAATTCTGCAAAGAAGGGCAGTGTATTCCTGTTAGCTAACCGTAGTCAGTATGCATTTATCGATCAACGTCCTTTAGATGCGATGCAATCTATTTNCCCCCCCACTAGATACAACGTTAACCTCTCCAAAAGAAGCCTTCTAATAAGGCGCCGTCTCCCTCTGCAACCACTTCAACGCCCTCTCATCATCTTTCAAGAACGGACTAGTCTTCTCAAACACCTCCTTATGATAATCATTCAAATACTGCTTCTCAGCTTCAGTCAGAAGCGTAACGTCCGTAAGGCTACGACACATGGGTACCATCGTAACAGTCTCAAACCCCCAATATGGCTTTTCACCAAATTGGTGGTTCGTCTTCTTCGGGACGACTAAGATTATATCTATCGTTTAAAAAATTGGTGTTAGTATGTCATTCAAAATAAAAGTTCCTTTGAATGAAATGGGGGTGCTAGGGCGGGAAATGCATACTCTCAATTCTAATCCCAAACTGCCCATCCTCATAATACCCAGGTTCATTCGACAGAACATTCCCAAGCTCCAAAGGAACCTCAGAGTACTGAATTCTAGTACCAATACCCTGCGGCCCCTCATGGACGTTCAAGAAAGATCCAACGCCGTGACCCGTCCCGTGTCGGTAATCGAGTCCCTCCGACCAAAGGAATTGACGGGCGATAGGGTCGAGTTGATAACCGCTGATGCCCTTGGGGAATGTGGCTTGTCCGAGGGCAATGTTACCCTTGAGAACTAGGGTGTAGGCCTTTATTTCCATAGGTGTCGGGGTTCCAAAGTGGAGGGTACGGGTGGTATCTGTTGTGCCATCGTAGAATTGGGCGCCAGAGTCCTGGGAAAGTTAGACTAAGTTTCCTTAGGGTTATGTAGGGCGACCAGTATAGACTTACACAGAGGTAAATGGCCTTCGGGTCAATTTTAGCAGCCGTAGGGCGCTCGGGGTGGTAGTGGATGACTGCTGCATTTGCGCCTGTAGAAGAAATTGTACCGAAAGAAAGGCCGACGAAGTTCTCCTTCTTTCTATAGATTCTATTAGATCTAATATCCCATACGCCGTGGAGGGGGGTGCTATAACATACTTTCTGAACTCTTCGAGCTTGTCAGATGCATCAACTTCATCGAGTTCAACGCCATTATGGAGTTGTTCCTCGAGCCACGCGAAGTATCTTGCACATATGTTAGTATCGCTGCTTGGACTATATTGAACGGTATAGACCTACTCAATCAATGCAACGCCATCGCGAATATGGCATTGTCTCATCCCTTCCAACTCCGTTTCATTCTTGATTGCTTTGGCAACAGTAACCGGAGATCGAACTTCCTCTAGTCGTTTCTCCCCGAGAGCTTTTGCAAGAGCCCAGCTAGCATTTGCGGGGAACAGGAATTTCTGGGGTTCGGCTGCATTTTCGTCCACAGTGCTCTCGCTAACCGCCGCGAGATTTGTAAGAACTTGGTCGTAGTCGACAAGTTGGACCTGGTCGCCAAGATGGGATTCAAGCTCAGGGCTTCTTTGCTCTCGGTTTATGAATAGAGTGGCTGTCTTGGGTGTGATGATGGCGTAACAGAAGAAGACAGGGTTGAATGGGATGCTAGTTCTCGGTCAGTATAGACTCAACGGACCTTATGAACTTCGACAATACGTACTCGCTGCCTAGGAATCATTCGAGTTTAATCAGTTTCCCTATCTTTCCTACCGGAGTACTGGGGTAACATACCTCTGATATTGAACAACCACATTATCTCGTCCAATCCTGTCAAAACCAAACCATGGCTCTTCTGTTTGGTCAGTTCCTTCCTCAGGTCTTCAATCTTCTCGGCGAAGCCCTTTCCGGCGAACTTCTTATCAAGGATGATGACTGGCTCGGCTGGTCGAGATGGTCGGTCGGAACCCCATACTTGGTCGACGAGGTTTTCGGTCATCCCGATGAGGTCACCGCCACCTTTCTTCTGAATCTTGGTTTTTAGGGATTTGGAGAAAGCTATAGGGTCGTTAATATTGGACCATATCTCCAAGGCCTGTCGAGACGACATACCATAAGTAAGAAGGGAGGCATCAACTCCGACATTCTTGCCTCCTGTTGCTTCTGTGGCGACCCTGAATTCAGATTAGGAGGTCAGCAAGCTTCTAACCTGATTTCGACCCCAAGAGAGCCCTACCATTCGCTCCAGGTTGGGACATCGGCCATTCCCTGCTTCAGGAGGGTCCAGTTGCTATCAAGTTGCTGTTCTGCCTGGTTGAAATATCTGCCGTCTGTCGATAAAGCGGCCTTGTCCTGGGTGATCAATGCCCATCCAGCAGAACCGGTGAATCCAGAGATATACTCTATCCCATAGTGTTAGATATGTTTCTGTTCGAACGGCTACTCTTTTAATATAGGGTTTTCCTTACCCCGACGGCCATCGCACGGCGAGGTGTACTCAGACTGGTGAGCATCTTCGGACGGTACAACTATATCACGACGACGATGTTAGTATATACACTACCACCACGACTAATGGAACACTGCTATACTCACTGTAGACGTCAATGTTCTTCTCCTTCATCAATGCCCTGAGGGCGGTAAGTCGTTCTGTGGTATTGACCATTGTGTGCTGTGACGTAGCCGGTGTGGAGAACAGACGTCCAGTTGCAGCGGCAGCAGCAGGCACGGATTTAAATCTCTTCGGTTGTCGATGGGATAAAACGGCTAACAGGCTGCTGCCCCTTGGTTTCTGGGTCTCACGGCCGTTTCTGGAGTAATAAGATCGGGTTTGGAGGGCACAAGTCTGTCTCGCGGGGTCGCCTCGAATCCAGGTGCTCGCGGGGATACAGAGCCTTGGTCGTGTCGCTGTGCAGGCACACGACAACGCCTTTGTGCTGCTTGAACAGGAACTAGCTCGAGTCGGCAAAGCCCGAAGAATGCGGTTGCAATTGCTTTGCATAAGAGTTTACCTAAGAATATGCTTCTCGATACTTCCTCGGAGTCTCTGGTGGGGTCTTTTATATGCGTTATGCGTGCCAGCTGGGCACCTGACCGCTCGCGTTTCTGGGCAGCTGCAGCAATGCTATCGAGCAAGATCGGACGGTGGGTGCACTTGAAGAAGGAGGTTGTTACATGTGTATTCCCCGCAGTAGCTAGTAGAAACCGCCGTTCTTTGGGTTCACAGGATAGCTCGCGTTCGATGGTAGCATCGATTGAGTGAAAATACCTCAAGCTTTTCAATCTGCTGACTCGAGCAATGGGGAATGTAATTAGTAATTAGCACAACTATTGCGACATTCTGGCGCAGAGTTTTGAGGCTATCCAGCGCACCTTCCTGATATCTCCAGGTCCCCCTTGTTCTTGTTCCTGTGTGTGGGGTGTTGTCTGGATAGACGGCTCCGGGCCTCGGCTAAGCTCGGACCAGCCCCTCACCCGGGGAGAGATTAGTCTCCCCGAAACATGCACCCGGGTTCTCGTCGGACAGGGGTTCTGCGGGCCGGACTCGGAAATGCAACAGCTTGGGCCTCCCTTCAACACGTATTTAAAGCCTGGGTTTGGACGCCAGATTAGATCTCTTGACTCATCTTGGACTATATCTTGATCTTGATCTTGTCATTCATAAGTACCAATAGTAGCATATACAATTTCTATCAAAATGTCGCCTCCAAACCCTCTCGTCAGCGACAATGTTGCTTCTCATATCATTTCCCTCCTCGACCGTCTCCATGAGGCATCTCTCAACCAAGAGTCCGGCCTCACAAAAGCTGACTATGAAGGCTCAGTTATCCACTCGAACATGAAAGACAAGTTCATAGCCCTCGAACAGGACAAATGTCACTTTGTATACCAGCTTGCTAAAGCCATTGGTGCGAAGAACATTGTTGAGGCGGGGACTTCATACGGTGTTAGCACTATTTACCTTGCTTTGGCGGTGGCGGCGAATGTAAAGGCTACCGGAGGGACTGGAACCGTTATTGGGACGGAACACGAAGCTGAGAAGGCGGTTAAGGCGAGAGAACATTGGGACGAGTGTGGAGATGTTGTTAGTAAGGTTATTGGCTTAAGGGTTGGTGATTTGAGGGAGACCCTGAAGGAGTCGCTGCCGGATACTGTGGATTTTCTGTTGTTGGATAGTAAGTCTTCTCCCTATTTCTTTTAGTTGGGTTTCTATGGTCCCGTAACTAATTATGGGTGTATAGTCTGGACTCCAATGGCGCTCCCAACGTTGAAGTTGGTTCAGCCGAAGTTTAGGCCAGGTTCCGTGGTAATTGCCGATAACACGATCGGTAGTGCAGCTGATTATCAGGAACTGTTCGACTATATCCGAGCACCGGATAGCGGCTTCACGAATATTACGCTGCCATACCACAAGGGCTTGGAAATGAGCGTCTATTCTCCAAAATAACTGTCACATCTCTGTATTTTATCCGAGGATTACTCTCGATCGTGCTACATGATCAAAGTTACAAGTACAACAATTACCATCTACCTCTGTTCCACCAATAGTTGTAATTACCTTAAAAGCCCACTACTCTTGCTTTGGCATCACCTTGCCAGTCTTTACCATCACGGTACCCTGTGTTTTGTCGCTTTTAAGGATGTACTCAATTTCCTTCTTTTGATCCGCTTCCGTAATGGCTTGATCAGAGGCATCCAGATAGTGATCAAAAATATCTTTTTCGAGATTATCAACCTCTCTTTCGATGGACCTCACACCTTCTTCGACCATATACGTCTTCGCAACTGCTTTGCAGACCTGGTAGTCCTTCTCCATTATCAAATGAATATTCCCCACCAGACGCCTATTCTTAGGGTCAAGCAAAATCGGCTGCCTGAGCTGGCTTTTTCTTTCCCCAATTTCAAGGTCGGCGAGAACGGCCTGCTCATCAGGCGAGAACGGGAAGAACGGAAGGGTCAGGTCTATTCGACTGGTGAATGCGGCCTGGTGGAATGGCTTTGTTAACCGAGCTCTGAGTCATGTATGCGGGGAAGGTGGGTCTAGTGTACTTACTCCGAAAGAGCCATGGAGCGTTTTTCTCATCCTTTCGACGAGATTTTGGCTTTCCTTGGTCATTACCGCAGGGGTCAGCGGTTTTTTAGTTTCGTAAAAGGCCTTGATGTCATTGTCGAGAGCATTCGTCGCTAAAATCCAGATGACTTTGGATATATCCAATTTAGGGTTCCCGCCTCTCCGATCCGGTATTGTTGCTACAGTCATCAGTGGGTTTAAAGCATTAGAAGAAATTCAATAATCGACTAAAACGGGGTTTCCATCGGGGATACGTCGGCTTACCACCGCGCTCAAAAGGGACCAACAATGCATTACGAACGTCGGATCCTGCTTTCTCTAGTTCATCAAGAAATACGATACACCTACGCCCGTTATTCGCTGCAAGGAAGTTGTTTACCGGAGAACCTTTTTCGTATCCATGATACGGCTTGTGAGGACCGAAAAACTCGTCCTCCCTCTTCACACTTGCCATGTTTTCAGAGTGAAAAGGTAGTCCGAGGTACCTCTCCATTTGTTTCGCGAGTTCGGTTTTCCCATGACCGGATGGACCTAGACGATTACAGCGTGAGCAGAAGGCCTTGTTAGCCTCTACGCGGACTCATGGCTACTAACCCGCGAAAAGTAACACCGTTGGCTTCGCCAAATCCTCAGGCTTCTCAGTCAACACGAGTACGTGGTGCAACAATTTTTTCAAAGCATACTCCTGCCCGACTATATCAAAATGTGCACGGAATAAAGGCGAGCAATCCCATCTCGGACTCTTGGCAAATTGCTTATGACGGTCCGTAGCTTTAAAGTTATCGCCACGGTGGAGGTCGTACCTCATGGATAAGTTAACCGCCTTTCGTAATCGATTGAATACCGCGTCGGTGCACCACTTTGTATCCTCGTTCGTGGTTACTTTATCCAGAAATTCTTGACGAACGGCGTCTCGTGACTTTAATCTAAAGACTTGTGGTTTGATGTATGGCAATCGAAGAATGCCTGGGATAACAGAAGGCTTTGCGCCAAAGCTGAGCAGTGCGCGAACGATCTTTGGCTCTTCGAGGAGGGCGGCGAAAGCGATCGCTGGGAGAGTATCAGTGGGTAAAGTATAGATGCTAGGAATCTCTATTGCACCCGAAAGGTCCGCAGTGGAGTTAGGATTAGCTCCTTCATGAAGCCATTTTTCAACATTCCTGACATCCCTGGAGTAAATTGCGAAATATAAAGTTGGGATATCCGCGATCTCTGTATCCCTATAAAAGTTCTGTGATTCGGGGTAATCACCGTAGGACTAGGGGTTGCAACCTTCGAGTAGGCTTTCTAATGCTCGTTCGAGCTCTCGGGTGTCTCCCTGGCTTTCTATATCGTAATGTGTGATCATACTGGATATAAAAGTTGGGACCTCCTCAGGGCCCATCTCCTCGAAAGTCACTATATTCTTGGCGAGGGAATACGTGCTTCATTCTTAATTTACCGTCCTGGAATGCCTAATGGTGTATTGCACGATCAGTGACGGCTACAGCTATAGAGGAAGGCAACATCCCAAGAACAACTTACAGAAATACGAGCGTCATCCCACAGTAAGTCTTCCTCCTCGGGTGTGTACGTCTTTTCTTTGTTCTTGCCTGAAAATTAAGATGGATTAGTATATAGGAACCTATAGATGGGGTGTAGAAGGTCGGCTTAAGGAAGCGAATTTCAGTCTAACCTGTTGAATCCGGTGTTCCTGAAGTAGGCTTGGTGTTTGGTAAACTGCCCTCCCCGCTTGGTACAGACCCCTTAGGTCTACCCGAAGGGGGGCGGCCTACGGGCCTTCCTTTGATATCATTCCCGATGTTATGTTTCTTAAGCGGGCGAGAAGAGGAGTCACCCTCGGGGCGGGGGTGGTTCTTCTTTTTATCCTTGTTCTTCGGAATTGGTGGGCCACCATGGCCCGATTGACACATTATGAGGAAGTCAAGTTATGACTTTATAATTTAGGAAGAACTTATTTTAGTTGTCTCCTAGATTTGGACTTGGGATGTTTATTGGGAAGTCGATAGTGGTTGGGAAAGATCCAATTTATATAATTGTCATGGATGTATACGTATACAGTAATAGTGGTCAACTTTGGGTCGGTCGATACCTAGATGAAAGTTCTTTAATTTAGAAAGTTCTAGCTCAAGTAGAAGGATATATTTCATAGTAGATGCTAACAAGATGTTGCGACAGCAATGGTGAATAGTCGACTCCAGGAACCTCGTAAAAATCCAACAAGGTCAACACTACCTAGTATTCTCTAAATTGGACTCAGACAGTTTATCGATAGCGTCGTGGAGAATTTATAGAAGAAGGAACGTGAAGAATATTCCCTTTGAAGCGGTAAAGATGCTATTCTTCGTAGGTGCTACTATCGCATTAGAGGCCTTAGGTCATTTCGCCGTGCGGAAAGGCGATGGAATGTGCCTAAGTAACCTAAGCCGAGACGAGGGAATCTTTAGATATGACATTGCTAACGTCGTAGTGTAAGAGCGTGCAATTAGATATGTATGAGACGAGATTCTAGTTCTAAAACGTGTCTTGAGAGCAGATTGCGTGTGGAACAGAATCTCTACAAAACAGCTGAGCAGCAACGTCAAGATGCCGACACCTTCATCCTCAACATCCACACATCGCGATATCGAACTTCAGCTCCTCGTCACCAAGATGTCAGAGGTTTCCCACGGCCATCAGGCCAATGACCCTGTACATGATGAAGAACCTCCTCTCATCCAATTCCCAGCTAGGGAATCCCCGGTTAGCGTGAAGCTGAATGCTCAAGAAGCGTCGACCATCACTTCAGACATCGAAACCTCGCCAGCTAATCGCAAATCCAAGGCTTCTACCTTTTCTGTCCTCTCCTTCAACCCCCCTCGCCGTATGGCCTTGTCGCCAAATACTTTTGATCCAAATGCCACTCCTTATCGTCATGTCTCCTCTGGAGCTTCTCATCCTACCACTCAGCTCTCTCAAGACCCCATAATTCATCCAACCCGCAGAGCATGCGCTACATCCACGCTCGGAGCATCCGAGCAGTTGTCCATCGACCATAAAGAAAACCAAAGGGTTAGCCCTGAGCTTAAGAAACAGCTCGAGAGCCTCATTGCACCTGCTTCGAGGGCTACCTCTCAATCTTCGCGACCATCCACTGTTTCCAAAGGCAGCAAATTCGGTGGCTGGTCCATTGGAGCATCTTCAATTGCTATTCGACCAAGCGAGCCCGTCGCGAGCATAATTACCACAGAGCTGTGGGAACCTCCAGCGAATGCTCCAGAATTGTCTTCAGAGGACTCTGGGTCTGATCGAATCCCTACCCCAATCTCGATGTCTGGGTATCAGTCCGAATACGTCTCCTTCCCTCCATTCGAATCTTACCCAAAGAATCCACGCCCGGGCCTACGGTCCAGATGCAGTGATAAGTCCTGGCATCTGCTCCGGAGGCTGAAGGGAAAAATTGTGGAAATCCACAACGCTGGGCTCCAGTCCAGTCGTTCGAGCAGCCGGAATTCTATATCTAGCCGAAAATCGAGATCGCCAGGGAGACCACTCAGAGAAAACCAACAACTACACACGCGACCAGCATCCGAGAGCGGTGGGAGCCGAACTCGCCTCGATGTCGGCTCATCGACTCGTCCAAGGCATAAGGCAGCCACCGTTAGTGGTGGAACCCTAAGAACCTCCGCCTCAAATCTAAAAAGAGTTTCAATTGCGGAACTGAACGATACTCCTGTAGAACAAACTAATGCGAAGATCCGGCTCTCGACTCACCAGGCTACAATCGTCGCTGTGGCCCCAGAAACAGGGTTGCAGAAACCTCAGCAGACACCAGAAGGCCACAAAGAGTCTTCAGGACTTTCTGGTCTTACACGCCCCCTTGAACTCGCATCCTCCCTATTCCAAAGTTTGGTCACCATCGCCTCCGGAGATACTCCTAAATCAACTCCCGTTTCCCCAGATCGTGGAAGTGTATCTGAAACCAATAACTCCAAGTCTCCCTCAAGAATTCCCATTCCGAAAGCATCTCTAACCCCAGTGCAAGCCTCTCAACCTGCTAATGAAGATTCCAGCGAGGATGAAATGAGCTTCATGCAGTACATCAAAAGGTTCTCAGACTCCTCCCCAATGGGGGCCCCAAAGCGCCCTCTATTCCCGACAGCCAGCTGCGATACCTCAGCAGAGGCCAAACCCGAGCTCTCGACCACAGCTAAGCAGACCGTTCCTCGAACTGTCACATTCAAAGACCCAAGTTACGATGATATAAGACGAGCTATCCCCATGTCACCGATTCAGGAGGTCAACAGTAACGATGAACTCCCCCCTGAAATTGCTCTCGACCCTGATACCGGTAAAGCCTTAATCAAATACACCGCAGAAGACTATGACACTATCACTACTTACTTTTACAACACCCAAGCGCGAGTTTTAAAGCAGAAGTGGCCATTTTTGTACGATAATGAGATCAAATATCTGATTGACAATAAATGGCTTGAGATGGAGTGGGAGGATTTGGAGGATTGGGCACAGGAGAGTGCTCAGCATATTGACGAAGAAGGATATGTTGAACCCGATCTCTTTGAAGATTTGACTCTTGTTGATCCTCGAAGTCTTAAAGATAATTGAGATTTCAGCCCGCACTTAAGCTAGAAACAGCGAATGTTGTCTCATTGACTAGCCACTGTGTAGGCGAAGTACTTATAAATCCTGCTGTTGAAATTCCGTTTGAACGACTTTCCACATTTTTTGACCAAGGGTTTCGGCGTTGTGTTTCATGGTTTCATTACATGTTGTTTTACAAATTTAGCTCTTAGAGATCTAGCTAGCTTGCGCCCTGGTTACGAGACTGGCTTGCGCCGGCAAATCAAAGTTTCGGTCTCTCACAAAGTTTGCTAGACTTATATCATAAAACTTGCTCTTGTGAATCTGTTAACGTAGTACGCTTACTCGTCTACTACGAACGGCCTTAGTCTCATCCTGTAGGTCTGCAGGCTTCTCTTCACAGTAAATTATCTGAATCTACCAGAGACTATGACTCCGGACCCGTCGGCCCTTCTAAACACTCGAATCTCGAAGTTGAAGTCTTCGACCCTTTCCACACAGCTTACCGAGGCTAGTCTCGGGGCACCCCTAAACATTTCTATAGCTCTTTCAAGGAACAGCCTTTGGAGATCGGGGTTGTGGCAGAAACTTTCATCCTGAGGAACTCGTTGGACGCATTCGAACCAAAGCATAGTCAGGTTATACAGCGGGTATTCGCGCGCTGGATCGGCGACGCCCCTCATATTGTCCTAAGAATTTCCAGTTAGTAAAAGTGATATCTTCTCAAACAGAGGTTCAATTGCCAACAAAGGTGATTGGATATATACTTACCACAACGAATTGTGCATTGGCGTATGTGAAAACCCTTCCAACTGTAATTGTTCTCGGGTTGGCTGCGACTTGGAGTACCGGAGTATAGATAGAGGTAGTCATCCCATCACGCACAACCCACTGAATATGATCAACCCTTCGAGAGCGAAATGCTGTGAGGTCAGCCGTTTGGCCTTGCCTCAAATGAGGGATTATTCGAAGATGCGTAGCGTCTTCACAGTGACCGGCGAAGATATTGCGAATGGCATCTGCCGAGCTGTCTGCCGGAGAACGTTGGATACAGAGACTTAATTCTCTCAGTTTAGCTCCAGTAGTTAAACCACCGGCCGCTCTCAAGCCCTCTATAGCTCTGTTTACACTGTAGACCGTCCGAGATTCGTAGGCTGCGAGTGGGTGACGGACTTCTATTACATCGAGTGTGAGGTGCGATAATCTGGCTTTTGTTTTCAAGAAGTACTTTAGGAGAGCCGTTAATTCAGTTGGAGATACTTGGGCGTCGAAGTACATTGTCAAAGTTGTCAAGCCTGTCATTTTGTCGAAGATTTCAAATGGGTCGATGAAATCTGCTTCGTCACGAACTGGGTCCACATCACTCGGTACGTGGATGACCAATTCTCTGTAGGAAGTATTATGTTAGTACTCGGAAGTGTGGAAGCGCGCTGGTATGATACTTGTTTACTTACCTTACCATATGTCCAACAATCTTCAGCGTCTCATTAAGCGGCCGCTTCTTGATCGGATATCGCACCATTGCATATTTGTACATTACTGGCAGCGCAATTGACATACTGCGTGCACAAGTAGCGCCAAAACGCATTCTATCCAGGTCATCCAGGACCTGATGGTCAACAATCTCGGACAGAATCTCAACCGGGAGACTCATCAACGTTCGTCGCGAACTTCCAATGACTGGAACAGGATCGTGAGTTCGTGGGTCACCCCTGGTATCAAACCAACGGGTCCAGAATCTCCTGATACCCGAGTTCATAAGCATTCGAGTTAGGAATGAGCCCTGACTGGCCGGATCTCTTTCGATTTCAATCCACCCATCTATCAATCGGGAATGGCGACTCAATTCTCGAGGCTGAGGTTTATTACGAGGGGAGGATCCCGGCATAAGCCGACGTATGAAATTCATTGTATCTTTGTACTCCGTGAATAATGATATTAAGGCCGCCGACTCCGGTATGTCGAATGATAGAGGATCGATATCGAGGTGCTCCGAGTTCTGCGGTTCCGAGAGACCGAGAGGTAGGGATACCCCATCTTGGGATTGTATACTATTCTGTTCATTTTCAGGGTCGCTTCTATTTGTTTGAAGACTGTGAACTTGTTGTTTGATTGAAGAGTCTGCCATCCTCATTCTCTCCAGAATCTCTTCAACACCGAAAAGTGTTTCAGGCCCTCCTCCCCTTTGGAGCGTAGAGCGTTGCATTTTTCGCGTTGTTGACGACCCCTGGTCGCTAGGGCCTGGTGTTACACCATCAGGCAAGGAGCTTGGGCCTTGGCAGGGCTGCCCCGGAAGAGCACAGTAAGAATCCATGGTAGCGGTTCTCGTTCTGCTCGTTCGCTGTTCAGTTTCGCCATCCAAAGCCCGGAGATCGATCGCGACCGTATTAAGTACCATCCAGCCGGGTATGTGCGCTTTCGATTGATAACGTATTAACGTATTGTTTCCATCTTCTGGAGGCATGATCTGATAAAGCGTCCGCTATTTGTAAGATCCTGGACCTGGAACTCCCGCTGCCCCACCTTCGCTCCGCAATAGTGATCACCAAGTCAGCTTTCGTCATCAAATTCTTGGTACTGTCTGACGACCGAAGGTGTCCTACCACTAGGAACTTTAATCACAAGACAACTTACTAAATTTATAAAGCGTCCGAGGAATAACTTGTTTTATAGGCAGACTATTACCATTTAAGCTAGCCGGCAGCGCTGCAGGATGGGTAACACAACTTTGCCGATTCCTATTGAGCTTGTCTTCGATATACTTCATCGTTGTAGTCGCCATGATGTATATAATTTTGCGCGGACTTCGAAAGCAAATTATGATATCTCAGTACACCTTCTTTACAGGCATATCGACTTGGTTGTAGCTCTCAAATCCGGCGCATTAGAAAGACATGAGAAGCACGGCGTCTGTGATTTTGTTCAGTAAGCCCTACCAAATTGTCTCCCCTTTAATTGCGGCATTTCATATTTATTGGCGTTAACCCGAGTCGGGGTCAATATTAATATATTCTTCTTGCTGTTTATTGTAGGGTTGTGGACCTCCCGATTGGTTTCTCGTCTCCCGAATTTTTCGCCAATGCCGAAGCGGGTACCCCGGGTGACACCGTCAAAGCCGTCCAAGATCACCTACCAAGATTCAAAAACATCCAAGAACTGCACCTCTTAATTGCTGAAGATCAATACTCGAAGACGGGCGCAACAGCAAGGATTCTACGTTACCTCTTTATTGATTATATATCTCGGTTATCAACTCTCTTCCTGGAGATATACGGGCTCGACGATATCGAGCCAGAGCTTGAGGATGTATTGACGTACCTTGCGGCGTTCTGCGCGCGTACTAGGATCCCAGATCATGACAGACTCAAAACGATAAAAACTTGGGTCACGCATTCTCGTCCCAGGAAACTTATGAAGCATATTTCACCTCTTCTTTCGCCCTTCGTTTCAAACCTGGAAACAATTGAGGTCCGAACACGATGTAACCTTGAGCTCGAAACTGAACGTGATTGGCGGATGCAGGATCTCGATTTTACGTACCTCCGAGGCCTTGAATCGGAGAGTATCAAGTTCGCTGCGATAGAGGACAAGGGTTCGAGTTCCTCTCGGGCGACATGCAGGTTTATCAAAAAGGCTTGGCCAAATCTAGTGGAATTGGAGCTTGATCTTGGGATAAACCACTACTTGGTAAGGCTAGGCCTTTCTCACATCACGCTTTCAGCAGGAGTGTCCGCTAATGCTGTCTATTAATCCATACAGCTATTTTACTACCGCTTATCACACCTCAAACACCTCCGAAAACTCGAAATTATGTTCCCATACCATAACTGGGACAGCCAAGTACAGGAAAACATGGCGGAAGAATCGAAATACCCCGCAAGACGACTGTGCGAAGAAATCCCCTCACTCCAAGAGATATCGATAAAATACATGGGCGGAGACGGATCAATGTCTCAAACTGCAGTATTCAACTGCATCCGGACAAAGTCTAAGCCGGGTGAGCAGGGGGGCCAGCCGGAGACTGTCGAGCTCAAGCTGAAGGAACTGTGGGGCGAAAAAGGAGATTATGAGGATATTATCGGTATGATAAGGCTTTTGAAGGAGTCTGGTAGTGTTTTGGTGGATGAATGCAGGGAGAGGATTGAAAGGTATATTCTGGTCGATGAACTGAAGGTGGATGGATTTGAGATGGAAGACGAGAGTGCTAGTTATCGATTGGAACCAGCATAGCTTGGATATTAGTTGTAAGGCGATACTTAACATTAAAATTTACAGAAGTACCCATCCATCCATGGCCTTCTCCAAACTTCACTTCGTGGCCGGGGTTAGCTTAAGCGCTTCCGGAGTGGCTACTAGTTGCTCCTATCATCCGACCAACTGGACCAGTATCTATTATACGCGCATAAGTATATATATTTCAGCCCATATTCGGGAATTTAGATACCATGGTCAAGACCTTTAGCACATGATAGGTAAAATGGGTGGATAGATTCTCATATGATCATGACCATACAATAATTCGAAGCGGGAGATATCTTAGAGCGCTTGCGAAAATGCAACAGGTGGATGTGTTGGATGGCCAATCTGCAAAGCTACCTAGTCTCGAGTATCCGTAAAGTACTCAAAGAACCTCACAAGTGCAGATTTGGGCATCGCCTGTATACTAGCCGCGCCACTTGCATTTTGTGCGCTACTAGAGGTTATTAATCCTATTACGAAGAAGGTCTCAGATTCCGATGTCTTAATCGGATCGAGTCAAGCATCCACGTCACAACCAACAGCATCCCTCGATTGATCGAACATGATCCTAGAATTGATACCTCTTGGGCAATTCCTACTATTAGCCCTCTATCTCTGGCTATCCTGCTTCGATATCATTGCCGCCCGAAGAAGTTCACCCCTCCCAACTGCAGACCAAGAAAATCCGCCGTGGTACCACCCCCCTGACTTTAGCGTACCAGCCAAAGAATGGGAGGAATTTATTAAACCGCCTGCAGGCCACAACTACCTTGAAGACCCCGTGTGGTATCTCTTCTACAGTGGATATCTCCTTCGAGACTTTTCAAGGCAACAAGAACTACTAGCTACTCTACTAGCAAACTATACGAACGATAGGATCTGGACCGATTTTCGAACGCAATACTTCAATATCATCGCACCATTAACGACGGAGTGGTACTCCATCGACTCCGAAGATGATGGTTTACCAAAGGCAGATCAGAAAAAGTGTAAAGTCGCGGGGAGGATGCTGGAGAACTCTTATAAAGAGAAAATAGAGGTTCACCCGGATGTTGATGTTCCACCTGGTATTATGGATTGTGGAGGGTCAATGGATACCTCTACGGAACGCGATGATCCTCGAAAAGGCGGCAGTCGATTTGATCCACCAAAATCATTGGTTCGATTCCCTATCCAACAGCATCTCCCGTTTCCTAGAGATTCTATAACAGTGCGCATAATGCTCAGTAACCTTTTCAGCGGTACGCCTTATCGTGATGAAAACGGCGAGCTCGTAGTCGGAGTCTCTCAAGTGGAGTTCCTAAACGATTGGCACATCATATTCCGGGTAATTGAACAGCTCGGGGCGTTTATGATACAAGTTCACGAGAAGATAGCCCAAATAGATCTGAGACCTCTCTGGCCAGAAGGCCAGAACCCAATCGTTGATAAGCGCCAACGTCAGAAGCGGATATTTAACAGGGAAAAAATCGGATACGAAGATTATTTTAATATGAAATTTGGCGGCACGCTATCGCAAAGGACGGACAAGCTTGAAGATCCGAATTGGACTCCTTTAGCTGTTAGGATTTATGCTCGGTCAATGGAAGGTGCTCCTGATATCTACGTTGCATACGGTAATATTGTCAATATCGTCTACCGGGGTATACTTCCACTCATGATGGACGTGATGGCAGATATAGCGGTTAAAGCAAACGATCTAGCAAAGAACCACGCAGAGTGGCCGGAAGGAGAGCCGATACCCTCAAAATACGCCGGAAAACCACATCCGCTTCTTACCTGGGCGTTTCCGAAGTTTTTGGATTTCAGCGTGGCGGGAAGTGTTCTGAGAAAGTGGCCTGAATGGACGGAATTCGAATATAGAGTTGAGCCTTGGCCGCTGAAAGAAGAGGAATTAAGAGAGGGAGTTCGTAAGATGGTACTAGAAAGCCGGATAGAGCAAGCCCTGAACGATTACAGTCCGTTTCCGTGGCGGGGCACAGTGCGTCGGTCCACTGACCTAGTTAGTGGGTCGACAGTGTTCCTGCCTTGAATCGGGATTTAAAGAACCATTAAAATCATAGTAATAACGAGCGAAGCCTCAATTTGTATATATACCATACCTGGCTAATGGATTGAGTAATTTAATCATGATTAATAAAACGAAGACGTTATTGGTAACATCTACGGAATATGTATAATTCTGTGGATGGCCAGCCGATCCTCGATAAGTATCCACTTTAGACTGCGTGAGAACCGCGACACTTTCCATCCAGCACACCAATTGGAAACCTACATTGGTGCAGATGCTTTGAAACTTGAGGCATGAGCTCCTAAGATCGAGGTAGTCAATTACTAACGTGACCGTTTAAGTATACCCTGAGCTTTGAACCCTCCATTTCGAGCATTTATGAAAGCCTTCTACATTCACAAGTCCCTCCGCGAGCGCGAATATGGTGGCATTGTTGATGTTGAACTCGCGCTAAGGATTTCGCGGTCACGAGGCAAGACCTACTAGCCCGCTAGACCCCGCACTTTACGTGCATACTTCTATCGTAGATCTATCGATCTAGACATCTTAGCTCTAATTCCAGCTATACATCTCCAAGCAATTATACCAGATTCTGATAGAGTTGTAAAACTATATTTTCAGCCCCAAGACTACTTAAGTACTCTCAAGTAATTGTATTTGCAAGTCGAGACTTTTCGCTAAATCCCGTTGGCACTAGCCTGGATCGGGACCTGGGTCATCGACAGTTTGGCTAGCGAGCACAAGCGGGGCCTTGACAAGGGTTTCGAACAAGAAAATCCTCGAGTTGACGGACAATTAGCTGCCTTTCGCAGGGGCATGACTGGCCACATGGCCCAATCCAGGTTTGTCGACATGCATGGCTTGGAATTCCGATAGCCATAACAGTAGATTGACGGGATATCCGTCGAGAGATACTGACGAAGCTCAGTACCTCTACCGCAGGATTCGCTTTGCTTTCGGCAACGTGTAGCCTCCCCAGCGACCTCTAAGCCGGGTTTGGTTTGCTGTGTCGACCATGAGTAAGACGTGCGGGAACTAACCGACCCAAAGTTGAGAGCTCTCCCCCTTCATGAATACGTTGGCAAAACAGGCCGCTGTTGGAAGATAAGCCGATATCGACGGAGGTTTTGCAGCTTCATCTTCCATTCTCGGGAGTCTCATCGCATATCCTGGAGAGTGCCGAAGTGAAACCAGTTAACTGGGTGCTTTGACCGAGCCATCATTTCGAGGATATTTGATTGTGCTAGTTATCATTCGACCGGGCGAAAAAAAGCGGTCAGGCCAGTAACCTGTTTGGGCGTCCAATCTTGGCTGCTTCTTCCCAGCTGAAGTTAACGACAATTACAACTTCGACTCCTTTCCTTTCTTTCGATCGCAAAAAAAATTTCCATTCCAAAGGTCTCATCCACTCGTTAAAAGATATCGCGAACGTCTCCTCGAACTCAACCGACATCGTATATCCTCCGTGTCACCGTTTTCTCGCCGAATGCAAATGCATTCCCCCCGACTGGCCGAGTATCCTTGACAGCTCGCTAGGAAAAAATCAATAGCGTCCCTTCGCTAGCATCAAAACCCCCGCAGCAACAGCCACCGACTGTGGCGAGTGCCTTCAACAAATCCTTACAAGGAAATGCTGTTGCGACCGAGGAATACTGGTTACGATCCGTCGGCCACCCAAACAATATATACTTCACCGACAGCTTCAGAAGTTGCTGGCAATGAAGCGAATAGAGTAGCTCATGTTACGTCCGCTGTGATTGGTTGTATCCTGGGAGCTGCGCTAGCTGTATGTTTATGAATCCTACTGCGGCGATGGAGTAATATTATAATATCATTCTATCATGGCAGCGTTCATTCAGCTAATATTATATTCTTTCATCACCAGGGAGCCATCTTCGCCCTCGGCTTAGCACTCTACCGTTTCCGTCGCCGCCAGAGACTGAGACGACGTTTACTAGAAAGAATCACTGTCCAAATTGACCAGGAACATGCCAGCGATGAGACACCTCTCGACGATGATGCCAGGCAGGCACTAATCGCAGAGAGATTTCATGTTGTCGCAGAGAGATACTGGAGACAGCAAAGGAGGCTTTATGCGAGGAATGGCCGCCGGCCGACCCGACGGAGAGATGATCTCAGAGATATGGCTGGGGATTTGTACCGGAATCAAACGCGTGGGAGTAATAGGCAGGGCGAGACGAGAGAAATAAGAGAGCCCGAGTCAGTGTTCTTGAGGTTTGGCGGGACGAATTATATGCCGATATATTCGTTTCTAGGTTCAAGGGATGGAGATAGAGGGGGAAGAAGATAACGATGGAGATAACCACATAAAGAAGTTCCACAGACGGCATACGATGACAGATTATAAGCGGTTTCTTTCTTTCGGGGATAATGGCAGAGTTTTTGGTTTCTCTTGGTGTTGGAAACCAGTTCTTTTTGGGCTTTTGGCGATGAACCTCTTTTTTTTTTTTTGATACGATTGGGCTCTTTGGCGTTTTATTACACACCTTCTCTGTTCTTCTTGGGCATTCTGGGCCCTCTTCAAGTTCTTCCGCTTTCCACATGCAGTTTCTAAGGGTCTGATGTTTATAATGGCCCGCCCTCCTATTGTTTTGAAAGAAGTGATGATTACCTAGGTATATAGTGCATTGATGCTAGAGCAACTAAGCTTAATGATAATGGCTCTCTTGTCGCATTCCAAAATTACCTTAAGTTTCCGGTCTTGGCCTTGCAGATAGATCTAGTAGAAGTTGAAGGCCCTCTATTTTATGAAGCAAGGGACCGTTTAATTACATGAATATATGCCATCTGTATTTCCAGTTCCGTCCCTCTAATAAGACGTAAAGTCATTAATTCCAGGCATGGATCTATAGACCAAAGGTTCGTAATAAAGCGCTAGACACCGAGACCACAAAATAAGAGAGTGTAGGATACAAATTTGCAAATCCTAGCAATATTCCTTTCCCCTAACGCCTGGTTCGTGATAATGGGGAGACAGCTCTCCTGCTTGGCTACCCTGTCGTCGTCATTATCCCCTCTATCATAGGTTCCGTTTCTAAATCTTCAACGTCATTCGGAACCTCATACAACTTTTGCTCCTTTATATCCCTTTCGCTGCCCCTTTCTTGCTCCTTTAGGTACCATCTGGTAATTTTGCGATTTCTCCTGTGGTCACGACCCTCAAGGCATCCTTTATCTCGATATGGAAAGTAAACGAATGTATCACTTCATCCTTTAAAACCGGATAACTCTCTTGACAATGAACCCATACATCGATGACCTCCAATGCCGGCATATCGCCGTCTGAAATCCATCGATTGGCTAGGAATTTGAGGTTTTCGAGTACATTGTCGCGAAACTCAAGGGGGTCTTGCCCATACCGGACATTGTTGGAGTATATCATCTTGACCGACTTGACGGCTGAGAAAACTCTCCATTCGGCATATTTTTCCTGGAGTAACGTTAGAATCCTTATATCTTAAGGTACACACTTATTAGATATGGATCATACCATTGCTGTTGCCTGATTAGCACCTAACCAGAGCGGTCCACAGAAAGGGGCATTCAAAATCAAATACTCCGTGTTAGGAAACTTGGCAAACAGCTGCTTCGCGCAGTACCTGTCAAATTGATCCTGTTTCGCGTACAGCGTTTTGACTTTGAGGCATGGTTTTGAGCTGAACTGTTGATACCAGCTTCCAATGTATACTTTAGCTGTTGTGACGGAGTCCGAATTGGCATCGAAGACCTTGAGGGGATCGAATTGCAGTGTCTGTGTGATGTATGGACATTTTACACTGATCGTTGTCAGGCCGGTTGGGTAGACGATTGTATCTTGATTTGCGTGAGCATTGAGTTTGTCCCACTTGTAAATGATTCTAATATTCAAAGTTTTGAGTCTCTTGGGTTGATAGGTTGCCAATGTGTTCATTATGGCGGCGAAATAGTCGGAAGTTAGAGCTTGGTATTCTATGGTGAATTCTGTGAGGCCTGGGAAGTAGTTTTTGGGAAATCGGGTCATGAGGCGTTTTGTGACGCCGGAGTATCTGCTTCTGTTTGGTGCAGATTGTGTACGAACTGCGAGGTGCCTGGACTCTTTGTTAAGGAATTTGATATTATAAATTAAAGTACTGGTTACCTACCTGACGGCGAGTCGCAAGTCCTCATGCTCGTCCAGTTGATCAAAGTTCTTGATGTATGTCTCGACAGGTTGGGTTTCCCACATGATCCTCAATGAGAGTTCTCGGAAGTAGTTTGAAAGCAAAGAAAAGGCAGCTAATGTTTTGCGATCACAGAAACCCATGATTCGAAGCTGCAATTCAGATGGAAGCTGGGTGAACGGATGAGCGACATCTTTACGAGGCCGTAGAGCCCTGAGTCGTTTCTTGGAAGTCTGGGGTGTATTGAACGGGTCGACTGCCTTCCGTTTCCTGGTGCCGGTTGCCATCTTGAGATATGTGTTTTTGGGGGGGGATGTTTGGTGATATGTACAAGGTAGAACAAGAATATGGGAAGGATAAAGAGGGGAGAATCGTGATGGTGGAATAAAAGGTGAAAGGAAGATGAGATGGATTTTTTATATTTTTGGAAAGGCAGCGGAACAGTGCATTGATGCAATAACAATCCGGCACCGATTCAGCCTCGTTTACGCCAATGGGCGCCAAGAACCTAACCGATTGGACAAAGAAGACCCACCGACAGGGGTTTGAAGAGTCACAAAGGCAATTGGCAAGTTTGATTCCAATTTTCATTCAGTCTGATGAGTAAGATCTTGAGAACTGTCGTGGAACAATGAAAGGGGCTGCATCTTCGAACATGTTCGCGGACCCGAATCGCCTGGTCAGGTGGATTGGTGAATCATACACGTTAAAGTTAAATTTGAACCGAATCAATCCGACATTGCATTACGTCTTCGGGTGTCCTTCAGAGGTGTTACGGTTTAAGAATCGCCAGTTCAATGATCTTATATTCGTGTCGTCCGGATCTCAAGAGGCCTGCAGAAATATTACTTAAGTACTTCGGACAGCAGTAGTTGACTTCTGTTCTCTAATTATGTGTAACGATCTCGTAGTTAAACAGTGTAGTTAATGTTTAGTGGTTGCCTTTTTGGGAATATCTGTCGTCTCTTTCTGGCACAGCCAACGACTATAGTACGTATGCGTACTGGCTACCACCAGTCGGCGGTCTGCCTGCAGGCTTCACGATACTTGTGTTTTCAATGCTAGTATTTATGAGTTGATTTAAGTACTTGTTAACTGGGTCTCAAGTCGATCAGAGACGTTGCTATGAACATGCCCACTGCACTGGAACCTTCTGTTACCTTGGTGATGTCCCCAGGCCTAGGAAGAATCGCCTGTGACAATTGACAGAAGACCATGTCGCCATGCAGATGATATGCCTGCAAAATGCCTACTGTCTAGGACTCCACCCGGCATATGCATTTACATCTTCCTTACTGCTACTTAGTACCTACAATTCTTCAATCTACCAACCTGAATACCTCACCCACGGAGCAATCACCAACCACTCGACTCAACTTAGGAACATCCAAAGTAAACTGCAACCCACAAAGTTCATCTGGATATTTAACAGACGGTCTTGATTTACCAAGTTGCTCGATATGGATCCGAATACAAAAGACAATGCTGGAGATAGCGGCCTCGCGGTACCGGGAGACAGCCAGGATCCCACGTCCCCAGCTAGACGGACAGTTCCCACCACATCTACACTGACAGATGAAACGAACCTCAAGGCGAAAGCCGAGATGGATAAGGAGGATCCCTACCCCGATTCCCGAACTGAAAGACAATCTTATCCACCAAGCTTGAAGCCATCCGTACAGGCTAAGTCAGCATCAGACTCTTTGCTTCCTGGTAGCGAAGAGAAAAATTCGCCTAAGGAGGACATCGAAATCAACGAGAAGGAGGGGGAAGACTCTCCTACGGGACAAGACGAGGATGGACAGGGTGGCTGCGTAAACACGGACGTTCTAGAGAGAACGCCACCCCAATAACGAAAATCTCCAGTCATCAGAGTTTCCTCGAGATAAAGAAGAATCCAATTGCCAGCCATTCTTCCCATTCTCGGCGGAAGTCATCCAAAACATCCTGGGAAGATTGTCTCCGTTCGAGCTTCAGCGCTTTGCACTATCTTCAAAACGAAGCTACATGACCTTTTTGTCAGTGCTCGCCCGCAACGTCGCCTTGCCACTAGCAGACCACCTGAATGGCGTCAAGAAAATCTCGGGGATCAATATCAATGGTTACATTAAGTAGGCTGCATTTCATTGGGTTGGAAAAAACTGATATGATAGATGCTAACACCTCAAACTTTTAGAACCGCAACCGTTGATATTTCTGATCCCATTTTCTATACCACTAACTATCCTGGCGACTACAATATCGGCAAAACGCTTCATAGATTCCAAAATCTGAAGCATTTGATCATTCAGGGATCTTCGGCATATGCTAGCGATGCTGTCCTCGGCTCCGCCTTGCTCTTTCTCGTTGAACAGAATACCCTGGAGGAGCTAACACTGAATTTCAACCTAGAACCTCAAGATAAAGGAATTACAGAATTTGGCAGGAAATTCACTGAATGTTGGAGAACCGTTCACCACGGTGCTTTTCATAACAAGCAAAGGAAACTTAGAACCCTCAATCTCGTAATTAGAAACAAGGATTTGCTGGACGACGGCCTAGATTACGATGACGCTGGGAATTTCTGGGTGACGATATTGCCCACCGTTCGGAAACTCAAACTTGATTTCAGAGATGTCCCCTGTTCAGAACCATCAACGGAGAGAACTGACAGGTGGGCTGAGTACCTACATATTGTTTCATCTTCCAGTATAGTCGACTTGGAAGCGATACTCCACAACAGCGCCAGGTTGCCCTACACAGAGATTGGTTATCAGTTTCCAAAGCTGGAAAGGCTGAGAGTGAGCTTCATAGGGATAACTAAAAACAGACCATCTGTACGTCCTGGAGCTCTACCATATTTCCGCATTTTGAATAAGCTAACAAGCTTCTAGGCTGAGCTTTCGGGACTCAAACGTATGAATTTTCTGAGGTCTGTTGATTTACAGTGGGTCTATGATTCCATAATCTCTCGCGACTCTTCTGGCTTTGTTGGAATGTACAGCAAAGCAAAGGAAAGGGCCAAGGAGGTTGTTCAGTCAAAGTTGGCTACGGATTCAAAAAGCGACAAACTTAGAATGCAAATTCTGAAGCAGACGAAAACTGCCTTGACTTTACAACGCCTCACGTCCATCAAGGATGTAACATGGAGATACAAGTTGGAGGAGAGCGGAGAGGAAGCTTTGGCGAAGTTTTCGCTCCAGTGGAATGGCACAGAACTCAACGTTACAGAAGCCCAAACATGAAAGTTGGCAGAGAAAAATAGGTACTAGTTATAGGTCGTTTGAAGTGGTGAGCGCTTTTTTGAGAACACGTTGGCCATGCCAAAAAATGTCTGGTTTGAGACTGAGGTTATAACTGCGCACCTGTTGGATTGCAACACTATCCATCGTATTCGTTCAGGTTTGAAGGTAGAAAAAGACTTTCACCGGTAGACATTCTAGAGACAGTACTATGCCTGGATTCCTGTAGGTGGCCATATCCAACGCCTTGGACTTTGTAGCATCTTGCACAAGCAATGAATAGAAGTAGCTATGCATCCCCGCCGCAGCGAATTCACAAGTCAAGCAACAGTTTCGAGAATATCCTGAAACCCGTTAACTCTCCTGTTGCGATGGCAAAGCCTCCATTGACAAGAGACTACCCCGAGGCCTTCGAGCACCGTCCATTGTACACAAACGCACCTTCAACCTATTTATGCATCATAAATTCCTGACTACGGGTCCTTCTACTACCTTATCTCCCACCTCACTTCCAATAGTGTCCGTGGCCACTAGTATCACTTCCTCGAACCACCTTACATTCGAATATTCTTTTCTCAAACCATATCAAGCTCTCTATAGCCTTTTTTAAAAGAAATACTATAAATTTATAAACCTGAAGATATTCTAGTCTTTACTCCCATCTCATCTTCCAAAGTGCAGGACTAGCCGCAAAATCCCCCCGCTAGTATTATGCGGCTCCATCTCTACTTCCTCATTCTGCTCTACGCAGCCAATAAATGTCAGGCTGAATTAAAAGATGATAAAAAATTCGGCAAAACAAAATGCATGACTAGATTAATCAACAAAAACCCCAACGCTCCCAACGAGGTGGAAATTAACTATTCTTGGGAGGGCGTTATCAAGAGTATGTTTGGCGATGAAAAGAACACTTGTCTTACACTTGATGTCGTAGGCCGCGGGAATGAGAATCCAGAACCTGGGGTTCCCGTAGGGATTTTTAAGTGCCCCGATGACCGCGATAAAGCGCCACTGCATCAGAAATGGTTCATTAAGGGCAAGGTCGAGGGCGACCACGACGAAGAACCGACCTTTATTGGGTACATCCGAAGCAGCAAGACGACAAAGTCCGGCGAATACCTCTGCCTGACTGCCCGCATGGACCCTAGCAGGACTCCTCTGACAATATATAGAGAAGGGCACCCAAAGTATGGTACATGGAACGAGCAAAATCAGTACTACAATTGGCTCGACAAGCAGGATACTAAAAAGTCTGTTAATTTTTGGAACCATCACCTGTTTTTTACGTCTTGGGGGGTAGTCTACATGGATCACTGTCGAGATGATTGGCAGCCACAGCAGTGGTTGATTGGATTGAGTTCGGACGTGAAGGAGGGTAAAAGAAGATACTCGGACGATCCTGTAAGATGGACTTGGTAAGCTTAACCAAATATTTCCTTTCTTGAGATTTTTATTAGGCAGGGGCAGGACTGATATTAGGCTCTTACAACCCACGTAGGATGCGGCCGCTGGAGATGGACCCGGAAATATGCCAACAGCCAGAACGGGATCAAAATAGCGCTGGTGTATGGGGGGGTTGGTGCAAGACCAGTACTGATTGCCCGCCAAACTATCCCTACCACTCTGGCCTGATGCGCCCATGGATAAGCGAAGATAATGTTAATAAGGCAACGAAGGTTCAATGGGTTATGGTCGGATGTTCCCCTGCAAATTGGATGTTCCAACCAAACTTTGGCCTGCTGGACAGCAAAGGCGATATCAGAGATGCCATAATCAAGGAGACTATAGATGATCCCCGCATCGCGCCTCTCTATCTAGATCCGGACTTGCAACCCATTCAGATGTCTTGATTTATCAGGATATCTTTATGGTGACAGCTGATAGTGATCCAAGAATGATCTTGAATTACCGTCGGACGCGTCCATTTTGCTTTCGCCATCATTGGTTCTGCTATTTCCTTCTTTATAGGTTCTTTTGGCTCCTGTTTTGATTCTATGGTATTTCATTTGTTTTTGGTTGACAAGCATCGATGTCTGGGTACGAGACCAATCGATGTCTATATTTGCAAATTTGTCGGCTGCACTGTAAATGGTGTGGATAGATATGAGGTACTTGTACGCTTGTACGCTATTAGTTTCTTCTTGTTTTCTTACGATCTCAAGTTTGTGTCTTTAATATTCTAGATATCGAGATCGGCATCATCACATTCGCAATGTCAATGTTCCTGTATTAGCAGTCGAACTCCTTGTTCTCTTCAACTGGTGATCTCTACTTGATTTCTTCTTCTTCTTCTTTTTTTTTTTTTTAAAAAAAAAAAAAAAAAAAAAAAAATTTATCCTGTATACTGCACCATTATGTATTCAGTTTGGAAGTTCAAGGTAGTTTATTGTGATTTTAGACACCTTGGTGCGCGGCAAGTATATAAAGGCATTGAATAGTTCAATTTACAGTACTCGGGCGAAGGTTTCCCCTCCTCGATTTTTAGATGTAGACCACTTTTCTGTTATTTTCTTACCTTCCACTAGTTTCGAAAATTCCGTCCAAGACTCTGGTCCCATCCATCAATTCCACTTAGCAGATTCTACGCATGACATATTAACACTAGATTTCACCTGTTCCAACGTAATTCTCTCAACTATAAAGGCCTAATAGGTAGAAGTCACTCCGCCAAAACCTTTTAGAATATGATATGTATCCGTATACAGCTCCATGATGTATTACGTGGCAAGTACAGATCCGCGGATGGAAGTAAATATGTAGATTTGCGAGGTTTCAAATCATACAAAGTAGCTCCATAGAACTTGAGGATTTTCAAGGATTTCATCCCTACCGCTACCGCTATATACACATATGAAGCGTTTACATGTCTGCATGAAGAAAAAAATAAAAATAAAAAAATAAAAATCAAGGAAATGGGCCTATACATCCAGCCTGCTAACGGAGCCTAGATCACGAAGCCTAGTGGAAGGATGGCAATCCATGGGGACGCAGATTATGGAGATTAGTTGGAAGTAAGGTAGACTTAGCGCCTGGTAGGGGCGGTAACGTAAAATTCGTCCACGAGCCTAAATATGTGTCATAAAAGATTAGTTCTCAAACTTAGCGCCTATATAGTGGGGACTAGAAATTACCTTTTAGACTACTAATATCCCCATTAAATGCCGGGGAGAACCCGAAAGCAGCTTTGTCCGTTTGAGGTTTCTCAGGTTTCGATCCTGGAGGGGCCGGTTTAGGACCCGGCTTAGTTCCGTTCTCGTCTTCTTTCGGACGGTCGCCTTGTTCTCTAAAGGCGTTTTTGAAGATTTCTTGAATTCTGACTCCGTTTATCTCTTGGTTTTCATCTGAGAATGGAGCCTTCTCCAAGCCGAAGATATGGACTTGGGCTGTGTATATGCCAAAGATAGTATAACATTAGAACTATTCCAAAGAGGGCGAATAAAGGAGATAGACCTACCAGCTGCAAGTGCAGCCATTGCATAGTTCTCAGCGGTTCTAGTGGCTAAATCGGAGTTGAAGGCGGCAATCCTCCCACTTCCGATGGGGTTATAATAATTTCTTGCATCGCCAACGTATAGCGACTTAGTGATCAAAGGAAAATGGAGTCTAAAACCGTTAGATTTACGAGTTATATTTTCGGGCCCTGGGTAGCTTCTCTTACTGTAGGTGCAGAAGCATTGACCCAATGTTTGGATATAATGCCCAAATATTCTTTTTAATTTCATCGATGCCTGGTCCGTCTATTCCGAGATTGGGTAAGATTCCAGCCCTTTCCTGAACGAGCTGCTCTTCGAAATATTTTGGGCATAGGGCGATTGCGTACACGGTCTGGATCGGGAGAAAGGCATTAAACTAGTGTTATATTTTTCAGGTCAATTGCAAATATTGACAAGTTCAAGAAATACCTTAGCCCCCGCAGCTCGCTTCATATAGAAATAACCACCGGCCTGTCCTTCCTGATCGTCGCAGCACTCCCTACCATCGCAATGCTCTAACGTGTCTTGAGGGGTTTCATCCTCATCGCAGTATACTTCGAGTTTGTCGTCCCCAAATTCTGTCCCGCCTGAATGCAGTGACTCGACGCGTCCGAAGTTTTCTAGGGTTGTATTAGTATTATATTGTTAATATATATTTTCATTCAAAGATTTCACCAATAATTCTCTGCGAATGCGCACTAGTTTTCCACGCACCGCCCAAGTAGTCCCCCAATGCCCTCTCAAACTTTAGCTCCTCGAGACTAAGTCTAAATACTCTCGCGAGATATCCAGACTCAAGCCATCCCTTTTGAAACCTAGCTTTCTGATATTGGGAGCATCGATCCGATATCTGAGCTCCTTTCCAGACATCTTTTATGGCGAATTCTTCAAAAGTACCCGGCTCGAAACTCTCAGCTCGCTTTTGGAGACTTTCGTTGTGGTATAAATTTTCTGAGCCTGCGGGGACGGTGACCCGGGTGGTTGTAAGATCAGGGTCTAGAAGGTTTATAGAGGAGTGGAATGTGTAAATTATCGATATCTATAGGGTGTTTACAGTTAGCATTTTGGGTTTAAGTGGGGTTCTAGAGTTATTTAGATCTAACAGGTAATAGTAGAAAGAATCCAGCAGCGAACAAAGACTTCCTCGAAATGCCTAGCATCGTGGGCATTGGTGTCTACAATAACTGGTTACGATCCCCCATATGTCCTTAATGATGCCGAAATCAATGTGCAATACTTTAGTTAAGATATCAATCACTAATTACATCACATAGGTCACATGCATACGCATATCATTCCCATCAATGGAGAACTGGATAGGACCGAGGTATAGGACACCATTGCATTTACAACCGGGCAAGGTGCTCGCAGCAGCTCAATTTCCTCAATGAGCCAGGAGCAATTGAGACGCAGCGACTAGCATGTGTCTCGGTTCCCCGCCACGAATAGCTTTGAGATGCCCCCCTTGTTACCTGCGCGCATATGCTGCATCGCTGGGCCAGCATGCCTAGGCGCCCGTGTTCGCATTTGCCATTTCCGCAGACGTCAATGTTATAATGTCATTAGAAACCACATGGATTCTAATTAGAAACAGACGTTGAAACGTTAGGCTGGCAATAGTATAACTCGCAGGGTTTTCCTGGACACATGTTGGTGGACTAACAAGACCATGCATCGGTCGGTCGTCGCGCCGCGCGCCGCACAACATTAACTCCAGCCGATATTACGTATTACTATCTGCGCCGCAACATATAAATCCTTCTGCTTCGTCTCAGCCTGAGAATCTGTTGCTTAGCACTCAATAAAGTTAGATTCTTCCTACTGCCACCTATGATTTCAAGCACGGACGATGTAAGAATTGAGGCTGTCAGTGCATGTTAGACGACTATAACTTAACTTCACCAAACCAACGAATTCGAGAGCCCCTGAAACAAATACGTGTATACTGTCACAACCAAGTTAGACAGGTTCCCCGAAAATTTTCATTCCCTACCTGGGGCCTAGACCCAAGCGCTTCAGCTCACAAACCAACTTTAATTAACCAAGTTATACAGTTCATTCCCATACAACTGCGTTTCGAAGTGTGTAAGTATATACGTGCCACTAATAATCTACCATCAACCATAAACTTCGCCGCGCATAATATTGGTAGGGAAAAATGCGTAGGTCTAGAGGAGCTCTCCGGCCCTCGCTACTCAAGCTCATCCAATTCATTCACATAATCTTCCTGGAGAATATCTGCGACACCTTCCTGTTCAGGGTTACTCCCTCCGGATGCCATGCCTCCCGATCTGACACGGTAAAGATCAAGTCTTTCAAAATCAGAGAGAGTTTCAGCATTAACGAGGTTTTGAGGGCGTAGACCGGGAATATCCTCTAGTGGTGGTATACTACCATTGTCCGAAGATGAGTCCGGCACTAATGGAGGTAGAGTACTATCGCTTGATTCGCTCCCATCCTCCTTAAACGTTACGGAGCCCGGCCGTATCCTCTCCATTGGGGTTTTCTCTTTCAGCGGGTTGTAGAGTAACCATTTGTCGGGATTCTTGACCCCAGCAGGCATAAAATTAGTCCCTATCACCCCGGGATCTCCCGAACCTGTGTCGATTTCTTCAGTCGAGGACACATCTGTTTCTGGTATCCACCCTTCATTAAGATACTCAGACCCTGTTTGTTTAATCTGCGGATCCAATTTGCTAGGACCACCGTATCCATAATCCTCAATGTTTGGCCATTTCGTATTCATTGTCTGAATCGAATCTAAGACTTCATCGATAGTGTAAAACCCAAAATCCCCTATCTCAACCACATCCTTTATATATTTTGGTCCGCTCACGTATGCATCTCCAGCGTGAACACGGGTGGGAGTGAACTTCTCGTCAGATTCGTTACTGTGAGCGGTAGAGCCCGAACTGTCCGTTCGTGCAGCGGCCGCAACTGTAGGGCCTCGACGCTGCATAGGAGTATGTCCGATTGCTTGGGCCCACCAGTCACTAGTCTCATCCAGTTCTTCCCATGATTGTGCTTCTAAAATACCAGTGTTGGGGTACAGTTTGTCCATCACCACAAACTGCACGCCTTCGCCCTCGAAGTATCTAATGACAGCTTCTGGGGCATGTATATTCGTTCTAGACAAGCAATCCCGCTTTGCATATAACGCTATTGCTAAGGGCGGTGGCCCTGCGGGACCTAAAGTTTGCAGAACCTGAGGATCGAGTGTTGATTCTATGGTTATCTTTGTAATCTCAGCCTTGGGAAGGCTCGAACTGATTCCTCCCGGATGTTTCAAATATGGTGCTTTGTCTCCAATCCTAGGCTTCTCATATTGCTCTTGAGGGCTCAAAAGAGAATCTGGAGGGAAATACCGTTGTGCATATCCCTGCCTAAGATTATGCGGCTTGAAGAGGTCCTTTCTGGTTGTTAGTGGTGTCCCTCCCGAAAAGAGAGGTGGGATGATATTGAAGCATCTTTCACGGCCAACTTTCCCGGGAATATTATACTGGATCACCGCAGATTTCCTCTTTGCATCTACCTTGCTCCAATCGATTTTAGGGATTTGTTGGGTCTCGTCCCCAGACCTTTGAGCTTCTAACGCAGCCCTTTGGAATTCTTCGATGACTTGTTTGTTGACGACTTCGCTGCCGTCGGGACTGAAAATCGATTCATATCCAAGAAGGTCGAACAAGATTGTGTATGCATCCGTAATGGCGATATACGCCAAGAAAACTACAATCTTGAAATGAACCATTGCAATTTCCGGTCGCGACTATAGTACTTCGAAGGAGTAATTAAATAAATTTGTGACTCCAGCGCCGTGGTAAGGAGAGGAAGAGGGTACTTGATCAAGTAGCTTTAACCTACAATATCAGTAATCCACGTGCTAATGCAGCCCATGGCCCATGGAAGCCATTACGGCTCGTGGAAAGACAGTTTGAGGCTATTCGCGAGATATCCCACGTGGGGCAATTTAACATGTCCGTATATCCAGGGACTGCTTTGAAGTAACTCTAAAGGCCGCATCTCCAAATGCTGTCGCAAGTGTTCTTGAATCGTACCATATCCGGTTCAATAGGTATAAATGTTCAAACAACGGTAGATGAGCTCACTATATCGGCCCCGTAACAAATATTCAAACTACCAGGGAATGGACTAGTAAGATTAGCGGCCTTTGTGACATACAATTTAGAGGCTATGATCTTTACCCAAACCTCAATTTTAGCATCTCATCACTTTTTAAAGTTTAGACTATTATGGGAGTATACATCGGTGTTCTGTAATTTACATCCCACATTGTCAGTTACCAAAACATAAGCTTGGGATAGTCAGAGAGACTACTCAACGATCACCTAGCCCTGTGTACTCTGATCAGGCGCGTTAGTAGAAGACTAACTAGGGAAATACCCAAATATGCTCTTTGGAGTCCAGAGCCGTGACCCAAGACAACGCAGAAAATACCACATTAAGTCGAGTGGATACGATTGAGCTGGCGGTAGGATGCCATTGCTAAGGGCTATGGGTCCTCGTCCTCGTTAATGGTTACCAAAATGTCCATAATAAATTCTACCCGGAAGCAATTGCGGAATTGAAAACTCGAATGCAGCAGGAACCATATTATTCTAATTACCCACACAAGCCTGTCCAAAACTTATTAGCTCCAACGATCATTCAATTATTCAATACTACACTACTACAAAATCCATAGACAATCGATACATTTCTATCTCAAAGTTACCGCCGGTCTAACCGCACCGCCTTCACTCATTCAACAAGAATCCCAGCCATCGAGCAATCAATACCCATCCGACCAGAAGCCAAAGTCACCTCGAAAGCTGCCAAACCCAACCGCCGGTTCCAAAATAACAATGACTGAGTTTATCATCATTGGCTCTACTATCGCCGCCTTCCTAGGTGGTATGCTAGCCACTGAAGCTTATAAAACCCTCGAATATCTCTATCACGAACGTCGAGCACGAATCGCCCAGGAGATCCGTTTTTTCGGGCGTCCGTTAAAACGCAAGGAACGCAAGGTTATAAAGAAAACTTGGAAGATGCAGCAAATGACCGCCGCTGTCGGCCCTGGCGTTTTAAACGAAACTGGAGGTAGAGCTCCGGAAATACGAAGAAGGCCTGTTCCCGGGAACGCCTACTCGAACGGGGCGCCGCCACCTCCACCCGAGTTCAACCCAAAGCCATATGGTACCGGGTCGGAGTGCACCTTAATATATGACGGACCCTCCACTCCAAACATCATTTAGCTGGAATGATGGGGGGATCAATGAGGATAGGATGTTAGAGGTGTCAGATTGTTTTTGGTTAGTTGGTTAAATTGTCTATGGGGCTTCTGCACTGGATTCTCAGCAAAAACACATTCATTACCTTACATTGGCCTGGTTCCTGTCGAAAATAGAGACAGGAGGCTGATATCTTACTGAGGTGTACATTAGTACAATATTACAAACCGAATTGAGAGTTGAACCTTAGGAGATGTATTAAATGCTCGCCTAGCGTGAAGTATCCCTCATTGAAAGGTTCGGGGTTGGACTGTGCAGTAAATTGTGGACCGAGGCTCACAGGCCCAGGCCCCGTGACCTCCAGGCCCCATAATCCCCATAAACAGCCCAAAAGAATAATCCATCACCTCCATCGACATCCCTCATCGACACTTCCCATCGCCACGACGCTAACCTCCACCTTCGCCTAGCCTCCCAAGCTAGTGTCCACCAGTGTCCAGGGCTCATTAGACATTCTCGCCACGGGCACCTCTCCATAGCTTTTTGATACCTCTTCGTTATATATATCCAAAGCTCCCCGAGGAGGCTAGTTTCACTTCTTTAATATGGGTTCCCTTATCACCAATGTCCAAGCTCAGGACAATATTCCGGCCGCTCCAACCAATGCCAGCTCTGATAGTTCAGGCCACCCAGGGTTGTTCCGTCGTGTAACCGACAAGGTTTTAATCCCAGTAGTCGCTCTCGGGCTCGCCACTCCGGTCGTCTCCCAGGGAATCTGCTTTGTCGGATCCAAAATTCTCAAGCACAAAATGGAGCGCGAAACCGAGGTCATGATGGCTAGAGCTCGTGCCTCAGGCAATTCAAACAGCAGCCAAGGCGATTCAATTGCCCTCACAAGGGAAGAAGAAGAAATGCGAAAGGCTGAGATGAACGCTATAAAGGAGCACTTCAAACGCCGTAAGGAGGAGGCCAAAGCCCAAAGACAGTTATTAAAAGCTGAAAAAGCTGCCATGCGTAAGAACGAGTCGATAAACGCTCGCAGGCTTAAAAAGAAGGCCCTCCCCGCTGCCGTCATCAACCAGCAATCGACCGAAGGATCAAACCCCCCAACGTACTCGGAAGCGACCAACCGATTCGATGCTTCAGTTCCTAAATGGGAACGTACTGGTCCTGTTGCCAGCACCCTCCCACCTCACCCACCAGGTGTTCCAATCACTTACATCCACCTAAATCCAGGAGCCAACCCAGCTCCAAGCAAATGCAAGGCCTTCCTCAACTGGATTCAAGATAAGAAGACAGCTGCCAGTCAGGGATGCAAGTTCGGCGAGAAGAAGGCCGCCTTTAAATCCAAGCTCAGGGTCAACAAGAAGGCAGGACTCGTCTTGGGATTTGGCTACTGGGGGAACTACTAAATACTCTTTGATATCCGCGAATTCGTCTTTCTTTCTTTCCGCGTTTCCGGCGTTTTACATTTTCCATCAGCACACTCTTCTTTTGCTTGAGAGGACTCCGCCCAGCACTGTTACTATGCGGACGCAGCATTACCTTATTGCCCTTGCCTGGTTTTTCTATTCAACCTTCCCGTTTATTCCGTTGTTTCTTTTCCTCGTTAACATTGAACGTTACATATTTGGTTCGGCCCGGTTCCAGGTTCCACTTTTATCCGGCAGTGGAGGAAACATGTACTGACCGTTGATGCCAAAACAGCTTTGTTTTTAGCATGCAATTCCATAAACCAGCAAATCACAATTGAAATCACAATCATTATTGCAACTATTATAGCTACCAATTGCCGGCTCACTTTCGTGGTAGATCGCAAGTCAGGATACTGTGATGAGCGCAGCTAGATAGAAACCACTAATATACATCGTCGGGTATTTTCATGGATCCCACTCCCCGGTTACGAGACTTCATAAATCTACATCAGTCTTTTCCCCAACTAATATCATCAAATCACGACACTCGTTACTAATAATCATGGCCCAATGTCTAAAGGCTATTGGCAGCATCGCCGACAAGATAACATCTAGAGGCTTCCTAATGTCCGCCTTGGGTACCTCAACCTTCAGCTCCGCCCCAAGTCTTATCATGCCCTTCCTTGGAGGAGCTATGGCTGAGCCCATGGTCATCGGAAGCATCACATCTGGCACTGTCATCGTCATCACTGCTATCAGCAGCATCGTCGTCTACGTCAAATCCCGCAAAAACTCCCGCCGGGAGATCGAGAAGTCGGCATTCGGTCGAATCCTTACTGATAACGAACGAAAAGACTACAAATCAGAATACAAAAACGCTAAACTCAAAGCTAAACTCGACAAAAAGGCGGAGCAAGCGCGGCTTAAGGCTGAAGAGAAGATGCTGAGGAAGGAGCAAGCTAAATTGAAATCTGAAGCAAAGTTGTTAAAGAAACAGGGGGAAAAGGTAAAGAAAGAGAAACTCGGGAAGAAGATCAAGGGTTTACCTTTGAAAATAGTTTTGGCGGGTGTCAAGTTCTTGAATACCCTCGCGGTGGAGATTCCGAAAGCTAGTGTGCCAGATGTTGCGACTGACGCGGTGCCGAATGTGGTGCAGGGTAACATTCTGCCGCAAACAGCGAAGCCAATTGATGCGGTTCCTTCGATTGGGAAGCAGCCGGAGCTCAGTGGAGTCACCGAAAAGTTACCAACGACGGGTCTTGAGAAAGGTCTTACGACACCGACACCACTCAATCCAACCGGCCAATCAGTCCCGATCGCCCCAATTCCAAGCGCCCCTGGCTCGAGCCCCATGCCAGTTACTCCAATATAAATCAGTCCAGGCAAAAAGGTGGAAGCAAGCCAGAATGAGTTCGAGAAGACCCAACTTCAACCAAGATCAACACGCCCACTGTACCTCTACTAAGTCCTTACGATACATTCCTGAGGCGTTCTTTCATTATCCCCTTCCGCTCACTCGCTCGTTCCGAAGCCGCAATTCCGGAAGAACTTCGCCACCGTCTTCCTCTACATTCAGAGCACTTTATCTAGACCTTTGAAACCTGTACATATCCAGAATTGGCAAGCTATTGTTTTCCTTCACCTAATATCGTGATACTGGTACCGTATAACTTAAATCATTTATAGAACTCATGCTATCCCCAAGAAAATTTTTACCACTCCAGAGGCCCAGCCTAGAAGATAACAAATGCATTGGGAAAGACTTGTCAACTAGTACTACAAACAAAACTAGCAGTAAAGGAATGTCAAAGCAGCCAAAAAGAAATATTCACAAGACTCCCAGAACTCCTCGTAGTGTAGTAACTAGACTTGAGCACCAACTGCTAACGCCATGCAAGTAGTAGGTCGCAAGGTTGCCGAACCGTAACATCCAAGAACCTCCAACTTGATATCACGGCCCTGGATCATACCTCGGTAGCAGATAATCCGTCTCAAACAGCTCCGTAGGCGAAGTCGAAAGCGGCCGAGGTTCGTATAGCCTATTACGTCTCAAGTACTTCCGTTCTTGCCTCGAAAGCTGTCTTCCAAACACTCTTCTCTCGTAGATGTCACGATCGCGACGATATGAATGCATTGCGATTGCCTCTACCACTCCCTTCCCGGTTGCGAAGACCACAACCGCGCCGCTCATAATTATTAGTGGCAGACAGATTATTACGACGTCTAGGCCGTTCATAGTAGGTGGGGATCGGAGGATCTAGTGGTCGGTGGGATCGGTTTGTAGTTTTTTAGGGCTCAACTCGAATAGTAAACGGCCCGTTGGGCTTTGAAAGGCTTTTCGGTAGATATGATCGAGAAGATACTGGACGTCCGAACCGGTTTTTGTAAGAGGACCCGGGGTTTATGCTCGATACTCCAACGGGCGTCAGAGGACATTCACAATATACATGCTCTTCCGTAATGATGTATCGATACTTACCAAAGGTAACTCTTGGGTATCTTGTATTCTGACATCGACTTCGCGGAATGATAGTCGACTAGTATGGTCTATTATGGAGCCGAACTTGAGGGTGCCTGCTACCCGCGAACGATCCAAGATTGTGGATATGCTGAGCGAAGGTAGACGATTTTCTCGGTAGTTTAGAAGTGCCCAATGCTCTAATCTTGGGGTATTCGATGCCACAGGCACAAAATTTCCATACAGACAAAAAATATAATATATAACGATATTATTGCACCTCAAGCTTATCGCATAATCCCCAGATCACCAAGAGAACGATCAACAACACATTGCCACTGTGTTGAGGCCGTTGGATTTTGGTTCGGCTTCCTCATTGGGCGATTCTCGGTCTCGTCTTACCATGGGTCTCCCAGGCCCCCTAATTTCTCGACCCAGCCCATCCAGGACAATTCAATGTCTCGATCTCACTGCCATGGTAAATTGAATGTGGATAGCCTTTATTACATATGTGGGGGTATGCCTAGCTGAGATCTTCATTTGGATGGAGGAAATTTAAAACTCAACGGATCGATTTCATCGCCAAATTACTCCTCCAGGGTTCCAGACCTTTTGATCAATTGATCCTGTTCGCGACGTTTTTTTTCGCTAGGCTTCAACTGGCACTCGCCTAAAATACAATCTTCACAACCTCATTTCGCGTATCGAATGAGAGTCTTGAAGAAAATGGGTGGATCCTTATGGTGATCCGTGCTACCACGGGGGCACACGCGTACGACAAGTTAAATCTCTCAAGCTCAGGCCTCGGATTTGGGGTCGTATCCATCGGATATTCGGATCGGGATCTCAAAATGAGGTCACCAAATATTCTGCTCAGGATAGGAGCTTGCAGAAATTACAATCGCAGTCGGAGTTCAAAAAGCAACAACAAAAATCTACAGTCACGATCACGACATGGCGCCTTTCGTGCTCGGAGATAAAGAATGTGAACTCGTATCCGATCTCATCGCCTGATGGCGTCCCAAGAATCAAGAACCAAGAACGGCATTGAGCAGCGGCTGCAAGAGACACGGGAAGCTTATGTGTAGGCATATTGCATATACCGACCTGGCTTTGTTCATTAGATAACTATGCAGGGTCGATTGTGGACTGAGACTCACAGCCTATGCGGCGTGTGGTTTCTAAGACTCGGGAAACCGGGTTTCTTTGCAAGAAGAAAAACGGCACATGTGACGGCTTCTCATGCCGAAACCGTGTCCGTCCACGGGCGGAGACTATGTTTTCAATCCTAACGTCAAGGCATTTTAGTCGAATATTTCCTTATTCGCAGCGTTACAATCTAGTTACTACGGAGATATCTTGATAATCGCATACTCAAAGGCCCCACCCGATGTCTCTCAAAACTCGCTACATGATACTCTTTCCCAATGGATGCCATCTTGGGATCCATGGTTCGAACAAGTCATTATTGGCCAGGTGTCGAGATATGTATGCATGGTTTGTCGTATATGTCTGGGTCTTCTTAACATTAGTGCTATAGCTTGTATACATGTAGAACATACATCCCAAAGTACTCAAGTTATTCAGGTAATACTCAAGTTAAGTGACCACCTAGGTACTCCTAGAAGTCGTTATCCAAGTACCCAAGGTATACTTTCGAATCACGAATGATCCTATTCATGCATTATCACTGTCTGTCTCAAATTTTGCTCGCGGCGGCCCACATTGACCCGACAGAAGTAAAAATGTTACGGAGCCACCCGTGCAGACTGCATAGAGAGGGAAAAGAATATCACATTTCCGTGCATCTTTGATCCCCGTTGCGTCTGCAGAAGCCTAACCTCGAAGTGGTCTCTAAAATGCCGTCATCGGCTTGAGAAGTGCAACATGCAGAGGAACGTTGAGTCACTGCACTCAATAATAAGCCGACGACTCTAAGATTCTATAACCGCTTGTGTTTGCATGCTTCGTAAAAAAAAAAAACTTCATTCGTATATCTACTTGTAGACAGTAATCGGACTCAATTAATTATACCTGCCATCGATAAGAGATAGTGTAACCGCACAAACTCAGCCTCTTTGCAGAGTATATGTAGTGTATACGCATGTAGGTGTATGTCTCTCCCATCAAGCGGCTGGGCATGTACAGATATACTCAGCATTCAGTATGTTTCATATTTTCTTTTCAGTAGGCCAAAGTCGCACAATTGACATCTCACAGTACAAGTATGTATGACAAATTTTTAAGCCTATTTCGCGGGGGTGTATAGCTTCACTGTGTTACCTCACAGGATATATACACTCGTTGACAAATCGTACTAGTGGCTACATATGAGCTTGTGTAACCTCACCAGGCAAGTGCCGCACATGCATAGGAAGAATGCGGCTAGTTAAGTGACCGACGGCATTTCCCCAGACTGTAAAAGACCCCGAGAGGATAGCCTCCCCCGTATTTCATGCAGATGAGAGACGCTGTACATAGGCCCTCTTCGGAGAAAGCCACGGCTCCAAACATGCATTTGCACGCAAGAGATCGCTCGATCGACTACATGAAAAACTATGCCGATTGAGCCAGCATACCGAAGGTCTCAGGCTACATAACTCTGTTCTCACGAGACCAACTATCTTCGGTGCTTTGACAGTCCTTGCCCCTTCGGTTGCAGGCCGCATGACACATCTACGAAATAAATAGTTCAGCTTCACGAAAATAAACCGTATCTTGAGATGAATCAACAGGAGGTAGCGGCCTCAGGTGACAACTTGTATCCTTGAATAGTTATCGGGTAGTTTCCTATATCTGCGGCCGCGATGCAAGGGGCTTCGATTGCAAGTTCAACACACACTTAGCTCGCCGTCACTGCGGCGTCTACCAATCTATGCACTAGCCTCGATTGACCCTACAACCAAATCTAGTAACGATATTAAACGCCAAGACCACAGGATTTTCGTACCTACGATCGCCATATATTCACGATAGTATACATTAAATTTCCTGGTAACATAATGTCTCTGTGGACTTGGTTTCATTAGAAAGTTAGTATTATTGCATTGCTGATATATTTATGCGGCGCTAGCACGTCTTCAACTTAACCGACATCTGGTCGAGAGATAAGTCAGGTCAAGTTCGATTTTGGTTAGAGCGATATCTATATCCAGCATGATCATCCAGTTACAGAAATATCGCTGCATTAGTGGCATGTAAGGGTCTAATTGGTTATTAGGTTTGCTCGAACCAGGCCACGCGAAAGAGCAAACGCACCGAAGCGACCTCAAAGGAGAAGGGCAGCGAATTTCGACGGGTGGAGACCATGCACATGTTTTATTTTAGGTTTGAGCTAAACCTATCGGTTTCTGAGCTTTCAATATGGTATTCATAGGAGATCTCTATGCAAGCCTCGTATACACAGCAATGAAATGCGGGGAATACCGTCGGGCTTTTTGACTCCGCCGATGTAGTTTGTACAAAATTAAAATAAACCTACTTGCATACATTTAGATACCACTACGTTCAGCTACATATATACAGGATAATTTAATAGACTAAAATATTCCCCAGCCCCCCGTAAAATCGAAAATAGACTGCAATACCAATACGGGATCCAAATATGGAATGACCGAGCTATTCGATACCATGGAGCCTGTGCCGCTGTGGTGTTTGCGGCGATACATGTATTGGGAAAAAATATTGAGAAAAACACAAACTTCCTGGTAGCGAGTGTTGACTTTGACAGCAGGCGAATTCAGGAGTGCAGCCGTTCATCGTACTGACCTCGATACACAAAACGGTAATGGTAGCCTAGTTAGCCTAACCCGCATATATTGGTTGAACAATACAGCGTCCATTATGCTTCAATTACACCTCGCCGTTAGCTCTACTTATGCCACACATGCATAGAAATTTCCAATGTTCGATCTAGAGCTGCAGGTATTAAAATGCATTTGCATGTGTGATAAGGAGAACGGGTATGCGTGCATATCGCATGTGTCAGATAGCGATGTGGACAATTAGGACAAGAAATTTCAAACCACTTCAAATCTCTGTTTTTATTCGTTTTTCTTTGCTGTCGTCGAACCAAGAACTTGAAACGTATATACATGAAATTGTCTGAAGCGCAACCATGGAATGAACATGGTTGCACAGTTGCTAGATGACTTTTTATTAAAAGAAAATCACAAGGAAAATAATAAAATGACCCAAGGAGAGTGAATATGCAGGAGACAGACCAGGCGCTTGCAATAGTGGTTCAACGAGTGAAATTGAGTTTTGTTCCACCGTTACACCTTGCTAAAGTGCCTGAAAGGATAAGGTTGTGCCCGGTTGTGTTTCAGACAAAGGAGGGATTGGACAGAACAAGCAACCTTCTAGAAAGAACACATCGGAAACAGCAAACAAATAAAAACGCCTGAGCTTTTAAAAGTCAAAAATTAATGTAAGGAAATGGACCGCTAATGAGGCTTTGTGAAACAAGAAATAACCGGTGTAGAGGACTCTAAAATAAGATATGCCGCCGAGTGGTAAGGATAAGGGAAAATATTAGAGGTGTTGGCGGACTGTCAAGTAAGCAGTAACGCAAGTTGGAAAGATATCGTGAGACCAAAACAAGAAGGAGCAAAAGAAAGTCGCTAAGGGAACTCGAGAGACAAATCATAAGATGGAAAGACATGTAAGGGAACTTTTTAAAAAATAATATCGGATGATGTCCGGGAGAGGACAATATTTACAACCGAGCACGATGAGTGAGCCATCGAAGCAAGGGATACCTGCAGCTCAGCCCCAGCAATGGCAGAATGGATGTCCAGAGACCATTAGAATTGGAAGATGTCGATGAATGCAGGCGAGGGTTTCTTCGGTGACCACCAATCTCCCTGTGCGGGGGCAGCCTTAGTGCCCACGGGCATACTCCTCGGGATGGAAAGCTGCCGCCGTTTCATGCGCATTCTTTTGGACAGACGTAGGCTGGCGGATGGCTTAAGGATCGTGACCCCGAGAGTACCTGTCACAACGGTACCATTGACGTCCCTCGGTACCTCTTCTTCGCTCAGGCGAGGCCTTTTCGTGGGAGGCTGAAGAGATGCAAGTCTCGTCTCAAAGCTCTCATCGTCCTATATGAAGATGACCAGTGATTGGTTAGCAATCGTATTTCCGAATACCCTTGTGAACAACACATTCCGTTGGAATCCATTCCAGATGCAGAACCATCTCCGGACAGCCAGGCTTTCCAATCAGACTACCACGTTAATATTACTCTGGGGATTCAGCTGGCTGCGGTGTAGATCCTCTGCAATATTGTGGAGACAACGAAGCAATGGGTCGAATACGAAATGGTGAGATTGCCAAAGGAATTGAAGCATGCAAGGAATAGCCCTTACCTCGGTGAAACAGCCACTATCATAAGCTTCGTCGACAAAGTCGTAGTCATCATCGTCACTGTCCTCCTCCCAGAAGCTCTTAGGTTCTTCGCTACCAGGGGCCATCTCTTCCAGTTCGTCCACTTCGTATTTGCGGACAATGGATTCGAGTTCCGATAATGTGTCTTCCAAGGTCATTGCTTTTCTCGTTGTGGGGCTTAGAGGAAGCTCTTCTGCTGATGGAGAGGCATAAGCCGAATCGACAAATTTCGAATCAAGGTACGAGCCGACAGAGAGGCTTGGTGACAGGCTTCTTGGAGAAGGAAGGTACGGCTCTAAGTGCTGCCCGGACCAGATCTTGTGAGACCTAATAGTGGGCGTTGGCGATGGAAATCGGAAAGCTTCTAGCTGTTGTCTAACAGAGTCCATTTCTGTAAATGAATTCATTTCGATATCGCCCTTGATATAACGGACGCTGTTTGTTGCTTTTGTTCCGTAAATATATCGAACTCCGAAATACAAAGGACTCAACTCGGCGTATTTGTTTAGAAAGCCTTCACGGGTGGAGGAGTCAATAAAGTGAGTTGAGAATCGATGACCTGCGTCGATATATATATATATATATATAATAATGTCTTTGAGAACAGAGAATATCAATAATGAATCGTGTAAAGGCGTTCCAGTGTAATTCCTGTCATAAGCAAGTTCAAAATAACAGAAATAGGTATGATATGCGTTGAGCAATAACGATAATAAAGAGCGACTGATACGTTAACGATAGAAAATCTTCTATTTGAGGCCGAAACTGTTATACGGGTATTGAAAGCGGAGGTTGTGAATGGAACTCTCATGAACCAGGGAAGGCATCATGATATATAAATCCTTTCCTGGGGAAATTCATATTTTAATTTAGAAGGTTCTTATTATGGGAAAATGCTGCGTAAATCAGTGCACATTGGGGGCATGAGCCAGGACCCCATTCCGGCCTAGGGTTGCTGCTGGGCAGATTCGCTTGAACATGGGTCAACCTAAAAAAGATGTTCGCAATTGTTTCTGATATGACATGGGAGACCTAGAACCAGCGTCACCAAACCACAATGCAAAAATGAGCTCCAGGTAGCCCAAGGGGTGCCACACACAAGATAATGAACAAGAGCGTACAAGCCTCCTTCTCCAGCTTGTTTTGCTTCCGTGAATAAGGCGAAAGGCGGGAAGTTGGAAAGGATGATATTATCGGTCTATAAGATGTGATATTACTTGTGTACCATCCAGACTTCCAGCCTGCGGGGAGGCGGGTCCAGACAAGGCAGTAACATTTTGCGCTGCGTTCTACATTTGCAGTTGGCCTTAATGCCCCAATGATGCTCAAGGCAGGAGCTGCTCACGCCCAGGCTCTCGCTTTTCCACTTGGGGAACATCCTTCGCAAGACCAATATGCACGATGCCTATTTTCAAACAACAATGGTCAACTCCAGGCGATTCTGCATTTCACAGACAATATCGTAGACGAACCCTTGAGAACCATAAACGAGCCCAATTTAACCTTAATCACTTTCGTCTGTCGAGGATAGACGCTTGGATAAACGTCGAAAGCATGTTTCAACTGTTTCGAAGCATTCTGCAACCGAATTTCCCCTTTGAAATATCCGAATTTCCCGACCGACGGTTGGCTCGAATATTAACTGTTGCTGCATTTGAGCAATCAAGCGAGAGCTAGCTACGCATTACACACCGACAAGATCTAAAAATTGCCTGACCGGGACAAATTTCATCCTTAAAACCTTTGAGCAAGCACTTTGACTTCGGACGCTTTCCCCTTCATTCGACTTTTTCCGGTGGAAGGTCAAAGAATAGCGCTAGAATGTCGATGGTATTTTCCGAAATATTCAAATAGATTAAATAGATTTCCCCATCGAGAGCCCTCAAACAAGGGGAAGAATCGGTACCTGAACCAGGCCAACAAACTAACGAACAGTGCGTCAGCATTCCCGGCTGAATTTGACCTCATCATCAATTGTAACTGTGGCACTGACGATTGTTAGGTTCCACCTCGGTAGTTCTTGTAGACACTAGGTCGAGGTGTCATTGTGAAGCATCGGTCTATTGATGAACCGCCCCCCTATACCAGCCGTCCTATCAATTTAATTCTGTCGGCCTGTCGGACAGGTTGCGTATGCAGCTGCTCGATCTCTGGTTTTCAAGAATGTGAATGATACAGACGCCGGTTTCATGTGTACAGTGATATGGAAAACCCGAGCCGATAGCGAAAAACAAGGCTTGTGAACAGCAGCCTGAGGAGAGGATCAGGCCTCCCATCATTCCTGTTGGATCTCCATGTCCTATCCTGCATTCGGCGGTTGCTGTCTCAAAACCTCGAAGCCGGGGATCAAGCTCCAACCAGCTCTTCTTGTGTCACCAGCCTGACAACACACTTACCTATCAAACTGCGCTTTGGCAAACAGACAGATGCTAGGTCTCCCTCAAGGGTGCTTGTTTCTCACTTGGAGGAATTCGAAGGGCTGTCGCTATTCCACTGAGAATGTTTCGCAAGGGGACCTATCATGAGGGATTTCGAATTCGGAACTCAAAATACAAACATACTACTTCACCAATCTGCAACTGTTTACACCTGGAAACATTTTGCGACTGCGCGACACGCTATACCTTGAAGGCTACTCTTACCAGAATCGATCGAATACATGACTAACAGGTTTACAAATTTTTAAAATAACAACCTCTAACGTCTTTCTTCAACGTCTCAATCTCGCTGCAATCTCCTATTTTACATTTAGAACTCCGTACCTGCGCTCGCTTAGGCGAAAGCGAAGCGAAAAGGGCGGTGGCAGTGAAACCCCGAGCTGTCGATAGGTGTAAACTAGGCATCCATCAACTGTTATTCGGTGAACCAAAGGGTCCATCGCTCGAGTCGACCATTCAGCTGGCTAGAAAGGATGTTCATCTCGTTAAAATCGGAGATGACATGTCAAAGGTGTCGCCCTGCAGGACGGAATATGCCCTCATTCTTGAAACAACACCAGCCCAAGGGTCTGGCTGGAAGAAGTGTCTGCAGGTCCCAGGGCTGCAGCTGAGAGTGGATACTATCATGTCATTGTCGAAACTGAGCTGCGCCAAATTCTCGGTCGTAGGATACATCTCAACTGCCGTAACTCCGATCCGAAGACGGGATCCGATAGATCTCATCTCGTTATTTGCGCCTCCTCACAGGTGGCTGACGGAGGAACTTTCAAGCGTGGCCAGTTAGCCAGCCAATAAAACGTGGAATCGTAGATCTAGAACGGATTCTAGGGCGTGGTCCACGAGATCATAGACGCCGCCACGTTGTCTTAATCATATCGGTCTGCGCCTGTATTGTGTATATATCCTCCACTAAGGGCTTGACAATAGGAATGTGGCTGCAGGTGTACTGTCCCGGTAGAGTGGAATGCGTGTTCTCGACATTGATAATTTTGGTGTTCGACGGCGGAGACGCCGGATGGTGCACGATTCAATTGCTCACTTGGCTCCGGAGATACATTTTGAGGGCTGTGAAAATTTTATATCAGGTCAGGGCGAGACTCCACGCGGAGAAATGGCGCACTTGAATCACGAAGCTCGACCTGCATCCCGATAATTATTGACCGTTACCTCGGAAAATACCGTAGGTTCTTCCACAACTCTTCGATATGGAGAATTAGAGCCCGTAAGCCACATATGCACTCTCGCGTGCAGGACCTCGTTTTGGACGTGTGGCAGTTGAGCTGATTAGCCACTCGAAGTGCTCGCCGAGTTCTAGGCCTTTCTCTACTGGTTGACTGATTCGAATCTCGGCCTCTAACGACTCTTGCAGACCCAACGCCCGACAAGATCGCAGAGTAGCCGACTCCAGCAGACCCCGACGCAACACTCTAGACCCCTCTGCGAGATGCCGTGTCTCCTGCAGGTTTCTAAATTTCGACAACGCGGCCGCAACCTTGTGGGGCTCTTGTGTGCGGCATTGCGTGACAGACCGACGTGATGCATCTCGCGAAATACCCTGATATCTTGACAGCCGACATCGATGGCGTTGACATGGTCCACGAAATGTTCTCTGGCATCCCACGCCTTTTGTTTTCGTGAGGGCTAAACCTCTCGTGGGGGTAATAACTCAATTGACCTTTACAGGCGTTTCACACTCGAGTCAGCTTATTCGTGCGAAGTGGGGCATTCATTGCATTGCTTACCCGGGTAAATAATCGAGGCCCACTATCGCGAAAACTAGAGGGCATATCGGTTATGATAAAAGTCCGAGCATGGTTTAACCCACAGCCTCGGGTGTGTGCAAATATAGTGTTTTGTCCTTGGACGTTTCAATTCTAGAGCCGCGAGTTCGCTGGTTAGAATTGGCAACGTGGGACACTTCGCAGTGTTCATGTGGCCTGGTTGATGTTGGGGGTCACCATTGAGACGGCCTGGCTAATTGTAGATTGAAACGAACACCATGTTATCCGAACCTTAAGCCTGAATGCGTAGCGTATGTGGTGTCATTTTTGTTGGATTTTATGGCATCGTGATGGTCCCACTCATACAGTTGATTGACTTGGTTATGGGCTTGCAGGCAGAATTGCATAGACTCTTAGGTATGCTTCAGGGTTGTAATGCATCTACATACCTGTAGACGCATCGCCGTCAAAACAATCTCGATGGAGCTCGAGAAACGTTGAAAACCGTGGGGGTATTAATATATTTACTGATATCTGCAATATGGCTACATTGCAGTTGAACCGTCTGTGGGCACATGACCTACGGTATCACTAACCTTGATATACGTCGATCTGAGGGGTAGTGCGGCGTTCACGACAAGCCTATTCACTACGACCATTCGCGGAAACTCCTATTCAATCAATCTAACGGGTTAGGTCGTCGTTGATGAAAACCAGCGGGAACTAACACATGTATGTACATGTACAGACGACTTGCCTCCATTGCTCCGATGCGCTCGGAAAAATTAAAAGTCAGATAGTTTGAATGTGACGAGCTTGACTGAACATAAAATTTGAATATATGTTGTGCTCGAGCTCGGTGCGAAGCGCTAGAGAACAGATGAAACAACTAGCTATCTAACGATCGAGAATGCGAACAACAGGGGTGGCTCTTATTGATAGTTCCATAGACCCGCCCAATTAAAGGTTCCACACGATGCCACGCGGAAATTATATCCCAGGTGTGATCCATGGCCCCATCGAGCGAGCTCCGACAACAGCGCGATAGATAAGAAGAAAAATTCCCATTTATCCAGAGATAGGGTCTTTTCGGTGGCGATGCGTTTCACGCCTCCAACGCAGGCCGGACGTACCGACCTTATCGTCTCAAACAATTGCATTGTCGAAGTTTTCGGACAGGCTTTTACCCCGGTCGGGAGAACCTCAACCAACACATTATTGCACATTTTCTTGGTTGCGAACTACCAGACGTGGAAGACCGTTGATTCTCAGGGTTTGATCATCAGGGTTTCGCTGGCAGGGTAACTAGGGATTGCAGACGTTTCTAATTTCGAATCTTTTGTACAACTGCTGTTAGATTAACCACGCTAACTACTGATTGATCGTTGAAATATTAATGTACATGTACTAACTTTCGAGAACATGGACTAACAACTCCTCTAAATAACAATTAAGCTTGGTTATTCAAATGCTTAGGACTGCAAGTGGATCCTAAGCATGAGAAACTGTATGTGTACTATGCATATGCACGCCAGCATAGCGCCCGTTGAGAATGGTGGTTTTCCTACAAGAGTTCTTCAGTCTCTAGGAGGCATGAAACCGCCTCCGACTTACACATTCGCAGATTTTGGTAAAATTCTCGAAGGTGGCCCATTCCCGCTTGCCCTATCTCGACATCCTTCTTCCCAGGATGGAAAGTCTTAGCAAGTTCCGAAATTTCATCGGCATGCCGAAAAAGGAGGGAGACTATTCCGATGCATGCGCAGTCTACCGGAAAGGAAATTCTGATCGGCCCCCTGCAGACGTCAACTTCAAACGGCCGTTTGATCATCGATCGTCTCAAGGTTGGACACGACGGCTGCGGTTGTTACAAAAGGGCGGTGTGTTGGTACATCTCCTTTGCTATACGGAAGAACACTATCAAACAAAGACTTGACTCGGCTTCATTGCGGCCTTCTAGAATTAATTTTCTAGAAACTTGTTTAGAAGGTCTTAGAATCTTCTGCCCGGGAACACAAGGCACCGCCGTATGCCTTTCGGGCGGCGGGTTTGAACGTTCGATCTCATGCATGTACGTCATTACAAGCCGAGGACGGATTAACATGACTTTGACAAGATGAAAGGCGTATCTTTGTGGCTGTTGGTAAGGCAGATCGAAGGGTCCTTCTAGAAAACGATCTAAAGAATTGTTTATAGGAGTTGCAAGCCTCGCCAGCAGGGTTGCCGATGCATGTCTATCAATGTGGACCGAATCGCCAAAGGAGAGCTCACAGGTTAGTGTAACAATTCACAATCAATCCCCGGTTTGGGCGGATTGCAGCTTAGCTTAAAACTGAGCGTTTCGGGAAGCTTCGAATATATACTGCTGGGATTCTTATAATCTTCCGGATTGTGTGTTTCATTTCGGGTGCGGTTGTAGAAACGAATCGCTGGATGTAGACGGATTCTTTCCGAGGCCAAGACGAAGCTTCAGTGCTCGGGGCATATCTCGAATATGTTGAAAGCGCTATCCAGTCAAGTGATTCCCAGCGAAGTTACATGTGGGGAATGTTTGCAAGACAAAGCCAACTGTTTGAAGTTAATAATGATGCCATGCGATGTAATGATGATGGTGGCTGTTAGGCTTTCCACCAATGACCACTGCGATTTAGTCCTCATCGCTTACTTGGCGCTAATGAGATAAGTGAGGCCCGGGTATCAAGCTACATTGTGGCCCTCCGATCTGCTTGAAGACCTCGCGGAGCTCTATGATACGAGGAATGTGGTGACGATGCGAAAGCGATCTTGTGACACCCGCTGGAGAAGGCCCGAAGGACTTGAAAAGCAAGCATCTAAAACAATGCCGATGCTTGAATGCATTCCAGAAGCAAACCGTCATAGGTACGCGTCCATAGACTCATACGTTGGAACCCAGGATCTTTCTGCAAACAACGAGCACCCGAGCAGGGTATCGTCAGAACATCAATTGCAAGTGTGAAATTGCCAGGCAACTCTGATTGGAAGCCAAGCCTCGATGCTGCCAGGTACTGGACTATTTCGTCAAAGGGCCAATGAACAAACAAACCTCTGTGCCTCATGAGGTGATGACAGCATGACCCTTTCGCGCTAAAATGTTCGAGAAGGAGATCCCTTTCTAGCGTATTTTCCAATTCCTGCGGATTTCCATCAGCCTTCGGCGCGGTTTCTCCCAGTGGCAAGGAAATATGTGTGTTGAACCTGGCTTCCGACAAAACGCTGGGCGGGTTTTGGCTGGTGATCTGACCCGGAGTTCCTTCAGAATCCAAAGTTTGCTCTGCGGGCCCCTTTCATTCGAGCTTTCGCATCTGCCCGGGGTTAGAGAGGAAAGAAAGAGACCTGAAATGCTAGCATTCTTTGAATGCAAGGGGAATTTTAATTTTCGTCGTCAATCCTATCACAAGAGTTTGCACACACACATTGGGATTTGACGTCGGGTCGAATGCGGCACTTGAGAGGCATCACCCCTTCCCTGTAGGTCTCCCTCATATGAATCGAAGTGAGGGGTCGTCTCAGGACTGGACGCGCGTGGGCAGCGCTGATAGGAAAAAAGGCCTTCTGAATTTCTGGGATCCACATTAAGTGGCCTGCTTTGCCCCGAATGACCTCAGGATTTTTGTGCCATCTGGAAGACTAAGCTTCTACTGGCCCTTTGATGTGATTTTCTGAAACTCACCACTTGGTTAGCTTTTGGACAGGCCTCGGAGACAAAAATTGAGGAGAGAACCACATCATCACACCAGCAAACTCCTCATCTTTTCTTTCCTTTTTTTAGAGGGACCCCTGTGCGCTAAGCCAAGGGTCAGGCACAAGGGCAGGCCAGGAAAGGTCAATGGATGCATGGTTCCCAATGTGTATGCCCCCAAATTTCACTTTTCTTTTTTTCGTTACCTGGCCTAAATTTCTTTTTCTCCTGGGAGGAGCTGAACCAATTTGCAATTGCTGGGGGGCAGTAGCCTGGTCCCATCGGATATTGCCAAACACCAGCAAGGCTGCGGTTCAGTATATATCTTGACGTCCCACCCTTCGATTCTTCATAATTAGATTTTGGAATTCAGCTTAAGCACAATAATTATACGAGATTTCACGATACCTATATTTAATATTCTTTTCGACGACGATATTCATCAATCCATCTCATAGATATCTACTATTACTTCCTATACTCCACCCGACAAAATTATCGATACTTCACGACGACTATACAAACATTAAAACATCAAAATGCGTCAGTCGACATTAACATCCGCCGCTGTTGCCCTCTCTACAGTCCTTACTTCGCATAGAATAACACACGCCTTCTTTGGCGGTTGGGCTGTTATTGCTAAGGGGGCCGACCGAGAAAGCAAGGACCTTGACGTTCTAGTTAAAGGCGAGAAAGACGTCATTGTTGAGCTTTTGACAAACGACATCAGAGGACTGAAGGGTGAAGATGTCGGTTCCTGGATGGTCATCCCACAGGCGAGAAATGATTACGTTGCTTTCTTCTGGAAGCCAAGCCCGTCCTCGAGTGAGATGGTCCTCGTCGAGCTCTTCGTTGGTATGTCAAAAGCTCAAGATAGTATCCCCAAGATTTCAATAGCTAACAGTAAGCTACTTTAGGCCCAAAGACAAAAATCCCGCCGACTGTTTTGCTCCAGGTTGACTCGGTACACGCCGTGCCAGTCATTGACACCCCAGCTCTCTTCCGCGGCAAGCTCGCTGCTTGTGCCTCCCGCTCCAAACCAAATGACTGCTCTGATGTCATCTTCCTGGCTACCACATACTCCTCTCAACTCCCTTCGGACACCATTAAAAAGATCGACACCAAGGTCATTGGCATGGCCGTCAAGAAATACCCAGAGCTTATCGACTCGCTTGAGGGTCTTGGAATCAGCACCCGCAAAGCTATCAAGAAAGTTGGAAGCTGCGATTCTCTATCCTCCAACTCCTCTGGCTTCAGCATCAGTGGCCGCATGAACGAAGGAGAGGTCCAACGCGGACTCTTCTGCTAAATCCTCACGTCATTACCGCCGATCACGAAGAGAACGACTTATTTCCTTTTTAATCACCTTTCTTCTTTGAACATATTTCTTTTATCCATCCAGTGCGAACAGTTCTTTAGCGTTGCATCTTTCGGTCCGCATTTCTTATGGAAAGCATCATACAGGAGTTCTCTTTTTCTTTTGGTTCGGAATTCTTCCATCGCTCGGCATATATAGACATTTGTTTTTTTTTGCATATAGAGAAAGATACCTCGACGAGTTTCATTTGTGCGATTCTACCCCTTTACTAATCATAATTAGACTTAATGACCTTTCATGGCCTACATTCTTGTATATATATTTTCCTTTCTTTTGTCTATCTTCTAATACTTGGGGGTTATCCGTCGGGGAATACTACTGTACATCTGGATGGGTAGTAGTTTAAGTCATGACGCGAAGAGGATTTAAATTCAAACCTAAGGACATACGTCCTTAGTTTACAACAGTTATCTATGTGCCCCTCAATTGTGAAATTAAATTGTCTTCTCCCACACTATTTATTCTAGCCTTTTCTGCTGAAATGTTAAAACTCTATTTTATTCCACGATGTTGCGGGTTATACCCAATCCCAGGATCAGCTCTCTTTTTAAACCTTAGCCTGGGCCTGACCCAATATTACTGGTACTTCTTTTCAAGCTCGGTTTTCAGAAGTTTGATGTCTTAGCTAGCTGGGTCTCACATTAGTCAAATATTTTCATACCCTAGGAACGATGAGCTAAGGAGTTGATGTTTTGTGTTTTCATTAGTGTATTAATGGATAGATTTTGTGAATTCAAAGCTTGCAAGGTTTTAGTTTTTAAGTCAACCCTGAGCTAAGTCCAGACATTGCCACGAATCCATGGATGAAAAGTCCGCTAGGCCATTAAATCATATTAATTACAAAATTTATTGACGAAATTTTACCGATCTAACTTATCCAAGAACTCGAATGCGGGGCTTGTTATAGGGTTAGTGCTTGAGGGGCGGCTAGCGACAGATATGGTTTAACCCAGGAACAATATTACCGTATTCCGTAAATCGGAGGTTATTTATTCCGCTACGCTAACCTCATTTAGTCTCCGTTATCATGAACTAAATATCGACTTAATTATTGCCATCATCATCTGACCTTGCGGATTCGCGAAGGAGCTCTTGTTACTATAGGCTTAAACGGAGGTTTCCTTTAACATAGGAATTAAGTCACCCGTATTCTAGTGCAAAAGATGCCCTGAGGGCCCTCCTAAAAACTTAGATGGGAGACTTCTTTAAATTCTCAGGTTGGTATCGCTTTACTGGGTGTGTACACGATAAGTTAAAGTTTTAACCAACGTTCTCTGTCAGTGGGTTGATAGAAAATAGCGTTGTGTTACACGGTTCTAAGAGAATGACCTTACTTGTGCCACGTACTTTGCATAATGCGCGGGTGGCTTGATGCATCTGTACGACAGCATCGGACTCCACCTGTCCTAATATTTCCTTTACGAAAGGTACCGAAAATAAAGGTATACCTTCGTAGACTCTAGCCTGTATCCGAATGCGTGCTTTTTTAATATAAGAGAAGATATAGAAGATTTGGTTATATGAGTGATATATCTTCTTGCTAGGCCTTGTATGATCGATTGTAGTTGCTGCGGTATTCTCCGGGTTATGGACAACGGTATCCTGATATGATAGGAAAATTGAGTACTCCAACCTAAAGTCTATATATAGCTTGGTTATTTGAACATTTTAATCTGCTCCCGGAGGGCATTTGGGCATTGCTCATATCAATAAAACGCATACGCGTAGGTTGTTGAAATGTTGGGTAAATTTAGATGCCAATATTATGAGAAATTGATCTCCATTCCAGAGTAGATCAAAAACTAATGGTACCCATGCTATTCCCATCCCTTTAAAAATAGCATCGAGTTAATTGTTTTCAGTTGTATTTGAAAATTGAGTGATAGTCACGTAGAGGCAATGGTAGACCACCGAGGCCAGGTGTTGTTTTTGTTGTAGTATTGCACTGCCGTCAACCGCTGATTGCTCACTAGGATGCCACGTCTAGTGTGCCTTTACATCGCATACGATGTCACCAGACCCTCAGGACCGAAAATAGGATTGAATTTAGATAAGGCCCTGGTAAAAGTGATTGATTGCTCTCAAAAGTTACGTAAACGAGAATACGAACGCCACCCAACCCAGGGTGTCGAAAATCTGAAACGCATCTACCAGGGCAGACCCCAAGCAGCCTCGCTCTGCTGACCCACCGATTCGCTATCCCCATGTTTTTCAAACCAATTTGAATTCAGCCTTAACGATCTCTGATTTGGCCTGACGTAATATGGTTTTCAACCTCGTGGCAGTCCGACAAGCGAGGTTGCATTTTCTGCTTACACGCCATGGGAAGGATCTCGAACAGGACAAATGGAAGTTTCAGGCATCAGCAGAGCGAATGGCGGGAGAACAAGCCCATTGTAGGGTGACGAAATTTGGTTTTTTATGACTCCGGCTTCTTATATATGGGCAAAGCGCCCGAACTGGGGCATGATGGGATGCTCCCGGCGACCGGCGACACCGTGGCGCCGGCATTGGAATGGTTCGAAACCTCTTTCTCGAATTTTGCTCCGAGCTCCCAACAGGCATCAGAGCCATAGCATGCCTGCCTACTACGTCAATTGTGCCCATGAGTGGTCTTAGTCAAGTCCGGTTGGGATAGCTGCTGCAAAGGGAAACAAAACGTCATAATTTGGGAATGTGTTGGTTGAAGCAGGCGTTCAAAATACCACGTTTCAACTACCTCGCGTTTTCTTGCTCTGACGCAGAAATCGGAATGGGAGCGTTCTATGGTAGAATCCGAATTCCGCATTGATTTAAGTAGTTTATTTCTAGAATAAATATCGAAGGTTGGTACAGAATGGAATCCTAATCTTCTTCGTTTCGATGAATTGAGCAGGTCGAAACGGCGGGGGGAAAACGTTTCAATGCAATGCAATATGACTGGCAGGATTGGCAAGGTCTAAACGGGCTCTTGATCGGATGAATCCGTTAAGGCTGTGCCATTCATGCGACTAGATATGCATGTTTGAATTTTTGTTTTCTACGAAACAATACTTAGATGCCAGTATCTCGGCTTACTCAGCTAGGGAGGTGGGAATGTCAAAATCAATGGTAGCCGTAGTCGTCACTACTGGCACAGTTTTGGACAAATATAGCCTCGAAACCATGAAGTAAAATTTTTGAGCTACGGTCATGGGCATTGTGTTACCCGTTTTGAAGTCATTCGGGAATTCTCGTGTGAATATCAACTGATCCAAATCAATTTGATATCAAAGCTGAGACCTAATAATGATCAGGCGGCTTGGCCTACTAACGCTCCACTGTCTTAAACAAAGTTTTGAGCGCTCGGTCCGATGATGTGGCTTCAGTGGTGTTTTGTGAGGAGGTAGGCCTCAGAAAAAAGGGTAGCTAAGGTGATGGATGCCACACCTTGATACTTTAAACTAGGGTTAGAACAATCAATTGGTTTAAAGTTGTCTTAGAGCTATTTTCTGCTATCAAAGCGCCTTCATAACATACGGGATCGGCCGGTCTTGGTAAGGGCCTCTAGTGTTACCTCGAGTAGAATTGCGACCGCTTCTGAGATCGGATCGGTCTAAGTTCGTGTAAGAGGTGAGCTCGTCGGGTGGGCCGGTCAGAAGACCATGGTTGTCTTGAAAATTGTATAATTGAAGGTATATACCGATACGTAGTGAATTCTGATCGGGATGATTTCATTTTGCGCTGTGCAACCCGAGAACTCGTGGTGGGATGTCAAAGCGTTGACAACTCTAAGTTTTCTGTATCGGGTACAGTACTGTCGCTGCATTGTTCTTGATGCTATATGCTCCATTTGAGCTTGGCTTGTCGAAAAATTGCTGGTGTAATTTCACCCGGTAGATTTGCGGGGTTTCTAGCTATATGATATCGAGAAGTGTTAGTTGACATTCGTTGTCTTCATATGCACGATCATCATGTGTTGTGCATCTGCAAGCGTATATTGCTTCATTTGGAAAAGATAGACGGCAGATGTCTTTTTCCGGTCTAGTAACGTTACACAAACTTCGATTGTTCTCACCTGGTTTGCGGGTTGTACGTTGTGGGGGAAAGGAACCTTTGGGGAAAGCTTTCAGGACGAGTTTAAAGATTAAAGAAGGTGTATAGCGGTATTTTATATATTTGCTTGTAGGTACATGTAGAAATACCAGGGAAAACCAATATTTGTCAAATTTGTCAAAACGAGATTGCGAGGTAGCCTGGCAGTCGTGGATTTCCTTCGAAGCCTTGACTTAAATTAGAATTACTAGGTGGATTGCTGAGAGCGCGGACAACTGTCAAGCTTCATCCTCGCGCACGTAGTTTCTAAAGTTAATTTGGCGCACGGCTAATTAATGGCGATATAGATCTAATAGCTAAGACTATCACACCCATTAGTCTGTAGCACCTTTAGTCTTCAGTATTGTGAGTGTTATCCGGATATCTAAGCTCGTGAATAGTGAGCGTCATTCGAGTTTCCTGTTGCAGAAGTATTATTAGTTTTTACTATTTTGAAGTATGCCGAACAAACAGGGTACTAACTTGGTGCATACTAATTTAGAAGAAACGTACCTCCTTATTGGAGAGCGCCGCATGGGTATTGGAAATCGGCGAGTCTTCGGTTGCAATATCACTTGAGTCGTCTTCGTGAATTGTGATTAATTTGTTGTTGCTGTTGTTGTGTGATACCTTTGAACTCTGTCCTAATCCTCCTAGGGTCTGTGAAAGCCCTGCGAAATTCATTCCATTTGGCAGGAAACCGCCTTGAAATTGACTTTTCCATACGTTCATAACCGAGCCTGGGGTATTTGCACCACAGGAACATGCAGTCTCGTCCCGATGTGTCGCTCTCATCTCGCAATGTAGTTCCATTTCCAGTTGCCCCCTCAGGTTCATGGCGTGGGCCTTCATTGTAGAGGCGTTTTTGATGATACGCTCTCCGCCATCTCTTAAAACATCCGCATTCCTCATGATTAGATCAAGGGTATCGGAGAGAGCACTGTATATGTCGTGAAAGATTGCGTCATCGGGAAGATGTTGAGGGGAGGGGCTTTCTGAAGTGTTTGCATTGCGCTGCTGGTATATGATATCTTCTTCATCTGTGACATATACAAGCTCAATCTGCTCCCCTGATAATTGTTTGGTGTTGTGCCGCAGATGAGGTGTCGAACTTTGATCTTCATCGGTTGCGTAATCATCCTCATCATCGGAAATAATGAAAAATGAGCGGCTTGGGCTTGGGAAATTGGGGCTTGGGGGCCGGGGCTGCAGACTACTGGCCCGGAGACGTTTTTGAGAGGAGTTATCCATGGAATTATCGGAGTATGAGCGACGTTTTCTTGAGTTTAAGAACACCTCAACCTTTGGAGAGTCTTTTGGGGCAGCCTGCTCTTCGACTGACGATATTGTGGATTCGGATTCGCTGGTGTCGTGAGAGTCAATGAATGTGGGGGCTGAGATTCCCATCAAGTCCATTATGAGGGTTGCAGTTGAAGTATCGTGTGTATGAACAATATTTTGGGGTTGAATGACGTTCATCATCGATGTCAATCACCAAAGTGGGAATACTACTGAGAGGCTTTGAGCGACGGTTTATGGTGGTATTGAAGGTAGAGTACAGCACTAACCTACAAGCGCGAACGAATTCGCGAGCTTAAGTGGCCAGGCTACTAGCTACAGTACCCTCTCGATATATGAAGTTACTGGCAAACTTATATTATTATGCTAATGGTAAGGGGAAAGAATGTGAAGTAATTTCACAGGTGGTGTACACTATATCACTTACTATCGGGAACCCAATGATGCACGCTTAGTAGAACTTGGGGATCGAACCCAGGGCCTCTCCAGCTCAGAACATCAGAAACATTCAAACTGGCCAAATGGAATATACCGGGGGTGGTTTAGGTTTTTTCGGCAGCGTACTAACATTTTGTCTGCAGTATATTATGTTGGCAAGTTGGTTAGGAGGGTTGTAGTTCCGTTTCAACGGTTGAAACGAAATGGAATCCAACATCATTACAACAAGTTCGGCTTGGCTATGGAAGGGATGTGGGGGGCTAGGGGGATAAGGTGTGAAGATGCTCCCTACACGTATACACAGGATTGCTGTAGAATTTAGACATCTATATTTATCAATTAGTCGAATCTGGCATAGAAATCTGAATCTACTGAGCTGAGCTGCTAGCTGAGGAATTAATATATTCCAAGCCGTCGGCCCATAAGCGCTTCTGCGGAGTTACAATTTACAACAATTTTCCAACACGCACCTTAGGTTGTTCGGATTCGCTGTCACTAGCATTGCACGGTGTGTTAACATGTTTCACTGCACTCCAGGATTTAGAGACTGTTTGGAAGCTGATTTACAAGACCGTAGAGGGTGTTAATAAAAATCAGGATGGGACAGATTTGCAAGGGTGAGTTTGAGGCAAAGCAGTGTGCGCCTTTGTAGTCTAGGGGACTGCATCTTTGGCTCAACTTCAGGCACGATTTCTCCAGGTTACGAGACTGCGATTTCTCTGAGACCCCGGTTGTGTAACTATGGAAGCGCTCGAAAAACGTGAACCTTGAGAATACGCGATCTATGCCATTCTTCTTACCATCGTCAGATACAATCCCGACCTTTCGACCGCATACCAATCACAAAAGTAAAAACGATCTTTTGGCCTTCTCGACAACAGCCTCGTGCCGTGGCGAAATGGCTTCTAACAACGATTTGCCTGTTGGCCCGCAACATCGAGACCAAAGTTCTACAGGTACCACCAACCTTAGTAACGCCGACGACATCTTCCAACAAGAACTTCAAAGTATGAACAAGGCCACGTTGAATGGACTGGATATTTCAAAGTATACTCGGCGTCAGAGATATCTCATTGACCAGGAACGGTGCAGTCGGAGTGTCGCGAGGAAACTCGCAGCGGCGGCAAGCAAGCAACCTAGACCGTCAGAACCATTGCAACCACCACCAGCTGGAGTATCGCCACGGCCAGCCAGCCCAGAGCCCAACCCCATATCTGGTAACTCGGTTTCAGTACTGGGACCTAGCGCTCCGCACGATACACCCCCAAGACCTACAACCGAACGTCCCAAGAGTTGGTACTTGTTTCCGGAACACCACGACTTGATTGTCCAACAGGTCCAAGGTGTTAGTTTCAAAAACGCGGATGTAAACGGTGTCTACGAGTGGCCGACGAATATACTCGGAGTCTTCCAATGCTCCAAGAAAAAATGTAAAAATGGATGGGAAAGCGGTGTTGTCTCTACTGTTATTCGCAAATACCTCTTGCCTGGAAACAGACTTGCCTATAATGCCAAGGTTTTCAACCAAAGGTGTATGAGGTGTAAATCGCTGGGATATATGACAATCGACCGGGATGTCTATATCGAAAGAGTCATTCGTCGCTTGAAGATTTGGAGGAATGAGACGGTCGAAGTGCTACCACTTCATTTCAAGGAGACGCAACCGCATAAGAGTTTGCTGTGTGAAGGCTGTAAGGTGGGCTCCTGTAAACGGGAGGATAGTACCAGGTATAATCGAAGCTTGTTCGGTCGACATTAGCTCGTAGCTGTTATCAACCGCCGGAGGTATTTTGTTTGGATACGGGAGAAGGGAAAGAATTCCATATCTACTTAGCAATTTGAGGGCCCTATTTAGTACTGATGTATACTAACGTTAGAGAATGATCTTTCATCGAATTGCCATCCCTATTGACTTGCCGCGGGCTTGGACGGGTATGGGGCACCGGTGTACCAGTGTCGAAGCTTATGGAAAAGCTTAGTTAAGCGGAGTCTATAGATCCCGAGGCTTGATGGAGTAGCTAATCCTACTTACCCACCTTTTTTTTGTCGAAGCATAGTCCCAAGCTTTTGGGATGTCGTTTGGTCTATTACATGTGAGTCAGGATTCGATTAATGGAACAATTGCCGTTCGAACCCCCACAACTGTACCGTCAACCAAGCCAGCATCCCACATCACTACCAATCCAGACTTTCCTATTGGTGAAGCGTCTAACTCTAATGGTGATAAGCTCCCCATCGCCCCACTATCACAAGCACCCCGCTATGGCGAAATTTCCGCCAAGATTGCGTTGACAGGCCGGTGTGGGAAATATCCAACGTCAAATCTGTGTTGCTTTTGACCTTCTGCACACTTCGATACATCTTTCTCTCGAAACAGCGGTGGAATCGATGAAGCCTCGGGTGAAATGGTTTGCGGACAGCCCCGAAATGAGTAATAGTATGACCTCTAAAGACGGGATAGATACTGGAGCTTGTCATTTGGCATCGAAATTGCACCACAATGGATGGGTGCCGAACATCCGCGATGAGAAAGCATTCTCGCCGCGCGTTTGAATTCTGGTGTACGTTGGTGGAATGCGTAAGTAGGTAGGTCCTGAGGTATATACGTTGATGGGAGCGTACAGTTAGTGTCGTATCTGGGAACGAATCTTATATATAGAGGAGGTTCCGGACCGTCTCTATTCCATTGCATGATATCTAGTGGTTTCCTAAGCACACATTTCTGGCATTGATACCTGGAACTTGACACCTCAAACGACCGGTAGGAAGGATTGAATAAACAAAATAGTAAGGACTATTTCAAGACGATATTATAATGGCACCCTCAGCTGTTTCCGGCGAAGCCGTTAAAGAAGTACTTGTCGGCAAGAAATCCTTTCCTGAGCCGATTAGGTCTAAGGGAAACTTGAACAAATTCAAGTCGGACGACATCACCCCGGTCATTGGAACAGAGTTTCCGGAAGTCAACATTGTCGATGATATTCTCAATGCTCCGAATGCGGACGATTTGCTAAGAGATCTGGCTGTTACTAGTAAGAACTTTACTGTGCTACTCAATGAATTGGAACAGAGGGTCTAATAGACATGCAGTTTCTGAGCGGGGTGTCGTCTTCTTCCGTGCCCAAGATAACCTCACCAATGACATCCAGAAAAAATTCATCCATAGACTTGGAGAGGCGAGTTTGGATTACCGATATGGGTATGCTAAGGATATGGGTTGCTAATCTGCCCTTCTCTGAGTTTAGTTGACCGGCAAGCCTGCGGAATCCACCCTCCACATCCACCCAGTCCTTAACGATGAACGGGAACTCGGTGGTACCGACCCAGAAATCTCCACTATCTCATCCGTCCAGCGGAAACAACTGTATCGCAAACCCGCCGAAACTTTCCGCAATAAGGCCGCCGTCTGGCACTCCGATATTTCATTCGAACCGTTTCCAGCGGACTATACGTCCCTCAGGCTTGTAGAGCTCCCAAGGACTGGTGGCGATACCCTCTGGGCTTCGGGTTACGAACTCTACGATCGTTTGTCGGAACCTTACCAGAAATTTTTGGAATCGTTGACAGCGAACCACTCCGGGTCCGGGTTCCACGATATCGCGAAGGCTGAAGGTTTGCAGCTTTATGGAAAGCAGCGAGGTAACCCAGCGAACGTGGGAACAGAATTGGTTGCCAACCATCCAGTACGTATCATGTATTCTTCTATGAGTATCTGTCTTCTATGAATGGATTTTTATTAACATCTTCGCAGGTTATCCGAACGAACCCGGTAACAGGATGGAAGAGCTTATTCCCTGTCGGAGTCTTCCCCAAACGCATCAACGAAGTCACATTGGAGGAAAGCGATGCTCTTCTTAATTGGTTCCACGATTTGATCTACAAGAACCACGATCTCCAAGTCCGCTTCAGATGGAGAAATCCGAACGATATCGCCATCTGGGATAATAGAAGCGTGTTCCATACTGCAACGAACGACTATGACGGCCTTGGAAATAGATTTGGAAACCGCGCCGTTGGTATCGGCGAAGCACCATACTTTGATCCAAATAGCAGATCGAGGCGGGAAGAATTGGCAGAACGTGAAGGAAATATTGAGAAAGCTTAGTTTTTCAGATACGGGCCATATGTGGGGTGATCCATGAAATTGCTGTAACTAGTCCTGCTGTCTATTTTATTGTAGGAAATGAATGGATTCGTGAATAAAAGCCTCCCTAAAGTAAAACAATATGAAAATTGAATACCGGAAATAAGAACAAAGAACTCCAAACCCCTGGCTCCCCTTCATAACCCTCCATCCGTAAGGTAAATTCTGATATTTTCCACACACGTCCTGATTACGATGGGAGCGGAGAATCCACAGAATCGTACCCATAAACCATGAAACTGAACACTGGTGAATTGCTAGAATTCAGCACCTGGAAGTAGGCCGCAACATACTCGTTTGTTGTAAACATCGCAATGCCATCCGAGATCAACTGCTTCAACACTTTCCCACCATCCTTTTGCCCCTCTACGAGTTCCTTCCAGCTTTTTTGGCCGCCCCGAAGTTTGATCCCTAGTGTCACGACGCTGACATGCGTACTCCCTTGAATCGGATACGAGTTTCCAAATACTAGATCTGAAGAATCCTCTCTTGTAAAATGGTGTTGGAAGAACTCCCTGGATCGTTGGAAGAACATGCTATTGACCTGCGGCGAACTAGGAGCTAACCCCGGAACTCCATGTGCAGATATCATCATCAGCCTGTACATTTCCCCGTTATTCCCTTTTCTTGCCCCCATCATCTCCCCGTTTCCCCGTGGCTGTGAAGTCTGATGCATATCCCGTTTGAAATTTCTGAACGAGCCTGACAATGCTCGCTTTATCGACCCAACGGCTCGTTCTTTTATCGATCGGGCATTGTTGGCGCGTTTCCAGCCTGCTGACCCATTCAGTCCTCCGGATACAGTGCCTCCACGGTCAGCGAATGTACCGTCCTGACATCTCGAACCGAGTTGCGCGAATGAGAGGAGCAACGAGGATCCTTGGACGGTTTGTTCACCCCCGCTAGCTCGAACAGTGGCCTGGCAGTTGCTGACCGTATGCATTATGTCGTCGTTTGGAATGTGCGTTTGTCCATCGCTCTGGGTTAGGGATAGGATGAGTTGATTGGCGGCTACAGCGCAATTTTGATGGAACATGGGAGATTTTTGAGAGTTACATTGGAAGGTCGTGCCCGCGGAGAGGACGAGGGATAGGAACGGGAGGAAGGCGAGGAGAGATGCGGGGCGGAGGGTATTTTGTGTTGGCATTGTGGTATTTTTTTGGCTGGCCTTCAGCCGCGTGCGGTCGCTCGAATCGAAGGCGTAAGGGCAGAGATATCGGATCCAGAAGAACTCGTTTAGATCTGAGATTGAAGAAGGGAGGGGAAAACAGGCCAAAGGCAAAAGGATTGGGAGAATATCTATATAAACTATCGCGAAAGGAAAAAATAGAATTCCTTCAGGATTACAGCTAGCTGGAGCAATGTCAAGCTTGAGTGAGCCGCCAAGTGGCCAAGACGAGGGCTGAAGACTGCCAAGGGAGGTTCGTAACTGTGGACTAGTCTGTATCAGGTCTAGCGCTGATACTGGGCGGCGGTGTATTTGAGATTCCCACGAAAGGCAGATGGAGTTTCTCTATTTCAGCCGCCGTTCTCGAGTCTCACAGGTTCTATTTATTCTCAGTTCGTGCCGTGAAGTTTTTGTACTTGGCGATGCGGTGTCAAGTCAAGTCTGGAATGATTACTCGAATTGAAATTTCACTTCATGCCGTCGAAGTTTTGAATCTAGTCGGCTGAATATATACACTCTTAAGCTCTTCCACTTCATATGATATTTACAAATGTACAAAATGGACCGGCCTTCTTCACTTCTGCTTTTGTTTCTGACTTAAAGTTTCCACCTTTCTCATTTCGATTTAGGCTGTATACTGACCACCGACAAAGCTTGTCAGTTTGACCGACCCGCCTAGTGCCTTGGTAGCATAGTTGAAGATTCCCCATCTATACCCCATAAAATACGCCCAATTGGTATACAACGTGTAAGGATCTCCAAAATTGGTGAACGTCGTACCATCAGTGCTATAGGAGAATTGGACGAGCTTCGTACCAGTAGCTCTGGCGTCAAGGTTACCTCTAAACCAAATCTTTCCAGTACCCTTGGAAATGACTCTCTGGGCGTTAACAGTGCCGTTGCTGGAGGCTGTCCATGTTTCTTCGGACAAAATAATGCCATGCATGACAGTGAGTTTGTACTCGGAGCCATCACGGCTGATTCCAATCCAAGCAGTTTGGTCACGGAATGCAGCCAAACCTGTACGATCTCCGTCTGCCATATTGTTGAAATCGAGGGTAATAGTGCCCTGTGGAGTTGGGCCGTAGAGACGAGTGGTAAGAGTATTTCTTGCGGTCAGGATGTTTGTCGTGATGGAACATGTGTTCAGAGTAACACCGCCAACTGCGACAGAGTACTTTGTATTATCTGGATTGTGGTTGAACTCCCAGTGTGGACTCAGTTTTCCCGTGGAGAAGGTATCAGTGCGATACCAGCTAGGAGTAGAGACCGTGGGAAGAGGATTTGGATAGGTGAGGCCCCAGCCACCATTAGCATCGGTGACCATGCTCGCGAAACCATCTGATCCCCAGGTTATTGGTGCTAAGACAGGCATGCGACCCGCGGGATAAGCCCAAGTGAATGAGACAAAGTACCATTTGTCGCTACCGATGTTAACCAAACTTCCTTGATGGGGAGACCCGCCACCTGCAACTGGACTGGTAAGGCCATTGTGAAGTGGTTTATACTCCCAAGGGCCCCATGGACTGGTGGATTTCCAAATGTAGGTAGCACCACCGCTCGGGTAATCGTTTAGAATATAGTAGAGGCCATTGCGTTTATACATGCGGTTACCCTCCATACCGGTAACACCGGAAGGTTGATCAAATATGAGTTGCGATGAGGCTTCTCCCAGCCCATCTGCAGTCAGTTGAGCCAGATTGATGGAGCTACCACCATATACGACGTACATCTTGTCATCGTCATCGATGAGAAGGCCACAGTCATAGTAGCACTTGTAGATTGTACCAGACTTCGTCCACGGACCGGCGGCGTTGTCGGCAGTATAGATAAAGGTGACCCAGAAATTCATACATCCGATCCAATACCATTTGCCATTACTGGCTCGGTATCTCATGGTAGAGGCCCAAGTACCACCACGGTATGCGGTGCCGCCTACCATATTATAGTTATCCCCGTTATCAATGAAGGGAACCGAGTGCCCGATTGGCTCCCAGTTGACGAGGTCGAATGATTTAAGGATCGGTGCTCCTGGTGAAAAGTGCATATTGGAGGACGAGAGATAGTAGGCACCATCTGGCCCTTTGAAAACATCGTTGTCCGCATAGTCTGAGTAGACAACTGGGTTCGTAAATAGCCCTACAGGAGCGCTCGAGGTCGTAGACCTTGTGGTAGTGGACAACGTGGTCGTGGACAATGTGGTACTTGACTTTGTCGTTGTCCGAGTGGTTGAGGGAGAGGTTGTGCTGGAAGACTTTGTCGTAGTGGTCTTCGAGCTTGAGGTAGTTGGAGTGGTAGTTGGCCTAGAAGTGGTAGTGGATGGTGACGTGGTAGTACTTGATTGCCTTGTTGTGGTAGTGGTGGTAGTGGTGGTAGTGGTAGTAACGGCAGTGGTAGCACAATTGCCTCCGGGAAGGCATTGGTAATACCATGGATTACTAGATACACAGCAGGAACCAGCACAAACAGTAGGCCCAGTCCAACCCTGGCCGCCACCTTGAGATTTTAGGTTAGTTCAATAGTTCTGCTTTACTAACGAGGGATCAAAGTCATGATAAGCTTACATTGTCCCCAGACTGTTTGCTGTGCAAAAACTGCTGGCACAAACCCAACAAGGAGATATCCAGATTTCATCTTAGCTAATTAGCCTTCCTTTGGTTGATTCAACCAATTGATGATGTCTTTGGAAATGTTTCTCTTGTGGCGAGAGGGAATTCTATCCAACTTTATAGTAGAGCAGACTCGCAACCATGGTACTCGAACCGGTACTACCGTTGTTCCTGCATATCGGCCAATGCTGATACAAAATACATATCCTTGGCGGTTGCGGAGAGAGAGGCCGATCCTTGGTAAGGCCTTGAACCGTGGAGCGAGCGTCCGTCTCTGTGAATTGTAATAAAGTTATCGCATAGTCGGATATAGCCTCGACTTTAGTCGAGGATCAACCTTGCCTTTCCGTTAGGCTAAATAGCCATTTCGAGTCCTTCCGTGCTGGCAGTGAATTCATGAACATTCGACGGAGTGATTCTCAAAATCCTGGTTGACATGACAGGGATTTTGGGATGAAGCCTAGCTTTTAAGCCGTGATCTGCTTCGGAAATGGGCCTGAGACTCCGCAGATTTCGACCGTGCTATATTCCACTAGTTTGAGTTGACTAGTAAATTTATAACGGAAACCTTGTGCGTGTATGAAGCGATGGATTGTTGATTGACGCACGTTCTCGGGAGCTATCTTCGGAGTTTTAATTTGCTCGTTCGGTGAACAGCATCGCCACGAACGGCTTAACTGGCCGGAATCCGTTCTGACTGAGGCTTTTCTAAGAAGGTTCTATTCTGTTCCGTTGTTGTTTCTCCGAACCGTCGGGGGACCTACCATTTAAAGTTGCGGATAATTTAAAAGGCAAGGGTTGAACCGTAGCCGAATTTAGAGCATATAATGCTGGCGCGCATCTGTGGGGTGTTGAATCGCGAGCATGGCTCCCGTTCGGTTCGTCAAATTGCTCGCTTGATCTTGGCTGCCGTATAAATTTCTTCGGGTTCGGTTTTAAGAACAGTGCTAGTTACATCCAATTGCGGTTCGAGGTTCGGGGCTTCTAAGCCTTGACTAAGATGACTACTTGTCGAAAAAGGCGCGTTTCAATTATACGCGGACAGAAAACTCCCACACTTGAGATATATCCGGGCTACCTGCCTCGCTCAAGCACTCTTCAATTCGCGATTGCACAACAATCGTGCGTACGATCTCCCACGAAAAATCAGTCGCCAAAGGGCGGGGGATGAACCCGAGGTTCACCCGATGTAGGTATCGTAAGCTTGCTGGTAATTCGAATATAATTGAAGCGGATCCAGCAGCCGACAACCCCATGGAGACTAGAGGATATATGCGATGGAGATAGTGGGACCGAAAACCAAATCACGCAATTATATAATTATAATATTGCCGTTTTCAGATTTCAACATTTGCGAACCATTCAAGTAGATGCCTTTTCAAAGATTCCCTGTTTTTTTTTTTTTTTTTTTTTTTTTTCATGAATGTTGCGCACATATTGCGCCGGATAGCTAGTGGGATATGTTGAAATGGAGGTCGATGAGCCGAAAGGGAAGTGTTAAGGTGAATGTTCGGATTGTTAGGGTTCATCAACCGGACGTGCACCATGGAAGGGTCTAAGAACGGGAGAAGGGAATCCGGGCACGTCGTAAACTGCCGTCTACATTCTATTTCACTGTCTAATTCGGGAGATGGTATCCCTGATGCATTGTTGCGTAGAACCCCTGGAGCCTCGATCATGATATCATTGTACCACAGCTCGGTGCTTATTTCATGTGGTGCATACAAGCTGTTAATCAGATATGATGCATGATGCCTAATGATGATATTATGGCGTGGTCGCCTTGGAACCGTAGTACTGTTCCTTTTTGAGATTGCAGCTAGATATCTTTTTATGAACGAGTCCTCCTCCAAAATTTCTTTTCATTTCTTTGACCAAAAACTTCGTGAACCTTACATCCCGAAATAACAAAATCTCTGAGCTGATCGATGTCGCTCTAGCTAGCCTGGCCGACGAAATTTCTGAAAACAATTAAAAAAAAATAAAACAAATACCCGGAACTGAGATCTTCCATATTTATCGCCTTAAGTTTTATGGTTTAAAATCCAATGACCAAAGGAAAGTCCAAGTTTTGGGTTAATTACCAAGATCGTTTAGCTTTTGGGGCGTAACGTTACCCCGTTATCCAACGCTTCCAACACTGATGCATCTTTCCTCTAGCAATCCAAATCCTCAAGCTCCAGTTGGTTCGCCTTAAGCATTTTATGGAGTTTACTAACAGCACTCTTGTTTAAATCCCTACCTCCGAGTTCCTTAAAGCGCCAAGCGTATGCTAGAGCTCGCTCATTTCCGTCGATATTAGTAACGGCTTGTTTGAACAAGATTTTCTACATACCCATGTTAGAGTCCAACACCCCAAGGAGAAGTTTAAAGGATTTGGTTTCAAACCTCAGCAAGAGTCAGATCTGTATCACCAGCTCGGAGTTTTGTCTTCCATCTCATTTGTAAGCTGTTCAGCGATTTCCCAGCTTCTGGGAAGAGCCTTGAGAACCCTTCATAGATGTCATTCCAGGCTGCCTTAACTTCATTTCCACCTTGATCCTTGGTAATCAAAGCATGAAGTGAGGTATCTTGCTCTTCGCTCCAGGTACTCTTCTTACCTCTGCCGTCTCCTTTGCTGTTATCTTTGGATTTGACTTTAGGAGTGGCCTTCGTTTTTCTTTTCTTTGCTGTAGGGGCTTCTGCAGTTTTGGTCGTTTCCACCCCAGGTTCTTCCTTTATGGGTTGGTTTCCGTCCACAGTGGGATTTTCATCTACGAGAGAGGGTGAAGGTGAGAGTTCACGTTTAACGGACATTATGAATACTTTTTCCGTTGGCGTGAGATACTTTTCGCGAGTAATAGGGATTTGGAGTATGCGTTAACTAACGAAAATCACACGATGGAGTCAAACCCTCCAATATTAGGTGGTATAGATGCGATATTAGTGGAGCGACGTGGTGGCTTGGAGAAACTTATGGTAGGCCTGACCTCTTTCGCCTTGTCACGGGTATCGACTGATCATGAACGTAACTAGTATGCTTGGGAAGAATAATGCCGTTATAACTTCCATCTTTAAAGCGTTCCTAGTATATGGAATCGATGCACTAACTCTGATGTGACATAAAAATCTATAAGGTTTTGGTTTTTTTTCTGGGTATGCATGCGAGTAACCCAGTCTCGTAACTAGACAATCGAGTAACCCTATTTCGTCACTCGTGTTATATATCAAACGGGTTGTCATATAGGCTCTCCTCGATCCTAAGGTACCAAGGTCTAACGGTCGCCTAGGTAGCTGGTATACATACAGGGCTATGGCTTGAGAGTTTGGCATCTGCAGGGTACCGTTGTGCCAGTTTGACGGGCGATCTGTTGTACAAGACTTTCAGCAAGGAGCCATACCTCAATCCATCCTCTTTTCTCGCTTATCAGTTCCCGGCTGCTTTTCAACAGCGTGGTCGGAATGCACGTCGGTGTCAACGCCCCCTGCCCAGAAGTTTAAATTTGGGTTTCAGAGCGTCACTTCAATATTAGAGCGGTAGCCGGACACGAGTGACTAGCCTTTGGGTGTGGGTGTATATTTGCATTCGGATTATCGGATTGAGGGCGAAATGCAGGGGCAACAGGCCTTGAGAAGTACTGTCCGGGAACCTCAAACATCCAACAGTGCAGCATCGATGCATCTACGATTAGAAATACTCATCACAAGTATGCGACAATTCAAATACTTTGTAGAGATTTGTTTGGACAACTTTATCTAGAAAGATACGCCTTATAGCAAGCCATTTTTGAAGTACGTAGGACTCTGAGTACTTGAGTTTCCGTTTCCCGTCGACGAGAGCGAGGAACGCTGATGGCTGATAAATAAACCCTCACACGCTCCAAGTCAATAAACACTCGCGCAAACTATCTTTACTGATGCATTGGAAGATGCCGATAGATGGATTTGTCCATCGGTTTTCACTACCCAGTTTCAAAGTTTGTCTGTCTACACAATTATATGGTAGGATCCGCCCCCGCGGTATTTAACGGAGGGTATCATTAGATATCTACATATGGCTAGAGATCTCGGAGATCATCTCAGGGGCCTACCAGGCATGTCTACGAGCGAATTATATTTAATGATTGGCCTTGAGATGCTGTGGAACGGGTAACTATGACACCACTCTCGCTTGGCCTTCTGAATTCTCGGGACATCTGAAGGAACTCATGGGCCACTTGCTGTTGCAGTACGTGGCTAATCGGGTTGAAGAGCCAAGATCCATCTATATGTTTCTCTCTGTTGTACGAAAGGGGTTGTACTACCATTTCATGTACGAAGTGGAACCACGGTTCGAATGGTAATGTACCTGGTTCAACAGTGTTGGGAGCCCCTGGTGGGCAACCCTGTGGATGGTAGGTTTGGTGCTGGATTGTTGGATCTAAGACTAATTGTCAGCAGGCTTGGAAAAGTGCTGCGAATCAAAGAGAAAGCCCTGCCGCAGACTTCATATCTTATCCCAGTAGGGAACCGGAAAGAAGGAAGAACGTTAGGAACGAGAAATCTCTGGATGAAACTTTGTGGAATATTCTTGTCTCGCCTCTCGCTCGTGGAACTAAATGTTAGCATTAGTTCCTCTTGCATTAACCGGAAAGAATGTTATCTATGCTGTAGCCCCGTAGGTGCCTTCCTAAGTGTGGGCTTGTTCAAGCGTATTCTGCACCAAAGCCCATAGGCCTTTATAGAGGGGCCCTACTAAAGTTGGTATTTTGAGCGGCCTCAGAGAACCCAGGCAATTAGAGCCATGTATTCCGCACCATGTATATCAGCCCTATCACTATCATAGGGTATCCCACCCATAACCTAATGGCTAGGTTCAGGGGGTCTAGGGTTCGTGACACGACAACGTTTAGTTATGTTCTGAAATTGACAGGAAAGCTTTGAGAGTTTTATGTTTAGTAAGGACTGTTAACCAACGGTCCGCAAGAACTTCTTGGTCTGGAACGGTATTGTCGTACAAACGAGGCTGCTAAAGCGCGGTTAGACTATAAAGTCGCCACTGCCTTGATGTAGATACCATTCTACAGCTATACAACGAACCCACAAAGCTATACGCTGATTTCTTTCTTTTAAAGTCCAAGGTTGACGGCATCGGTCCTTGCCTTGTTTTATTCCATCTTGCTGAGCCTTGTCTCCTGGGCTAGCTCCCACACCCTCTTTTCATTTCTTGGTTTACGAGCGACTTGGCTTCGCCATATACGTTTCTTTTAGTGTGACGTTAGCTCATTACTTTTACCGTACTCCATTATATATATCACATTTTTCAAGAAGAGCAGTCGTACCTCTTCTACAAATATACTCTGCTGATTCTGTAAGCCTACCTGTAGCTACAAGGTCCTGGGAAGACTCAAGAAACTAGGTAGCTACGAGATCGACCAAGGAGGCTCAAAGTTCGACGGTCCTTTCTGAGGGGTCCTGAAGTTGTAAGTCGGTTCGAATCAAAGCTTGGAAGCTGGTCCATCATCGGACCGGCTTTTTGCCTGCGATGATTGTCTTTGCCGTAATGCTAATGTTTGTGACGTTAGATTATACATAAGGTCCTTAGCATTTGAGGGGAGAGGTTCTTACTGTTCCAGCGACCAGAATTGTTCGGCTGCGTCATTGGATAGTAACTAAGCTGTCCTATTAGCTTACTGCGCTGTCTCTCGACTGGTAGAGTGTGAAGGACCGAATTGAAGGGCGCTGGGCGCTGTTACCGCTGTAAACTTAGGGTGTCGTCATCGCCGTTGCGTATAGGCCGAGGACGAATTGATTTAGGTCGGCCACAACGACTATAAAGCCCCCCTCGTTGTTGACGATTTTTTTTTTCTTCCCCCACCAACAACATCTACAAGCTCCTTCTCACCATCCGGTTAGAAATCCTCCATCATCAAATTTGCAATCATTCTCATCACGAATATCATTATCCAAGGTAACCCATTCAATAAACCGTTGAACAGCCAAAATCCACGATGAAGGGCCTCAAAGGTATCATTCTTGTCACTTCGCTCCTCTCCAACTGCATCACTATTGGTCTCGCGGCCTCAGTCCCCCTTGGTCGCAGGGATTCGGTCATCTTGTCCCCCCCTACTGAGGTCCTTGATGGCCGTCCTACCTGGTCTGAGAAAAACTTGGTTACGGATCCGGCCTTCAATGCCTCTGAGCCAGATGCGCCTACCCTCGTCATTCGCGAGGTCACCAACATCATTGGCCGTCAGGCCTCTTCTACCTCCACTTCCACTGTCAGCCCAACCCCAACTGCCTATACCTCCCGCGAGGGCAAATTCTCTCGCGATATGTTGAAGATTACGAATGATCTTCGTGCAATCCACGGTTCCCCACCCCTCGTCTGGAATAAGGTTCTAGCTACATACGCGTCTCGCCAAGGGAGAAAGTGCGATTTTCGACACTCCCATGGACCATATGGCGAGAACCTTGCCGGTGGCGGCCCAATGAACAATCCGGTTTGGTACCAGTGGTAGTAAGTATCTCTATCCAGTTTGCTACGAGAACTCTCTGGAAAAATCCAACAAGGTAAATCGTGTTGGAGGTTTAATTAACAAGATGCTGACAAACGTTCTATCCAGCCTCTACACTGAGGTCAACAACTATGACTGGAATGAGCCAGGGTTCGCGAGTGGTAAGCTCTTATAATGTTCTCATCTCCCTGATTACAAGCTAACGTCTCCTCCAAGACACCGGTCATTTCACCCAACTCGTCTGGAAATCTTCGAAGGAAATTGGTTGTGCCTGGATTGCTGGCTGTTCTAAGTAAGTGCTTCAATCTTCTTATCTCAGCAACGCGTAACAGTCGCTGATACTGGTGCCTACTCTTTTAGTCTGGCCTACCAAGTTTGGTGCGAGTATTCCCCTGCTGGCAACGTCTCCCCAGCCATTCACTACACAGCGAATGTTGGTCGTCCCACGCGTGGTATCCCAGAGGCCCCGCCGACTTACGATCCACTTTACAAGTAATTTTCTTTCGGTCACTCGTGCCTTTTCTCAGGTAGACAAGACACCTTGGCCCATCCTTCTTTCTTCTCATGATTACACTTCTATTCTTCCTTGAGCTACACGTGTTGGGCTAGCTTCTTGCCCATTGACTGTTCAAGGGACTCATGTATTCTTACAATGGCTTTACCTTCATCTTGAAAATGGTACAAATGGGAATTTCTTGGTTTTCTTTTTAAATGGATTGTCGTACTTGTGTTTCCTAGCAAAGGGTTCTTTTATTGTGTCATGCATTCACTGTCGACAACATCATGGACCTTCGTTTCTCCCTCTTCTCTTGCGTCTCTTAGGATTCTTTGTTATTACATTCTCAAACAAATATTATATATAGTGGGTCTCTCATTAGAATGCAAAACAAGACAGCTAGTTCGCTGAAATGCTTAGCTTAGTTAGCTGCCAAAAAAACTGCCAGGAGTCCATCGGTTGTACAACTACTTATTTATACCTATAGGATAGGTCTGTTGGAAGTAGCTGCTTACTCAACAGCTCCACAGTCCCCTCTTCTCCCGCTTCGCAATGGACCAACGGGTTTATCATTCTTCCTTTCTTAAACAAGTCGAACCTTATTTCTCATAGTATAGTGGAGCACCTAAGCAAGATCAGGCCTCGATATGCAACCCACAACGCAGTTCACCCCACCTGTGTAGAGTGGTGGCTTATCCCAATATGGGCTAACTAGAATCTAGAAGCGCCACCTCGTTCCCGACGGCCGAATTGGTCTTCTTCCCTAGCCTTGCAGATGCCGTCGAAATCATTCCCAATTCCCGGTTTATCGTTTTCCATTTTGCCTCCCGCTGTCTCTTTAACTTTGCTAACGGTCCCCGCAACAGACTCGTGCCATCGAAGGCTAGCTTATTTGAACGTTGGAGCCGCCAATCATGTCTAGGGTTATTACTATGAAGACTGCAGTTATATAGGCTATGATATAATTACGGCAGGTCTAGGTGTCTGATCCTATGTTGGTTGGATACTCTACTATCTAGATGATGAAGCGTCAGGAGGAGCATATAAAGGCCAGGTACTGCCTGGTCTCACGAATTTCCAATACCTCCGTGTATTACTTGGTTAGGCGTTGAATCTCGATCACCATCTCGTCTCACCATTAACTAACCGGAATTATTACGATCATTGCCTGATTATGCTACACTATGCTTGGCTTGCGCTCGCTGCGCTTGGCGGATATGTTGTACTTTCCAAACTTGGGCTCTGGATTCGGAAGCAGAAGTTTGTCAGATCTCATGGAGTGAAGGGCCCGGCAACGAAAACTACGTATTTTCCGCTGGGAGTCGATAATTTGATGGTATTGCTTATGGTATGTTTTAAAAAAAGAGAAAGATAGATATCAGTTTGGGCGGAGCTCACTCTTTGTTGTAGCAAGTTCGGCGGCAGAATTTGGTCGAGGAATATCGGTAGGCAATCGATCTGAATCTACGGCATCGATATTAAGGCCTTAATTTTCGGCTTTGATACACTTGGATATGTGCTAATATTGATGATATCGTACAGCGAAAACTTTGAAGAGTTAGTTTTCTAAAGAATATGATCTGGGGGTTTTTACCTGTCGGGGTTTGGAAGTGTTTACTAACATTTAGCCCTAGAAATGGCCATACCTATGCGGTGAATATGCTAGGTATAATTCTCTAACCCCAGCACACGAGTATTATATTTCGGCCTGCTCGCGTATTTGCAAGAGTCTAGGACTAACGATATGCAAAATGAAATTTAGGAGCTAAGACAATCGTAACCCGCGAGCCCCGCAATATCCAGGCCCTTTTAGCTACCCAGTTCAAGGATTTTGCCATCGGCCCTCGCAAGCACAAACCATTTAGCCCGCTCCTTGGAGACGGGATTTTCACTATCGATGGCCCGGGATGGGAGGTATCCAGAGCGTTGCTTCGGCCACAATTTGTTCGCAGCCAAATCACGCAGTTGGAGAATATGGAGGAGCACTTGCAAACTTTGATGGACTGTATTACAGAAGGAGAAGATGTTGATTTACAAGAGCTATTTTTTGAACTTACGATCGACACGGCTACCCATTTCTTATTTGGAGAGTAAGTATTTCCGGTTTACTCGCTGTAACCGCTTTTCTCTATACACTCGGGATGAGTATGTACTTAACAGCAGATACTAATTCAGATTTCGTGTTTTAAATAGGAGCTGTAATGCGTTACTCCATCGCCGAAACATTCTTCGACAGGGAAAGGAAGTCGATGATGAGGTTCTGGGCCAAAAGTTCGCGAAATGCTTTGACACATCCCAGGACCACCTTGTCTCCAGATTCTTTCTACAAGACCTTGCCAACCTATATAACCCCAAGGAATTTAGGGATTCAACTGAATTCTGCCACAAGTTTATAGACGGATACGTGACGAAAGCAATCGAAGCACACCGATCGGGAAAGAACGGTAGCACTACTACCTCGGGGACTCAGAAATACGTATTCTTGGATGCGATTGCAGAGGAGACTCAAGATCCAATCATTCTCCGGGACGCTCTCTTGAATATCCTACTTGCAGGAAGAGACACTACTGCTTCGTTACTGGCATTCGTATTTTACCTTCTCGTTCGATATCCAGAGGTTGAAAAGAAGCTACGAGCAACAATTTATGAACACTTTGGCGACGAATGCGACGGCGCGGAAAAACCAATTACTTTTGAGACGCTAAAGGGTTGCCAGTATCTCAGATGGGTGGTGGACGAGACTTTAAGGGTATATCCGACAGTTCCACTGAATAGCAGAATGGCGGTCGTGGATACAACGCTCCCGCTGGGTGGCGGCCCGGATCAAAAAAGTAAGGTGTTCATACCGAAGGGAACTTCGGTGGAGTATTCCGTGTATGCTATGCATAGGCGCGAGGATATTTGGGGCCCGGATGCGAATTGGTAAGATCTAATCTCTGTTTTCAGGTGCTATGATGTCATCCCGTCCGATACCCCATTCGCAACACCGATTGATGTGTATAATCTTCGCACCTCCCGAATTCGAACGTGATGACTGATATCGTATATCGTTATGCAGGTTTCGGCCAGAGAGATGGAGCGAACCCCGAAACAGTAAGGAATACTGCAATTTCGAATATCTTCCTTTCAATGGCGGTCCAAGAATATGTTTGGGTCAGCAGTTCGCGCTGACCGAGGCTTCCTATACTATCGTCCGAATGTTTCAGCGGTTCAAGCGATTCGAAAATGCAGAACTAAATCAGTTCGTTCGGTGCAATACGAAACTGACGATGGCTGTGGGAGGCAAGGGGACGTTCGTGAAGTGTTTTAAATCTTGAATCGGAGGACAATGTTGTATAGCGAATAGTTGAATTAAATAGAGCGGTGGTTGTGAATTAAGTGAGGCTGAACATAAGTACTAGTCTACATAGTAAGCGGTGTCGAAGTGCCGATATGTGACACAAATGCATGTGGTGTTGATTGATAGACGGTCAATCAACGTTCGTCATGTCAACACTGCATGCTGCATGACAACGTGGGTCCCGCCGTATCCTCATCTCCCCAAAACGCAAGCCAAGCTAAACAACCTCCTCCCGCACTTACATTACCGTCACCCCGCCCCACCTGCCGCAAGGCAATCGCTTAGTCTTGTATTGCCCTTACCCATCCTTGGAGTCCATCATGACCAAGGCTTCTACCTCCTTCAAGGTCCAGCTCCAGGTCACTGGTAAGGCTGAGGCTACGCCAATATCAACAGTCACTTCAAAGCTACAGCTTTGCATCCAATTCTTACTATGGCTTCTCTCGCCTTTCCAAAATCACAGGCAGATTCTCATTGGCCTGGAGAAAAGCTGTCCTGACGCTCCGAAGCATTTCTCAGCGCTTCCTGGGTATACCTCCACCCTGTTTGCTCAGAATGGCAAGCCTTTCGCCCTCAGTTTTCACACCAAGGAGGATAGCAGGGTATTCATACGGAAGGCATATCAAAGATACCTACACAGGAAACGCTCTCAGACGAAACGACTTGACGGCTCTCTATCAATCGATGACCAGGGGATTATCCAAGGGGTGTCCGAATGGCGATCTGCTAAGCAGAGAAGCGCTTCACCGATTTACAATGCTCTCCAGAGCTGTAACTTGACAAACCTCCAAACATCTACATCACTAATACTCGTATGGCAACTCTGCCGCGACTTCGGGACCTTCAGCTTCCCATGGTCGGCCAGCGAAACCGATTTCAGTAGCTGGCGACAATACGTGGATTATTCCTTCTTCGGTGGTGAAGGAAATTGGAACCCTCTACGCTTTCAAAAGTCAATGGATAACTTGACTATCTGCCAAATCAGAAACCGTATTGCAGTTCTCGGCGAGAGTATCGGCTGGACCCCGGACTTTCACGAGGAAATTGAAGATTCCGAGGAGATCGTTGCCTTTAGGGAGGAGATCGGAGCTACTTGCTTCTTCTGCTGCGACCAGAAACCCATGTGGCAGATGTGTGTTCTACATTGCGAACATGTTAGTTGTGCCGAGTGCATCAAACTGAATTATAAAATGTGTCTTGAGGATACCAGCCTTTTACCTCCGACCTGCTGCAAAAGGTACCCACTTGTTTACAGCAGCATCGCTGCTGGGAGCATCAACGATATTCAGAAGCTCGCCCGATGGATCGTTACCGGAGCCAACCCTTCCCCTCTTGGAAAATGCTATGCCTGCAACAAAGATATCTGGCGTGGCGCGGAACGTGGAGATATCGGACTATGTGTCTCCTGCAACGAGAAAACTTGCTTGAAGTGTGGGATTAAGTGGCATGATTTTTCGAGGGTTGAATGCCGACTTGGGCAGCTGAGCGGCTTTGTCTCGATAGTGGTTGCTAATAAATGGGCTCAATGCTATCGCTGCGGTCTTGTGGTTGAGCGTAGAGACGGCTGCGCGCATATTAAGTGTCGCTGCGGAGCCGATTTCTGCTATCACTGTGGCGGCAAGTGGCCGAAGTGTCCGTGTAGGACAGCAGGAAAGAAGTCGAGGTTGAATATCACACGCGACCAAGCTGTCGAAGATTCTGGCGATAGATATACTAAGACGACAATTGCCAAGCATCACGCCAGGGCGGTTGCAAGTGAGCAGAAGTACATGGAAGCTGTTGACGCGTTGAAGCTACTCCGGGTTATGAAGACGTATCAGGAGAGCGTCATCAGGGAGATCGGGAATTTGAGGAAGAGATTACGCATGTTGAGGGAAGAAGAGGAGGACAACATTGAGTATGGAAGTGTGAGTGCAGTTTTGGAGGAATACATGGGAGGGATGGTGGAGAGAGGGAAGACCGGGGGGCTGTTCGTTCGTAAGTGACTTGTATTGTTTTATTTGCGTTACCAGCCCTTTTTCATGTTTACGAAGGCGGCTATGTATATTAGATATTCTTGCTGTGCGCCCGCTTCCTTCCTAGGAAGCTGTTTTTGAGGACCCATCTTGTTCATACACATTATTGATACAGACACGCGAAGAGAGAGAAGGAGAAAAAGAAGCAGTGGAAGTGGATTGCATAAATACTTAGCACGGATGGAATGAGATTATCGCAACTTACCCCAATGAAAATGAAAATTTGTATCCCATTGGTCGCCGAAGATGCTAATACTATCCTGAAATCGGGAGGGAATTAGTGACTGAAGCTAGAAGATTGATTAACTGTAAATGCGAAGCCAGATGCTTGCATGCTTCATCGAAGCTGCTACTTGAACTAACCTTCTTCCCCTCGTACCTGTGTTGACCCTGTTGGAATATATCGAGCATTCCATATTTGGGCTTATCCTAATTTGGCGAGATCTTGTCGACTAAACCAGATTGGATTTAATCAATTTGGCTTGGCTTGTGGGTTCGGTATCTTCATCTTACTCCCAATTCCCAGTCAGGAACGCCGCCCTGTATCCATGGTCTCTCAAAATCGCGATGTCCTTCGGCTTAGTTATCGTCGACAAGTAGCATGAGTAGCTCGTGATCGAGAGAATGCTAGTCCGCCGGTTGTATCCCATTGGCGGAGGGAGAGACTTAGAAACAACGAAACAGCGGCGAACATTGCAGCGGCGGATCCTGCAGGGCTGCCTTGGCGAGGCAAGTTGCCCTCGATTAACATCACAAGACTCAACTTGACTAAGGGCGGGGAGTCCAGAGTCAGTGAATACATCGCAGTCGGGGATCCTGCTAGACCACGGAGTTTAACAGACAAAGCTACATAAGAAGCTCGCCGCCTGTCTTCTTCCAAACCTCCCCGGAATCTCAGAGGCACCGGTGCAGCAGCAAGTGTAAGCTACGGCGACGAACCACCTGGCAGCTAGTCCAGGATTGATTGCATTGGGTTCTTTAGCAGGCCATTTAGGACCAACTTTCACGCCATATAGGACAACTTCCATCAGATTACTTCAAAATAGGAATATAGGTCAGCTTGGGAACCCAGTCATCGTTTCGGTATTACTGTGGATACGACCTTAAACTCAGGATGGATATCATCGATCTTACCGACGACTTTGAGGAAGAGACAGCCTCGCGGAGGCACTGGGACAGACAGCGGAAAGAGCTCGAGCCAATAGTACTGGACGACGACTCAGACGAAGCAGTTTTCTCACCTATCCTCCAAACGTCAGTGAAGCCGCCTACTCTAACGGCCTCGACTAATCCGCCCAAATCAACCCCGCGTAACAGCAACACAAAGAAAAGCGGTGGAAAGAAGAACCCGCCTTCGATTTACTCCCGATGGAGGAACGGCCAGGATTTCGAAGAAGTGGGCTCAAAGGATACGCCTCTAACGGAACGGGAGCAGAAGAAGCGCGAAAAGGAGGCTGAAGAAAAGGAAATCGGAGAGAAAATTCAAAAACTTGCGGAGAGTGTTGGCTGGAAACAACCCCACCGCAGCGACGACCGAAAGACGAGAAAGAACTCAACAGCGACGCCGTATTTGTATAAACAGGAACGTTTGGCTGTCTGCGATATATGTAGTGATAAGGCATACATATTCGAGACGACGAAACTGAAATGCAAGCATCGGCACTGCAACTCTTGCCTGCAGCAGAACTTCCTGATGGTGGTTAATGACCCCAGTACATGGCCGGCCAAATGTTGCAAACCCCTGGACCAGGAACTGGCGTTGAATGTACTTTCTGAGGAGGAGTTTAAGAGATATTTGGATGTCAAGAGAGAGAAGGAGCAGATGTCGTCGACTAGCTGCTTTAACTGCCAACAGGCCATCCCTAGCATCAACGTCATCGGTAGTAGTACGGCGTTTTGCGCTAGGTGCGAGAGTATAACTTGCGTACATTGTACGAAAGCTATGCATGAGGGCGCCTGCCTCCTGGATCCAGAAACCGAAAAGCTATTGAGTATGGCGCAAGGAAAGAAGTGGAGCAAGTGCCCGAAATGCTCAAACATGGTGGAACGAAATACAGGATGCAATTCTATGATGTGTCGGTAAGTCTACTATTTTACAGCAATATCGATGTCGAAAATTGTTAGCGCTAACAATATTCTCTGTAGCTGTGGTGTAAACTTCTGTTATAAATGCGGCCGCGAAATGAGTACCTGCAGCACCAGAGGCGGATGCCACCAGATCGCATTCCAGTCGGGCATGTGGCAGAACCAAGCACCTCACCAACCCATGCAGACGAGTCGTGAAATGATAGATGGTTACCGAGAACGCTCGCTGCGGGAAGAGGCGGAACTTCGTATCCAGAGGGATGCGATGGCACGCCAGAATAAACAGGCATTAGAAAAGCAACAGGTGGTGTCAGATATCGTCGCGCTTCGTGCCAAACTGGAGAACAAACCCGAGAAAAAGAATGGCAATAGTCCGAATTCGAAGAGAAAATCGGCACCGCCTACGCCAGTAGGGAAGCAGACGCCTTCTGGGATGAAAGGCTACAAGCAAGCGTTCCCAGCGCTCATGAAGGCGTTCGAGGAATCCAAGGCTCAGAAAACACCTCCACCGAAACCACCAACTCTGATGGAGAGATATCAAAAATCATATCCAGCCTTAATGAAGGACTTCATACCAAAGCCCGCCGCCAACCAAACCACTACTCCTCAGCAGCAGCAAACACCAGTCCCCACTCCAGAAAAGACCGAAAAAATGCCGCTTCAAGAGGAGTTCGTCATCAGCACACCAGACTTCAACCCGTTCCTCCCTACATACGGCTTTGCTAACCATCCTTTCGAGTTCGCGAATACCGAAACTTCGGACCTCGATTTTTACAATTATTTTATGTAGTTCTCGCGTCTCTCTTCTACCTCATAAATGAAGTCCTTCCCTGATTCTAGTCCTTTTAATTTCTTGCAGTTTACATTGCATTCGAGTTTATGGTATATTTTTGGTTCTGGTATCATGGAGTTTTGCGAGTTGGCCATTTTGCGTAGCGTTTGGGTGGATATACATTCGGTCTGGTCTACGGCTTTGTTTGGTTGCATTAAAGAGAAGGGTATATCCTATAATTGGTCTTGGTGTTTTATTTTTTTGGACTGCGATATTGTCTTGTCATATCTGTACATTGGCGTCTAAAATATATCCTTTTCATTTTTTTTGAAAAAGAAATTTCTTTGGGCATCTAATACCCTTCCCGGTCATTTGCAAAATTCAGTGTAATGTGTAATGCAGCTAGGTCAGCTTTCGTGACTGTAGTTCTCGTACCACTCCAATTAATAAGCCGGCGAACTATCGAGTGCAAGGTACTCACGACCATTTCCCCAAACCTACATGTACGTATACCCCAAAGTCCCACCATTGATACCAAATTCTACAGCCTGCATGATATCAAGCCCGGCCACCGACGTGTTCGCAACAAGTACACCCAATGACAAAAAGTGCCTGAACAGGCCAGTCTTGCCGCCTGCAGCTGCAGGCTTAACTTACCGACGCCTGATTGGCCACCCAGCCCATCGCGATCCAGGCGTGTTGGCCAGGTCAGTCAGTCTTGCTGTCGGCCAATGTGAAGACGCCTCGAAAAAAATATCGCACGGACGAACAGAGTGCACGATGTTGCACGTTGACCGACCACATCGGCCGCCATAAAAGGCTGAGAAGGTTCGAGTGCTTCCCTCGCCCTCACAGAAGAATCTTTTATTACGATCTCAAGTACTCCATTCTATATATATCCTTTTCTTATCTTCATGCTCCTTTCATTATGATGGTCGAATCCCCTCTTTCCGAGGCCATCGCCGCCCAAATCTCGGAGATATCCAAGTCGAAATCCCACGGCCACGCTGACGCCGACTTTGAGTTCGCGGTTCGCTTACTCCAGGAGGATCTTAAAACGCTTCAACAAAATGAACCTGATCCCCGCGTCCCCCGCAGTTCTAGGCGCGGAAGTCGATCTGATGCATCCTCAGGTCGAAGGAAGCATCCCCAAGACTCGTCGCGTAAACCTACGTCGGACTCGGTAAGGCAGGCGCAGATTCAGTCAGACCGTGAGCTTGCCGAAAGGCTGGAACGTGGTGAAGACCCGTTCGCTAGACCCAGGAGAACGTCGACTTCGGATACCCAAAACGGGCAGGAAAACACCTTCGGATCAAATGGGGGCAACGCCAAAGTCTCAAGGACTCCTAGTAAAGCTACTAAGCGTGCCGTACTCCCTAGAGGGCCGCTATTTGGAACTCCGCCAAGTAGGTCACCGTCATTGCCAGAGCATCCATTACAAGGCTGCTGGCTAACAGAAATGTTTGTTTAATTTAAGCCTCCCCAACATCGAAAAAGACAACCTCACCAAAGGGCGGAAGGACCACACCGACATCGTCAGACAAAGGCACTGCCCCTAAGCGGAAAGAAGTACCGCCACCTAGGCCACCAAAAATAAAAGCTACTACAGCAGGGGCTTCGAGAAGCCACCATCGTCCAAGTTCCAAGGGAAAAGGCTCAGCCGTCAGCCAGCAGAAGCGAGACCCAGAACAAGAGATATCGGAGCTCAAGGATATCCTTCAGGTTCTGGCCGCTAGCATAGGATGGACTCAAGATTGGGAAGAAGACGCTCCCACAACCTCAGCTTCAGCGTCCTTGAAACGATACCGAGAGGAGCTTTCCTCGATTTGCAACATTTGCAATGAGACTTACCAAAATTATGCCGTCTTCACCCTGAAATGCAACCACAGGTACTGCGTGGAATGTCTGAGAGATCACATCCTCCACGCCTTCAGCCAGCCCGGTAGTGAGCTCCCCCGCTGTTGCGGCGAAGCACTTCCATTGACCTATGCTGGCGAAGTCCTTATGGAAAACGAACTGAACCAACTCATGGACCGACGAGACGCCCAGGAGTCTTCGAAACAGATTTCATGCGTGGATTGTAAGAAAGATCTCCTCCAAGGGAGCATAAAGGATAACTCAGCATACTGTGTCGACTGCTCCAAGTTCACCTGTGTACACTGTGGCAAAGAATTGCACGACGGAATATGTCCAGAGGACAAAGATATGGCAATGCTGTTGGAAACGGCAAAGAACGAAGGATGGAGTAAATGTGGCAAGTGTAACCATCTGGTGGAGCTCACGGTGGGGTGCTTTCATATGACTTGTCGGTAAGTTATGAAATGGCGTTTATGAGGCATGAAAAATCTGTGAAAAGCAAGTCGCCTAACGGGTATGAAACTAGTTGCGGACACCACTTTTGTTATTTATGCGGCGCGGAATGGAAGACCTGCGGTTGCCCGTCATCATCAGAGCACAGCGTGTTGGGGCGTATCAGGGAAGCAACAGGTAAAGGTGCGGAGCTGTTGCGGCAAGGGTGGGCGAACTCGAAAGCATATATGCTTAGCAAAGAGCAATTGGATGAGTTCAGACAGCAAGCTGTGGAGAACCATCGCGAAAAGATGGATCTCAGACAGTCGTTACATCGCATCCGAGAGGAAAAACAGTTAGAGCGGCAGATCGCTGAACAAATCATCTTACTGCGGACCGAGCTATTGGAATTCCAGGGCCAGGTGGATCATGTTGAAGTAAATCGGAAGCGGAGAAACATGAAGGAAGTAGAGGAAGGAAAAGCGTTGGGAGAGAAGATCGTGGCGAAGAGTTTGAAGACCGCAGCAGGGAATAAGGCGAAGAAACCAAGTAAGAAAGGCAAGGAGAGGGCGAGAGACGTGGAAGGCGGTGATACGAAAGTTATTATGGCGAAGATCATGCAGTACGTCAACACCTAACCGGGAACACGACGAGAGAAGAATGGATCCCTCCTTCGGCGGTTTTAGGCCTCTATTTCCCCTTTTCCTTTTTTTTATAATTTATTTTATGGATTTGCAGCTACTGTGGTCGGCTGTACAGAGTATGGGGGGCTATCGGGTTTTGCTGCGCATGCATGGTCGGTAAGGGTTCCATTTATGGTTTTTAGTTCAGTGAAATGTTAGAAATAGTCATGGTACCTGATTAAGTAACAGTGGGCCAATTGATTTGGGAGGCAGCTTTCTGTTTTGGAATGGCGTCTGTGGTAGTAAAATTGAAATTGCAAATTTGTATCTACGTAATTGGATTGAAATTGTTAGACGGTATGTAAACTGGTCTTCATGATACTGGTTTCGCCATATCCTTGGGGACTACCCGGGCCCGGAATCCCTAGTGCTTTGATTATTAGGTGCTGAACACGTTGTTTCCTGGCACTCGATATATTGCCAACGCCCCAGGGTAATGGGAAGTTGGTTTTAGCACCTTTAAGCCGGCTCTGGATCCAACGTTATCCCATGCTCGACAACGACGTCTCCTGGTGGTGCCTACAGAGCTGTAGGCGGTACTTAAGTGCACACAGTTATATCATCTAAAGTTATGACACAACATGACTGATCCTACGAGGCTTAGACCTGTTACATAGAATTGGACATATCTATGCAAATAGCTTTCTAACAGCTGTCCAGCTGTGCCTACTGTGAGCTTTTAACAGCACCGCAACAACAAACTTGTCCTGTTGTATTTTCTTCCAACGTTGAGTTTCATGTATTTTGGATACCATTCATAGTGTAAGTTGGTTGAATGACAATCTAGGCTAATGCAATTGTATAGAATGTGTAAAGAACAAAATGGTCGGGACGGTAGGTTTTTCTCTCCCTTTCCTAGCAAATTAGCCTCTCACCCCCAAAAACCTCCTAATAACTTGGGTATATCTACGCTATACGTGTCAGAGGGCCCATCCTAGCAAGCAGCCGCGAAGCGTCTGTCCTATCTTTATCATTTCATTCTTTAATATTTACTACAAATCAAACCTCATAACATAGGTACGAACAACAGGCTTGTTCGCCTATCGAGAAAAATGCGGCCTGCTTCGATCAAGCAGATCGTTCCCCCGCTATTATTCTTTCTCCTGGCTGTCAACGCTCATCCTAGCGGTGAACGCCGAGACGAAGGAAACCCAGAGCCCAAAGCCGAGATAGAGCCGGACCATCCTAATGTTAACGCTGTTACCAATCGGTTCAGCAAGGCAGTAGATGATTTGCTCAAAGATATTGGCAATGCAAAGGCGGGCGGGCCTTCGAACCCCGTTCAAGCTCGTGATATCAGTGGGGCGGCGACCTTCCACACCTTTGAGATTGATAAACGAAGCTTGGATGAGAAACTTGCCGATTCCCTTCCCTCTCATACCGCGCTCAATCCCCGAATTCCAGATATCGAGCCCGTGGATAGACGAGATCCCGGGCCAGGCGGACTGGAGAAAAGGGACGCCGAACCAGATATCGCCGGAGAAACCCCCAAAATCTCCAAGAGAAGCTCTGAAAGCCAAGAAATGAAGGCGAAGCTTCGCGCTCGAGCCGAGAAGGAAGAGTATGAGAGAGCGAAACGTAATTGGGAAATTCGGGCGGCCCACAACAAAAAGGTTAGACATCATCACATGAAGCGTCTTTTCCAGCACGGTTCACCGTTCCAAGAATACCACAATACCGTTCCAGCTTCTGCTTTTTCCGCCGATGACGGTTCTTTCGGTCACTCTCTTCCTGGAATGCGTAGGAGCCTCCCAGATGGAAAGCGTAGGCTACAAAAGAGAACCCAAAGCGCTCCTCTCACGGATGAGGAATTGGCTCGCCGCAGTAATCTCGCCTCCCGCCTCCAGGAGCTTGGATACATACCTGAGGAGGGCGACGTCTCCGGCAGACCCTCGGATGGAAAGTCGGGGAAAACGAAGCGGAGTGAGATTCCGGGCCTCACGCCAAGGCACAAACTCAGAAAGAGAGATATAAATCAACATATCGCATGCCCCGGCCTTGGCCTTATGAGTTCCATGGGCAACACCTTTATTAATGCGGGAACCTTCTACTGGGATATGTCAGCTTTCAGGGACTCATGCTTCAACTGCGGTTGTAGGGCTAAGGATGGTGGGTTTTTCATGGGCCCTCGAAAAGAGGCCACTTGTACTAAGAGACTCGTCGAAAATTGTCTCATGGCTGGGTGCCGTTGCTTGTCCGCCTATGGATCATCCAATCAGTTCCTGGTACCCAAGCCTCACTGGATCGCGGCAGAGAAAAACGAACCTGCTACCTATAGCGTTGATGTATTCAATCCTCAAACGGTGGCTACTTATAGCGATTCATCTGCCGCTGAAGCTCATATCGATGAGGTGACCTTGGGCAGAAAAGTGAAGCGTCACTTTCAGTCTCCGAACGTGTTTGATGGCGCTCATCTGTTTCACCCCAACAAGAGGAGCGCCACCTATAATGCTAAAAATAATGGTGCAAAATTGTAAGTGCAAAAGCATTAAAATTCCTTCCTAGATTATCCCTTGGGGTTGACATTGATATGGAGCAAGAACTAATAGTTATGATAGAGAAAAATAGACTCCCTAAACGTCAGAGACATAGTAGGAAATGCCCGTAGAGGGTATATCTACATGATTGAGAGAGTAGTTAAACTTTATTGTGACATTTAAATATTTTGATATTTTTCTTTGGGCTTTGATGCTCAGACAGCCATTGTCTGCTGTAATGGATCGCGCTGAGATAGTTCTGTTTCTTTGTTCGTATATCTTTGTTGATTTAAACCGGTGTCCTATCGATTATGCTTCGAATAGCCAAAATCTTGAACATATAGAACCGTAAAGATCATTTCCAGTCTGCCTGCATATGTGGCCTCAATCCATCCCACCAAACCGTTTCCATACCCCCTTAAGTATTATTGTGTTGGGCTGTGGCATTCTACAGAGGCTTTCCCAATGCGGCAAAGGAGTCATCCGCACAACAGCCAATCAGAAGACAACCCGAAGCGGCCTTTCATGACGTGGGTTTGTCCGCGTGCGCCAGCTCCAAATCAGCAGGCTGCTCCATCGACCCTACTCATCACCTACTTGACAGCCACTATATATCTTGACCGTCGTTTGAACTTGAAATATCAGCATACTCATGAGGAGATACTCTTAATACTTACGCCTTTGTACTCTAGCATGAGTTCACCACTTCTCAAGCCGTCGGCGGACACCAAGGATGGCGAGTTCAGGGGTGTGCGCAACCTTAGTATTTCCGCTGGGACGTCCAGGAGCATCACACCGGCGCCGCCGTCACCTCCGCCCAGTGAAATACTATCGATTCGACGCAGACAGCGATTGAAATGGCAGAGATACACCGCTGGAGCCTGTGCTCTGGTGAGCTGGTACAGTTATCCTTTCCTGTAGTCTACAAAGGGCCAGGCCCTGTCTGTGCGTGAACTGACTGTAGTTTGTTAGCCTTTCGGCCGGCTCGATCCTCCTCTACTCCCTCTATACTCCTCTGTTTCAACGCCATTTACACTATTCTCAGATGCAAATCAACGCCATAGCCATCGCCGCCGAACTTGGAATGTATCTTTTAGTCCCGATATTCGGCTGGATCTGCGATAACTACGGCCCGGACCGCCTTTCCATCGTATCGATCTTCCTCTTTGTCCCTGGATACCTTTCGGCGGCTTATTGTTACAACCATAAACTCTCGTATATGGCCATGTTCTTCTCGTTCCTGCTCATCGGTAGCGGGACCGTTAGCATGTATCTGACTGGAATCACGACTTGTGCGAAGAACTTCACCAAGAAGCGCGGCCTAGCGTTGGCTGTCCCAATTAGTGCCTTTGGGTTAAGTCCGTTATGGATGAGCCAGGTCGCCAATGCCGCTTTTATGAGAGATAGCGGTGATGGGAACGAGACAAAGGAACTGGATATTAACAGTATCTATACCTTCTTTGCTGTTTACCTACTCGCAATTGGATTGCTCGGTTCCTTCTTCTTGAAGATTTATCCGGACCCGGACCTAGATGAAGTTATCTTGAGGGGAGAAACCGCCCCTTTGTTGGCATCATCGCCAACAGCTGCTGAGCACAACGAATACGGCGCTGCGGTCTTATCGAACAATCCTAACGATATACCCCCAGCTGTCAAGCGAAAGTTACTCAACGATGATACGAGGAATTTTCTATCAGATCCTACTATGTGGTGGTTCGCCGCTGGCGTTTTCCTTACCGCCGGACCTGGTGAGAGTTTTATCAACAATATGGGTGCTTTGATAAAGACGATTCAGCCAGTTTCAAGGTCGTTAGGCAGCGCCGCAGCGGATGAGACGGCTACTCATGTTGGTATCATTGCGATAACTTCGACGGTTGCTCGACTTTTCTCGGGGTTTCTCTCAGACTACCTCGGCCCCCCGGTCGAACCCGCACCAGTCCGGGACGAAGAAGAAAGCAAACGGTTCCGTGTTTCTCGTATTATGCTTATTATTATATTTGCTGGATTCATGGAGTTGGCATATCTCATTTTATCTTCGGGGTATATTCAATTGCACCCACAGCAGTTCTATATTATATCTTCACTCATTGGCATTGGCTATGGCGCGGTTTTCACACTCTCTCCGACCATAGTCTCCGTCGTCTGGGGCGTCGAAAATCTGGCGACAAATTGGGGCATAATTGCCATGCTACCTGCAGGCGGCGCTTCTGTATTCGGTTTCTTGTTTGCGGCGGTATATGATTCCGAGGCCCAAAAACAGGACAGCGGGGACCATGGACTTGGGGAGGGACTATGCTTTGGTTTGAAATGTTACCAGAAGAGTTTCGCGGGTATGGCGGCTAGCTGCATGCTTGCTATCGCGCTTTGGGCGTGGGGATGGAGAGGTCGGGGTGGCTGGATATCCCGTGGCGTAAGTGTTTAATTGATACCCGGTGTTTTGTAGGATGGTTTTCGAGCGGTTTCTTTCTATCTTCATTATTTTTGTTGAGGGGCCAAATTGCTTTTGTCGACTGCCTTTGCTTTTGATGAGGTAGGACGAGGAGGTTGGGTGTACCACCACTTGTATTTTCATATCGGTTTTTGTTCATGCATTGCTGCTTTACTGCATTGGGGCACAATGGGCATTTGCTTGAGCTTTTGAGACTGCTCGTTCGGATTTTCGGCTGTATTTGAGGGATTGCATACCGGGGAAATTGTTTTGCGGTGTCAAATGTAGTACTATTTTGTCATTTTTGAGGGCTGTGACTGTCTGGTTCTTTCTATGGCTCAAACTTGTTGTTCGTCACTTTCATAAGCCGGCTGCACAATTCACAATTGCATATAGACTTGGGAGCGCATATCTATGGGTCTAGAGGTTCGTGACCGAGATTGATCATGTATAGACAGTTTGAAGTTTTCCTTTTACTGCATATTAATGCATTTCAATTTGAGAATACTCATAGATTGGAAGTAGACTAATGAAGAACTTGTTCTTGAATCCTGTGTAAACAACCCCAGCGTGTACTTCTAAATACTGGCTCTAGAGAGTTCCATCGTTGATCGATGCCCGTTATTCAGTGGACGCAAATTACTATTAATCGATCTTTTTGAAATAGAACACTTCATTGTCTGGATAGGTAGGTGGGTAAGTCGGAAAGACGATAAGTGGGCGCACGGCAATCTAGGATGGGTGGATGCGGTCAGAATTTCTCAATGTTCTGCTTCAGGCTGAGGGAGACTGAAGGCACCAAGTATATAGGCTATAATAAACTGCAAGAGTCCAAAGATACTACATACCTGATCTCCGTCGTGGGCGTCAAGGGCCGGGATAACCCATCCCGCGCCATGATCGTCTGTGATACTTTTCGTCCAGTAGCACTCGCCGGTTAGATTCCGAGAGATACCTAAGAGAATTAATCAAGGCGCGGGATTTTGTGATGCTTACGTATAACCTCCACGTGTCTGCTTGATTTTCCAAGTAGTACCTTCAACTTCGTCGAATAATATCGCCCACAAGTGAAGGTCTCTCGCTGCCGAAACAGCTCCGTGTGAAGTGTTGGTGTATACTTATCCCGTAGAGTTTCTCTGACTAATTGGGGAGCTTGTATACCTGGCTAGAATACTAGACATCTGATTGATTGTTACACGAGCTGGCTGATTTCGGAGCTCGAGACCCAATCTAAGGTCCAATGGAGACGTTGGATATGCGTCCCGCCCACCGTAATACAAGGATTGGTGCTTTCCCAACCTCTTACTTTCCCTGCCAATAGCATCATACCCCGAGAATGTGGATAGGATCCCTAGGTAATACATTGCAAAAAATATCCCCTGTCCTTCCTAGCGGCCCGATCCTCTAGAAAATGGGGGTGCAGTGTAGTATTTAATCGTCATTGATTTTCCAATCAGTGGTATATATATGTATATAGGATCTGACCCGCGAGACAAATGTATATATAGCAGAAGAATACAGGAGCTTTTTATCAATAACGAAGTACTCAATAGCTGCAGTGTGATTGAAATGGTTGTATATATTAATATGTACAAGATGAAGAAGTTGTGTAATAATAGAAATTAGATGATTATATATGAGCTACATTACTATTAAAGCCAATCGTCAGATATCCATGAGATCAAGCGGCGTAACCGGAGTATTCCTAGGAAATTTTTCAGAATCTTGGTTCGGGAGCCTCTCAAGTTTCGGTGATTATATTATATCTTCTCCGCTGACAACCTCAAGAAGGACCTCCTTAGACTTAAAGAGACCCCAATTAACACTCGGTTTAGCTACAACCACATTCTGGCCTACATTCGCAGTGGAAAAGCCGATCTTGGTGAAATCCTCGGTTTGAAGTAGGAAGTTATTGGCTGCGTTATATGCGAACGAGAGTGGGGTAGCAGCGTAGTATTGGGCGACCGATGGACTCATGACATAGACATAGACGGCATCCTTGCCGACAAACTGGGCGCAAGCAAGTTCTTGGGTCGATTCGACTTTAAGAGTGCCATCGGAGAGATTTAGGTTGAACTTGGTTGCTTGTTCCCTAGTAGCAGTCCAAGTTACACGGGATACACCGTTGAACCCTGCAAGAGGGCTGTCGACCTTAAGGTATTGATCTGCCTTGTTTTGGTCATCATCTCGGCCTACGATATAGAGAGAGACCCAAGTGACAGTTGCAACGGTACTCGTCACGGTCTCAGTAATGACTGGATCGTTTTGTGTGACGCTGAAATTAGTGACCGTAAGGTCAACAGTTGCAACCGTTGGAGAGACGGTTTCGGTGACTGAAACTGTAGCGGTGACGGTAACAGTGCTGGTAGGCGTAGCGGCATTGATGGTGGTCCTAAGGAGACAGGAGCAGGCGCTTGAGTAGCGCATCCAGCTACCGCATGCTGTTGCGTATGAGGGCGCAGTCCCGGTACTGACGGCGTCAGACCATGTAACTTGGCGTTTTCTGAGATCCGGAAGTATGACCGATTCCGTCACCAAAGGCCTTGTGATTGTCTCAGTAATTTCTACAGTTTCCCCAATCACTGTGGTTGGTAATGTGACAGTTAATGTGTCATAGAGGGTATCTGTGAGAGTTTGTGGGTCTGTGTGGGTGAATAATGAGGTTCCTGTTGCCGTAACAGTTATTGTTCTGGTGGGAAGAATTAAGTATCAGTTTGGTTGTCCTCGTTTAGACGTATCAATTGGCAGATATCCTAAACTTACGTAGTAGCTGGAGTGACCGTAACGGTAGGTAGTGAGGTAAGCGTTGGGAAGTAGTTTGAACAGTCAGCACGACCAGGCCGGGTTGTGTGCCTGATAGCTAATTCGCGGATGAAGGTTAGTTGTAAATTCGATTCAAAGATCTATAGATTAAATTTGCAAGAGCTTATTTGAATGCCGAGGCTGTTAGACGTACCTCTGAGGCATGAATCCTCGTAACAATATCCTTGCCGACGCTGCAGGACGCTTGCCTCCGCCAACGCCAAAAATCCAAAAATCGACGCCAGTTGCAACTTCATTTTCTTGAACGATTGTCGTAGAACACGGGTCTAGGATGGACAAGGGAGTGAATATCCAACTACAGCAAGTGAATGGCTAAGTAGTACCGTTGTGCGGTTGGGCCCTGGCTACAGAATAAAAGAACTCTTTTCGACAGGCAGGCATTCGATTCTTATATAGTTAGATAGTAGAGAAGCCTCACTGAACTTGTGAGCGTCATCCGTACTATTGCGACCTCAGCCTGCCCGCTCCACGATCCAGCCATAACATTGTCGTCAACTTTGCCTAGACTCCCTTCTGGCCGTGTGCATAAACTTGGAATCCCCTGCAGCAGTGAGATTGGAGATAACGACACCGTAGCGGCTATACGCTAACCATCGCGGGAGCCTCGCTAAGCCTAGTTTAATACGACGGACTTGCCCAAAAGGGGTCAGCCATTCTTTGTGGGCTTGCGCCGCCGTTTACATTGATTTGTTGGAGTTTGGAAAGTCTTCGTGTTGAAGCGGATGTACGGAGCGGTGCTTGCTTTTATCGCAGATGTGAAGGCTGGAAATGTCCTCCTGAGTGATTACACAAACATGAAGACATCTCCAGACTGCATGCAGGATGCACAAAGACTTCTCTGGCATGGGAACAGCGGCATTAATCTGTCCCCATAATCTTTCATGCTTCGTCCGGGTAAACCGGGCCTAAGCTAAGCTAAGGGTATATGGTGCTAGCATTTCAACGATGTTATATTACTTCGATAACTATATGCTAGATCCACCCAATAAACTCAAGACTCCTACGGGATATAGTTAGTCCTCGGTTATTTGAGCACGCATTTCTTACTATTATATCTTATGATATTAGACCCCATAGTTACACCGAGCGAAGAATTCGCGAGGCCGTGTGGGGACGGAAATTATAAGCATGTCGGTGCACTAACAATTAAATTTTATAATGCCAAGCCCGCACCCAAGACAAGTATCGATAACCAGGCCGGGCTGGTCTCGTAGGCCAGGCCGTAAGTGGCGTTTTATACTGCAAAATTTCAAAGGCTCGCGTATAATCACCAGTTGAAAATTTTCTCTCCTAGTGATTAATTTGAGAGACCAAAGGATTCCTTTTGGAGCTTAGAGCTAGCTCGTCATGTACTGATTCTATATGAACACAGCGATTTTACAGGGTGTGTGAATACAAGCCCGTGAAGCTCACTTCCGCCCCTTACCACTCTCAAGCAATCTGCAGTCGTAATGATAAGGGGCCTTTGGAACCTGGTTTTCCTTGCCAATCGTCCCCCAAATCGGAATCAAATCCATAAAACTATGGAACTTGAAGTATCTCTACGTAACTAAACGCCAATTCCGTCCCGTGTGGAAATCGTGGAAAGGAGTCATATCGCTAAACTGAAATATCATGGTGGAGGCGACATCAAAAGCTGTTCGGGGCTGGCGCGGATGGGTAAAAATTCATGTCAAGAAAGTTAAAGTCAATCTAGAGGCGGATTGGTTTATATTTAGATACCTCCACAAAACGAAGATGGCTTCGAAGGCTTTCCAAATTACGGTACGGGAGTCGACGTGTGTACATATGTCACGCCTTGAACCTATCTCATGGATACTGTAGACAGAAGTCTACACTTCCTCCAGTTTTTATGGGTTTAGACAACTTGTATTATCCTCGTATGCGCGATGGCAGGTGCTAGTAGATGTCTTGATCACTCGGTGGGCGGAGTCAAGATAATGCCTCGGTTCGCCTTTTACGCCCTAGTAGCCGGTGTATTTCAAGTTGTCGTTCATTTTGTATATCCGGGATTATCTAAGCTGTGCGTGTGCTCAATAGGGAAACATTTAGGCTTGAGGAACGATCTGCCTTGTAGTCTTGTCATGGAACTTTCCCCGGTCAGCTGCCGGAACCCGTATATAAACGTGTATATAAATACCATAATTTCTCTACATTACGTTATACTCAACCATTTACAAGATAGTATAGATCGATACGTATATCTGTCCCTCATGTAGGTCTCCCACCTGCTCCGATCATATAGCTAAAAAATGGATTGGTGTTGCGAAATTATTTCTAACCAGCTTCCGAATTCCCTAGCAGGTTGCAGGATAACCACAAGACGATAGCCCGAAACTGGTTCATTCAGGCTTTACATTCCGCCCCACCTAAATCGTTGTTTCTCAACCACAGTTGTGAGTACGGCTAGTTGCCTTTTTTCTACGCTACTATCTACGACGGCAAAGGTAGGGTCGCGTGTACCTACCAGAAGCCTCTCATTCGGTTATTATTCTATTTTAGTACTCCTCACTTATATTTATATATACTGAAGAAGTTCAACTAGTCTTTCGAACCATCATTCATAATGGCGGTCACGGATACCGATAGGTCGGGGTCCAGAGATGCTAAGTTCAAAGAGTTGATTGGAAAACTTCTAGATATAAACCCAACAGACCTTCAATCAACCCAGCCTATAAGGGTGGGGGACCTTCAAAGAGTCATCACAGGCTCGAGAGCCCAAGCGAGAGGTGTTAAATCGGCTACTTTATCCGGTGATGATCTATGCGTGGAGTCCGCCGCCGATATCGATGTGAAAGACCACCCAATCTTTACGCAAGTTGCATTCTACAGGCTGGCTATGGCCAAACTCTTTCAGATTGTGATGGTTCTAGCAGATACGGTTGAAGGAGGCATCGAGTCCTTTTCTCCCCATGGCAAAGAATCCGAGAACCAACTATGTCTTGCCCCAACACGAAAGCAAGGAAGTGTCAACCGCGAAGGGGTGGCTGGCAAAACGGGTCCTCTTGCCAGGTTGCCCGGCCAAACAGAGCCAATTCCTAAGAATATCGAGCAGCTACGGCAGCAACTCAATTTAACTAGAACAATAAATGCAGAACTCACCCAACAAGTCGATGTTCTGAAAAAACAGAAGGCTGCGCTAACAAAATCTAACTCCGGTCTTCGTGCAAGAATAGCAAATCTGGAGGCAGAGAGCAAAAGATTGCCACCGGAAACTTGTCGACACGATACAATATTACGTGCTGAGAAATTTCTAGCGAGATGGGGCGAAGTAGGGCTTTTAAGTCTACTATTCTTGATACTCCTTGGATTCATGGCATACATTATCGCCGCAGAGCGTATGACGGGGTTCAAAGTGCTTAAGGTCTAGTTTTAACGCGTCAATATCTAGTCGATATAAGACTAAGAGGAAGTGCGTTTTTATCTGGCTTATCATGCCTGATGTTCTATTTGCGCGACAGCCAGCTTTGCCTGGCCCTAGATTTCGCTTTCTTTCTTGTACCTCATCCGGTTCTCCCCATTTTTCGCGAGGCAAGAAAATCGGTTAAAATTTGTTTTTCATATCTTGCGGGGTTGCATATACGATCGATATCGATCATCTTACTGTTATTGAAGGGTTCTCTTTTAGCATTTGCGAGCTTTCGATTTCATGAATCCAATGGGAACTCGGAAGGGTATCAACATATCCGGGATTGAATCCATTGCATGTTGCTATCATCAATTCAAGGTATTATATAGAGCTATATTATCCGGTATACATGTTTCCATTCCAATAAACAATCATATCACTGTGCATTCTAAGTAGACCCGGTGAAAATATCCTACTAAGACCATAACAGATCGCAATCGTAGCCCCCTAGGTCGACGAGCCGGCTCTATCGTTATCTTTACTGAGCTATGTGTACGTATCAATCCGAGAGTCAGGCTTTAGTATACCGGTATATACTCAAGAACTTTAGTATCCCTAATAGGGCTATGTAGCAATCTGCAAGCCTTGTTGTATTTAACACCGGCAACTGTTCGTAGCAGGCGTTTCCGTGCCGTCAAAAAATTAGAAATACGAACTTCAAGGATCCCGACTTATATTACCGGACTCGAGATCAAATCTGGTTCCTTGAGCTCCACCAAATGAAACAGATATTCTCTGCCACAAACCAGTCTAGGCACCGCAATATAGCTTCCAACTAGTTGGTAGAGGCACAAACTGGCTCAGTTCCCAGCGAGCTATAAAACCGTATATATCTCGAGTTCTGGTCCAACAATATCTAAATGTGTTGTATATATGGAAGTACAGTTTCAGGAAATGCCGGTACCATGGATTTCTGGGGCGGAGTGCAGCGGGGCGGGGCTGTATATAGTGAGATTATTTTCGACAACGTTGGGATATTTCGCTGAAATTGACGACTAAAAAAAAACTTTGTATTCGCGAAGTATGATTAGATCACCTCCGCGATGTATTGGGGCTCGCTGCATCTTAAGTTGGCGTTTCGAAATCGTTGGTGGCGCATCGTGACATGTGTCGTCGGCAGGTTGGAGTTGGAATTCGAATGGCCGTACACAACCGAAACTCATAGAGTCAGCATTGATTATCCTATATGGGCAGTTTTCGAGTCAGCTGTTCTTAAAACCTTTCTATCTTAAGAAAAAGATAATGCTTATCCAGGACAGCTTTCAAAATTTCGAAACTGCATTCCCTTCAGCATTCTGTTTTCTCATAGCTGGGTGGCGGGGTTGCGCAGCTCCCTGCCATCTTCACCTAAACTTGGGTTTGCAACCAAACAACATACAGGCAGTCGTGCCACGGAAATTTTTTTTTCAGAGCACCAGGCAGCGCCGCAATGCCCATAACGAGAAAATTGCAAACCGTAAGGCTCTAATAGTTTTATGACTACTGAACAAGTCTGAAGCTGCGGACATACTTGGACCGCGAAATCCTTGTACCGTTGCTACAATGGTTGGATATCTATTTGGTTTGTTGGATTTTGGATTGTACACGTCCGACTCTACAGAGCTCTAAAAAAAAAACTTCATTCATGAAGGATAATTAAAAGACTAACTTAGAAGAATGTAAAATAATATGAACTAAATGAGAAAATAATAAAGGCAAGTACGTAGGAAATACACATTTAACATGTTGTAGGTCCGAGAAGGGCCGATGGCGGCTTGGCCCGGGCTAAGGATGATTAGGCCGTAATGATTCGATTTTAAAGGAAAAATGATAAACTCTTTTAAATAAAATAAGCTATGCCGCCTCCGATTGCTAGTATTGACCATTTATTTACGGCCCGAGCTTTAAACGTATGTATCGGGCTCCGAAAACCGATATATTGAGAAAGTCGGGCCTTCAACGCATTCGCATTCTCCCGATGGAAGATGCAGAATCCAAGTATTTGCGTTTATTTATGAGCGCCGGCGCGCCAAGAACTCCATATTCTCAAGATCTGCGCATTCATAATGTGAATGATCATTAAGTCGCTGGTGGTTAACAGAGGGCCGTCTAGATTCGTTGAAATCGTCCACGAAATCTTGTACATTGATGGTATACTCTTGTCTATTGTAGTCATAGGCTTCAAAGTAACGTCGTCCCCCTCCAAGCAATCCAGGACGGCGAAGGCATTTTCGCATGATGCATCCAAGTAGCATGATTGGAAGAATAGCGCAGGTCATTACACCGATAGTGGCTAAGAACCCTAATGTGCCCCCCTTCTGGGATATTTGGGTGCAGCCGGACGGAGATTCGCCAGGGATATTGGTCTGAGTACCGTTGCCGTCATTCGTAAGTGTACCTTCACTAATTAGTATGAAGCTTCTTTCTCCGGTATAGACTATAGAAAAATGTTACCTGTCGTTTGGGGTGGCGTTGGGGTTGGAGACGACTGCTCTCCTGCAGGCGTAGAGGTTGACTTATCCCCCGCACCTCGTTTAGTTATTGTAACCATGATTACCGTTTCGTTCTGACGCTGAGTCGTTGGTTGATGTATAGTAGATTCTTTCTGCTTCTTCCCCGCCGGATAGGCTCTACCCGGGCTCTTGGATGTACATGCGGGATCTGAACTCCGAAGGACGGTTGATTTGTCTATTGTATTGGGGGGTCCGATCGATTTATGTTTATGCTTGGAGGGAAACTTTCGTATGAGGCCTGGTTCCGAACTGCAGTTTACAAACGACAGGGCCTGACTGAGGATGAGAAAAAGTATCGTATAGATAGCAAGTCTTAGACCCATCTTGGTCAGATTGCCAAGTCTTAAAGGCTGTATATATATCCAGAGTAAACGAGGTCTGCCGGGGCCGTGAGGTTCTATTCCGGTTGACGTGCACCTTGGTCCTCGCGAAAATACTATATGGTTGAAGTCTATCCCTCAACGGAATTGGCTGTTATTATATTGATTTTTAGAAATAAAGTTTAGTATGTGATTCGATTGCGGAACGTGGAGTGAGGAAGGATAGGTTAAGCTGGTCGAATTCGTGATATATGTACTCGAGGCCGGAAGGCCAATTAGTCCGCCGTCTCACAAATTATTTCCTCTAAGTCCATGATACTATTTCCATAATTGAGTAGGCAAACAAATTCCTCAAAATCTGCGACTCTGCAAGATTCAGTTTTCTTTCCTCGCCGGTTTGCCTTATCCTAACTTATCTCGACTTACGCAAGCCTTCGGGTGCGTAGCCGCGCCCAATCCTTTGTTTGCTTGAACTGAATACATTTACGGAAGCCTGCTTCAGAAGTACCCTCGCCGCAATAGAGAGAGGAAACCGAAATGGGATCCCGGAAGCACGAGGCGCCCAGTATGGGTGTAAGGGCCACACTGGAGCTTAGAGCTGCCGATTGACCTCCCATGCCCTTAGGAACATTCCAAAATATATCTAAAAAAAAGGGTCGACATAAATGTGCCCGCAATCAGGATACAATAAGGAATAAAGGGACAAAAGTGAGGATATGACAAGCAGTTGATATCTATAAATAATACAGAATAGGGCATTCAGATCCCGAGAGCGCCACTTCGTACCCCATAATCAGACCTAAGGCCGTCGTACCCGTTTATCTGGATCAAATAAGACATTAAACCCTCACCCTATATTTGGTTTATATTTCTTGGGTGGTTTACTTACTTTTAACGTCCCAAAGTTGCTTTGGCACGACCTCAAGAATGCCCCGAAAAGATAGCCGTTTCGCTCATATCTTGTGGCCCTCTGTTCTTCTTGTTCTTGCGGTTCCGCCGGTTTATATAGTAGCATATCCCTAATACCAATCCAATGAGATTGAAAATGACCAAAACACCAAGAGCAACTAGTACGGATATCAACAATACTATGACTTGCCCTTGGTCGAGTCTTGTTGGATTGACGGCTCACTTAGCACCAGCTGGACAGCAACATGTATAAAAGCTCGAGGCAGGATTCGGATCCATATGATGTGATCTGATTTGGCGTAAGAACAGATATATCGGCGGACCCGCTGCTAATGGAATATTAAGTACACGGAAGATATTTTCGTGTTTCTCTCTATACCTTGGTTACAAATTATCAGTTTTGTATAACTGTATGCCAAAAATACAATTTTTTACTAACGTTATAATCCGTACGAGTACACTGAGCAGCCAGTTAAGCCTGATCCTTGGCGGACATGAATCGATTTCCGACGAGATATTTTCTTGTTCGAAGACTTCAGTTGATCAGTTGAGCTTGAGCACTAGATCTCGCAGATCTGTGATCTTCGTGAATTCATGACACCGGTATACTTTCATTCCATGGAATGGAATATATACCTGTATTGGCTACCAAGATCACGTATCAACAGGCAAGGCATTATTTAGGAAATGCATATGCCCGCGCCCTCCGCGTACTCCAACCCGTGATCGGTCGATATACAAGGTTTCTAGACCTAGTCTCGCCGTCCGGAATGGGACCGATGCCATTCGGAAGGGAATATACATCCTGCAAGGCCTTTAGTGTTTTATCATGTTCCATGTGACAAAGTTTACCGGTTCCTCAACCCTGTTGATCAACCCCTTAGTTGCCCATCCAAAGCCTTTATGCAGGTGCGCAAGTATGATAATGTCAACGGTATGAATCCGAATAGTTAAGGCTTTGCTGATTATCCACGATAACAAGAGCTAGTACACCAGTGCCTCTCTTACATGAATAGGCGCTTGTTGCAGTGTATGTCTGTTTGCGTGGATTGCATATAATATTATAATTGACCCTCGCTGGACATTTGGATTAAATTCTTGAGACTGATTGTAATCGGTCCTTGTTGGCGTAGCGCCGGTACCACGGCTATCCATTTTCACACTCTCCGGAATCCTGGCCGGGTTGATATAAATAGCTATAGACAGTTTGTCCGTAAAGTCCTCGAACAGCCTGTGACATCCCGGACCCCATTGAGGCCGAGACTCCCATTTGGCCACCGAAATCAAGGAGAACTCAAGCGTTGCAGTGATACCAGCAATGGCTAGATTAAGACGAGCCGTGCGGGCTAGTTTACCCGACTAAGACGAGCCTTTATTGCGCTTTCAATATCTTCACAAAATCCTTTAAAGTTCGAAAATATGAAAATTTACAGCCAGGCCTGGGTACGAGGCCAAGTCGAGCTATCGAGGCCGTGGACCCACACTGACTACAGGCATAATGAATTCATGAATAGCTATATGCTGAAATTTATAATCATGCATAGAGTTTGAAACACCATTCCAGCTACGTCTAAATACATATATAACCCTAAGTATACTTAAATAGAGTCCTGAATAGGTGCTAGCCTTCGTTCTTGAATCAAAACATCAAACTGGCGCCAAAATATTGCCGGCCCGAAAACCATCGCAATCGATCTAGGGGATTTTGGATACACCATGTCCACTTTTACGATCATACTCCGAAGATTTCCTTTGTATACGGACCCTGCCTACACACTCCCCAGTCCCACTCCATAGCTTAGCGTCCCAGTTTTACAACCCTGCTACTGATGACCGTAATCTCCTCTGGTTTCGCCGGGGTGGGTTATAATCTTTCGCAGCCGCAGGTGTAGGTTCCGGCTCGACGGTTTTTGTTTCTTGTACCGGAATACCCTCTTTCGAAACGCTTTCTTGTGGAGGTATTCCATTCGGCTGGTCTTCGAATGCAAATGATTTGATTGCATTGTTACTTTGACGTTTCGAACGTGAATACCAGATTGCCCAAATTGTTGTTCCCAAGAGTAAAATAACTGCGCCAACAACAATTCCAACTATCGCTCCAATACCCAGCGGTTTGTTTCCTGGACCTGAAGGAGAATCTCGCGGAGGCTCTGACTCAGTAGGTGCAGGTGCATTAGCTCCCCGTGTAACGCCTGTAGTTCGATCGGAAGGGGAGCTTGACGGTAGAACATTGGAGCTTGTCGTCGATATTCGGAACGAAGTAACACCAGTTGGAAGAGTAAATCCGACGTTACGGGGGACATCAGCCGATTCAGTCGACTGGGATATGACTCCTACAACATTTTGGGCTAAGAAAAGGAACAGAATGAAAGGTTTTATCCAAAACATTGTGTGCATGTATCGGAGTATGTTTGTAGCTCAATAATGGATATTCTGGATGCTGAGGTTTGTCCTACTATATCTTGGTGGGGCTTTGAATTACAACCCTATTGAGGATAAAGAGATAATACCTTTGCAAGCCGTACGTAGAGAAGAAAAGTCTACGAGATTAATGAAAAATACAGAATTTCGCACGTACAACCTTACTCTCCTGCTAGATTATAATCCGGGCCGGGGAACTCTCATGAACATGGCCTTGTCCACGCCGCCCCCTGCTTGATGTGTTAAGCGCTCATCCGTTCCATCTGCGGTGTCCCGATGTTTGCGTGAATCAATTTAAGCCGTGGTTACACAGCCAAGATTCCAAGAACGCCATTCATTGGCCCTAGCGAGCAGAAACCTTCTGCAAGAAGAGCAAGGCAGCCACAGAGATTGTCGGCAACACTGCTGGCTGTCGGCAGATCGAACAAATGCATGGTTGACGATACGAGAAGCTGAATGAGCGGGCAAATTTATGCGCTACATGCTACTTCTTCCCTTTAGGATACAAGATTTAGCCTGGATTCGAGGCTAACCAAATTGCAAAAAGCCTCCCAATGATGAAAAAATATAAGGTATTGTGGGAGGCAATATTGGAAACTCTCTAGGATATGACATGAGAAAAATTTATCGGTAAACAAATAGGAACCGGCAAGTCGTTATCAATTTGTACATTAGCCGTAGGTCAGCTTGCAGGAAGCTCGGCCGTAGAATTTGTTCTCGAGCTCGAGCCCCATTTAAATGCTTGTTGCCCGTCCCATATTGGCTGCGATTGCTCCTCAATTGGGTTTGTATGAAGTGGTTGTGACATCAAACGAGGAAACGTTCTTGTAGAGGCGCCTTTGTTCCTTTCCCTTATTATCAGCCAAACCATTGCGAGAATAAGCGATATCCCACCAAAACCGCCTACAACACCGCCAACTATCGCTCCGATGGGCGTTGTGGCTCCGCTTGCTGTTGAAGGAACAGACTGTGTTTCCGAAGGCGGGGCGGTTTCTGATACCAGAGGCCGAGTATCCGAGCCCGTAGCCGTGGGCCTATCGTCAGACTGGGAATTTAGTCGAATACTGGAAGTTGAAAATGTGGATTGCTGAGTTTGTGTCCTCGTAGACGCTTGCGAAGTACGAGTTGATGTTAACCTGGATGTCGAAGTTCGAGCAGAACTGGTATTCGCGTCCACAGAACCACAAAGTGAATTGGCAGCCTGTAGAGCCTGTTCCGCCTCAGTCGCATTGCACCGGTTGTTGACGCAGGTCGTTAAGCTTGGGACGAAGTCTTGTGTCTCGCAAACGCAGCCGAAATTCGGAAATTGACATCCTGAGCCGCGAACATTTTGGAAGAAGCACCCCTGCCCGCAGTCCGACATATCGCCGAAGCCCGGCCTGTTTTGCCATGGGGATTGTGCGAGGACGAGAGTAAGAATGGGTAGGATATATATTGGTAATATGAGGATGAATATCATAATTTAGGAAAGGATAGCGGAAAAGGTCTCAATCAATTTATATGATGGGATACCAATTAATATATCTTCTCCTCGAAAGAGACCTACATTGGCGACTCTAGTCTATGATAAAGTAGAACCGCGGTATTGCATCACGGGATTTTGATGTTTGGCGAGAGGGCTAATGAACTGGAGTCAAGAGAGACACGATGAACTTCCAGGAAATGTGGACCCAATCCCCTTTTGAACGACAAGCTCACGGATAAAGAGCTGGGCACCTTTTATCCGGCCGGTTTATCTTGTACGACACGGGCGGGACGGGTGGTGGAGCTTCGCCTCAGGAACGAATCATGGCTAGCCCTGGTCCTGCAGGCCAAGAATACTTCGACCATCCATTCCTAGCTAAGATCTTACACTGAGAAATCCTGATCTTCCCCTAGACTCCTAGAATCCCGGTTTTTTGTTCGAGAATTTCTATTTTCAGATGCAAAGCTGCAGAGACCTTATCACTGCGACGTTTGATACGGCAAAACTTACAGATGCTGTTATTTCACTCACCATTTTCCCGCGCGCCACCAGTGGGTTAATTGTAAATTTATGGACTATAACGGAAGGATGTCGACTATCAATTATATTCGCGGCGGCGAAACTTTGCAGAGCACCTGGCGACGATACTCTGTGTTAGTGAAGCTCAATTATCTCGATTAGATTCATCTTCATGAAACGGGCCGGCTCGAGTGAGAAGGAAAGGAAATTCCCTCTATTAGCGGTCTCGAGTTTGGTGATCTCAAAGTCCCAAGTTTAACATGGTTTGGTATCCAGCAGGTAACTGGGGTAGGCTATGGTTTTGCAAGGATATTTTACAAGTATCCACCGGATTTCCTGCATCTAATTCTTGAGAAACGAACAACTGTTGGAGGGATGTTTGAGAAATCTTACGATGAACCTGGGCGCGGACTCCTGACAGCGCAGGAAAATGGATTGACACCCTGCAACTGGGATCTCTTTCGGCCGTATCGTTGGCCAAGCAATTAGTTGCAGGATTTATAAAGATGCATGCACATTGCGGAACGGCGTCGGAGTGGAGGTTTTAGAACGAGATGAGTGATTGCATGCAAATGGCTTGTAACCGGCTAAGCGAACCGTCCTTGGCACACTCTTTCGGCCGAAAATACAACATCATCGATCCTGAAGGAATAAAAGCTTGATGCTTAAGTATCGTATACCTCTATCAGAGCTAATTTGGCCCCAATCCCTTCTATTCTATTAACATGGAAAGCACCACATTATCAATGGCCATTTGGCACACCTCCCTGGACGTCATGTACATTTGTCTGCGGATTCCAACTGAATGCATTGTTTCCATCCCAGATTCCTTGAGAGTTCGCGTCAGGGTGCACTGGCTGCTTCGGTGGAAAGTTGCCTGTCGCAATTTGCATCTCCATCTTCTTCCTTTTCTCCCGTTTTAACAGCCAAGTGCCTAGGATCACAACAGCAACGATTGCGACAACGCCTCCTACAACTCCTCCCACAATTGCTCCAACTGGTGTGGAGCTGCTGCTATTGTTTGGTCCCGAGGCAGGAGTATCGCTAGAACTTGAGCCATTTTGGCTTCCCGTCGATGTCTCCGTCGTGTCTGAAGAAGGTCGTGTCCTCGAAGCGCTACCGGTGGATGTAGTTGAGGCAACACCTGGGTCCGTAGCTGTTGGTGTAGAAAGGCCGGTAGCGGAACTAACGCTATTTGTGGTGGACGAACTAATCCCGGGAATAGAAACTTCGATGCCGACGGCTGAGCAAGTATCTTTGGAGTAATTATACGCCCTCAACCTATCGGCTTCATTGCAAAGACTCCGGATACAGGTCGTGGCAGTATCGATGTACCCAGAGGATTGACAGAGGCATCGTACATCTGTTTGGGAGCAGGAAGTTTGACCAAGTCCCACTGAAATGCAGGGCAGGGCGCAGGTCGGGAGAACGTCGGTTTGGGCTTGGATTGTAGAAAGGGATACTAGGATGATGCCGACGCATCCGGCGAACTGTCGCATGGTGGAAGTTCCTCTAGGGTACAGTTTGAACCGCTGGCTATGTCCAAGCTGAGATATCGATATAGATTGGCAGAATCGCCGTGGTGTAGTTGACGTTTCTAGGACGTGATATAGTCAACTAGTTATAGTCTATCGCGAACGTTCGAACTACAGCCTTGGCCTTCGAGAAATCCATTGATCCCAGGGGCTGAGGCTGAAAAAACAATAGTCGAGGTTGACGACTCGAAACTCGTACGAATCTGAGCAGGACCAATCAGACATCACTCTAGCCTTACAGAAATGGAATTTGATCGTTGTCTAACAGGGATCTCGCTGGGATCTCGTGGGCCTCCTACAAACAACACGGGTCGGGGTTCCACCCTTCTCAGAGCTCAGAGTTCAGGTGCACAGATTTGGTCTTCTGCCATTTCCCAGTATTCTAGCTGGCCCTATCGATTGGTCCTAAGATCCTACTGGCTTCAACTCAAAATCCTCTACTGAATTATCGAATATCTCAAACCTGAGAGGCATTATTATATCGCCTACTACAAAATTCAAAATGTCCTCCGCTACGTCAAACCCGATATCACCACTGATCGAGTCACCACCACCACCTATCCATAGCGATAGCTCTCACTTACGGCCTCACGTCAAGCCCATCAAGGAACTCAGATACCCTCCCACCACTACATCTCCTTCAACCCCATTCGATCTGGGCATAAAGGCCCCTGCACCTGAAAATCCAGACCTTAGAGCATCTCCCGCACCACCGTTCCCTACTGGTGGCACCGCAACCTCTAGTTTCGGTAACGCCCAAAAGACCATTATTGGGTTGAGCGTGGGAATTGTCGTCGCGCTCATCTTGACGGCTGCAATTATCTACTTTATTCTTTTCAAATTTAGGAAGATTCAAAAGAAGGACGAGGAAGCCACTGCAGCTGCTGAGGTTAGCAAATTCGAGGGTGGAGGTCGGGATGATTCGGACGCGGTGTCTCCCCCACCCCCAAGATACTCTGTGCAGGATCCCGCGATGGGGGAGATAGTGCTCCCGCCAAGATATCTGGAATCTGGAAAGGACGATGAGAAGCAAGAAAAGGATATTAAGCACCTAGGGATGGAAGAAACAAAGGAAGAGAAAAGGTCTACTAGGAGCTCGAGCGTGAGCCCCGTGAGGAACATGAGGATCCTGGTCTAGAGCAAGCAACTATATTAAATATAAGGGAGCTGCATCTTCAGATATGTTGAGTGGTTGGTCTTATTCATGTCATCGTCTCATTCCCTTACTACACTGTCATTTTCGGAATTTCAAGGTGCTATGTCGGTTAGTGTTATTCATTTGGGATCAATCGTTTCCACAGTCTTTAGTTTGGAGTTATCTGCGTTTGATACGGCCGTAAATATCATTTATCATATTCAGTTTTGAGAGATACGTTACTTTGTTATGTATGTATATGCAATGATAAACTCATCTCTTGGCTCTACCATACTTTCGTCGGGCCGCAGAAGGCCTTTCCTCGCCATCAATCTCCGCCTCTTCGATTTCTGCTTCAATTGTAGCGGTAGCCTTCTTCAAGATCCTTTTGGTAGGCTGTTCCGAGGATTCTTCCTCCGTCTCTTGCGAATTTACAACTTTCTTTATCCTCTTCTTTGCAACAGCCTTCTCCACGCCATCATCTGTTTCACTCTTCTTTGCTCTAGCCCTCTTCTTCGGTTTCAAATACTCTTCCATCCCTTCGGGCCAGTAAACCCTCCCTTCCACACCTCCCATCCCCACTTCATCCACCCCATCTTGTGCCTCGTCATCCGTTCTCTCATATGGAACAACGTCTTTCACGCTTTCCCACCCGTCCAGCTTAAACTTTCTCATAACCTCGAACACCGCCTGTTCTTTATCTTTCGCCTCAATCATCAAATCCATATCATCCTCGCACGGTGGTAAATCCCATACCCTCGGTGAATGCCTTCTCCTCTCCCTATCCGTCACACTCCCCGCTCTAGGCTCGCTATAGTGCTGTTTCTGTTTAATACCTTTTCTCACCCATGTATTCTTAATCCGCTCTCCGTAAACTCTCTTGACATCGAGTGTTCCTTCTCTCAAACTACCGTGGACGATGTTATTGTGATGCCAATCCAGCACCAGCGGAATTCCCAACTCTTCACAAATATCGATCAAATCCTCAACACTCCAGCAGACGTCGTCGTTTTCTAGTACTAATCTCTTTTTCACCCCTTCCGACAAACGAGTTGTATATACCGTTCTAAACCGATCTAGAGTTGCAGCTTTATCCCCAAACGTCCCTCCCATGTGAATTATCATTACTGCATCTTTATCCACCTGTCCTACTAGCTGTAACCGATCGAGCAACTCGCAATGGTATTCTAGATCCCTGATTGCGTTGTCTACAACCTCGTCTTTGGGACTGGCAAGTTGGGTATACTGCCCAGGGTGCATTGTCAATCGGTGACCATATTCCATAGCAAGTCTTCCCGCCTCTTTCAGCGGTTCTGCGGCGTGTACCAAATCGTATCCGTATTTAGAATGACTGGCGAATGGAAACATCTCGGAAGATATACGTAGGAATTTGATGTTATACTTCTGATTCCAACGGATAAGGTGACTGAGGTCTGTGGCATTTTGGAATCCAAGAGATTTGACGTATGCTAGTCCACCGCCGGGACCGGATTCGGTGTCATGCTTGTGGATCGTATCGAGACGACAGGTGCGAGAGCAGAATATTGGAGGGTTGGCCGAGCGGAGGTATGTGTTTAAGCAGGCCTATATATCGCATAGGATGGTTAATAAACGGTACAATTCGTGTAGCGGTATGGCAATAACGTACAAAGCCTAGACGGCCTTTAAACGGAATAGGTCTATAATCGTCGTTAACAGGTGGCGGACGGTTCAGTGGTGCTTCGTCGCTGCCTGCGTCTTCCGGATCGAAAGCACTATCATCTAGTAGGGCTTCAGTAGCCTTTCGCTTTTTACTAGGCAATTTCTTAGATTTTGATGACAACTTTTCGGCCAGACCACCCGCCTTTCTTTTCTCAGCAGCCTTTCTTTTCTTTAGAACCAGTTCTTCATCATCCGTCTGGACAAAGGCAGGCGATAGTGCCTTATCGTCTGTAGCGGTGGGAGACGCTTTTAACGAAGTTTTGCCATCAATAACATCAGATCCCGGTGGAGAAGGCAAGTCGACGGTGTAATCTGCTTTTGAAGAGATAGTTCTCGTAGAACGGCGAGTGCTCGAACTAGTACCGTTTGTACTGGTAGACGGCAAGAACGTCTCAACTGCTCTTCGGCCACGAGGCATACTTGCGTATTGCAAAGTCGCGCAGTTAATGACTTTCGATTGAGAGTGTAGTAGTAGTGCTCTTTGACGTGATATTGTTATGCAGCGATAGCTAGATCTAGAGGATAGGAACCAGATATCCCAAGCAAGGCCTTTATATCCACATAACATGTCGTCTATCCGGCTAAAAGAAGCAAATTCGCCCCTGAACAGTAGTCCATCGTGAAGAAAGGAATGGATGGAGGTTGGAAGAAAAAGGTCGAGAACGTCATGGCACCTTTTCGAGAGGCGAGCCAGGAACAAGCTTAAATTGGACCGCGTTGAAGATCGATCGAGATCGGACGGCAAGATCGGGAAGGTTGCACAAGCAAACCGCCACACATAAATGTGTTGTAGACGACAAGTTCTCTTCTAAAACTTCACATCTTGGAATGAAATGAACATGGTAATCAAGATATTGCAGTTCGATTCTGCTAGCTACATCCCTATATCATTTAGGGAACAACCCGATGGGGTGATGAGGCCAAACCGGCCAGGTCAAAATGCTAAAAAGACCAAAAGGCAAATAACACCGACTTCCCAAAAATCGAATCCCTGAGACCAAAATCCACAGATCCCGAAAGCCACACCATCCTAGCTATGCATAATATGTAACGAGAGTAAAGAACAGTAGACAGGGTATATCAAATAACAGTAAAATCATGAAAAATAACTCCCAAATACCCACATAGACAGGCATTCAAGTGCCTAAAGTCTCGACTCCCAGGTCTTGAAGTGTGCTTCCTCAGGACTCGCCAATGGACTCGCAACCTTCGTCGCGACCGTTGAAGTAGTGCCGTATTCATACTCGTTGTCATCTCCAAAGGCTCTTGGCATCGGTCCCGCTGTTGGGCTCAATGGCAGTTCAATCTCGCTCTCTAACTTCTCTTTAGGTTGACTCCTTCCAATGCTGCCAATGCTGCTAAACACACTGCTCCGTCTGCGATCCCTCTTAACTCCAACTCCAAATACAAAGAATGCAACTACTGCCGCAATACCCAACAGGGCGAGCATAATAACTGCACCAATAACACCCGCAACGGCTGGCGCCATGCCGTGACCCTGACTTCCGTTCTGCTGGTCGTTTTGTCCGTCGCTGCCAGTTGGTGAATTCACTGGACTAGCGTCTCGACAGAAGTCCAGCTCTGCATTACAAACGCTACACCATTGTCCCACGCTGTTAACGGATACTTGGCCCATCTTTTCCAAAAATTTCTCGTATACCATACTAGCTGGATCACCTTGTGGATCCTCATCGAAGAGTGGGAAGTAGGTAAGAGTATCGTCCACGGTAGTGCCGTTTCTGAACCCAAATGCGACCTTAATGGTCCCCTGATCGATTTTGCCATCGGTCTCAAGGGTTTCATCGTCTGTGTACAGTTCAAAGACCATGCTTGATCCTAGATCAGGAAGGCCGAAGAAATCGGGACTCCGGGATGTAAGGTTTGCGATGGCGAAGAAGGATAGCATGATATCGTAGTTCCCAAGGACGAAATTGACTTTGTTCTGCCAACCGCCGGAAGCGAGTGTATTATTGAACATGCGCGCGATTTTACCGGCAATTAGGCGGCCGCCAACATCGCGGAGGTCTTCGGTAAGGTCTGCATCTGCCCAATTTGGGTTTACAGAGGTGGTAGTATTGCCGTAGAGGTTGAATTGCAGGTGGTTGGCATAAACATGCAATTGATTGAAGTCCTCGTTGGACATCGCACCGAGGGTAGCGTTTTTGTCACGGTTTTGGGCGACATAATCGTACAAGATGTAAGAATTGAAGAATACCATCATCCACTCTTCAAAGACGCCTTGGAAATATGGCTCATAAAGACGCTGAAAGAACGGCTGAGATTCTGCAAAAATGGCTTTGTAGTCATCGGTGCCGTAATAGAGCCCCGAGGAGACCTTCTGGTTGTGGCATTGCAGAAGATTGCCTGCAATCCAGACTGACTGAGGGTCTGTGGAGCGGTATGTGGTGATTGGGGCATATTGATACCCTTGGAGGGGCCCGTTATAGAAAGTGGAGTTATCGGCTGCTTCTATGTCATCGCCGCTAGTAACGCTGCTTTGCAAGTCGATAGGTTTATAGAGTCCCTGCATGAAAGCCATTGCTAGGTATGGTGTCAGAGTCTTTTCTTGGCTATATTCGATTTACTGGCATCCTTCAGGCTTCTCTTCTCTTTCTTCTCCCTCACAGGATCGGGGCAAACGCTAGGTATCAGAACTTACCGGACTGTACCGAAATATCAACATTTGGCGCCTCAGCGTTCACATAGTCCTCATTGTATATCTGCGACGTTCCATATATCTTCAATGGGCTGTCCTTTCTAAGATATTTGTTCCAATAGAAGGCTCCATCCGTATAACACATTTGGGCACCGGCGGCACCAAAAGAACCACCTTGCGTGCCATCGGGCAGGAAGAGCGATGTCCTGTCGCAGTGATTGTGGAAAATGAAGACCGAGAGAACGGTTCCGTTTGTCGCCAGAACGGGCGACTTGGTCGACTGGGCATGTGCAGCAGCAACCAGCAAGCTATAGCTTGCGATTAAAGATGATACTTTCATTTTTCTTTGTTTCTTTGTTTCTTTCTTTTCTACGTTATTTTCACACGACCGCACTTGCGCAAAAGTGAAAGAGCGGGGAAATCAGCTTTTTCTTCTCGGTGCTACAGACCTGGCTCTGTGAGAGCGGCTGAAGCAGAAAAAGGTGTTGCTGATAAGCAAAAAAGGCTGTTTGCAGCAGGAACGAACGAGAAACCCCTCCGTCCAACTGGAACCCGGACCTCTCTGTCGAAGGTAGTGAACGAAAAAAAAACGAGACTGAGAAATTGAATTCCCAACTTCTTCTGAGGAAGAAAGAAGAGAGGAGAAGAGAGAGAAAAAAATTGTAACTTCTGACGGGAAGGTACCTCCGTTATAAATCATACTGAGGGTGGCTTGCCTACTCCTCCGTCGACACGGATTGTATTCTCCGTCTCGAGCGATCGCCGGCGACAGCTACCCACATGCGACTACATCGAGCCTAACAGCTCGCAACATGCAGGACGCATTCCGTTATCGATGGATGCATGCCGGTTAACCTCTTTAGTATCCAACTCGAAGACCACTACCACACCAAGTTAATAATCGTTGGTGGATCATTCGGTAAGAAGGATAGCGCAGGACGGTATGCATTTGCAGGACATTTAGTCAAGTCGGTCAATTACCAAGAAGGGGCCTAAGGAAAGCGGGGCTGCTCAGGCTCTTGGACGTGAAGATTGTCGACGGCCTAGAGTTTGTGGGAATTGAGGGCCTATTGCCAGAAATGTGATCCCTGCCCTGTCCTTGCATGAAGAATAGTTCTGCACGGCTGCAGCGCCGGTCACACCATCAACGTCACTACTTCTCACCGAAGTATATGCCGGTAGAAAACCACGGCTGACGAGTACGGTGGGGGCAGGTAGACAGTACATATTGGCATGGTTTTTCCTGTGTCTGTCAAAACAGCCATGCAAAGGTCAGATCTTAACGCTGCGAGCGATACTAAGTGAGCCTTCCATTCTCCACCACCGTCTTAACAGATGGAATAGTTGGTCGTCAAACTTGTTTTGCATGTTGGGTCGTGAGACCTTTTGGATAGCTATTATCTCCGCTGCTTGGCAAGACTGCCTAGGTTGCTTGGTACCTTACTGGAGGGGTAAGCTGTTCGTTCTTTATCTTTTCGCTTCCTTTTGCTTGGATTTTCGGCATTAACCACCACTATAGCACGGGCCAGTGAGGAGGGGGTTGGAAAAGCTGAGGTGATTTGCCCGGCCAAGTTTCCGCGAGGAGGTGCGGGAATATCCACACTAAATGCTAGGAGCCTCATGCATGGGCGCGTAGAACGAGACAATGGTTGCATTGAGTAACAATTGAAGCGACGGTGACGACATTTAGCATACATGGATTGGTTTAGCAAAGAGTAGGAAGACAGGAAAAGGATAGAGTAGACGATACAACAAGTAATATCATGAAACTAGACTACAGAAGGGGAATATATTCGAACACACCGGAACAATTCTAGTCCAAAAGCATTAGTATAAGTCGATATATTGACAGCCTCAAATCCTCAGCCCTTTAAATAGCTATTTTGTGAATTTTTTATTTTGGCTGTAATGGTCATCCTGTTGGAAAATTGAGGGTTCTCCCTTCGCCAAGACCGTTTGCCGGGTTTACTCGGCAGTGTTCGCGGTGTCGAGTTCGAACTCTCTGGTGCACGGTTTCCCGTCGGAGCGAGCAGTCCTCCAGTATGGGCGTGTGTAAAGTTGGAGGGTATTTGTGAGGGTGGAAACACCGCAGCAGGCCTCTTCACCAGAGAGTGGCGTCAACACGATAGCACCTGTGGGCATTAAGGTACTGGTGGCCGGGAGGTTTGGACTCGAATCACCAATTTCTTTTTGAACTTTTTTTGATTCTATTTTTTTTTATATATATTTTGACTCCCAATGGCATTTTTTTGTCTTTTTCGCAAGATTTAAGATCGAAAAGAGAAGGTTTGTCCGTCGATGTAGATTGCGTTGCCGTGTTGTGTGGTATATTGAATGCCGCAACACAACTACAGCACCGCAGAGTTCATATAGCCCATGGGGCCGCCAGTCCTGCTCTGTCGCCCAGTCATCGCCTCATCACACTCTTCATCCATAAGCGAGTCTCCCATAATATCATCCATACCTCCCAAGCCGTATTCTTCTGGGGTAGGAGGGTTGACCCGGAGTGACAATGGCGCAACATTAATAGGTTTGGAAGGAGTTTGAACTTTCACAGGGGGGAGGAGGAGCTTGAGTCTGAACCTGTGGTGGTGGAGGAGGGGCCTGGGGGGAAGTTTCAACGTGACGACCCCGAGCCTGACGAATTAATTGCTCTTCATAGCGGTGCGTATCTTCCTCTGGTTCCTCATAATCTTCTTCGAATGCATCATCTCGAGGTGGCCAGACCGAGGGTGCATTAGGGACCTCAATGGTTTTGACTTGCATCTCGGCTTCATAGCCAGTGCTTTCGACGCAAGCGTAGAATGGCTGGTAGAAGCGGGATGGTTTAAAACATGGTCGTCCGCTAGCGAGGTTCTGTTCTTTTTGATGTCTAAGTTCGCTGACATAAAGGAGGGCTGCCTCCTGGCTGGCAGTAATAGTATTGATGGGAAGTCCAGCCTGTTGACGAGCTTGGAATTCCGCGGAAAGCTTTTGCTCGATCTAGAGATACCAGAACGTTAAAATTTTGCATAATGGTTAAGGATGAGAGACTGGGTACTGACGTAGGAGGGGTCTACAAAAAACTTAAGGTAGGATACAGCATAGACCACGAGGACAAGACTGAATTCGAGCATGTTGCCAGTTTAGCCACCTGATAGCTAGCGGAAGGGGACTTGAAGACGATATAATTAAATTGGGAAGATGCGTCTATCCAAAATACTAGAACTAATATGCGCTTGTTAGGCAAAAGGCACCTAGGACTCTGGAGAGCATACCAATATACTTTTAAAATCGACTGACTAGAGTGTATAGTGTACGCTGAAGAACTTAAGGCTTCTTGTCTTCCTAGAACCCATGGTCCTTGCACTCGCATCCTACATATATACATGATTCGTATTCTGCAGGGTGGACGCTGCAGCGTTGTAGCTACTTGGGGAGTAACAGTAACGGCTTCTATAAGCTCCGCCGCAAGCTCAAGTGGTAGTTAGAAGGGGATATCGATCAGCCGAAACCCCATATAACTTATTGACTTGGGGTACAAACCCATCGGTTTCAGGATGTGTATGTGTGTACATGCATGATGTAGTGCACATGAGGCTCATGTCAGAATCGTGGGGGCATTTGTGTGGGACACTGCCGTAATGGTTCGATTCCTATTCAGAGTATACTAAAACTTCTAACAACGGTTGATGTTTGGGGCAAGGACTCATTGAACTTGTATACTACTACTGGCGCAAGTTGCTTGAAATGGCGGGCGAAGCCCCGCCGTCAATAACCTGTCACTAGAGGCTAAATCCGGGTCCATCTACGAATCGATCCAACGGGTCGTCAGAAAGTGGTTGGTCGCCCCAACTTTTTGTTCTTTACATCACTACCAACAACATATCAAAGAACCGTATACACCAACAGTAACTAACGCCGCATGTGTCCAACAACTTACGCATTCGAACCTCCTTGTAGCCCAAAAAAGGCTTGTAATATGAAACTGCACACATTTAGGTCACTTTTGCGCTCGGGTTGGCCAGCTGTGAAGATCTGGTGGGATGTCCAGACGTCCTCAATGCAAACTTAAGTGGGCCATATTTATTCCGTTTGGGATCAAATGCGTGCCACAATAAGTTCTTCTTGCAGCCCAACCGCTCTTGCTATACTGCCACATTTGCAACATTTCCCTTAGTGGCCAAGCTGTACAGTTTCGAGACAGGTTTCCGATCCTGCGGCCGCGGCCAGGACTAGCCCTTTAATTCTAGGTTCTCGTCTCGAATCCAATCTTTCGGTTACGTTTGGTTAAGTCTCGACATCTCCGGTGCACATAGCGACATGTCTTAGTAAATATTCTCCCCAAGCTAGTTATTACCATATGCCAGCTTCCATTGGGCCCTGGAGTTTGCGGCCCAATGGTCGGAAACCAAGTCTATGGTATCTCTAGGATTTGACCGAGAATAGAGTAGAGATTCGCCAGTACCACTAGCTAACTTGAAACGGGGAGAGCATGGCTTCCAGTCTTTAATATATTAATATTTCGAACTTTGTATCATGTGCCTGGACCATACTAGAGGTAGCCCAAATTAATTCGAGACCCCGTCGTGCCTTTTAACATACCGGAGGAGATATCTAGATATATCCGCTCAGTCTATATATGTAATATGCAAGGCAATACTATCTATTCTAATTTGTATGGAATTCGTGAATGTGAAGCACGATGTTCGTTGATGTCGCCCCCGGATTAGGGTGGTATCATTTTATAAATTTCCAATAGGTAGATATTCATATGAGTAGGTGTTTATCTCTCCGAGAGAATAGGAAGAAAAGATCTAGTAAAATACAGCCAGGGAGAGTAAAGCGCCCCATTGGTGAGAACAATAAATCATGGCAGCTCAAGCCCTTTCCTATCCTCCGGTTCAATATATTGAATGTCCTCTGAGTCGGTTGTCAACACCGCATTTCGAATCCCATCGTCCTCTTTAGGGCAACCACCTTCGTACAAGGTAATATTCACCTCCCATGAGTCATCTTCACTCCAGTGGCTCGCCGTCAACCACCACTGGTATGGACCTTTCCCCGCGTAACGTGCGTAATCCTGTACCTTTGCAGTACCAGCCTCAATGCTCTTGAAGTTTTCAATCGCAATCGCGACGACATCTTTACAGAACACGCGGACATGCATATTTGGAAGCCCGACGCTCTCCGGGCGTTGATTGTATAGCCCGATTGAAATCTTATCTTGGCAAAAGATTGATCCATAACTAGATTTTGTATTTACGCTGTCGTGTTTGTGGAAGGTGGTGCAGTAGACTTCTGGGTGTTCGTTCCAGTACTTGGCGGCGGCGTCAAGAGCTTTACGAACTTGAGAATCTTGAAGTTCTTGTGGGATGACAGAGCCGTTTTGGGCCTTTTTGAAGCTACCTAGTGGGTATAGCTTGTAAACTTGGTGAGCGACATCTGATTCATTACGTCGAGTGAGTCCCTGGAGAGTGTCTGGTTTCTTGGTCTGGACCGCCCCCCCATTTGCTCCCAGGGCAAGCCCAACGACTGCAAAGGTGTGAAGAATAGACCAAATTTTCATGTTTTAGGCTAGAATCAAAAAGACCCTATTAGTGATGTCCTCATTTGTAGCCAATATTTGCGTCATATTATAGACATGCGTAAGATGTGGCCAAGTTCTCTAGACTTACATATATCCCCAATAGTGGGTACTATAGTACTACGTACTTAATGGTTGATGTGGGAACGTTACTCGGAGTCTATATACGAGACTAGGGTCTAGTAATTAATTAATGTTAGGCTGTATTGTCGGTCCAAATACTAAGGTAGGCAAACATATATATGGTACTTTGGATTTCCTGACAATAAAGAACCGCTTATGTGTATTTGGGTTTTGAGCTATCGATATATCTACCATGGATATGGACATTTGATCCTCTATCCCCTGATATGATGATATCGGTGATGGTATATTTATACTTCGATCCCGAATAGGCTGATGCAATCTTCCGTACAGCACATTTTCAACTCAAAAGCCCAAAGGCCATACATCGTGTCTCAGTCAGCGTCAATACAGTTGGACAACAAAACTTGTAAACCGCTGGAATAGGTTTGACTTGGAAGCGGCTAGTCATACCGCATGTCACCAGCTCAGCCGACTTCGAGTTATGGAACTATTACACCCCGAAATACCTTACGGTACGTCTGTAGTCTGCTGAGGACCTCACGGACTGGTATTCCCTTCAGAACATAGCTTTAGAATACCTGGAGGAGTCTCATATTTTATTCCTTAAACATCGTTACGCTATTAGTCTAATTCATGCGCATATATTGTAATAAGAGGACATGTGAAAACGCTAAATGATATTCTACGGCACTATCTAACATTTTAATTACCCTGCCAATATTATAGCCCCTGTGGCTATGTGCTACGCACGCAATTATCGGCGCTACATGCTACCACCAACACTCTAAATTATATGTTGAACACTTAAACGCCATCTATAATACCCCATCCAAAACTTCAGCCCAGATATCTTGGGCGCACGCATCAATGTTGTAGGTTGTATTCAGAAATTTGAAAACTTGCACTGCCTCATCTATCTTTGGTTCGTAACACCGTTATTCAACATAATCTGACCTCCATTTGCGCCCCCAACAACGCCGTTGATCGCCATTGACTGGATGTGAGCGATCATTCCACGGGGGTCTAGCTTGAACTTTGGGTTTCTAACAAGTTCGAGTGCAATTACGCCGCTGACAGCTGGGCATGCCATTGATGTTCCCTGCATAACTTTTGTTCCCCTATATAAAACGTCAGCTGTCGGATCTCCAGAAGGGTTTTTTTTTAAAAAAAAAAAGTTGTATTGAGGGCGGAGTCCACCACAGGGATACATAAAACTTACTGAGCATCCTCGTTGTTAGTACTAACAATCTCAACACCAGGCGCATGAATGTTGACACAAGCCCCATAGTTGGAGAAACTGGCCTTATTGTCATTAATATCTGTGGCACCGACGTTGAAAATAGGAAGTTGTCGCGAATAACCTCCTGGGAAAGTTGTGCAGGCATCTGTATTGTCGTTCATGGCTGAGAGTGAAACGTGCATTCCGGCTTGGGTGATCCGTTGTAGGACATCAAACTGGGCTTGGGAACCTCCGCCACCAATCGACATGCTAATAACAGAACCTTGGAAGCCTGGAGCGTTTCGACGTTTTAAGTGGGAGGCGAGGGCTGCTTCCATCCCTGCGAGGATGCCTGCGCCAGATCCACGGTTGTTGGAGTCGAGAACTTTGATGCCTAAGAGGTTGACGTTTTTGGCTACACCATATCGGACAGAGCCGACAGTTCCCGCGGTATGGGTACTATAAGGCTCGGTAATTAGCAAGGCGTACTATGGTTAGTCTCGATCGGGTCGGTGAGCTCTTACCCGTGTCCGTGGTCATCCTTATAGTTCTGACCGAAAGCCGAAAAAATCATCCGAGCCCGTTGACCGAATTCAGTATGCTGGTTAATACCTAGTAGTAATGCCGAGTGATTAGCTATCGGTTTCACGGCCGGAACTGAATTTATATCGTAATCTGCTGTCTTACCGGAATCGATCATATAAACGTCTACACCTGTACCAGCCGTTCCATCGTAGATATAGTTGAATCCCAATCCCCTCGACCCACCACCAGAATTCGGAGCAATCCTATTCGACTCCGAAATTCGCTGTAAATTCCATGGAGCCCCAGATTGTTGATAGAATTGTCCAACTTGTGGTACTGGCTGCGCTTGCCTCTTCACATGCTTCGACTCATGCTTAACGACCCTATCAACACCGTTCTCCTTGCTATAGTAGTCGCTATCTCGAACGACTCCAGCCTCGAAAATCTGATCCTTTTCAATATATTTCACATTTTCCAGAGCACCCATACTCTCCGCCTCAGACTCCAACATCTCCATCGTAAACCCACGTACATGGGTCCCAAATGTTTTAATATGGGACCCATCATCAATTTGGAATGTACGGAAACTGTGAAGAGTATTATTGCCCCCAGCGTTATGTGCTGTGAATGTTTGTTTGATCTCTTTGGTGCTAAATCCCATTTCATCGAAGACTTCGCCCCATTTCCTTGTTTCGTGATCTTTCATGATAACAATGTATTGGGCGGTCGGATCATCTTTGTCTGCGCGAGTAGAGTTTGTGTTTAGGATCCTTGAACTAGCGGGCCGGATTGGATATGTTTTATTGACGGGCCACCATTCGGGGTTTAGTGTAGTCGCAGAGGGGATAACTGGTGCTGGAATTGCAGGAGCTGCAAGGGAAGCTGGTACTGCGACCACAATAATAGATGCGGAAAGAATGAACGCCCTCATTTTCGAATTTACAATAGTCGATTAATTGTACGAGTATACCGATGCTACTGGTGTTAATTAAAAGTACACAAGGTCGCACTGCAATACCAATGCAATCGTAAAAAAAAAGTAATAAAAAATTCTAAAAATGCACGACTAGCGCGCTTGGTAAACGGGTCCGGCCCTGAAAGAAGAGAAGAGAAATAAAATAAAATTTAACCGTCGTAGATACTACGAAAGAAAAGATTTTAGAAGGTCGGAGTGGGGGTGGGATACGATATATACCAGTACTTTTAGTCCTAAAAAATTGCTCCACCCCGAAACGGGATTCAGAAACTAGCATAGCTTAGTCTCATCGATACCCCATAGCGCAGCCTCGTAGCATGGGTCTATGTTCCAGAAATTTTCCATAGGCTTCGGTACTCGTTCCGAAAATGCTTAACCATTTTTGAGACTTGCTTCAGGACATAGAACTGTAGCACATAAATGGACTTCTTTGTGTACCTGTATTCGTTCATGTTGATAGGCCTATATTAATACTAATCGAAACGGTAGAAAGCCAAAGGTATATTATGACGCCGACATCTAGATTAAATCACAGTAATAATTTCCTATTGTGCTTTATAGTAGTAGCATCACAATAGCAACATGGTCATCTATAGCAAGCAATCGTCCAACGTTACGTAGCCCACCTTGACCGCGGGTTCGCAACTAGAGCTCGATATCGTAATGCCGATATTCCTGCGGCACCAACTTGGATTTCCGACATGACATATCAAACGCTTGGATGGGGATTGGCATGGTCATACGGAGAAATCTGAAAATGCGACCTTAGAGTGGTTTGGCTATGCGGCCGTCGTATTCAACGGGGGGTTGTGAGACGAAACGAAGCACCCCTCACATCCTTGGCGCCGCATCTTCAGCCATGCTGCGGCGCCACCAGTTTATACTTGACCAAACAGTTCCGGTCCCCTTTCGTCTGCAGCTGCATCTTCACTATCAACTTCATGGATTCCACACCCCCGGAAGGCACACGTGCACATAGGAACAAAGGTAGCCTCGGACGTAGCTGCCCTCAGCAGAAATATTGAGACTTGTCGCAACACATCCGATATCTGCAATATTTGATCTTCGACCCTTTTTGTTGTTGGATAGCAAGCATGGTATATAGAAATAACTGGCAGGAGTAAGAGAATACTGGCATTGGGGCGTTTGCCTTTACCATCCTAATAATTGATATCTCCATATGTCGCGGTCGCCCGGTGCATGTCAATGCCTATCAGATGGAAGGCCTGAAGGCACTTTGAATGCAACGCCACTTAATACGGAAATACCACGTTTACAACTCACGACCTCCTAGTCAGGACTTAATTACTTTCACCGCGCCGATATGGGCATTTCTAGAATACTACATTTTAGCGTTCGAAATAAATTTTTGTTTACTTTGACGGACCGCACCCTGTACAAAAGTTCATTATAAAGCAAGCTTATAAGATCTACGATCTTATGACAATCAACAACAGATAGCTTGCGAACACGAATATACAAACACAAACAGATATGCGGGGCACTCAGGAAACAAAATTAACACATCATAAGCAAGAAATTCCAACCGAAATAAGATAGAAATCACTACGGGATATAGTCAATAACTTTCGATTTTGGTTCATCTGCGAATTCCAAGGTCTCAAAAGTCAGCTTGACAATTCCGGAAAAACAAACCTTTTATTTTCTTTATATTGGGGGTGACTTACCGAATTCGGAATTCACAGGACCACCTTGCGGTCTCTCCTCGAAACCAGGTGGTGGTTTATCGCCGCGCTCTAGTGGGAGTACCGGTTCTGGATCTGGATCTGGCGGGGCTTCTGGATCTGGATCTGGGTAGTCTGTCGGTTCTGCATCTGCCGGGGCATTTTCCATGGCTAGCCTCGTGGCTTGTGCTTGAGGCTTTGGGACTGGTGGGAGTGTTGGCTGTGGTACATCCTTCGGCAACCTCCCAGAGGCAGATATCGTCCCCCGCGCCTCCTCCGCTGCTGGAGTTCGGTTAGGCTTCGGGACGAGTGGGGGAGTCCCCGTCATGGCCATTGGCTGTAGTCCCATAGTTGGGGAACGAACTGGTGGGAAGTTTAACTCAAACACAGCGTGGTCAAAGAGTCCGGGATTCTCCAGCACGTACGACCTCCATTCATCGTCACTGTATATCTTCACATACTCGGCCTTCTGCTCGTCCGTTCCGTCTTTGGGTGGGCATCCCTTCTTCTCAAATCCGAAGCGGACATCTGTGGTTGATCGCCTTTTGTAGGTAGAAGCAATAAGCCTATACACATCATTTTCCACGACGTGTCCCGTAATTTGTTTCCCTTTCCCTTCTTGAATTCCCCGCTGGATGTTTCCAGGGAAACTGATGCCCACACCGTAGCACCTATCAGCCATAAGATTACCAATTGCGTGGTTTCCAAAGCGAAGTGAATAACCATTCTCGCAGGCGAGGATTCTGCTTTCCAAGTATCCGCTTACATCGGCACCCGGGAGGTATTTGCTAGTACGATATTTCGCTTGACAGCGGGTGGTGTTCGAATTGTAAATATTCTTGGCCTGATCGATAACTGCGTTGAGGCCCTTAATGTCGTCTTCGGAGTAGGTACCATAGAGTAGAATATGTTGTCCCACGGTGGAAAGCTCAGGATCCACTTCCCCCGGTTCTAGATAATCAGGTATGGGTCCCTGATCTAGTTTCGGCGGGGAGACTACCGTGGGGGTAGGTTTTAGCTCCTCGCTAGGAGGAGGAGGAGTTACAGTATCCACTGCAGTGGTGGTAGTCCCTGGCTCATCTGGAGGACGAGTTACAGTTTCTAGCGTTGTAGGGGTAGGTTTGCGGCCACCGTTTGGGTCGGTGAATAACTGGGTTCCGGTGTCCTCATACTCAGAAAAGGCTGTAGAGAGTGTAACAATGACCCGAGCATGCAGGTCCTGTTCTTCCCCTCCTTGAGCGACAGTGGTATCCTGGGCCTACACAGGTTGTCCAGTACGATTAGTTTGGGTTTCGATAAAGTCTTGTATTAGAGTTAACATAGCGCAAGGTAAGTACTTACAGCTACGAGAGCCACCAATGGAATGAATAGTAGTATAATGCGCTTAGACAGCATGATGCAGTGAGAGGTTTCTATCTGCCATCCAGAAGCGATATCAAGTGGAACTGATAGCGACTGAGAGCAAGCTATAAACTGAGTTCCCTCTGCTGGAGGAAGAAAAAGAACACGCCGATGTCAGAATCAATCGCGAGAGAAAGCACAGCCTGAACAAATATCTTTCTTCTGTTGTAGCCAGGAGACTGCTCTACTGTGCCCCGAAAGATTGAAAATAGAAGGATAAAGATGTTAGTGCCAATGTAGGGAAACCTGACTCTGAGACTAATGCCAAGGTAGGACCTGAGATAATATATACGTGAAAACCGAGTAATCCATTACATGCGCACAGAAAACGAATATACATCAAGAAGTCACCCCTGCCGAAACGTAGTCACAGTTAGATAGCTGCCTTCAAGTCAGAGGCAGATATATGCGAGAAAACCCAACTACCCCAATTACGAAACGTCTAAGGGCTCTTCGCCGCATGATCTGGCTACCGCCCTGAGCTCATGAGAAATTTAACTTCTCTGAGGATATACTAGCTATACCGATCAACTCTTAAAGGTGAAAAGTAACGACAATTTACCTGAAACCGCACAGTTTTGTTATGTTAACCCAATACAAAATATTCGTAACATAGATGTTGGTAGAGTTCGTTTGGACTAGACCACACAACTAATAGTACGAGGAGCAAGGATACATATTAGAGCAGCAACATAACTCCACAACAGTCGGCTTAAGGGCGCAATTCGTTTGAGCCTCGCTATATAAGCGATCCGGAGGCGGCACATGGTTTCATGAGATCGCAACGCCTACCTTCTGTGGTATACGGAAGTAGCTATAGTCACTAAGTTGTTGCGGCAGAGTTAAGAATGTAGGATATAAAACTTTATAGGCCAACTGGCTAATAGTAGTAGTAGTAGTACAAATCGCTAATCGCAGGAAGTCTATATAAAAGTAAGAGGCAAAGCTAGGCAAGAAAACAGTAACGAACATAACAAAAAGGGAACTCTTGCGAAAGGTCGAAACGGCTAAGATCCCAACCAACGCCTGAGACTAAAGGAATAGGAAAGGACGTCGAGATTCATTTAGACTCTGAAGCTATGTCTGCGCCTCAAATGGAATTCCTTTCCGATCTTGCTTTCCCAACCCTTGAGCCTCTCAAAGCCGTTCTTTTGCTCTTGGTAATCCTCAAAGGTCTTGTAGATATCCCTCTCTGTTAATTGCACAAATGGGCCGTACTGTACAATAGGTTGATCGGCTGGCTCACCAGCTAAGATGACAAAGTCTGCGGCCTCAGTTTCACTAGGGTCAACAGAAACGTTGACACCACTGCCATCTGTGCCAAGAACAACGTTGTTGAATTTCTCGACACGTTTGGTGTTGTTGACAGTGATTGAACCGGACATGGTGTAGATGAACGAGTTCCAACCCTTTGGCAGTGCTTGCGAGAGCTCACCACCAGGCCTCATGTTGACGTGGAGCAGCCAAACAGGGGTATAGGCTAGGTCCTTAACCGAGTCTATGCCGCAGGATTGACCAGAGATGACCTTGACATCGACCTTGTCGGAAGGGTGCGCAATTGGGATTTCTCGGGCACGGAGGTCACGGTAGCGAGGCTCGCAGTTCTTGAGACGTGCTGGAAGGTCGACCCATAACTGGAGACCAATATTTTGAGCACCGTCTTTCGGCTGTGTTGAGGGGATTTCGGCGTGCACGATGCCTCTTCCAGCTGTCATAAACTGGAGATCACCTTGTTCGATTGTGCCGGCAGAACCAGTGAAGTCTTCGTGGTTGGTGGCACCGCTCAGCTGGTAGGTAATGGTTTCTTGGCCACGATGGGGGTGGTCTGGGAAGCCAGCTCCGTCCGTAAGGAAGAAGTGGTCGAGCATGAGGAATGGAGGAAGGCGGCGAAGCTGAGGGGTGCCAATGCTTCGGCGGACTCGAGCGCCATCGCCCTCTGCCGTCTCGACGGCCGGGACGACTTTGGCGATTGAGCGGGGAGGATTGAAGATTTGTTCGACAGAAGACATATTTCGACTGGTCATTTTGAGTAATTGAGTGGGTTTGAAGTTCTTTACTGTGCGTGAAAGAATCTTGACGGTTGCTGTGAATGATGCTTTATATCAGATCTGATGAGATGTAATGATGATGCTTGAAATTGAAGGAAACCGATTGATGCCGTCCACGTCAGGGTCTTTATATACCCCGCGATACCTCCCACCGAGTACCCGCATTTTATGCATATTTGTGATGCTTACCAAAGACCCAAAAGACTTTACCCGGTTCGTCGACGGCGTTCTCGTCGGCACTACTTTGTTAGCGGCTTAATCATCCTGACAGAACTGACTAACCGCCAAAACCTGCCACTTTAGCTTATTCATTCTCGCATAAGCAGCCTCGTCCGAGACGACGTCAGCCAAGCCAGGAAGCACGTGACACTGCTAAAATCCTCTTCCGGAAACCTAACAAATACAACGCAGAATTTGATGCACCCGAGACACCAGGCCACGAGGTAACATACGATACGTCGTGAATATAGTCTGCTTTAAACGCTCAAAAATGTAAACTTTGTTCACTTACTACCACGGTCCCCAATAAAAGGAATTTAGCGTCTAGGGACCTAATATTTGATAATTCTATCTGAAGGGGTGGTATTGGTATAATTCCGCGGTAGGAATAGGGATATATATATATGTGTGAAATTGAGTGCCTGATTAGCAAAGGGTACCGCTGCTGCAGGTCGACAATCCAGGAATCCTAATCTCAGCCGAAGGCTTCTTATACCATCCTACACACACAATGCACTTTCTCTTATAAGTCTTTGATTACTCTCCGATTCGGCTTTCAATCTTGGCTTAGTACTAAAGCATCATGAGACTACCAAAGCGCATAGCAAATACCCTCCATTCCTTCCCGCCAGTCCCCACCATCTCCCCCCCCACCCTGGAAATTCTCATCCTTTGCCGCATATTCCATTTACTTAAGCCATCTCATTAAATTTCCGGCTCCCTATTCAATCTCCACGCCCGCGATCCACTTAAAAACCATCCGAGGAACTCCCCGACCGTCATTATACCCTTATATCCCACCTGTAGGCGCCTTTTATTCCATATAATAACCTTTAAAATTCCAATGTACCGCAGCACTACTCCAATCTCGAGCGTTGGCGGTGAATCTTCGTCTATGGGTAGGATTATCGGACCATCCAGGAATTTCGAGGCTCTTAATGAAAACTCCACTATTGGCTTGCAATCAAGCTCTCTGTCAATAGTATCGAGCCCCATATATCGGCCCCAGTCTTTGCCAAGTATATTCTCTGACACACTTCCGTACAGAAAACCTGGGAAGTCGAATATAATCGAATGAAGCATAAACGGTGTTTCTTCAAGTGTTGCCAGGTGAATAGTAGAAGCTGTATTTTCCCATCGGGTAATGGTCTATTTGCCCGGATCAAATGGCGATAATCCCGTCGGAGGAACTAAAGTTGAGTATTGTGATCGGTCGGCTGAGTTTATGATTACAGTGTGGAGTTCGGGCGGGATGTAGACCATTTTTGGTTTTAACAAACGAACTAGTAAACATAGTATAGAAGGAGCCTATAGGAGACCTAGATGTCGACCTAGCTAGTTCTGGAATTACATTGAATAAGTTGAATCGCGATACCGAATGGTTCGCCCTCAACCCCGCACACACGCAACACAGGAAGGTTCTAGAACAGTGCAGCAACTTGTTACGAGACCACAGCAAAGGATCTTGGGAGAATTTAAATTTTTCGACGGTACTTAAAGTAGTATTATACTAAGAATAACGACGTTTAAGATCGAACCTACTCCAGATAAGTATACTAGTACTGTCACTGACTATGTTATCCCTGGGTGTTACTTTGATACCTAAATCTGTTCTTGTACGGTGAAATATATTTGTCTATTGAAAAAATTATGTCCTATCATTAATATCGAAAACACTGAACGCAAACGTAGAAATAAAACGACTGACGACGAAGAGAAGAAAGGAATCAGAAAAAAATCATAAGCTTTTCCGTCAAAAAAGACGCCGTCAATTTCTGCTGCCGTGCAATCCATGGTTCCGTAGTTGTATAAATATTTCCGTCCCATCATTGCCGACATTTTAAATAATAAAGAAAGCATAGTAACTCAAAAAACGAAAGCACCAAAAATAATGAAAGCTCGGAAAAAAAAAAAAAAAAAAAAGCGGAATGCTGAAAAGGCAAGAAGGAAAAACCGGATGCGCAGTCGTTATCAGGAATAGGAGCACCAAAGGCAGCTAGTATCGTCCGCAGGACAGTAAAAAGAGACCAAAAGCGAATCACTAGCAGAGTGTAAAAAAAAAACAAGTATTTACAACGCCTCCACCTTACCTCCAGATATACACTCCATGAATTACGTGGAAACATCACCGTCGTTATCCATCCAAACGTCCTCGATAGCCCTGCCTCTTCCAAACATCACCACATCGCCCCTTTCTTCTCTGACGCCATCTTCAACGGTTTGCTTCAATATTTTGGTGAAATACACACGTAGAGCCCTCAATCCTCTGAGATACCCCTTATCTACCCCACCCCTTTCTTTCGGTGGACACTTCGTCTCAGGGGCCAGATCCTCGTCCGTCACACAATTAGCAAAATCGACAATCCTCATATCGATTTCAGCGCCTTTGCCCTTCTCTCCGGCATCATAAAGCATCAATAGGCTGGAGGCGTAAAACCTATACCCAGGCAATCCTTTGATGATTTCCTCTAATGCTGCCAATTTTTTTAGAATAACCGGGATACACCGTTTGATATTCTCAGGGCTGTGCAAGAATCTAGCTAGAGCAGCCTGGAACTCCGAACCAGCTTTGATATCCCGACCCTTGTACTTGTCTTCGAAATGGTAGGCTTGCTTCTGTTCGTTCCACACTTGCATTCCGCAGAGCCTGACGCCGAGTTGCCGTGAGGTCGTGAGCTTGCATTTCCTCCTCTGGGATGCACGTTTCTTCTCGTCTGCGTCGACACCGTATTGACGTGTTCCCATCTTCAAGTCGAGGACGCAAGGGTGTTTCATTCCGGCGGTAAGGTCCTCAAGTAACAGGAATTTCTCAACTCGATCAACAGGGGCTTCGGCGGTAGACAAAACAGCAGAGCTCGGCTCTGGGTTCTCTACAGGTTCCTCCCGCTTCTCGGGTTCGGGCTGAGTATCTAACTCTGGTAAAACCGGTGGGATTTCTAGTGTCTTGTTATCTGACGGTCTCACAGCCGGTGAAGCAGGGGCTGTAGAGGCTTTCTTATCGAACAGCCTATCCGTCCACTTTGGTTTGGCTTGGAAGCTCCCTACAGGGTGAGACTCTTCATCGAATGAAAACATTTCGCCTTCCTCCATGTCGCCTTTGTACCCTTCATCGTCGTGACCGTCTGAGAAATCTCGTTCGCGACGTCGCAACCCACTGCATCGGCTTTTAGATAGTTTTCTTCGTAAGGGTTGTCCCGGTTCACTAGCATCACCGACGGTTGGGTTGCCGGTGCTAGTTTCATCCTTCGATCGTGTCTTTCTCAGCTCCTCGCCGGCGGATGAAACAGCGTGGATATCCATATCGGTGCTGCTACGTCTCCCGGCACTCCTACGGACATGCGAAATCGAGGAAGAGGATCGATGTCTTGGATGCCCATGTCTGTGATGGTGGTGGTGGTGCGACAATGGGCCACCAAACACCTCTCTTAGAACTTGTTCTTGCAACTTCCTATTCACTGTAGTGGCACCTGTCGATGCCCAAACACGCTTTGGGCTGTGGCTTCCGCTTCGATCCAAATCAAAACCAGGTGATCCAGGATCAGCAAATCCCTTAACGACATTCGTATAATGGTTATTATCGGGATTCGGATTATTGCCTCCGATTACGCCCTTCTGAGATGGTGCACTGCTGGAGAATCGGAAGAGGTTTTCGGGAATTATATGTCGATTGTTCTCAAGAACGACCTGTGGGAGAGGTAAAGCTTGTGTCGAAGAACCCTCTACGTCCTTCGATCCCTTAGAATCGCAGTGGCTATTAAAAAGACTCAGCTTCTGGGTCGACCTTTCGCCTTCATCGTTTGCCTTTTGATCGGGTCTACTTTCGAGTCTGTCAACGCTAGTATTTTTATCGGTGTCCTTGCGTGTCTTCTTGCGTTTCGGTGGTTTTCGGAAGGTAACATTGAGAACGCCGATATACCTGTATATATGGATTAGTAATTGGTGGCTAGATCAAAGAATACAGCTAAAAGCCTACCTAGGCATAAACTGTAAGAGTTCTTGGTGGGTTCCTTCTATTGCCTCATAGAACTCGTTTTCACGATTGTTCAAACTCTTGCAAACGGCCTTCCTTGAAAAACGATAGAGTGCTGTGTGTCCCCCGACCTGGTGATTGTATGGCTTCAACTCGACAGCTCCGAGTGGCGGTGGTGGGACTTGGGATTTATCGGTCAAAGTTCTGTGGTGATGGTGATGGTGGTGTCGATGTTTCGATTGAGATGGTTGTTTAGGGGTAGCTGTGGGCGTATTGGAATCATCATGGTCTGTTGAATCGTAAAATTCCGTATCAGAGTTCCGTCTCGACGAAGAAAACGAGGAGTAGCCGGATTGGGTATCGAAGTCAGATTCAAAACTATCATGTCGACTAAATGACGACGGTTCCTGCGTAATCTCGCTATCAAAAATTGGGCCCTCGGTTGTCAAGACTTCGGCAGCTGAAATCTCATGCTGATGCTTGATTCCGTGAGTAGGCGGGTCCGCTGCTGCATGAATTTTAACCTCGAAGTCTGCGCTTCTTCCGTCAACGGTTTGTCGCTTGCCCTTCAGGTGTGTCGTACTGCCATCGAATTCGAACTCCGTTGGTTCAGTGTCGTCAAGATCAAGCTCTGAAAGGCGCAATCCAGGCGACGACGGGCTCCCCTCAGACATAATCTCGCCGTCATGATGGAAAGAAAGCCTTTTGGGGTCAATGGAAGGTGTCTTGTGAGGAATGTACAAGGCAGAATACAACTGTTCTTTCTCAGAATCCTCATCCTCATCTTCATCTCTGGGAGACACCTCGGCCTCTTCTTCTTGAGCAGAATCAGAAGCACCACACGTCTCCCCTTTGGGCCCAACTTCTTGTTCAACTGGTGTCGTTTTTTCAACGACAGCGGAAGGAGAAAGCTGATAAGGTTGGTTTAAATTAGCTTCCAACAGGGACTGCTGTCTAAGGCGTGTGAGTCCTCCAGGAGGAAGTGGATATTGGACTGGTCGGAACTTGGTAGCATCGTTGGCGACGTCAGACTCACCAAACGACGGTCTATTCACGGATGATGACGACGGTGGCACAGATGCATGAGATGGTACAGCAGGAGCAGTAGGAACACGGGTATCACTGGTTTGAGGAGCAGGGAAGGTATTCTTTTGAGAACTATCAGATATACTTGCAGCAGTATTAGGTGCAGAAACAATAGTAGCTTCAGAGTCACCGCTAGCGGGTGTTTTTTCCCATCTCTTGCTTGACGACACTTCATCCGCTTTGGATAAATATTCTTGCGAATGAAAGCCAGGGTGCAACTTAGGGCGGGAGGTCTCGTGGGAGACATCGATGGCTTCTTCGGGAATGTTGAAGACATCGTCACGAGATTTTGAAGCTTCACGTAGACGTTGAATCTTCTCTCGTTCCTTCCGCTCCCGGCGTTCTCGGTCATCGGCTGGGTTCCCCTCCTTGAACAATCTTAATGTTTGACTAGACTTTCGGCTGCGCGAAGTCGTTTCCGACTTGGCCTCAGCGATTGCCTTTCCGACCATAGACTTCCTCTTCTCAGAGGCATCTGTCCGTTGGCTCCGCCTAGAGCTATCCTCACTAGCAGCACGACTAGCGTGGTCGTAGGTGGATGTTCGGCCTGAAGATCGTCCATCTTTCAGGGTTTCTTTCGAGGAAACACTTCGTAGGCTTTCGGTACCACTAGCTTCAGGTGTTGCTATCCGGTTAGGGCTCTCAGCCGGGCTTATAAAAGGTGGTAGCACCTTGTGAAAGCCTTCACCGAGATTGCTTGCCAGCAGGCTTCCAGAGGCATCATGAGTCACTGACGACGGTAATATAAACCGTGACATGGACTTCATGGACACGGAGGATTTGGGTTTCCGAGGTGAGGGAGAGTCCTCCATGGGCATAGATAGAGACCGGCGGGGTACCGACGGTGGAGGCGATATTGGTAAGTCGAAGTCATGCGACTTTGTGTTGGAAGTTCGTGTAACCACACCAGTGGCCTTATCTCTGCCGTCTCTAAGTGCAGCCGGTAAGGAACCAATAATACCCCCGGTATCGGTATCGGTATCGGTATCGGATGGTGGTGTGGTGGACACTGTTCGGAGCAGACTAGGACGGGATGTGGATGTAGAATGAGGCAGAGACGGCTCAACTGTGGAGAAGAGGTCACCTCGGTCGGAAATGGGTATTATCGGGTCGGCTGACAAGGGTATGGGAGAGAATGAGGCTGTTGTAGTGGAGGTAGGAGCAGAGGTCGTGACAGCCTCTGTCGCATGATCGTATTTCCTGGCAGAGGAGAAGGTTGTTGTGGTTGAAGTTGTGCTGGTACTGCTCCCTGGCTTCCATCTCGCGACATTTGCGAAAACAGAGAAGACCTTAGAGGAGGATTCGGACGACGAAATCGAGGATCCAGACGACGCTCGGGACTTCAGAGGGATTCGGTAGCCATGAGGGGCCGGGTGGTCCTTTGGAGATTTCGGAGAAGGGTCAGATTGCATCAAGGAGGAGGTGTCATTTGTGAGCAAACGAGCAGCAAGTTTTCGTTCAGCGTATTCGGGAAGGATGTATTGGAAAAGAAGGATCGAAACCTCCGAGAGAAAAATATTTGCGGCTGTTAGTGCTTGCAAGCTGCAAGCTAAATCGAACTAGTGGCCGAATGTTATTGTTTGGGAGTCAAAGCTGGGAAAATTTTGCTTTCTTTGATGAGAAAAGCCAGATGATGCTTGTTTGCAGGGGAGAATGTGCTCGGGGGGTTCTTAGTCAGCAGCCAAACAAAGCAGGTTGCCGGAAGGGATGACGACACGCTAAAAGGGTCAGGCGAGAACAATTAAGTCGCGAAGTTGGTTGATAGGAAGCCGGTGAAGCTGTTGAAGAAGCTGATGGTGATGATGATGGTTGATGGTTGATGATGATGTTGATGTTGGAGAGTGGAGGTTGAGGCTCTGCAGATTAAACGTGGGGGAGCAGGAGCACTGTACTGTATTGTATTGTACTGTAGTCTGGAGGGAGCACTCTCTCTCACGTCACTATCGATATTGGTTATCTCGCGATCTCGAGACTATGCAATTCTTCCAATTCTTCCAATGCTTCAATGCTTCAAAGTCTGATCAATCAGTCAATTAACATATCATATCCACATCAACTCCCTGATCTATGCTTATAGATATGTCTATGAAGCTGTATGAATGTATGTATGTATGTATAGTTATCAATCAGACGATACGTATATCAAAAGGATACTAACGAAGAAAGAGATAAAAGATAAAATGCCCTCTCCAGACCACCCGTCGTGGACCGTCCTCCGGCTTTATACCCCCAGTTATCAGCTCCCAAGCAGGGTTCCATGCCAGTCTGGGCCTTCACAGCTTCAATATTAAATCCTATCTTTGATACCGGGGAAGCAGCCTGCCTGTCCATGTTCGTTCATTGGCTTATCAGACTGTCCCAGCAGACCCAACAGCGTCGGTCGAGGGCAGCTGCATGCGCCAAACCGGGCTGAGGCATTTAATAGGTAATGGTTCCCTCCTTTGTGCGGCCCACAACCACCCATTCTTTTTCTCTATTCGCTCGTCTAATGTTATCGACAGGCCAGGGCTGCAAAAGCCGTTGACGTCCCTCATCCCGGTCGTCTTCGGGAGCTGGGAAAACAAAAAAATGAGAAACAGAATGAACGTACTTAACTTTATGCAAGATGATCGCAACTTTTGCATACTTTTTACTAACACTTTACTCCTATTCTTCTCACGAGAACGTCCTCCAACATTTCATATATACCTCAGCTGGTTTCTTCATATCACTTCCTGTGTCGTTCCAATTCCACTTTCGAACGAAGCAGAGCCAAACGATCGTCCACATGGCCCTTGTTAATTCTCCGAACAGGATAACCGTGCGCCTGATTGGCCACTCGTGCTTCAGCTAACTCTGGGCAGCCTGAAGTCTCAGAATCCAACGTCACTGGCCTAGTCGTAGTCCGGGGTAAGATCACGGGTCCAAACTCATCGGTGCCCTAACATGGCCCTTTCTTTCGCTGATCCCGGATTAACTCGACGTTTCCGACGGAACTCTCATGTTTCTTACTTTAGAATCGAGAGGAACCTGGCTAGTCTGGGACTCTAGCCCCGCTATGGCTTGTGTGGCCTTGATAAGCCGGCTAAGCGACTTACCGACGTCTAGTCCTCTATCTTGCAGAGCTCAATTGGCTTCAAGAGCGCGAGCTCCAGTCAGAACGTCTTGAAGCATCCAGTCTCCTGTTCTCTCATCGAACCGTGCTCTCGATTTCAAACCCTCCAAAGCATATTTGTCCCGCAGCCTGAACGCCGTCTACGTGTTTTCATTTCAATCATCTAATTGAATCAAGTCCGTGCAGCTGGATGAGAACTAACCGTCGCAGTTTCCTATTCCATCAAATTGACTTTTTCACATTTTCAGATCCCCATCGCCGAATGGCTTTTATATCCCTCAAATAAAACCTCGCTTTCACATCCGCCAACCATGATTTTATTCAAATACCGCCCTCTGCGCAACGCAATATCACTCTCCAGCGACATTCTCAATATATCAGAACACCAGGGTTCTCCACTCGATACTACTAGATACGCCATTTCCCACTAACCATTCTTACCAACCTACCCTTTTCTTGCTCGATCCTATTACGTACCTGACAGTACCCCGTTTCTAGAAGAAAGCTTGCACCGATCCGGCTCTCAGAAACCGTCGACCATTAATATCCAATCGATTGGCCTCATGGCATCAGTCCAGGGTGTTTATTCGAGGAAGAAACACCCACCAGCTCCATGGATCCCAGCCGGGAAACCGAACAAGGCCAGACGCTTAATTACGTGCAGATATCAAAAATATCAACCAAGGAGAAAGGAGGGGAAATCCGAGGAATGACCCAATGTTTTGGAGAAGAGCGCACTGCAAGATGACAGATCCAGAATGTCCAGACGAATTGTACCATTATCCACAGGTTAAAACAGACGACAATTATGGATACATGCGTTAACTAACGATGCAGGAAAAGAGACAACAAGGAAGGATGAACGCCCGTGACATGCTAAAAGTACATTGTATCATAGGACTGGAGAGAAAAAATAACGGCCGACGAACATTATGCCCCAGTCACTAAAGGATCATTAATCAATCTAGCCACCCCGGAAAGTAATTTGGAACTGCCCCTGCTACAAGACGCCACACTCAATAAGATCAGATCACCGATAAAACTCCGGTCTCTTGGTATTGACCCCATACTCAGCCACCGCACCACCGAGATCGTCCATGGTCAAAACCATCCTCCCACCTCTTCGTCCGCTTGTAGCGTAACCCCCACCACCTCCAGTCCCACCCAATGCACCCCCCGCGGCGCCGGGAAGAGCTCCACCAGCTGTAAACGCGTTGGCATTGGAGGAGGAAGTCCTGATCCTCGCGTATTGGTACGCGTCGGCAGCAATATCGGCGATAAACTTTTGGGTCGCAAGAGCCAAAAGTCGTTTTATACGGACGTCGGTTGTGTGGAAGCCCGATAGAGATAGGTAATAGTCTGTGACTGCGTCTGGAATCTACATTTGCCACCCAGTTAGTCTCCAAAGTTTTCAAAGGTCTTTGACAGCCTTTAAGGGTATCCCGGGTCTTAAAGGTTGCGATTTATAACCTTTATAAGACGAGAAGAATAACGGTAGGTATAAGAACTTACAATTGGAGCATATTCATCCATCATGCCAAGAAACTCTCGTAGATTCCGCTCCCGTCGCGGAACCCGCAGGTCCATGTCTGCTGGAACACCGCCATTCATGGCAACCCCATTCTCACCAGGTATATTCATCGATACACCATTGGCGTTGGAATTTGTGTTCGCGGCTGTGGTAGCCATAGAACCATCTGTGGCGTTTTGAGGCGCAGAAGATGTCATGTCGACATCCTCGGAGGTGGCGCCGGGAAGGTCAGTGTCAGGATTTGTATCGAAGGAAGTAGCGATAGGTGTCGCCATTTTGATTGTTTGATATGATGAGGTTTAGAGGAGAGGTTTATGATGATATGGAGTAAAAGTAAGGTGGATGACGCGTGATGTTTAGGTTAATAGTGAGATATCGGGGGTGTATATATGGATAGCGTGAGGCGATCGGAGACGCGGTTTGGCAAATATCGACCAGCGACGTATAGAAGGAAGAACGGAGATACAAAGAAAGATCTAAACGGGAACTTTTGGAAGTGATATAACGCCTTTGATGATGATGAGATGGGTATTAGGAACGAGCCTCAGAGCAGCAGATATTGTGATAAGGAGAGATGAGGTTGACAACCGAGATTGGGCAGTTTAGCCGCCAGAACGCGCTTATGGCGCTTAATCTCAAAATGCAACACAGACAACGAGTTGCAAATAGTAACAAACGTAGTGAACAATAGTCCTGACTGGTCTCGTAAACCAGCCTCCACGAAGTGACAAGCCCTGAAAGACAAAAAGGTAGTATACTACCCAGTACCAAATCCGAACGAATAATCATTGCTTATCAAATACGAATTGAGAGCATTATTCGACAGCGCCAGTTCCAGCGGCAATTGGTGGGAGGGCGTAGACGGTCTCCGTGACATGGACAACAGTCGGCGGGTTGACAATCATTGGGTTGGCATAAGCCTTAGGCTTAGGCTGCTCGATGTACGGGACACCATACAGGCCATCTGGAGGGAGCAAGATCTTTCCGTTCTTGGAGGGGACGGTGGACCCGACACTACTACCAACTCCACCTGGACCTGGTGGCTGGTAAGGTTGATTGAGAGGACTTGTATCAATGATACCAGGGAGGAAGGTTGGAACTGGAAGGGAGAGCACCAATGGAACTGTGACGAGAATTGCGGGTATCTTCATTTTCGTAGTGGTTCTATGGAATTATAAGTGAGTGAAGCCTCCAATAAGATCTTTGCTGGCGGGGAAGATTACATACTGATAAAATGGTGGGTTCGCTGTTGTGGATAAAGTTTAGTTTGCAACGGCGCGGATACAGAGGTTCTTTGTGGTGTCGAGGTTTGAAGTTACAATTCCTAGCGTTGAAGAAGTAGATAAGAAGGACAGAATATCTATCCCACATGCACATCTCTGTATGCTACGCCTGCTTTCCGACTAACTTATATCCTCAGCACTTTACAACAACTCAACAATTTCAGTATTTTTAGTTCAGAATTAGTGAGCAATGCGATAAACATCTTGGAGATAGTGTAAGGTTCGGTCGAGAGCTTCGGTATCATAGCTTAGAAGCTTTGAGAAATCGCAACATCATTGGCCGTGCTCTCCAAGGTTTATTCTTCTGTTAGCCAATATCTACATCAATTTAGTCGATAAGAGTGTCATCGTATGTGAACCGGCTATAAGTTCACACAGGCTTTGATACATCACTACAAGTACCTAAAGCTGGTTTCTTTGCATTCACCCTTTCTCGCAGTCTTGTAACCCTTTATCGATGCGCATATGCGGCCTAATTGAATTCACAATACTCACAACACTAGTCGAGTATTCCAGCACAAGAACTAACCAACAGTGCAGAAGCGCTCCGCTCAGCCTCGCCTGCAACAGGCTTCGACCCCTTTTCTTAATCTATTACGGAGTTATCGATTTATTCTGATTCAAATTGCAATATAGGTGGTCGTAGCTACTACCCAGATTTAACTCTTCGATTTTAGGGACCCTTCCGTGTATGGAATATTTTAGAACGCCTGTTCTCGGATCTACCAACCACGCTGCTTGTCTTGGCCTGGCGAGCATATCGTTATCGCACCTACACGGTTTTTTGGGGGGCTGTTATTGCTACTACGGTGAATTTGACAGCTTGTGGGGCTTTATTCGGGTTGCGCATTGATAATGTGTGCTAAATAGAAGAGCTAGAGCCATTCAGAACACCTGTTTTTCGTTTCGCTTGTTCCATGCGCACCCTCATAAGGCACAATCTATGTGGTATATAGACGTCCCGAAATACTGGTATAATCGAGCCGGACCGACCGTATTTCTCATTCAGATCGTACTTACCAATTGGGCTATTCGGTGCGATACACTCGTTTAAGCAACCCATCGCGGCAAACAGTCCACACCGTAGGTACCTAGGCCTATAGGTGGCTAGAATTAAAGTTATCGTACCCGAAACATACTGCAAGCCAAAAATGGTTAAAAGTGGTAGAGATTGAAAGAAGCTTTTCGAGAAACTATCCGCTCTCAATGCAGCGATTTTGCGTAACATACCCGTTGAACCAATTCTAGTCCTATCAGCCTAAGACCGGTTAGCATGTTCGATCCAGCCTACTCTAGTGGGCGTTTCTGAAGCTTATTCCTGTGGCTGCTGTATATTAAGAAGAGGGGTATTACTTGAGTTTCCTGGTTTGTTTTCGTTCGATAATAGAAAAGCTTCCAAGAGGTTTATATATCGTGAGCGCTCGACCGAGCGTACCTCTAGAGGCCTTTCCAAGAGCTCCTTGCTTATACCACAAAAACAACACTCAAAGATGCTCCTATTCGCGCTCGCCACCATACTGGTATTCCTTTCGGCCGCTACTGCCGACCCGTTAACATGGGATGAAGGACCACAAACTCTTCGTATTAGCCCTAAAGATGTCGAATTCTTCGGCTGGAAGTGGGGACTCCTTCGCAACCAAACGATAAACGCATCCCGCGGAAGACTCTGGATTCGAAGGCGGACCGGCATTCTCTGCGATCCTGAAAACAAAGCTCCCTGCACCCAAAAATCCGAGAATGTTACGTTAATCCACGTTTGGCGTACCAACACTCTGACGTTAGATGTCAGTGGCCAGGAACAAAAGATCTATATCGATCCAAAAGGCGCAGCTCGTTATACCCGTCCCAAGTTTAACGAGATACCAGAAGGTTCAATAACTACGGGATGGTACGAAAAATGGTCAACGTACCGTGGATTTGACTTCTTGCACGAGAAAGGTGGCAACTGGATCGCCTGTGCGGCGAAAAAAGGGAAAGGGCCATATCAAGTTTTCTTTGAGTTGGACAAGATTAAGGATGAGAATACGCCATCTAAGTCGAGGAAAGATTGTATTGATATTGAGCTTTCAGGGATTCCATATAGGGGAGAGTTACCAGGCGCCTGGCAGTACTCTTGAATGGATTGCAGAAAACCGGTTTTTTCCCTGTGGAGCTACTTTATTGTGGGGCCTGCTTGCGACCTTCTACATTCTTCTATACATGTCACATACATTTATCTTCCGGAATCCCGCTCGGGAGGGATTAAAATTTTTCCTTGACAAGGGAAGGTTTTACTATCCCCTGTCTCATTCAAGTAAAATCGTGATAAATGTGTCGATATCGGGTGGATTCGGTGGACGAGACGAACTTTACTGATCCACAAACTACTATTTTGCCGTCTTTATCCTACCTGTACTTCAACTTTGACGCAAGCCTTTTCATTTATGAACTCAAAATATGTTCATTGTGGGTCCGGGCCATAAGCCCATTTACGTAGACTATGGTCTAAGCACCTAAATTTGTGAACTTACAAGAGAATGTTCCTAGCATCGATATCCTTGCCGTCAAAGAGCCCGTCGACGCATTCGATATTCAGCCCGGCGAAGCAGATGAGCTCCGTTTCCTAGCCATGCATATTCCCAGCTCCCATTCGGGTCTTGATCGATCAAGTTCCGGTTATATATGTGGGTTGTTGCATAGCCATTCATCCCAACTTTGCTGTAGAATCGTTATAGCTATGATATGCGGAGACCCTGTAATCACTATGCATAAGAACGCCCTAGATCGATTATTAGATTACGGGAAATTCCGAAGTCTTGTAACTCATGACCGATTATTCTAGCTCCTCTAACCGTGCACAACCTAAAAAAACCATTGAAGTAGATCCGGAACCGAATTCGAACTGAAGCACCCTTGATGCCAAGATTTAATATCTGGAACTGAGGTTTTGCGACCATGTGATGCATACTAGCTATAATATAGCTATAACTTGGAATAGGGCAATATTGGAACTTAATCCATAAATGGGGTACCCCGCTGACTGAATCGCGCTATTCAATCAGCGACAATATTATCGGCAAACGTTCTCGGATGCCCTTGCATCTGGGTCATGAGAACCAAGGAACAAAAATTCGGCTACATACTGCATGAAATGTGGAGTTCGAAAACAAACCGCGGCTGTTCCTGGCCTAAAAACCGACGCTAGCCCTAATGAACACCAGCGATCCGCTCCGCAAAAGCCTGTGAAAGTCCGGACCACTGCACTGACCATATTTCGAAATATTTTAGTGATCTTCTCATCGGTCTTTGTCGGCTTCGCGGAACAGGCATAGAAAGCCGTCTATACATCCCTGAACTAATGTTTCATACTTTCTCGTGTGATATCGAAATTTCTGATTCTGTGTTCCTTGCGCCTGAGCGTCATCAGGCAGGCCGGGGTTTCCCCACTTCTTGCTTTATGGATCAAACCCCACACTTGGAACCTGATGACGACTCTGTGCGACCGACCTGCAGAATTTGTGGGGTCTCCACAGTGAGTTTCATCCGAATTTTTTCGTTTCGATAGGATTATAGTCCACATTATAAAGAAAAACTTCAGATGCAGGCACGGGAAAAATGACAAGGGTTTTGGGCGCTCGTAGACGAGCTGATATCACAGATCGAAGCTGATATTATCGACATCACAAAATTTGTAGAAAATCGTTTTTACCCGGCGCGGTTCGAGACTAGTGTATATTGCACTTCAATACCAAATGATCTTCAATGATTTGTGATTTTGACAAAGCAATTTATCTAGAAGGCGGGCGACAGATGGTATAAAAGGCCTGTAGATCGTCCATGCAGGACCAAGAGAAAAAAACTACCATTCATCCAGCCAAGACACATTCATTCTGGTTTGGCTATCTTCCAAGATGAAGTTCCTAGGCAACTTGAAGTTCTTTATCTTTTCGCTGGCATGCCTGTTCAGTTCGGTGCACGCTAGTGTGCTAGGGCGACGGGCGACCCAGGTCAGCTTGAACTCTTACACATACTCGAACAATATATTGTCTGGTTCTATCAACGTAAGTTTTACTTAAAAGCCGCCCCGGAAGCTGGAGCCTGTGCATACAGCTATATATATTGCCCGTAGCTGGAAGTTCTACGACTAACTTTGACCGAATTTAAAACCATCAGATCCAGAACATTGCCTACCAGAAAGTAGTATCTGTCTACTGGGCGCAAGGAAATAACTGGCAGAGTACTCCAATCGCGGCGTCATACTCCTCTGGCCCTGTCAATGGGTATGAAACTTGGGTTTTCTCTGGCACAGCCGTCGGTGCAACGCAGCTGTATATCAAATATGATGTCAGCGGTACCTCGTACGTTTGTTCTTCCCATTTTAGAAATAACTCCTACATTCAACCATGGATCAGTTACTAAGAGCCCTGGACTTCTACAGGTATTACTATCCTGGAAATTATGTTAATGTCCAAGTGACATCTTCAACAACTACGACCAGGACCACTACAACTACTAGTCTTACGACTACAGCGGCGACAACCACTACGTCGACGTCGTCGATTATCTCTACGTTGTCCACTACATTGACTAGCTCTACATTGTCTACTACGTCTTCAGCAGCCACAAGCAGTTCTAGTGTCGCACCCTTCAGCGGAAGTGTATCTCCTTCGCCGATACCATCATTTAGAGCCTCGCCGGTGCCCTACGAAGCACCCGCGACTGCCCCTTCAGGATGTGGAAATTTTAACGGAAAAGATAGTTGCTCCGGGGGTGCTTTCCCTGACTCGTCAGAAAATCGACGGTGGCAGACACCCCCTGATAGCGACCCACAATATGTTTCAACATTCCAATCCTTGGGTAAACTCGTCGGCTATGCAGATATCCAATACAATAGCGCCAGAGACGCCGCTGTCGTGGTCATCAACTGTTTGAGCAAGACAGGCGCTAGCTTGACCTACTATATTAACAATGTCGCACAAACTTCCAACTTAGTCCAGGTTACGACTGCAAACACTGGTGGTCTTAATATCAGGATCACAGATTCGACAGGCGGCTCGTTGACATTGGAAACTCTTTATTTCTTGTGGGAAAATCCTACAGTCTCTGGGGGACTCAGCAACTTCAATAACGGACAAAAGGGTGCCATCGTTGAGCTGTTTGGATGGCCGTGGGAGTATGTTTCAAATATTAGATTCCTTTCCGTTGTTCCGATACTGATGGTTGTATCTTACTAGCGATGTTGCGAAAGAATGTCAATTTTTGAGCAAGGCGGGATACATGGGTGTCAAGATATGGCCTCCACAGGAGCACGTAAGTTAAAACCACGCCACCTGAATTTTTTAGGCTCTGCTAACTCGTGTAGGTTTGGGGATCTAACTATTACGAACCGGATAATCAATTCCGCCCGTAAGTTTTGGCTCTATGGTCGCACTTTTAATAAAAGATCATTCTAGGGTTAACTCATTCATTTGGCTCCAGATGGTACTTTGTCTACCAACCGGTTTCTTACCGCCTCCACTCTCGCTCAGGGACCAGAGAACAGCTCAGAAATATGATCAAGGCTTGTCGTTCCGTTGGCGTTCGTGTATATGCCGACGCTGTTCTTAATCATATGACTGGTAACGGGAATGATATCCAAAATCATCGAAATACAGACTGCAGCACTTATACTGGTCACAATGCCACTGATGGGTCCCCGTACTTCACATCGGGAAACACTTACCTGATCAATCCTTACACTGGAACTCGGCCGGCCCCTGAGTTTCCATCCGTTCCGTATGGGCCTAGCGACTTCCATTGTGATTGCGCCCTAAATAGCTGGACTGATGGAGCTATTATCACTGAATGCTGGCTTGTTGGTAAGACCTTAATTCGTCCCCGTGTAGCTTGGCAAATCTGATGAGGCTAACACATAAACTTGTTTCCCTTCTATGTAGGATTGTTGGATCTCAATACCGAGAAACCATACGTTCAAGATCGTATCGCAACATATCTAACTGACCTGTTGTCCATTGGCTTCAGTGGATTCAGAGTCGATGCCGCCAAACATATCGGTCCATCAAGCATGGCCCAAATCCTTGCTCGCTTTAAGCAAAAGCTTGGGGGTGGCACGCTCCCTGCAGATTGGATCTCCTGGCACGAAGTTATTATGGGCGGAGAAGCGAATCTACTCGCTTGCGGTGGTGGAGAGTGGTCTTGGTATACCAATTTTAATAATAAACTTAGTGCAGTCGGCTTCTCCCAAACCGATATTGATAAGACCAAAATCTGGAGCTCCGATTATCCAAAAGAGCACCCGATTTGTGGATCTTGGATCATACCCTCCACACGGTTTGTCGTTCAAAACGATGACCACGACCAACAGAGGTAAGCGAGGATATTTATTACGAAATCGTACTTCGATTGACCGCTAACATGTTTGTATTAGCCCTGGTTCTTCATCCCGCGATATGCAAGATAAAGGATCGGTTCTCGTTAAATCAAAGGACGTAGCAGCACATAGAGGATTCGAAGTGCAGCTTTTCACCAGAACGGATGGCAACTGGCAAATTCGAAATATCCTATCCAGCTATTTGTTCATGGACAATGGTGCATCTGGATACCCAGATGGTCTTAGCGACTGCTCCTTGTACACCGGGTCTCAGTCTCGAAGTGCGTGCCTCGGAGTACCTTATGACCAGGCGTATGTTGCCAGTGCATGCGGCTACACAATGTCTCAAGGAAAGTATACAAGGGTACATAGAGATCTTTCCATCATCAACGCTATGCGAGGTTGGGTTGGGCTTGGTTCGACTAGTGCTAGCGCTCTCGGAATTTCGGGGTGCACATAAAGCTGATGTTGAAGTGGTATCCGCCAAACAATTTAAGTCCTTTGAAAGGATGTATCTATTTATTGGTGTATATATTTGGATGGTCGTTTCCATGCTGTTGTCTGAATGAGCCTTACGTTATGTTTGGAACAAAATTTATACCAAAAGGTGCTGAGTTAATGGCGAGTTATGTATAAGGAAAATTTTATGGATATTCTGAATTGATACAGATAAGTCCGTTTTAAACTAGTTGCCCAATATCAAGAATGAGCATGCCTTGCAATTAGGAAAATCTACGGAGGACTAGTCCCAACTTGAACGTACGTTAAAACTTCTTAAATACCTGCTTTTTACAAATATAGCCGTTACTATAGCTGCGGTCATGTCAGAGCTGAGACAAGAAAACAGCATCTCTGGCTCGTCAGTCCAAGGAGTAGCTTGCAAGTATCATCCGAGGCTCTGTCGGCTTTGCCCGCCATGGCGCCAGCAAGTACCTCAAAATCCCGACTCGCACGCCAAGGTCAATCGCTATGTGAAAGAGAAGGAGGAAGAAATCAATTACTTAATGGTATCTTCTTTTATCTGAGGTAGTTTGGGGGCAGAAACGCCCCATCCGTCTTTAATGGCCAATTATCCGTCTCCACCCAGTAAGCAACTGTCGGTTATTCAACCAGGCCTTCTCTGAACACGAGATTTAACCTTGAAATTCGCTCGCCAAGTGTTCAGCGAGCTCCTCAGGAGTTCCGAACTGCTGCCAAGAATCTTAGAAATTAACTCCTTCATGCAAGGCTCCGAACCGCTATCTTGCTCCATGCGCTCGCGAGAGCCGGGCGGCCCAACATTGCAGGCCCTCCCACGACTATTGACAAATCTTTCTCCAGGTTATCCAATAATTAACTGGTGCAGAAGTCCGTGGCCATGCAGGATAGAAAGTCAAAGTCACCGCCAAGATCGTCAGCATGAACATAGCTGGTAGTCCCAAAATGCAACAAATATTCTGGATTTCTATGTTGCCGCTCGACACGACGTTCTTTCAAGCATGCAAGTTGCAAATAATAAACGCTAAAATAGATATGGATAAAACTAAAGAAGTTTTCAGGCATTCTTGGCTATTTTGATTGTATCAATCAACTGATCAGTGGACAGGATTGGGAACATCGGGAGCGAAAATGATCAACATCTGCAAGGCACGCGCGCCGCACTCCTCGATGGTTTTTTCTGCAAGAAGATGTATCACCAAAACGACTCGAAACTTTCGAGACCCCGAAGCGATGGATTAATGGACTTTCTGGTGACAAGACTGGGATTAATGGTTTCTTCTAAAAACAAAAAAAGGAATTACGCTTCGAAATTTCGTACCAGCTGTGCAGGTAGTCGAAGGGTCAAATTAATCAGACGATCGATCAATCATGTGTCACCGCCATTATTCGCTCTACAATTCTGCATTTCCTAGTCGGCGATAATGGGCGTCCCACGAACGATCTGTACAGATACGGATTCAGAATTGAGAGACTTTTATATGACCCTAAAACGGTCTACAAGAGGCTATTTAGGCTGATGAAGAAGTATATAAAGAGAGTCTTTGCTCTCCAAGTTGGAATTATTATTCACATCACCCATCGGCAATACCATCCACCAGCTCTTACTTTATCAAATTCTTGATCTTTGAAATTTCGAGACCCAGTCAGCTATCCAAAATGAAGGGAATCTACATCACCATCGCAGCTCTGATTACTGCAGCCCTCGCCGCTCCTCCAGTCGCTAGATCTGAAGCTGCCAACGTCTTTGGAAAGAGGGTCTGCTCTCCTCCAGGCAATTGCCAGCTTATCAGCGGTTGCGAGTACTGCTGCGCCGACAATGTTAGCCCAAATAGCACTAAGTGCCATCTCCACCTCCACGACGGTGAACCCGAGGATTGCACCCTTACCGGTGGCCTTAGTGGCCTTGAATGGCACTGTGATGATGAGCACTAGTCGGCTCTCGCAAGACACCATATGATCCGGTGTATAGAATTAAAATTTCCCGTATGTACTTCTTGATAAGATCGTGAATCGTTTCCAAACGTGGGATCCCGCTAATAGTTATTTTCAGGGTTACTCAAGCCTTAACAAATTCGATCCAATCAAAAATTACATTAGCTTTCAAAATTGTCACAAGGAGAACAATTACGGTGGAATTTAAACATCTTGTTTATAACACATCTTTAAACACTCGTTAAAAGTTAGTTATATTTAAGTATCGTTCTGGCGCTGGAGGATATTGATTATACTATGTCGAAGTAACTACGATAGTATCTTGTATATAAACCACCGGAGCACTATAGCCTAGCTCAATACATTCGTTAATCGCCCTACTAAAATGATCTTATTCTTTTCAAAATCAGCCGTAGCAGTGCATAACTGTGGGACTTAATTAACCGAGAATTGTATAATTTTGGGTAATTCTATGCTATCTTAGCCTCAAGTATACCTTCCCAATAGGTGCTGTTCGTACCAGCTAGATTCTTGCTACGTGAATACCTACCCAGGTACTGCAAGGTACGACGCTGGTACAACGCTCACATGTTAGCCGCCTTAATATAATCTTGCAGATCCAAAATTATACTGCTGATCTTAAAGGTCTTTGGTCTACCTATGATTAAGCTTCTAGCCAGAGTTCCCGACTCGCTAAGAAATCAACCTAAGGCGCGACTAGAAGACATAGAGAAGCCTAGACAAGATACTCAGCAGTTTGGGAAGTTGGTTTACGAAATTATGATAAAATTGACGAACCGGTTTGTCGAACCTCCTTCTTCTCAAGAAGCTGTCTCTCACGGACCCCCCACCTTCCAACTACTATCTATGGTTAAATGAAACAGCACTACAGCTATATAGCAATGTCATCTACATTTGTAATAAACTTGGGTAAGAGCACTATAGGCAGAGCAAAGTATCAGGAAAGCTCTTCCCAAACTGGGAAATAAATCCACCTGATAGCTGTTTATGCAAGGTTCGCGAAAATCAGAGCCTCCACGCACACATGTCATCTCGGCGACCCACTTAATCAAGCATACAGTTTCAAAGATTTGTCAAAATATTCTTGCAATGGCCGCGCCTAGAGTACACACCTGCATAGATTTGGCTTTAACCAGGAAACTTCAGGTCATGCTATTGCTCTCCCCGATAAAAGCCAGCCATTCATGCGTGAGAGAAGAAATAATAGCTCAGGTTAATGTTGCATCCGGTATCATTGGCATGCATCTCGGACGGGAAACGGGTGGGGGGGGGACCTAAAGTTCATTCATTGTGCCTGGCCCTGAATTTTTCTCGTTTTGGTGGGCGATACAGCGGTTCGGACCTTGTTTCTTCAGCTTCCAAGATTCCTTGTGAAGTTTTCCAAGAGTCTTGTGAGAACCTTGGCAGCAGTTCGGAACTGTTAGGGTGAAAGAGCTCCCAGAATGCAAACTTGAGGGGTCCATTAGCACTTGAAAATATTCGAATCTTCTTTATGGGTTACGAGGCCAGAATATTCCGGAATCGCTTTAACGTTCGCAAATCCGTCGCGAAAGTGCAATTAAACACGGTCGCCTACTGTACTGTAGAGGTTCACGGCGTGCAACATCATAGGCTCATCGCGTCGTTACACACATATATGCGACTACCAAGATACCACATTTTCAACACAGTTTCGGCTGGAGCCTAGGTAGTGTGGGCCCTCACCTGAACCAGAAAATTCATTACGTTATAGATGCCAAAAGTGACCAGTTTATGGGTGTGAGCCAACATATCCGGATATATCCATGCAACCTTGGTCCGCATGGACTAAGATCTACGATCGTATGATACTGGTATACCATGCGACTCGCAGTTCAAGCGAAATTTCCACCATCCTAGTAATGCGCTGGAGTCCTATTCCCTGCTTCTTGCCTCTACCTTCCATGTGGCTTACTTCGAGACGAGATGCAGGTTCAATGGCTAGGTTGGGGGCATACTTTTTCCAACTACCCAGCAATCCGGTCCTCTTCTATGAGCCAATAGGACGACGACGGTATTTTGTAAGCAGGTCAGTGAAATGCATCCCCAAGATATATAAAGTGCGAGTACCTATGTCACTCGAGTTCCAGTAGTGTCTGGTCCCCTCACCTCAACCAGTTTGCCTACTCTACCGGTATCTCCATTTTATCGTGCCGCATACTGGAAACTAACTTAGTACGGCAAATATGTTTCTTGTACCTTTGGTTCTGCTCTCGTTGAGCCTAGGCGGAGCGAATGCCATCCCGATGCCGGCCCCTCAGGCGCAGACGACTGACGGCCCCGGAGATGAGTGTACCATCAGAACCACCACGCGCTTGGGAATCGACACTACAGTCGCTAACCTAGCGAGTTTCGTCAGTGACCTGAATGGAAAATATTCCACATCAGGCATTTCCTGGTCAGGAACTCGCATTCCGGTTCATACGAGAACTCTTAGCTATGAGGGCATCGGGCTGGTGACTGCTGTCGCTTATTATGATTCCAATGCTCTGGAATCCGATGGCTACAGGATCGTTAGTAGTATAACTACTATCCCATGCAGCACAGGTCCTACTTTACCCCCTTCTCCAACTGGCTCCAAATGTAGTGCCCACGGTGACCATTGTGAGTATAAAATCTTCGTCTTAACTTCATTATTATGAAATTCGGTCACTAACAAGTTCAGGGCATTGTGAACCTTATCCGTCGACAACTACCACTACTTCCAGCGGGGAATGTACTGCTCATGGTGATCATTGGCACTGCCCTCCCGGAGTTCCAGAACCCACTACACCCCCTCCTCAGCATACCACTACAACAATTGCCACCTGTGAACCCCATGGGGATCACTGGCACTGCCCCCCAGGGGTACCAGAGCCTACTACACCTCCTCCACAACCTACTACCACAACCAGGGGAACGACGACAGTTGCTACTTGTGAACCACATGGGGACCATTGGCATTGTCCTCCAGGTGTGCCAGAACCTACGACGCCACCGCCGCAGCCAACCACAACTAGAACGACTACCATCGGTACCTGCGAGGCACATGGTGACCACTGGCATTGCCCACCAGGGGTCCCGGAACCCACCACCCCTCCGCCTCAACCTACTACTACTACAACCTCAAGAAGGACCACTACAACAGTTGCCACCTGTGAGCCGCATGGGGACCATTGGCATTGCCCGCCTGGTGTGCCGGAGCCCACTACCCCCCCTCCTCAGCAGACTACTAGAACCACGACCAGGACAACTACGAGCAGAACAACCACAGTTGGTACCTGCGAACCGCATGGTGATCATTGGCATTGCCCACCCGGGGTACCTGAACCTACCACACCGCCACCACAGCCTACCACAACTAGAAAGACAACCACCACCGCTCCCGCTGCCACTTGTGAGCCACACGGGGATCATTGGCACTGTCCACCTGGCGTCCCTGAGCCCACGACGCCACCGCCACAATCAACAACATCTAGAAGAACCACTACCCCTGTAGCCACTTGTGAGCCACACGGAGACCACTGGCATTGCCCACCCGGCGTCCCAGAGCCTTCCACTCCACCAGCTCAATCAACAACGGTTAAAAGGACCACTACCCCGGCCGCTGCTACCTGTGAGCCTCATGGTGATCACTGGCATTGTCCACCTGGTGTTCCTGAACCCACAACCCCTCCTGGCGGACATGAACCCAATCCCACAAATTCGGCTGGTGAATGTGAAGCTCACGGAGATCACTGGCATTGTCCACCAGGTGTGCCCGAGCCGACAACTCCTCCTGGGGGACATCAGCCGCCGGCTCCGAGCTCGAGTGGGAATGTAGGTGAGTGTGAGGCCCATGGGGATCACTGGCACTGCCCTCCTGGTGTGCCTGAACCAACAACCCCTCCCGGCGGAAGCCACCCTGAACCTTCAAATACAGGTGGAAGCGGAAATGGAGAGTGTGAAGCTCATGGCGACCACTGGCATTGTCCTCCCGGCGTCCCAGAACCTACTAGTCCTCCAAACTCTCAACCCGAACCTACCAATGGCCCAACGCCAACCGGTGAATGTGAGGCTCATGGAGACCATTGGCATTGCCCACCTGGTGTTCCGGAACCAACTTTCGCACCTAGCCAACCTCCTACCGCTCCATCTCCAGTTGTAACAGGAGGTGAATGTGAGGCACACGGAGATCACTGGCACTGTCCACCAGGTGTACCCGAACCCACCACCCCACCCCCAACTGGTGGGGATACCGATCACCCTACTCCAACAACCCCGGTTCCTCAAGAATGCGAAGCGCACGGGGATCATTGGCATTGCCCTCCCGGGGTTCCAGAGCCCACTTCCCCACCTCCGCCTACGCCCACTGGTGATGAAAATGAGAGTCCAGGTGAATGTGAGGCACATGGGGATCATTGGCATTGTCCCTCGGGCGTCCCAGAGCCTACATATGCTCCAACCGAAACCATTGTCCCCCCTCCTCAGTATACCGGTGGTGCAACTGGTTTATTCTCGTTTTCGAACAAAAAGGCAGTCGTAGGCGCCGTTGCTGCTAATATTATTCTCTTGGTTTTGTTCCCCTTTGCATGAGTGTATAGTGACATTTATGTGAGGGTACAAGTTAATTTCTTAATGTTAATGTATCGGTCATGTATACGAGCAGTTCTCTGTATTTCAAGTTGCGGAAGTCAATCTGATTGCGAATAAGAGCTATGTCGCGACGAATTTGGAAATTTAATTTATAAGCTTTTCGTATATTTTCATCCCTCTACCAGTTGTATACGTAGCGCAGCGTCGTACAGTTTCGTACAATGACATATCCTTCTAAATACCAAACCTACTGTCAACTGGACGAATAAAGGGGAAAATATTTAGAGGGAATCCTTATTTCGGCACTAAATATCCTAACTCCGGTGCTTGAGGGAGCTCCAGCCATTTTAAGGATCGTAAATGTAAGTAACTGCCGCCTGCAGCTGCTGACCGGACGTCCGCGGACTCAAACAGTCAAAAAAATCCAACGTTCGTTGTGTGTTGCGAGCCATTCCGCCCTGTGTAACATTCCAATGTGTGTTGTCGACATCGGCGCCTCGAAGAGCTTCAACGCCGTTGACGACCCAGTTGTTAGGAGGAGTCAGTCCGGCAGCAACCTCGAAATCTCGTGTCTGGTTTCTCTATGGATGGCTTCAACCCCACCCTCCTCAGTTATCCTCACCTCCATCAACCGACTTCATCACCACATTCGACTACGCGCTATTAATATCACCACGGCGTATCGATCATCCGCCAAACCTTCAAAAATGAACCTTCAACTGCTGATCGGTTGTGTCGTTTTCTCCCTTCTTTCAGTAATCGCGGGAAGTCTCCCCGTCAAGCAATGGCCAACAGCTCCTAATCGCCAACCCCACTGGACTGGCCTTCATTACTCCACCCTGGCCTATCGACCCACCAAATCACCTACCTTGACTGCTGAGTACGAGAAATTCCTAAAGGCAAAGGTGTCTGGCGAACTTCATCCACGGGCCACTTTTCGCCCTGACTCTTGGTCCCAGTATAACTACCGTCTCGAGAAACGCGAGATGGAGCCTGGGAATCCCAAGCAGATTGGGTACCCTCCTCTCAAAACGTTGGAACTCGTCCTTGCTCAGGAAAATAAGACTGTCTGCAATGTTTCCGAGACACCAAACAATTACTGTCCTAAAACCTCCCAACAGCTTGCAGACGAGCTTCGTGAAGCTCGTCGTGGCTTGTTCGCTGGAACTACTCTCGCTGTCATCTTCGGAGTCGGTATGGCAATCATCTACTTCTTAAGCTACAACTTTTTCAAGTACTTCGACTACAAGGAGCGATGGCACATAGAACGTGCTAGACTAAAGACGGTCAGGAAAGTCAACCGCGCACTTGTCAAAACCGGTGCTGATGTCCCGTTCCCCGAAAACGTCGACCAATGGCTCCTTGATCACCCACCAAGCCGATTCTGGGGCTCCATTTTCGAAAGCGAGTCCTTTATTGCTCTTCTCTACTTTATCGAACACCGCACTGCACTCAACGGGAAGTTCACTGACGTGATGAAACGTCCAAAACTCGGTGACGAAGCTTCCGGAATCCCTCTCAATAGTCCTCGAGCACGCCGTAGGTACCGTCACGGTAGACAACCTGTCTCTATCCCCGTTGATCCCATAGAAGTCCGCTCTAGTTTTGAAATGGCGCTTCCACCTCCTATTCCCTGCTTCTACCGTCGCGGGCGCCCAAATGGTATGGCTGCTATGAACGCCTTGCAAATTCTACTCGGGGGCCTCAACTACTTCCAAACAAACGTTGCAAACTCCTACGCCAACGAACCCCAAGACCCAGGCAAGAAATCCTACCAAATGCCTAGTGGGTTTGGTGAATCTCCATGGGCTCCTGAGGAAGATGATAAGGGTTCCGGCCCGAGTTCTTAGGAAAATGCTTCTGGCCTGTGGACTCGCTACGCGGAGGAACAATGTTGAATGATCGACCTTGAGTCCGTCTATTCGAAAGATTTATTGTTACCGAACGACGAACGACTACCTGATTGCGAGCATTAGAGGTCTTTAGGACTTACACATCTGGTGGACAATTTTTATTTCATGTATTTATTGAGGATACCCACTATATTATCATTTAGAATTTCTCCTTCTTCCTCCCCTTCATCCTTCTCCCGCCTTTGTTCTGTCGCGCTGTTTTCTTCCCGGCGTTATCCTTTGTACATACATTGCATTGAGCCTCCTGTGGGTGTTCTGAATTTCGGAGTCATGGGTGTACTGGATCTCATTTTTTTGTTTACAGGGTTCAAACTGCATATTATCTCTACTTCCCTGCTTATACTCACCCCTAAGCTTACGAAGCCTCCCACAGAAAGCAACTTTTCAATCAAAGACTATTTAAATTCTTGTATATCCCAAGATCCCGAAAACAAGGTTCCACGGCACAAAGCTCTACACCCGTCGAAAAAAGCAGCAACAAAACGACCCACTGGCTGCCGATCCAACGTCGACCTAAGACCTTGGAAAATGCTTGTTCCGACTCGGATGGAGAAGCGGTGGGTCTATTTCGATTTCAATTGGCAAAACTGGGTCGCGCACACCTCCACCCATGGAGTGGGGGGTTTAATACCGACAAGCGGCCTGTGCTGACGTATGTGCCTAGCTAGAGCTAGACGGCTCGGTCGAAGAGCCGAATTCTGGTATTGACGTCCGAAACGATCATATGAACGATTCCTGATGAAAAGGTGAAGCTTATGATGTGAATGATATGATTGTTCGAACACTTCATTTTACGGTCCGATATCGGACAGCCCTGATGATTTTTGGGCATGATGTTTCTCGAGAACTCGAGTATACATTCGAATGTAAAGTGACCGTCACGCAACGAGGCTGACATTCGCGCGATAAACTTATGTAATTACCATGATTTTAGATCGGTAAGAAGAGCTCTGGCGTAGAGGACTCCACCGCCCGATTAGGAAATTTCGAGGGAAAAAATACTGTAAAATATTTTATCTGATCACGCAGGGACGGGAATAGAGTTATCAGATTTTTTTTCTTCTTTATTCAATTTGTTTCGCTAAAGTTGCAACCTGGTTCTTTCGGGGCGTCGGTACACACCGGTCGGAGCATATGGCAGCTCGATGAGCTTGATTCTTGGGTTCTGTTTTTTCGGCTCGGGTGCTCGACGCCAGCTTATTAGTACAATTCATATCGATTTGATGTCGATGTGTCGCGAGTGTAAATTTGATTCATAGGAATGGCATTGGCAATTCGAGAAATACTTTTCATAGGGCTGGTCATTATCTAGATGTTTTCCATCGAGTTTACCGCTGGTTTAGAGCCGACAGTTCGTACTGGCTCCAAAGCCCTGCGAATTTCGTTCGCATGAAGCAGGTGCCTCGGTCGTCGGCCCACCCACACCTTGCGGATCTGATAAGATCACCCTAGTATACCACACCCCCAACACGCGAATCCCCATGTACGATGAGCGCAATATCGGTAGCCGGTATCAAAGCTAGTCTAGTCATGTTTTCTGTCAAAGTTTGGGATGTGGGAAGAAGAATGTGCCGACGCGGAAGTGGTACAGGCCTCGTCCATGGCTTTCAGTCTTTGTGCAAGGTGGAGAAGAATGATCAGCGTAGGCTAGGAGGAAGTATTTAAACCCGAGTCCTTGGTCTTTGCATGGCAGGATTTTTGTAGGAAGCTTGAAAGCCGCATTGCACTTTTATCTATACTCTACTTTAGTTATGAAGTGGTATAACAATCCAATTGTCAATCCGTTCTACCGCGACGAGCGGGACGAAGCGCCAGAACCGATCGCGAAAACAGTTCAAGCAAAGGAGAAAATCTCTCCGCGGTCGACAGTTCAGGAAGAAAATGTTCAACCCACTGCGCAGGACGATCCCGAAAAGGGCTCTGTGCCGCGGTATACTTCAGATAGCGTAGAAGATCTGAATACCTCGGACTTACAGTTCGGAATCAAGAAAGTAGAGGCGATTGCGACAATTTGGTCGAAGAAGGAGTTGTATCTTCTCTATGCTTGGTAGGTATCGGTAATGTCCCTATAGGCTCTAAAATTTGAGGCTTCAGACTGACAAGGTGCTGGTTAGGATATGGCTGATGTACTGCATCCTATCGCTTCAGAATCAGTCTGCATTCTCTCTACTCCCGTACGCCTATAGTTCTTTCAATAGCCACAGCTTGATCTCTACTTCTGCTGTTGTCGCTTCAATAGTTGGAGGAGTTCTACGCCTTCCGATTGGTAAACTCATCGATATCTGGGGCCGCGCCGAAGGATTCGTTATCTTCGCAGTCTTCTTCTTGCTCGGGCTTGTTCTTCTCGCGGCCACAGACGGGGTAGCAACGTATGCCGCTGCTTATGTATTCTTTCAAGTGGGCTATACGGGTATCTCTTATATTATGGCTGTCTTTGTGGCGGATACGACAAGATTGAGGAATCGAGGGTTGATGTTTGCATATACTTCGTCGCCGTATATTATGACGACGTTTTTGGCGCCGAAGCTGGTGCAGGCGTGGTTGGATCATTCGACTTGGAGATGGGTATGTATCGCCCAATTCTTCATTTGAACTACTTTTTGACGTTGATAACTAGGGATTTGGTGTGTTTTGCATTATCTTGCCGTTTATTTTTGCACCCTTCGTTGCCCTATTGTTTGTGAAGCAAAACCAGGCAGTGAAGACCGGTCTGTTAAGGACGGAGAAGAGCGATAGGACTTTGGTCCAGAGTTTGAAGCATTATGCTATCGAATTTGATGGTATGGTAATACACCTTCCTATGCATAAATATTTGCTAACAGTTTCCTCCAGCTCTGGGAATGTTGATCCTCATGGCCGGATTTGTTCTTTTTCTCTTGCCGTTTAACCTCGCAGGTTCTCTCCCCGAGTCATGGAGGCGTAGCGATATAATCGCGATGATAGTGGTCGGGTTTGTTCTCTTGGTTATCTTCCCGTTTTATGAGAGGTTTTGGGCTCCAAAATCCTTCATTCCATGGGCCCTACTTCGCGACAGAACGATATTTGGTTGCTGTTTGACGATTGGCAGTTTGTTCTTCGGATTTTACTGCTGGGATCTGTATTTCAGTTCCTTTTTGCAGGTAGTATTCAATCTGGACGTCACGCAGGCTGGATATGTTGGGAATATTTACAGCATCGGTTCGACATTCTGGGCTCTTGTCGTTGGATAGTAAGTCGAATGATCTTCGATCATGTCAATTGCTGAAGCTGACCGGTCTTATCTTCGTATAGCCTTATCCGCGAGACAAATCGATACAAATGGCTTGGAATTCTGTTCCTCCCTGTCCATATTCTCGGTGCAGGCCTGATGATACATTTCCGCCAACCCTGGCAATCAATTGGCTTTATTATCATGTGCCAGATTTTTATTGCGTTTGCCGGCGGTACCCTCGTCCTCTGCCACGAGATTGCTGCCCTTGCGGTCGGTACACACGCCGATGTCGCCATGATTCTTGCCTTGCTATACTTAGCTTCAGCAATCGGTGGAGCAATGGGAAGCTCTGTTAGCGGCGCAATATGGCAGAATACTTTCCCAGAACTGCTCTTTGAGGCATTACCAACAGACCTGAAGGGTGAAGTGGCCAACATCGTGTACAGCCTTCCGACGCAACTGAGTTACCCTCCTGGAAGCCCTGGACGGAATGCAATCGTGTATGCATATGGAGTGGCACAGCAGAGGATGTGTATTGCGGCGACGGCTATGGCAGCGGTAACTTGGATTGGGGTGTGGATGTGGCGAGATATTCGGTTGGACAATAAGAAACAGGTGAAGGGGACGGTTCTGTAGATAATTGCTCGCCCACTCTTGGATGTTTGTGTAAATGAAACAACTGATGCTAGAGAAGAGTCCCTCTCTTTCTATTCGCGTGCTTTGCCATCATCGTGCATTCTTGTCGTCGTGATGTTGCTATTTCAGGCAGCCGGTGTTTTGGAATGTGCAGAAGAGTGTTTGTGTTGGTGTGTTGTCCTGTTTGTCTTGTTGTGGAAGTCGCGCGTTGCGGCGTCCCAGCGCGGAAACTGGGTGTGGTGGCCAATCGTTGGCTTCGCCTCCTTTTGAGGATTTCCCTCGCTCTTCTTCCTTCTGTCTTCCTTCTTCCTCCATCAACCTCAACCTCAACCTCAACCTCCTCCATCATCGTCTTCCAACCAACGAACACAACTTCCAAGGCATCTCTCCGTGCCTAAACCTAAACCTCTCTGTCTTTGTCTTCATCTTCCATCCTCGGAACCCTCGATTTCCCGCTCTGCTATCCTCTCGAGCCAGCCTCGAAAATCTCATCGCGATCACGCGCCTCTGACTGAATCCTCAAAACAAAGAATTGTAATAACATCCCACCCCGTCCATTTGCTCCTCAAACCTATTACCTTGCTATCCTTCGCCTTTTCGGCTGTCATCAATACCTCCAAGTCTTCGACTGCCTCCGATATCATCCTAACTCTCATCATCTCAAAAGTATCATCCTAACTCAACAACCACTAAAAATGGGCTCCAACCTCGATCGTTCTCTTGACGAGATCCTCAAGGACAAGAAGGAGGGTGCTCGACGAAACGCCAAGAAGGCTGGGCCTGTTGGTGGAATTCGTAAGCGTTCTGCCCGTATTGAGCAGAACAAGAAGAAGGCTGCGGCTGTCGCACCCACTGGTCCAGCCAAAAAAGCAGACAACAAGAAGGAAGGAAACGACACCAAGATCCAAGTTTCCAATCTCGTAAGTTCCTAGATTCACATGACCTATTCGAAGACAGTTAGCTAACGCTTGTTTGCTAGCCTCTTGATGTCAACGAAAGCATGCTTCGTGTAAGTTCTTGAACGCCAAACTGCGCGTCAGCTTTTACAGCACCAATTTTTTCACCATACATACACACACATCCGTACTTGACCGACGCGACGTTGCTATTGGGATGACTCATATTTCGAATATCTTCGATTTACCTTTGGTTTATCCGGAAAGAACATGTACTTCTATGGAAATGGTGTCCTTGTAGACGCGTTTTCCGCCTGAAGGGATGTTAGGAAGCCGTGCCAACTGCCCGACACTGTTATGAGGGCGAATGTGGGGTGATTCTTATGGGCAGGCAAATACGGCAGTATATTGGTACAATAAGGCTTCATGTTCGGATATCCTCTGCATGCAGGCGAGGTTTCCGCAACACTTGCGCTATATCTTTGACACGATAGGCTAGGCTCTACCGCATTGGTTGGTTGGAACAGTGGGTTTAGAGAATGCCATGATGCAAGTCACCTTCGTCTTTCTACGAGGCAGGCTATAGCTCGTTTGGTGCTGGATCTCCAGGTGTGACACAACAAGGATGGGATATCCAGCTATCTTGGCTTGCGGGTGCATGGAGGGCCAGCTGATAGTCGTGGATCTCATCGTGTCTTGGCTTTGTTGACGATTGGCAACCGTCCCAATAATGTTCTCGAAAGGTATGTACGCACCCCTTCCTAACAGCCAGGGCTTTTAACTAACATACTTCTAGTTCTCTGCGATCAGTCGATAACGTTCTTGACAAATATGGCCATGACTTACACATATGCCGCCTTGGAACCGCGCTGACTTGCCACCAAGGCCTTTATGGCCTTAAATCCTTCGACCTCGCACTGCTGACGTTTTATGACCTGGACCAAATTTTCTGTCGATTTTCTCTGGAACTATGATACCACATGCATCTCGTCGTTCATCTACAGTCAACTTTCATATGCGGCAACGCGATTCTGACATGGTCAACATTTTATGGAAGCAATATCTGACAGTACCATTCTGGTTCATCTTTTACGGATATATAGGAGTATTTCACGAACGTTGTCGGTGCTATAAAGAAATGCAATTTGGTCTACAAGGCCAATGGACAAAGTGCCGGTATCGCCACCATTGAGTTCAACAAGCCCGGTCACGCCAACATTGCCTTCGACAAGTTCAACGGACGTCTCGTTGATAACCGCCCTATGAAGGTTAGAATATTTCTCTATGCCCTGTATCTAAGCCTCCCCACTAACGTTTCGGTAGGTGGAGATCATCGTCGACCCCACTAAGGTCGCATTCGCAGATCGCATCAGTGGCCCAGCAAAGCCAGCACCAAAGGCTGCCCCGAAGCCAGCTGCTAACAAACCAAAGCCAGTTACTGCTGGTGGTCGTGCTAACGGAGCCGGTGGCCGAAACCCTCGCGGTGGCCGTGGAGGTCGCGGAGGTCGCAAAGGTGCCAGCGGCTCAGGAGTCAAGAGGACTACTAAGACCGTTGAGGAGCTCGACCAGGAGATGGCGGATTACTACAAGGGATCTGAAAACGCCGCCCCTGCCACAGCACCTCAAGTCGACGCTGCTGTTATGGAGGATCTCGTAAGTCACCCAGTTTCCTCCACTTTCCCTGATCCTAACTTGACTACTTGGTCATGAAGAATACAACATCAACAATGCAGCCCGAAAAGGGTCCTGCCGTTCTATGGGGAATCATCAACTAATACGTAAACCATCATTTTTAGTGAACGATTTAAATGCCGCAGAATATGCATAGACTTTTCTTTTTCTGACTGACCTACGTATCACGTTTTAATATGAAGGAGGAATGGACATGGGTTTTGTTATGCGATACTGTCTTTCTTTGCACCTTGATTATGTCATACGCCCTCGACTATACACGTCTCCACCTCGGACTCAAAATTCTGCGGTGGCCAAATACTATTCTTGCACATACTTAAACCAGATCTTTCTTCATCGCTTTTCGCTCTTTCATTCTCAAAACGCTTTCAGATCTTGTCAATGCTTCAGTTGTCTTCCAAGCTAGTTAACATGAAATTATAAAAAACGGAGTTTGCGGTGGAAAGTTGTCAGACTGCAATTTTGATCCTTACTGGATCCTGTAACTATATTGTAACGAAACCGAATACATGCCTGCAATTGATGCATAAACCTGGAAGGTTAGATGGTCTTCTTGCGATTAGATCTTCCTCTGAAAGCCCTTAGTTGTAGAGTTCTTTCAATTAGCATCTCGACATCCATAGTTGAAAAACTTGACCTCCGGAACTGTGGGCNCCCCCGGGTAATGTTATTACCTTCGCTGTCGTCCACCGAATTTATCGCTTGATGCGTCGATGTTATATCCTGATCTAGAATCCTCTCCAAGCTAACCAAGTCTGATTCCTCCAGCCCGACACGATTCTTGCACGCATATCCTCTCCAAGACTCTCGTGGCTCCTTTCCCCTTCCATATATTCACGCTCTTGCTTTCCTTTGTAATCCCCCAAGCGTAATTTCCAACTATAAAGCCTAAGCTCCTCCGCCTCCGATCCTAAACCTCTTTCTCTTCTACATCATCCTTCATAGCCTTAGGCCTAGGCGCCTGTCTCTTTAGACTGCATACCTTGGACCAGAGACCGCCCCTTTCAAATGGCGGTCCTTTCGCCATATGCCCACTAGCTTCCGCTCTATACCATCATGACTACCTAATGAAATTTCTTCGGCTTAGTGCCGATTTACACTCTAGCCCCCTGGCTTTTTATCTCTTCACACGAGCATACATTACACGATGATCTACGATGCTTCATCATCAACCCTATAGATAACTAACCTCTAGACTAATCCAGAGGAACGGTTCTGGGAAGAAATTTTCAACACCATGGTTCTTACAATATATCTCCGGTGAGATACAACTATTACCTATAAACAAACCCATGGCGCCGGCTGATGAGGATTTTATTTTAAATTTTCAGAGGGGAGATTCGACTGTCTCATGATCAACATCGATTAACTAGGCGATGTTTCCTACAAAAATAAATAACCGCAAATTTGCAAACCGGTAGATTACCGCAAAGTATGCCGATATAGCATAAAGCGCACATCTACGGCGTACGCTCCATATTCTTTCTTGGTGCTTCCTACAGTATTAGTATTCATGATAACTAATTAGAAAGGTTCACGAAATCGGTTGGACATAGAAGGCGAGCTTGGGAGTACTCTGGGTATGTGCCTAGGGATCGAGAGTAAAGAGTCATATATATGCATAGGTCGAGATGCCTATATCAGTGGCTTAGTTTTGTTACAAAATATCTCATACAGAAGGCGTTCTTAGGTGTCATAGACTACCTACGGAAGGAGAATTACGATACTAAACGCTTTAAGAATGATATCTAATGGTCGGTAAATTTCGGAAAAGAACCCAGCAAGTGGGCCAGTGTCCCGAAATACAGCTGTCGTTATTATGTTCACGCGATCCGCGCACTTAATGGATATTATCCAAGGTGGCGGTGCCGCATGGCGTACCCATTCTTCATGCACATACAGATCTGCAGAGCGAACTTACCAATTATATCATCGAAAATCATCTATTAGTCAAATGTTTTGAGGACAAGTCGACCGCAATGACATGCATATTTCAGATCTACGAACGAGAGAATTGCACCGAACGACCCCAGATATCATTGCAGACACCTCATAGCTTTCTTATGCCTATATGCAGGTATTCGGCGCACTGGGCTGCCCGGGGTTGTTGTCCCCGCGATGAGTACGTAGTGGCACAGGCTCGTGTCCAATTCACGGAACATTTAAGAGTGGAAGTGGCTTGCCTATGGAATTGATCGCTTGGGAAGAGGCCAATCTCATGGGATCGAGAGAATTTGGACGTGAGAGACATCAGAACAGAAACCCCGTAAAGCTTATGTTTAACAACATCAACGACGAAGAAAGGAAAAAATATATCCATCAACATCACCACACTTCGAATTCATGTCTTATATCTAGAATCCTCTAACTTACAATGCTACGTCCACCTACCTACGTATACGAGCGAATTTTTCTTCACTATATCAGTTAGACGCCTTTGGCGAAGAATCATGATAGTCCTTGACTTTAACCTTCCTCATAACTCGGAGCGACATCATTACGAAAATATACCGATATCCTCTTCAGCATGATACCACATGATTATTCCCAATATGCGCCGGTACACTCTCGGGTATGGTGTGTCACAAACAGTAAACCCAAATATGCGCATATGCATCGACATACTCTCAAATGTCTAGAAATAATACTTCTCATGAGAGGCCCCTCACACTGGGTGAAACGAGAGCTAGTTAAACTACACGTGCACGATTGGTGCCGAAATATCTTGGCCCCTTATATACCTAAATACCAACGTTACTCGGCTTCAAAAACCCTAAGGTATGATTCACACGACTGCAACCTTTAGAACATGCAGCGTGTCGATGGACAATCCGGATATCCCACTTGTTTTCACAATGGTGCCCTATAGGTATATGTTGATCAGCTCAACTAATGTCTCTATAAACCAACAATTAATGGATCAGGCCTGCAAGTTTGATATAGCTTCGAGACACTCAAAATGCCTAGCTGACCCCCGAATATCACTATCAACAGAACTAAGTCAAAATATTATCAGCCATACAGATCATCCGGATGACCGGTTAAGGAGGGTATTTGATTTAATTAATGGCATCATTGTAATACACAGCTCATGCAAACAGCTCTCCATGGGAGCTTGGCACAGACATTACATCCTTCATGGGAGACTAGCGCCGTTTGGCTTCGTTCAACAAGACTTGGGTATGGTCAGAAGGCCTTAAAGAAAGGGGCAATCACGATTATGATATCATAGCGATTATTTTGTGGGTGGCGTATACGCGTATAACTCTGTGCTTCTGAATTAAGATCTTGCGTCTGCCGCGGCGTAGCTGGTGGGGATTGAGAGATCCTGAACACGTGTACACGAGGATCCTGAATGTAGTAGATGCCTTGTGCGGGTTATGCTTTTCCTCAGCGGTAGTCGGTTGAGCCTTTTCATACTTGTGTTCATGTCTATATCTGTACAGTATATATCTGAGGACCAGGGAAGCTCAATGCCACAAATAGTATTTGCTCCTAAACGATAGCCTCTAAATTCGGACACAATATTGTAGTCATTCATTTATAATTTAGTTTAATGGTCAATTTATAACTTATACAATCTACGATAGATATCCTTCGTCTTTGGTCCGAGCCGGAAAATTAAAGCCATACGTTTATACCGAATCAAAAACCTATAATCAGATGTCCTGACTTGACACAGTTTGGTGAAAACCGCTAATGCAATAGCAATATCATTGAGGATGCTGAAAGGTGTACAAGAAGACTTTGCCATTCAAACTTAGTTTTCCACCGGCCACCTAGCTCAAGGGTTCTATTTCAGTAGCCGGCAGGCGAGACCTCATGAAACGAGGCTGGACTGAACGAGTGAATATATGAAACCATACTGCCCGGTCGAATGTATTAATATTGCGGCAATAAAATCCTAATTCTTCGGGAGGAAGTTACATGTTAGCTGGACCTAGAGTAAGGAACAAGTGGTTCTTGACCCTTCGTGGATTCCATTAGGTATATAGGTTTCCCCATTTAACATTAAACAATCTTCTAATTAACGCTAGGACCAACTCCAATATACATCGCAATTCCTACGCACAGGAGTCTTGGGCCTCTTGGGTGAATATTAGTGGCAAACTAAGGCTTAGTAGTTCTCGGAAGCTCCTCAGTCCAGTTTCGAAACTGCCTTCTTGTGCCCAAATGTATCGAGTATACCAAAGAAAGGACCTTAAGAACGAAACCTTGAGACCTTTGGAGGTGGCAAGTATCTAGTTGAAACGTTTGGAACAAATTGCAGCAGGTTTTGAAGGGGCTGATATACCTAATGTTGTTCCGGTCCGCAAAGCGGCGTTGATATGGGCTTTTTGGATGCTATGTTTCTGGCACAGTATACTATAGCTATCGGAGTCTAACACAGCTCAGCTGGTCTCGTACACTCGGCTGATTTTGAAATTTGGCTGAAGGAGCCAACATTTCTGCTTTTCGAACAAACATCGGGTATGAAACGCTTTTCAGACGACTGCACAGTACACTACGTTTGTGCGGGGCTAATGTGTGTTACTATGGACTGTTGTTAGTGGCATGTTCATTCCCCTTCGTGACTTTGATGCAAGATACCTTCTACTAACGAAGGCGTGTGAGGCCTAGAACCTTTCATAACTGAGCTCATGAGACTGGCGCAGTAATTAGGAAAACAGAGGGTCGAAATCGTTTCACAGCGAAGTATATGACCATGGAAACGTTCGAAACAGGCGTTATAACATTACTGTGACATGCCGCACTTTTGCATGCATCGACCGCGCCTGTCATATAGATTATAGTTAGCTCATTTGCAAAGATGCCTATGGCTCTAAGCTATGGACGTATGGAATAGCCGGGATTCTAATACTACAACGTTGGAACTTTGGAAACTCAACTTTGAGGCTTTGAATTCATGAATTAGAACCAGCTAATTGCCTGTGTAGAAGGGTCTCGATTCTGGAATTCTCGTCGGCTGTGTTAAACGGTATGGCTCGTGCCGAAGGAACTTCAGATGTACCTAGCTTTGCCTAACAATGCTGAAAGTGTGTTTGGGCGGTGATTTGGGTGCCTCTAACAGAGAGAACTTTGTATGTTCCTATGCCTATGTACGCTATAGGAACGAATTCGAATAGAGTTGTTTCAACGAGTTTATGCCAGTGGAGCCGATGCACTACCACTTTGAAGCTTTGGTGTATTCACTATTCTTAGAACCTGCATCAAATAAAGGATTTTGATCAAGATACTAGTCGGGAACGTCCGGGACTTGAACCGGGGCAGTTCTACATCTAGTTTTGGGATTCGGAGGGAGGTTGTGGTATATATAGAGAGCATGTCTCTTCACCCTGGTTTCTGCTGGAAGTATCAACGACTCAGTTCCTAAAACATTACACACTCTTTTATTCCACACGGTACCTAGTTTTGTCGTATTCCATTCTTCTACTTATTTGCTCAAAATACTTTTGTTTCTTTACCACCCATTTAGTCCTGTAAACCAGCCTCAACGAAACGGAATACTTCGTACCACTCTTGCTGGTGGCTTGAAGGCCATCAGGGCGCCCTAGCAGACCGCTGAGCCTATCTAGAGGCCGAAATGCTATTCTCAAAATTGTCAGTGGCCGCTATTGCGGTCCTGGCAACAGAAGCTCTAGCTAGAGGTGTCGGAAGGCATGCTCGACGTTCGGCTACTGGTAGTGATAAAGACAAGGTAAGCGCCACCTCAGCTGGTCCGTGCCATTCGGATTTGCTATATTGCAACTTTATGTATAATTCTTTGCTCTGGTTCTCAAAAAAGCGATCAACAGAAAAGTACGTATTAATGTTTTCGTAGTTAACGGCGATGGTGGGCGATGCCATGTCCTTCACCACCACCTCAGGCGGCGGGGATTTTATTGTTGAGACCACTTCAACTATGTCTGCCGGCGAAACTGATGGCCTAGAGAGCTATGTCGGGACAGCTACGGATAAGAGTGCTGATTATGAAAGTGCCACTGAGACCTCCAAAGCGCACTCTCAAACTGCGACACATATAAGCTCCAGCTCCAAGGCTGATAGTACCGCTACCACAGAAAATATGGATTATGACAATACCACTATCACGAAGCAGACGAACTCTGCCGGCACTAGTACCGCGAAGTCTACGAGTCACTATACTGCCACTCCTACTGAGGATACGTGGTATGATGATGATGGTGATGCTACTACCACTACGAATCGTATGAGCCCTACTACTACTAGCCGTGCGGAACCTACTGAAACTGATGATGAGGGAGAGTGGGGCGATGATCCTAAGAGCACTACTACGAATGCTATGGGCTACGTTATTACTACTACTATGGAAATAACAGTGGAAGCAACCCAGGGGGTATGTACAGCGACTTTTGTTTATGGCGGAATACACTAAATATCTCAAGAATTGGGAGCTAATGCCACCGCCTTACTTATTGCAGTCTACGACAATAACGCAGACCAGTACTACTACGCAAACTATCACACACAAGGAACCCGCTAGCTCTAAGAAGCCGCACGCGCAACCGAATCTACTCGATTATGCAAAATTCGAGGCGACCTTTGGGGCACCTGAAGACGCCATTATCGACTGCAAAGCCATGCCAGAAGGTGTAAACCAAGGAGTTTCGGTTGAGGACTTGATCAGCTTTTTGAGGTTGAATATAATGCCTGCTAATAAAATATTCGCTATTGACAGAAGCGGGTGCTTCCAAGTCATGTGCTTCGGGGAGTACGGGGTGCTTCGACTTTGCAATCTAAAACAAAAAACGGGAGTTGTGACTTTCTCAGCTGGGGAGATCAAAGTGTTCATTCTCTCTCTACTACAGATTATCCGACCAAATTGGGAAGAGGAAATATCAATTAACTTTGATCATTTGATTTACCAGCCTGCAGCTCTCACTTTCTGTGGAGGCACCATGGGAAAGCAACCAAACTCACGGTACCCATTCTTAGGTCCCCCACATACGATGGCAGACACAGAGAATAAAGGTGGCAGCTCGGATTTCTCACGGACAGGTGATTCGGGAAAGCAACGGACAAAGGATATCAGAATCCCCAATTACCTGGGCGATTCGGCCACCTCAATAGCTCGCAATAGCAAATTCAACGGAATGATGATGAATGCGAAGAAAGGATGGGGCATCGTGATTGACTCCGCTTACAAGGATGACGTTAAGTGCAATGAGAATGATGATTTCAAATATACATGCCTTCATGAGTTCACAGAAGGCTGTGCATGGGATAACGAGGTTCGGGTTCCTAAGTTCGTAGTTTTCCAATCTCCAAAGGATCCCTCTCCAATGTAGGTAACACCAATGCTGTTTTGTACTATCGTCTCCGGATAAATTTCTCTAATATTTTCTTTCTTCCTCCCATCTAGAAACCCGAGACCCGTCGAAGAGCCGAATCGAAAGGCCCCACCACCCCCTGTGAAACATGAAGACTCCAAGGATCCCCAAAAATCGGAGAACGTGGGTTCGTCTAATAAAACCGACGGGCAACCTTCTCCAAAGAAACGAATTCGAAGGGTCTAGGGTGTATAAAGCCTCTGGAACCGGATGTACTTTGAGTGTATCCAAAATTTGAGTGGATTGGAGCCTGGTTGATGTGGATTCGAATGTATAAATAGTGTAGGGGGCTTGAGGTCCGCCTTGTTATATGCTATTGCGCGGCTTGTTTTCATGACTTCAGTGGTGCGCTGCTCATTAGTTATTTTTTTGTTCAATCTTTACCTCTTTGTAGAGGCTTTGTATGCTTCAAATATCCTGCGGGAGTTAGGAGGAAAGTGCTCCATGGCGTATGGAGCCAAGTTAACACCAGTACGCGAGAGATACGCGGAGGGATAGCTGGTATGAATTTGGCATATGTTTTCTTCAATCTTTAGACTTAACCTCGAATCTAGTAGACTCGGCTTACCCTCTTTTTATGTTGTATAGTCACTATTTTGCATATACATGTATTAAAAATGACTCGAGATTCGCATCCATGCCATTGAATAACTCATTCCTAGGTGGACACTAAGTAACTACTAGTTCTTTAGCAGTAATGGCCAGGGTTCGCGAGGATAGAAGTCGTGGGAACACATTGGAGGGATTTCAAATTGTATCATGTGATTATGTGAATGGTGGAAACCAGGGCTTCATAGCTCTCGCAATAGCATTAAAACTTCGCTAGCTTTTAGTTGCTTGTAGACAATTGCAATGGAAAACGTTTATCTTTTTTTCCCCGCTTTCCCGAGCGCCGAACCGAAGAAAGGATATCGATGGTGTACAAACGATGTCGATATACAAAGCAGATTAATCTCGCATGCTCCACCAAAATATCCCACCATTAATCTTGAGGCCACGTATATTCCTCCGATCTCATTATATAGTCGGCTCCACTATCGAGTAGGATTGTTAGCATCCTGAATGCCCATGCATCGATCTTTGGATGGTAATATTCACCAATGTGTCGTACTCCCTTTCCATAGGGACAATTCTTTGAAAACACTCCTAGCAGGTGTCCAGTCTATTCCAATCGATTGTTTGCTTTAGCGTTGACGGCCAGGAAGTGATATAGCACGATTAGGCCCATCATGACGCTCCCGAGGAAGATGGCGAGGGAGTTGAGTTCGACGTCCGAGATCATTGTGGTAGGGGATTTTCGGTATTAGAGGTCCGGTGGGAAGACTTTATCGTGCTCGAGTAGTTTTTCCAGAAGATATGACCTTAAAACTTTCGATCTTTGATGTTTCGCGGCTGTCAATTGATGTTGATGACTTCGATATTGTGGGATGTTGAAGCGTGGGTTGAAGTGGTTTACGTGTTAAGCAAATGGGCCTGACGTTCGGTTCGCGATCAAAATTGCCGGATTTCGATTTAATTCGAACGATTTCCTATTCCGGTAATTCTGAATTTTCTTGGAGGTAGCTTATTTTGTGACTCGCCTCACAACCACCACAAACTGCAATTCAGTCTTCATTCCTCTTCTCACGACCTATACTCGACAATCCATCTTCACCGACCAGCTTGCTCGCTTTATACCACGGATACCCCATCATCCAGCCGAGTGCGATAGCTCTGTCGTAGCATTTTCAACCTCGAAAACGCCTGTCAAGGCCCACATACATTTCCCCACAAGACCAAACTCGAAAGAAGACCGCCACAATGCCTCCAAAGAAAGCTCCAGAGCCCAAGAAGGCTCAGAAGACCGTGGAGGATAAGGTACCCGAATCCTTGATACCCGCATGCTCGATCAAATAGCTAACCTTCTATCTTGTATGAAGACCTTCGGCATGAAAAACGTATACCATCCCTCCGCCCTCGCTTCTCCAAAACCCGACAGCGTCGACTAACACCCCACGCACAGAAAAAAGGCGGAAAAGCGCAAAAACAAATCAAACAGATAACATCACAAGCTATAAATGGCGCCTCGCCGGAAGAGAAGCGGAAAGCCGCCGAAAAGGCTGCAAGAGCAGCTGAGAAGAAGGCAGCTGAAGATGCAAAGAAGGAAGCAGCATCGCTGTTTAAGCCCATGCAGGTCCAGAAGATCCCGTTTGGAGTGGATCCGAAGTCCGTCGTCTGTGTATTTTTTAAACAGGGGACTTGTGAGAAGGGTATGCCTGACAGATCGATCGGGGGCAAGAAAAAGGGTGCTGAGCTAAACTGCGAATATAGGCAAAAAGTGCAAATTTTCGCACGATCTGAGCATAGAACGAAAAACAGAGAAGAGATCGCTTTATGATGATGGCGGCGAGGGATCGTCTACAGGCGCAGATGCAAAACAGGAGACGTCCGAAAACTGGGACGAAGCCAAGTTGCGAGAGGTCGTGCTATCGAAACATGGAAATCCCAAAACAACAACGGATATTGTGTGCAAGTACTTCATCCAGGCTATTGAAGATGGAAAGTACGGGTGGTTTTGGACTTGTGAGTACTTAAATCCACGCAAAATCGACAGGAGCAGCACTGATTGGGTGTAATATGATAGGTCCGGGTGGTGGCGCCGAGTGCAAATATAGACATGTTCTTCCGCCAGGTTTCGTTGTTAAAACAGCTGCTCAACGCGCCCTCGAGAAAGAAGAGCTGGAGAAGAATCCTAACCGGACACTGACAATGGAGGACTTCTTGGAAACCGAGAGGCACAAACTCACAGGGACACTGACACCTGTTACTGAAGAGACATTTAAGAAGTGGAAAGCAGAGAGATTGAGTAAGAAGGCTGCAGAAGAGGAGCTACGGCGGAGGAAAGAAGAAACTGGTAGGGAGTTGTTCGAGAAGGGTGGATGGCAAGATGATGATAGTGAGGCGGAGAGCAGCGAGGAGGAGGTTGAGGGCAAGGGCAAGGGCAAAGCGGATGATGCATGGGATTTGGATCAGCTACGAAGAGAGACGGAGGCGTTGGAAGAAGAACAAGAAGCGGAAAGAATAAGGCTTGGTGGTGCGCTAGACTAAAGTGGTCAGCTGGCCGACTGTATTTGTACGATGTGGATAGGAAGCCTCATTGGCCTCGTGGTTTGATGGAGAATCAAACTTCTCGGCCGTTGTTCTACGAGACACCAGCTGCCCGTTGACTTCTGTTCCATTCCTCTACTATTGAGGAACGCACTCATGAGTATCTTGATACGATAATATGTAGTACATCTTATGCGTATGAAAAAGCATTTCTGAATGAGCATTGGCCGTGTTCAAAGTAATTAGCCAGTCCCAGTCCCTGCGGCCGGAGCAGCCGGGGCATTTGCGGCACCTGCATTACCACTGGCATTACCACCATTATTATTACCACCACCACCACCTCCTCCATGATTTCCCCCACCTCGCGGAAACCCTCGGCCACGCCCACCTCTAGGCCCGAAGGGTCCGAAAGGGCCAAACCCTCGTCCGCCTCTCCCTCGCCCACCGTGATGCTGTGGTGGACCGTGGTTGTTAGAGGGCCCAGCCGGCGGGCCCTGTTGCATGCTCTTAGGCCCCGTTGGGATACTAGCGGTGGACGATTGATTCGCCGGCGCTGCTGGCGTATTCGAAGGGGCCGCAGGCTCAGAAGCTGGAGCTGCGGGAGATGGTTGAGTCGTTTGGGCCGGCGTAGCTTGTTGTGCGGGTCCTCTATTTGGCCCCCCACCTCTACCGCCTCTACCCCTGCCTCCTCGGCCCCTATGGCCCTGGGGTTGAACAACGGGCTGCACTGGCCCTGGGGTTGGCGTTACAGGTGTTGGTGGGTTAGAAGTAGAGCTTTGATTCGTTGTAGAAACGGCGGCTTCGGTTCCACTAGGTTGGCCTGGCGTGGCCGCGGCTGCCGACGTAGATGGAGCCGTAGCCGCTTCATCTTTTCGCCTATCCCTATTCCGATTTCTTTGTCTTCTACTACTACTATCAGACTTAATGGCAGCAGTAGCTTCCTGTGTCGGTTTGGCCTCCGACGGTTGTGCTGGTGGGTTCGGCTGAGTGCTAGTGGATGCAGTGGCATTTACTGGGGTATTTGCTGAGGTAGCGGCAGCGGTAGATGTGGCAGCTGGCTTCTCAGATGTCGGTTCGGCCCCCCTATTTCTCCTCCCTCGCCCACCAGTTGCGAGTCCTAGATCTCTTTGTAGGATAGCAGCGGCAGATAAACCGGCGGTACCGCGCTCCCTTCTCGTAGGCTTGGACTGTTCATTTGCTGCCTTGCCTCCTGTCGCTGTCGTGGTAGTAGATTGCGCCGAAGTAGAGGTCGAAGCCTTCTTATCAACTTTCTTCCCCTTATCCCCAGACGGTCCAGCCGCCTGTTGCGAGGCCTTCTCCTTCTCCTTCTCCCGTTCCTTCTCCCGTTCCTTCTCTCTTTCACGTCGGCGTTTCCGTTCTCTTTCCCGCTTCTTCCCACCACTCGAGGATGTTGTCGACTTGGCATCGTCTTCTTCTGCTGCAAGAACAGCGGCCTTACCCTTACCCTTCTCCTTAATCTTGGGATTGAGTTTCTGCTGCTTGATGAATTCGACGAGCGGAGTCGTAGTAACCTTTGCACCCGGTTCCAGAATTGGAGCCTCGTACGCTGGTACGGGAACTGCAAGGGGGTCCTTGTAGACTTTCTGTCCTTCATCCGCGGGTTTATCGGTATCTCCCTCATTTCTTGTTGCGCTGCTCGAAGCATTCGGACCAGTATGCTTCAAGTTATCTAAGAAAGAGATGAATTCGGGATCATTATCGATAGTACCGCTTCTAGCATCATGGCGTAGACGACCTTTCGTCCGTGGGATCTTTTGAAAGGGCGCAAACTCGACTTGGACTCGGGATTCTTGGCCTCGAGAGTCCGTCAGCGATTTCCCGTTTAGGCCGAATTTTATTTGGATAAGAGCTTCCGTAGACCGAGCTCTTGCGTAGGCAATGGAGTATGTGGTAGGTTTGTTGCGACTATGGTAATACCTAACGGTTAGCTAGTTGTCCAGGGAGAGATTCGGAAAGCTAACCTACTCCTGAGGCACCTTTCCAGGTTTGAATGAAGACCACTCAACTGTGTCTTTGTTGATAAAGTCGGCGGTAAGGATGTTATACTCCTGTTCCGTCATGGACGCTGGGAGATGCCGAACCACGATCTTTTGCTTCGGCGCTGGTGGTGGGGCAGGTGCTGGCGCTGCTACCGGGGCGGTAGAGGGTTGTGACGCCGGCGCCGGCTGTAAAACCGTGATCCCGCTCCCTTTCCCGCGCGTTTTGATCTTGATAATCCCTGGCGTCGCCATCATATGAATGTGGAGGGGATGAGTGGTGGAGGAAGGTTGGTGTTGAAGGTGGCCTTGTGGTGTCGCGAGAGTGGGATGGGCTCCTTGAAGGCTGATGCCGGTCACGTGACCAGTAGCTGCGAAGACGACTTTCTATCTCCGCGATGCTTTAAAACCCTTGATTGCACAAGAGAGTAAATTGTAAAACACGTTCAATGTCTAAACAATCATATCATCCTGATATGCAGATCTATTGAATATACCGCCAACATCAGTAAGTAATCAGTGACAAATACCAGGTTGATAGCTAAGCCATATATAGTTCTATCTGCACATTCGATGCATTCATAGGTCTGGTATTCGAGATTACCCAATAGTTGAGAGGAAGTCTAGAAGTAATTCTAAAGCTTACAGCTACTAAGATAAATTTAGGTCTCGAATCGTAGCTTCAGAGAGTAGCCACGGCTCGCAAGAATTACCGGATGCGAAGTATCTAGCAAATTTTGCCCAAAGGAAAATAAAAATCATATTAAAAGGAGGAGTATCGGTCCTAGACGATATTAGGGGCAAGATAAAGCGCATGTTCCGTTTATAGGTACCCAGGCCCCAGCTACTGTGCAACATGTACCACGCAAAGTTTAGGGAAAGTGAGTCTCCAAAAAGCTCGAAACTATGCCCGCTGCCTATTCATAACATTCTTTCTTCAGTTAGTTCCCTCATTATATATATACTACAAGATTTATCTCTCGGTAACCACTTCGTTATCTTTTCTCTCGCCCCTGTAATACTAAGGACCCACATATTATATCTACTCTACTAACAAACCCCTAGCCTACCTATTCAGAGAGGGCAAGTTAAATAAATTTATAAATTGAGATTGACTCGATCTCAAGACACGGCTCTCCAGACATATATATCATAGCCCGCTGACTTGGGCCAGGTAAGGAAGTATATCTTATTTGCTAAGCTTTAGACGGCTATTCTTTAAAGCTTGCGCATCGTACCTCTTGACAATTCAAGAACGGGAAGGTCGATTTTGTCGGATTCGCTGCCGGGGAATTTAAGTTCCATTTGTATGCATATCTGTAAGATCTGAATAAGCTTATAAGTAGTTCCAGTGGAAATACTAGCACGGAATAGATACCTCGTAATAAGGTAAAGCTATATTCTAATATGATCTCGTTAATCGCCCGAAAGACTTATAATTAGCTAATTAGCCGGTATGGTATTTGGTAAATCTATGTAACTGGGTCCAGATTCCGATCTCGCATGTTTCGCGAGGAAAACTCTACGGTGTTACCCGAACTCCGGGAAGCCGTTCGAAACTAACAAGGTGAGGTGCCAGATTTTGATTCCCCGGTTGGGGAATGCAGTGCAATGGCACCATTCATGGCCATTGGTGGAACTTGCTATACATAGTACTGTGCCGAAGAAAAAACCTCGGCTGCCCCATCAAGTAGCCAGGCCTAAAATACCACGAACTTTTAATTCGCTTCTAGGCCAAAGACCAGTTTTTAGGCCCATTGCTCTTGAGCATTGTCGTTCTGATAGAGGTAAGAGGTCAACGCACAATTTACAACAGAGAGTGCAAAATTTCGACTCATTCCGAGCCCTTGTCGAAAGAGTAGACTTAACCTGGGGTACATACCATACTCCGGGCAATAAACTAGTCTAGAGGAACCCTCCGTTCCGTGCAACGCAATATACCAGTTTTTTGCCGGGCTGCTTTGGGTATAACGCTTTCTAAAGGCCGAGAGACCTCCGATTGTGCAATTGCATGAATCACTTTCTCGTCCCACAATCAATGCAACAAGAGCTTATAGACGGGTGCACCTCCAAGACAGATTGTATATCAATCTTCCAATTCAGAGACTAGAATCCACCTGATAGATTTAGATAACGCTATAATTCGACTAACCATCGACTTCGTAACAATTAAAACATCTTCATCATGCCACAATTCTATCCAACCATTCTTCCACACCTTAAAACCTGGGCACTCTCACAACCCCTCTTCTACACAGCCAGCGCCCCACTCAAAGGCTCCCACATAAACATCTCCCCAAAGGGCCTTCCGACTTCTTCTCTCGCAATCCCAACAGAATCAACCCTCCTCTACCTCGACTCCACAGGATCAGGATGTGAAACCATCTCACACCTCTACGAAAATGGACGAATCACCATAATGTTCTGCTCATTTGATCTGAGTCCCAGAATCCTTAGATTATTCTGTCGTGGCCGAGTAGTAGAACACGGAACCGCGGAGTATAATCTCCTCTTACCAAGCCTTGGAACGGGCGAAAAGAGTAATGGACAGGGAATACCAACAGCGAGGGCGATTATCTATTGCGATATCTTCAAAGTGCAGACGTCGTGTGGGTATGGTGTCCCCCTCTTCTTAGAAGGCAAATGGGAAGACCGGAATACTTTGAACCAATGGGGCCAGAAGCAGGTGGATAATGGGAAATTGGAAGAATATCAGGTGAAGAATAATGTTCGGAGCTTGGATGGACTGCCCGGATTGAGGAATGCAATGAGGAGGAAGGGAGAGTGGACGAAAGTTGTAGAGGGATGGGTGGTAATTTTGCGAGTTTGGGGTTATCTTGGATGCTTTCTAATGGGATTATTCTTGGGTATTTTAATCGTCGGGAGCACTTTAAGCGGGTTGGGAGAGAGCCTTTGGAAATTAGATGGAAAGGGTCTCCTAGCCGATTGGTAGCTCCTACAAGGATATCTTGCTGGGTTGTTCGGTGGAAAGAGGCTGTTTTGGTGTAATTCGTTCGCGTTCTTGTCCTGTATTTTAGCATTATGAGGATTTAAATCTTGCCTGTCTTGCACTGCATAATGCAATTTTCCAGTATTACAATTTCAAAGTCGTTAGTAAGAAAATAACCAAGAGTTCGCCGGTTAGTACGCAAAAAAGGGGACAAGCTCAATAGCCTTCCTTGATACCTTCTAATTGAACCTCGAGTTTAAAAGTAAAGTGTCGCTTATTTAATATGCTTTGTACAAATGCGTAACATCAGGAAGGTCATAAGGCTCGTGGAAGAACTGATATATTGAGACGCTCGAAGAAGAAACTGGTGTTACAAAAAGTACTCTCCTCTTCCGGCTCTTCCCGGCGGGACGGCTCTCTGATCGTCAGGAACCGCCCGGAAGATCTTGAATTCCGGTTGTAGGTCTTCTCTGACCTGCATTATGCTTGCGACGTTACCACATCGGTAGCAATAGTTTGGTGCAGACCAGACGGTGACAACAGCGTTTTTGAAGTGATACTACAAAAATAAAATGTCAATATTGGCTTCACAATGGATTGTAGTGGGAGATTACTACCTTGTATCCCTCATTAACAAGCTGATGAGCTCGTGCTATGAGCGTCAGATTGTTTACGTGGTTGAACTACACTTAGTGGTTAACTCAAGCTCGTTCTTTCAGTAGGGAATTTAAGCATACCTCCGAAGCAACCTTGTCGCCGAACAGCCATCCAGCACCTCTAGGTGAGACTGCCCAGGTATCGACATCTAGAGGTACCAGTTAACCAAAAGTCCTAACATTTAAATAAACCTTAGAAGTATCCTTACCTTCCGGGTCGCTCCAGACCAGATCGCAGAAGGCACCTTCATGAGGAATCTCCTGGGCTCGTGCAACCACTCTGATCTGATCTAACGTCCTAATCTCCGGGCTCAAGCCTCCGTGGACACACAAAACTTTTCCATCGATGATAGCCGCTAAAGCCAGAAAGTCGAAGACCTGGCAACAGTTTTTCCAAACGCTTGCATTTCCGTATTTTGTCTGGCATTCTTCATAGAAGCCATAGACCTGTGTGATCTGACGACTCTCATGATTTCCTCTAACGAGTGTTATATGTGAAGGATATTTGGCCTTAAGGCACATTAGAAGAGTGAAGGTTTCGAGGGAGAAGTATCCACGGTCGACAAAGTCGCCAAGGAAGACGTAGTTGATGTCAGGTGGGAAGCCGCCGCCGACTTTGAAGAGCTCCATGAGGTCGTAGAACTGTCCGTGGATATCACCACAGACAGTGACAGGGGATTTTACGGGTTGTATATTAGATTCTAGGACGTCGATATCAGTAGGAGTGTCCACGAGACCACCGAACCGGACCAAACTTCAAGCATACCTTCCATCAGACATTCCTTCACTAGCTCACATAGTCTTTTCATGTCACTCTCCGGCAAGTACTTGCACTTCTTTGCCATCTCCAACCACTCATCAGGCCCCCCACCCGAACTCGAGCCGCTCTCACCTAGGCTCATCGGTCCCGTTGTCGAAGGTTCAGCACTAGGTCTTCTAGGGATGTAAGGTGCAGCAGTCGGCGTCCTACTGCTAGTCGATGTCGAGGAGTCTATAGATTCCTGAAAGCCGGCGTATAAGGTGGCAAGGGTGGGAGGGTGAACAAGGGTATCGGAAGAGGGCTCGTCGTCGTCGTCGGATATGACGGCAGAAGAGGAAGATGGCAGCCCACCTGCCGCGACCTGCTGTCCTGCAACAATCGACTCCGACTGGGCCTTGAGTTCAGAGAGTAGCTGGGCAGGAAAGACGTTTGTTGAAGACGAACGAGAGTGCCGCCGGGCAGTTGGCGCTTTTGGCTGCGAAATATTGGGTGGTGTTGGTCCGGGATGAGCTTCCAGGGTGGTGGAAAGCTCACACGCAGGTAGACAAGCTAGAGCTGGAGGTACGATGGTTAGGGAAGGGGTTTGGAAAGAGGCTAGAGCTGTGGATATGAGGCCACTAGTGCTTAAACTGAGACGACGTCTGGCTGCTATTGGCTGAGATGCGGTGCATGCAAAATGTGCTGGTTGTTCGTTCGAAAGTGGGCTGTTCGGTTCGATAAAGCTGAAAGGAGGGGAGGCTTTGATAAGCGACGCCAACGCACAAAATGCCACACTCTCTAACTATTAGCCAGTGCAGTGCAATGACTGGTCGGGTCCTAGATGTCGAGGTAGGGTAGTACTTGGTGATGATAGATGTGCTAATGGCTATCTAGGGAATTTAGGAAGTTTGTAGTCTAGAGAAGTGAAGTGGTATATATACTTAGTAAGTATATATATTTAGTATAATATTTAAGGTACATTCTGATCAGCCTTCGAGGAACCTTCCAAATCTTATATACTACTGTTGTATATTGACTCCAACTGGATCTAAATCAATACCTTCGCCCATATACCTTACAGTGTAGACTACTCGCTCCGGTGGTGGACTTTGGGCACCAGCCACCAACTAATCACCGTCGCCACCAGCAATGCCGTCATGATCGGTTGCAGCACCTGAACTCCAACTTTGCTTGCTATTACACCTGTCAAAGCCGGAAACAACGAACCACCGGCTTGTGCTAGTGCGAATACAAGACCTGGGGTTTTATATCAGTATCCCAAACGAAAATCTCAATTCTAGAGTCAAATGAAAGGCATACCTAGAGCTGTCGGCTGCAGTCGCTTCGGGAACAGCTTAGACCCAACAGATATTCCCTGCACAAACCAAATTCATTAGCTTTTAAAACTCCAAATATTATTATGATATAGAAAAAGACATACCGTAGCAAAGAACGGCCCCGAAAAGAACCCAACCAACGAAATTGCCGCGATGTTAGTCGGGATATTCGGTACCAGCCAGAACACGAGCTGGAAGGCTATCGTCAAGATGCAATAAACCAATACCATTCGTCGTTCTCCAAACCTCTTGGTTGGCTCGGCAAGAAGTAGCCTTCCAAGGAACAAGCCACCGTTTTGGCCGGCCGGTACGTAACCCATCTTCGACAGTTCTCCTCCCCTAATCCGGACCAGAAACTCGACGCTCCAACCTAAAAACACAAATATTAATACACCCTCCATATACGGCAATAATCCATCAGTTAAGGCAAAATACTCACCTCCACCAGTCACACCGGCACCTAAGAACAGGAAAAAGTACAAACTCAGCAGCCACAACGCCCGCATTCCCAAGGTTTCTTTTATCTCCTCAACTGCAGATTTACTCCTACTTGTGTCCTCGCCTTCTTCCGTCGGCTCCGGTCGGTGGTTCACCTTCAAGGAATCCTTGAAAGCGAATAACACAGCAATGACGTTGATAACACCCAGACCAATCAAGAAGCCATAAAACAACGCCCATCTATCCGGCCTTGCCACAGCGATCGGTGTAGCAACAAATGGCGAAACGAGTAAACCGAGAGCATACATAGCATGGATGAACCCGAGCCAGCGGTGGGCGCCCTTCACACTGCTAACGTATGTGTTGGAATGAGAATCTTGATATGCCTGCCCTAAAGAAGTGAGGAAGAACGACACAGCAAAAAGAGCGTATGGCGGTGTCCATACTCTGAGGACATGTGCAAGGAGTTGAATACACGCCCCAATCGCCAAAATTGACCCGAACCCAAGGTATTTCAGCAAGTGGCTGTTCGTCAAAGCTGCTAGAACCCACCCTCCGAAAGCCGCAGCATATCTAGAGGTAATTATTAGCCACCATAGGTCCACAGAAATGTACGCGATTACCTACATGACAGCAATCATATCCGTATTAATCTGATAAGTCCGAAGAATATATGGAATCAAAGCTCCGAGACATCCATCACTCGTTCCAGCGAAGAAAAACGAGAACCCAGCGCTCAAGAGCTTGAACATGGTATCTTTCGTTAATTTTATTGCTTCATCCTCAGATACAGCCTGGCCAGAGTGCCGGGATGGCGCTCGCGTGTTTAACTCAATCTCCTCATGAGGCTGGAAGGCTATCGTTTTGGACGATGCAATCACTGCCGGCGCAACCTCCGTAATGGTTGCAGTTTGTGTCGACATTTTGGCGTTAAGTACAAGTTTCTCCTACCAGCGACAGAGTATTTCGAAAACAAAATGCTCTTGTACTGTTTTAGTCTCAGAAAATTCCGGGGAATCAAATCTGGGGTTATGTGGAGAAATTTATATCATGAAGTGATGAGGGACTCCTCGCGTTGTTGCGTGGTAGAAAAGGGAGAGATTCTCCGAAGTTCATCCGAGCGTGGCCAAGGCGCCTTAAGGCCTGATTGTGAAACTGAGGCAACTTTTCCTATTGGCGAAACGACTGTAAATCTAAAGAAAGTGGGCTCGGGCACCGTCCGATTGAAGATAAACTGTTGGTGTCACATCAGTTGATAGTCTTCATGGATCCTTTCCCGGTGGATAGATACACAACCATCTCATATGCGATATTCGTTCGGATGTTCCGAATTCCGCCATGGCACACGATAGTTAACAGTATCCCCCCAAAATAACCGCGTTTCTGGTGTCTTTATCTCGAAAGTAGTGATTCTAGATCAGTGGCACGCAATACCTAAACCATCTTTCGAGTTTTCCTGGCGCATTCGTGTACATCTAGGATGGATGCATAGACACTAATATTTTCACCCCAGGATCTACGGATTTTATGGAGTACGCCTTCCGGTTGGCTGAATTACATAATAGTTTAGAAACACTAAACTCTGACAAATCTGAATTAATACTGATCAGAACGATTTACCAACTGATAGGGTGCTCTCTCCTAAGCTGCATTGATCAAATACAACACACACCACTGCAAAGCGTCAGGTTGTGGAATACCATACAACCAACCTTCTAGTTCCGTTATAAGACTCTAACCGGGCTGTCGTGTGGTATATTTTGTGTTGAGGCCTTTGGTTACACACCGCAATTTCAAGACAACGTCTCTGTCCCACCACAAGCATATGCTAGCATGCAGGGCTGATTCAAATCCCCAGGTTCCCGTCTGCATGTGCATTTGTGGGTAGCTGATTGAGTGATCGAGATCCATTTGCGATTTCCTAGCCTGATCCATCGATATCCCTGGCCTGGCTCCGCTCCAATCATATGAGTTGAACCCAAGCGCAGCCCAAGGACCAGTTCTCAAATTCGGCCTTGCTCCTCGGACTAGACACCCTCAAGTCTTCAATATGTCGAACCGGTAAGATCGCCCCAAATCTCTGGGTAGGAACAATTCATTATGGTATTATAAATAATCATAATTATTGTGGGCGATGACTCTCCTTCGGATATTTCTCCTGCGGAGGCCTCGCCTATATTTTGTAGATGTATGCAGTATTGAAATTAGTCGTTGTGTAACTAGGGCTGAGGAATAAGCTTCCCCAAGTCTCTTGGGTGAATTGCTTGAGCTCCCCCCTTTCCCATGGCCTTGGTTCCAGATCTATCGCTGTCGCGATTGAGATCAAATTCGAGCATTCCTGTTGGATCAATCATCTTCAGCCGCAGTCGCTAGAACAGATTCGGGATCAATGAGTCTCAATGGCGTTTTGAGGCTTGATCCCGCAGCTGAAGGTTTTCCAACAATCAACAATTAATCCATCCTAACAGTCGCTTGAGAATGCAATTTGATCGCTCACATGGACGGTACTTGCCGTTTTTGCTTCAATTCAGGTCGCTGGCAACGTGATATCAATTCAATTTCCAAATATTTAATAAAGCTTGCCTTCTCCAAGGATTCTATGTTCTCATATATCGTGCTGCAGCTCTAATATCCAAAGAAACCCGAGACTCCCAGGCCTGAAGTCATTTGGTCTTCCCGTTCATTCGATATCATACCATCTTACCCTTGAGATATACACCTTTTATCCCCAAGACCTACCTCAATCCCAGGTCAATCTCATATTATTCTCTACCAACTAGTACATCTAGAGTTTTCAAGTAACCAATCCCTTTACAATGACTATCTTCGTCCAAATCACACCACCAAACACCATCTCGGGTCCGAATACCCAACCTTGTGGAACGGACCGATACTGCAGCGTCTCTGGCTCCAAGTTTACAACCGGCTTGTGTGGCACCTGGCTCGGACAGGAAAATTACTGCTGCACGGTCACTGATCTCGGCCTTCCTGGAGCCCCTTATAACAACAGCTGCGGAACGATTGCCGGAATCCACGACGCATCCTTCTCTTCCTTCGGCACAGCTTCAGTCGGTGCCAAATCCTGCCCAACCGGCGAGACAAGTGTCTCCAACGCCGTTGGTGGTGGAGATGAGCAGTGCTGCCCCTACCGAAACTATTATAGGATCGACCAGGACATCGCGGCTGTATATTTCTACCAAGCGACAAGCGAAGGGGCGTTTAGCTCCAACTTGACTGGAATCAGATGCTTGAATTTGACGACTCAGGGAAGAGTCAATGATGATGGAAGTTCGAGTTATAGTGGGACCAAGGGCAGCGGTAGCGGTTCAAATTCTGGATCCGGTGGCTCTGGCTCTGGTGGATCCGGTTCCTCTGGGAAACCCAACGGCGTTGGAATTTTGACGGTCCCTAATTTTGTCCTTGGAGGTGTTCTTGTTGTCATGGCTCTTGCAGCGCAACTTCACATCTAAGAAACTTTTCTGATATCATGATGCCTGTAGGAACTATAATGATGCCCAGCTCTCCGAATCATATGTGTTTTAATTATACTCCCGATGTCTATAATGAACATCTAATTAACTTATTCCGGGCTATGTTTGACCAATTGAGCAACTTGAAATTTTCGGAAGGGTCATCCCCAAAGAAGTAGTAAACATTTAAGTGTATTCTTTTGGGAAAGTGATTCTAGTATGATGCTACGAAAGATTTCTAGAATTGAAACTAGAAGCTTCAATTGCATATAATCTGTATATACGTATACCTTGCCCAGGAATCAGTTCGAATCTATTGAGAACTCTAACCACAATGTTGAAAGGATGGATTTCTGGTACACAGTTGTTGAGACGGTACACTACTATTAAGGTTAAAATTTAATGTCATTGAGTACCTGGAATTCAGCACGCGCGTATTGATCGTGGGTCTATGGATTCCTTACGAGTTGTCGTTATTATTGAAATCATGCGGGAATCGATCAACCAGAGGCTCGAATTCAGAGCCAGTCCATTTTAGGCCGGCGCCTAGTGACAGATCTAACAGCACACGGGGCTTCGATATAATGTAACAACGTTCGGTTAGCTAGTCAGTGGGAAACGTTTTAACTGACACCCAGTCCTCTGTGGCCCTCTATTTGGGCGAGGAATTATGCGAGCTCATCGCTCTTCTATAGATCTAGTAATTGCAAACAGATGTGAACACAAAAATGGCTTGTTCAATATGATCATGTGGGTCGCGAACTCAATAGCCCCACAGGTTTAGACTAGATTTATCAAAGATCTCGTGGCGACACAACATGTCCGCTCAAACAAGTTTCGGAGTACATTAGCGAGCTATGACTCGCGAACCGAAATCTCGGCTCGACGGTGTATATGGATTCTAAACTCCCTCAAATTTCAACTTCAAGGTCAATATTGTCCATGGGAAGATACATTAGGATGATGCAAAGAAGAAATAGTCGCTCATTATGTAACCCGATTCTTAAAAACCAAGGCAAAAGCTCGTGATAGTAGGGCTACTCTTCCTAGCCAACTTCCAAGCGTCTCTGCAAGCCCAGCTTTCCATATGCATAGGCAACCACCTACATGCATAAGCGAACGAGACGACGTCAGACAGTGGACTAGGCATCCGTGGGGTCTATCTGTGGTCATACTACTCTATAATCCATGGTCATTAGCCTACTAGTTAACTAGTTGCTTGTCATTCTTCTATAAATTTGCCCTTCTTTACCGAATTCTTTGCCGTCAAGTGATCAATGACAAGTTCTCATCTACCCCGCTCTCGTGTAAACTTTCCAATGAAATTAGCGGCTCACTAGGTGAAAGGTTGTCCTTCTCGAAACCCGGGAAGATAATTCTAGCTTGGAGGGCATGGGGGATCAACTTTTGTTGGGAATGCCTTGCTTATACCTGGAAAACCGACGGCCTCCCTAGGTTCTTGTCAGAGATCTCGACGCATAGAGTTAGGATGCGCCGATAGACGAACCACGCTCCCTAGCACTCTTCCTTTTAGTCTAGCCCCGGTAGGGTCTTCGTACTAGCTCCTTGTGATAACTAGTCATGAAGGGTTTATCGAAACGTCGAATAACGCCCGTAATCTAGGGTGAGGGAAAGGGAGTTTGATAAACATTTAGAAAACCATGGAGGGGCCAAATGCGGGGCAAATACTGAGAACTATCCGATCTTTTCTACAGAGGAAGCTAACATCACTGTTTTCTTGACCCGTCGAACCGGGAGAGGGCCCCGTCGCTCAGTTTCCCTTGCCAAACGCCATTAAAACTCCTAATCGCATCACCAGTCCCTCATGCAAAGACCGTCATGGTATTATCACTACTTCCAAAGCAAGGAGAATCCGGCATCAGCCTGCATATACTGCCCCAACAACGTAACATTGGACCGTTACAGGATGTCACATTAGATCCGCACGATAAAACATCGGGAATTTTTTTAGGAGAATTTATCCATGTTATCTGCACAGCCACGAAACACCGGACTCTTGCATGATGAATAGTCAAAACTTCATCTCTCCGTCGACATCATTGTCTTGGCCTATAGTAGCGGCCAGCGCCGGCGGGGCGATAATACTTCGTACGACGGCAATGGGCTATCACCGGAAATCTTAATCTGATACGGGAATTTACCTCATAGACGGAACTTCTCCAACGCTTGATCAATTGAGTTTTTTTCGCCAGGCTTTCACTTAAATCCGATAGCCCATTTCTTTTCCCATATTCTAAGAGGAAAGATTTGAGAGTAAACTTTGACGCTGGAATACCACAACGTGGTTGCGTTGTCGACTGTATCTGGAAGGACGATGGAAGTAATGACCTTACAAAATCGTCTAGCCGAGCCCGCCACGGCCAGGCAAAATACACATGTTCGCTGGGTCTTGTAGAGAGTTCACCGAATGCACATGGATAGGTCGATAGAGATCGGATGTCAGAGTATCCGGTACCTACTCGCCTCGTCGTTGTGGACCAAGGTCCAGATCTTTGGCTTTGTAACCCGAGCGAAGTCTCGACTCCGACCTTGTATGCTATCGATAAAGGTTATTACTATTTGAGAGATTATACGACTAATACGAGAGCTGGTAGTGCCCCAGGATGATCTGACAGTACGACGCAATGGAAAATTTCTCATGCTCATACGACAGTGGCTTAGACTCTTGGGCACAAAGGGATCTATCTCAAGACAAGGAACGGGCCAAGGCATACTATAGCTTTGCTCAAGTTTTCCTGGCCTTTGTAGAAAGTTATCGCAGGAAATGATCCCTATTTTGCGCCCATGTCCTTAGTATTTGCCTCTGAATATGCCAGCATTCGAACTGAACGGATTGTCATGAGAGATCGATCGGAGCCATGCGATAATGGCAGTGGATTAAAACAGGGATTCAAATGAGTCAAGACATCAAATAGTGATACGCGTATACGATGTATTCGTTTTGGACGCAGGTTCATGATGAAGCCGTGGCCATGCGCATTCAGGTGCACCATCCCGGCTGGGTTCAAATCTCTCGAAGCGAGTCATTAGGTGCTCCACGTATAACCCGAATGTAAAAAGTATTTGCCATGTAAGCACTCCATAATTAAATTCAGAAATCTCGGTACTCTGTACTAAATTGTGCTCTCACGTTCGGGATGGATTTTGCAATACTCTGATATAAGGCTTGGCCTTACTTACAACGTAGCATTCTATTGTCATTTTCATAAAAGGCATAAATAATGACATCGATCGCGACACTGAAAACTCAGTCACGTACGTAAACTTAACCAATGAAGTCATTACAGCAAATTCCAAAGTTGCCAGATAATATCTCCAACCAAAAGCAAAGTATGCCTGAGACAGACCGCCAAAAGCGCAGTTGACGCACTTGCCCCCACTTATCCACGACCTTAGGCCTTGAAGCTCTCAAATATTTAATATTTGTAGAATCACGAAGTAAAACGAAGAGCCACCGATTAATACGCCTGACGATATCTATATTCGTGCCTTGTCTTAGCTGGTTACAGACAAAAATTGCCTTATACGTCTGTGCTAGATGTCAGAAATTGTACCAATATGCACAACCGGCAAGATTTCTGATATTTTTATGCACAATGCAGGACCTCTCGCTAAGCTTGCGTCGTGAGCCGTCATTTCAAGAGACGTACTTTCAAGCCACAAGGGATGTTCCGTCCCCACAGTCACTCGCAGCGGCGACCATTTGCTTGGCAAGGGATAAATATATCAATTTGGGAATGCTGCCTGGAATGAAAGCCTTCGGGGTTGAGGACAAGAAAAGTGCACGTTCAAGCTGAACGTCGCGGATTCTATCCTCAATTGGCACCAATGACCGTAATCATATGGAAAGGCTCTACAAATCTCGAAATATAGAATGGAGCCTCCAGCCTCTGGAGCCTCCTGATATGTTTCTAAACCAGTCGAGAGAATTTGATGAAACGTTTGATGGAAGCTGTGCGTTGCTTCATTGGTTGTATCTCAAAAACGCTTGCCGGGGTATCCTTGAACAGTGGAGATTCCAACCCGACGCTTCGAGCTGCGGTTTTCTGCTTAGCTTAGCTAATTTTTGGGGACCTTTCTATGGGGGCTTGTCTTCTCCGACCGACTACTGTGCAGTCGGCAAAAGTAAAAATATTGGGCTTCCATGATCGTATGGGCGGGCTGCAGTTGATGTTATGGGGCAGAATTCTGGTCTAGCATATATTATCAGGCAAAAAATAACACCAACACAGTACAGTTTCGCGATGTCGTCGGTAGGTATTATATATTGTAGTCATCGTTACGATGGAACATATATACTTCAATATGGCATTTAATGGTAGTACAAGATTAGATAGTGTCTAAACCTCCATCTGTTGCAATCTCGTTTCGTATATATTTACGTACTGATAATTAATAGGCCTCGTAATCACATATAGGCCGTGGGGCCACGTCATGACACCACATTATAATTATCATATTAATCGCTAATGACTGAAAATGCACGAAGCCCAAAGCCTCGCATCCAACTTGCCATGACCCAAGATCGAATATACGATCATAATGGGTCATACAGTTCTAATCGGTGAATCAATAGAGGTTGCTTTTAGCGAGTTCCCCCATGTTTAGCGCCAGTCTCATTGATATACTTTTCCTCCTCATTCCCGGAATAACCTGGCGGCCAAGATATCAAGATACTAGTAGGCGCCTTTGATCTGCAGATACCCCAGCAAAACCTTTTAGTTCTAACGGACGTGCATCGAGGTCCCACATTATGTGCATCCCATTATATCTCCGGTTTCGTATTACTCGTTGGCTTTCAAGGTTTTTAGACAGCGGCATCCTTCAAGTGCGAATGAACTAGTGAATTCCGAGAAGAACGTCGGCTGCGCATGTGCCAATCAATATAGATCAGGGAACTTGTCATGAGAAAGGCTTGGGCTAATCTGGGGTTAGAACTGTGAGATTTAGCTAGTTGATAGTAAACTTGTTGGTGTAGATACTTCCTTATGAGTGAGCAAAAGAAACGTTACTTCATATGCAGAGCTCGGATGTTGGAATACCAAAATCGAACATTGCTTTTGCACTGGCGAGATTAGTAGAATATCCCCAGTCAAGTATGGAACTTGGCCTGGGCCGTTCCAAACGATCGAGGTTTCTTCGTTTCAACGGCTCCCAGTTAATTTTACGATATCCATGTCCTGTATGTACATGCTCGCATCACGGATCTGTGGTTCCGAGTTTTTTCATGGTCATCGATGGTATCGGGGCTCGATAATTTTTGCGTAGAGCATATAGGAACCGATTATATTCATGAAAAACACTTACCAAGTTTTCAGCAGTTAAGTGATAGTTTAGGATCAATTAATGTTCTAAACTAGAGCACAGACTCCACCCTACAAGCTATATCGTCACGAAGATATTACATTCAGGTTATACAAACTGTGGGTCTACGGCACCGAACATCATAGCCATATCGATATGTGTGGATACTTCGAATCCAAGCTTCTAGGGCACCTAGCCTCAACCCCATGCTCTAGTATCTGCCGGTCCTTAAGCTTGCAAGGCTCCCCTTCACCCCTCAACCCCAAGCGGTTCTAACCGTTCTGAGAAGTTACGTCTGCCAAACACCCATAGCCCTAGCCTGCGTCGTTAATCGACAAACTTCCTGTTATTTTTTGCCTTTCCGTGATGTACCGACCACGGAGGAGGGCTATTCATCGTTTCTTACGTACTACGCGGCTGGGAAAAGGCTAGCACCGCTTCCAGCTATGATGGCTTGATTGACAAGGGAGTCCCTAACTTGGAGGCAATGTCAAGGCCCCAGGTTTACGAAGTTGCAAAGCCTAGCTTGCCAGTACTCAGGATCTCAAGAAAAATGAAATAATACCCAACTCCCTGAGCTCTCGGGACGCCATTCGAGCTGAACCCCAGCAGCATCCCCAGAGGGTCAACTAGGACCAGGTTAAGAGGGAAATGGTTCGTGATGCATGAAACGTAGCTGATCCCGCGTGCCGTGTGGGAAAGAGCTGTAGGCAGCGACATTCTTGAGTGGAGGGGATTGATCCTGCTTGGGAGAAACAAAAAGCGGCAAATATACATGGGTTACGTGGTGTGCCGTGTAGTTCTGTCCAATACAAAATGCTTAGTTGCAAATGTCTCTGCTATGTGCCGGTGCAGTGAGGGCTAAATTAAGAGGTCTAGAAGTAGCGGCACTCCGGGTGCGGCCGTTATGCTTCATAAAAAGTCTCAATATTATAGATCAAGGTTTTAAAGGCCTTGCGGGGTCTGATGACAAGCCAGTGGCGGTATCGTAAATGTCTAATGAAGCGAAGGATCATTCGGCCTGGAACCAAGAGTGTCCTGTCAAGATACTTGAAAATAACGAAGCCGGACTTTGATTCATATCGGCCAAAAGACACACCGCGAACCAGTTAAGCTCTGAAGGTGGAGAAGCCACTCAGATGCTTTAGGTTGTCCTTTGAGACATTTCATGATTTTGAGGCCGACGTACCGGTACCGTGCCAATTGAAGCTGTAACGATTATGCATTGCAGCAGTTATATTTTATATCGATCTACCCCTTTGTATGTGCATTTCGTCACTATATTGGGTGTGAATCAATTGAGACCTGAGATAGTTCCTCGTATTAACGGTACTGCCTGGGCATATTCGTACAATTGCTTTAACAATGCATCCTTAGATTTTTCCTACTGAATTCTTAGCCCAGGACAGGAAAAGATGCGGCAGGGATAATAGGCAGTCGTCTTCTTAGCAACGCAAAACTGTCACATGTCAACGTTGTCGTTTTTTGCTTTCCAACGTTTGTGCCGAATTAGCGAGAGACCCAAGCCACCCAGTTCATGGATCTCGGACATTTCAGTATTTCGATGTTATGAAACATTTTCAAGGTTCGCGCTTGGGATACCAAAAAGAAAAGGGGTGGTGGCGAGGGATGCAATAAGAAATTAGACATCTCAAATCCCACGTCTTGTAAAAGGGTATAGTTTCATGCAGTCGGTATGCAATAAGATATTACGGCCGGATTCTTGAGATCGCCAGCTAGGTGGTTTGTCGACCTGCGCGCCGAAGCACTCGGGCCAGTGAGACATTTCACGCACGGATCTTTCTGGATTATTCGGCTTCGGTATCCTATATCGTGCATAAGATAATCGAGTGCTGCATATGAAATAGTATGTAGTACACTAGGTGAGGGGCAAAGTGAGAGGTCAGCACCCCGCAGTCTCAAGTGTCGATAGATTCCTGGACGCCAAAGGCGACAGGATGTCTTAGATCTTGAGGTCTTATTGGGTCGATTATGCGGAACAGTAATAAGTCATGTTTTATTCCACAAAAATAGAGTCGATATGGAGTCGGATGCTTGCGGTTGGCGCAATGCGATGCAGCCATACGGAGAGAAACGACACGGGCTGAAGGCTACAGTTTCCAGAAACAAAAATAAATCGAACATAACTACTCCGTACTGACCTCTCAAACGACATCCACAGCAGATAGATGATACTAATGGCGGCCTACGGAGTATAATACTCGGAGTAAATACTTAAAAGCACATGGTAAAAGCGATCGAGACGTCGGCCAGGGCAAGGCAGCCCTGGCAGGCCGAAGGACTAGCCCTTATCGAGACTAGTAATGTCTCACTTCCTTAAAGGTTCAGGCTTCCCTTTGTGGATCTTCGCGGTTGTTATGCGCTTGAGACTGGAAATTGTACTTGTCTATATTCTGAACTCAGTACACTAGATACAAAGGTACATCTAGAGACGCATTGAAGTCAGTAGCATCTAGAGTATAGACAAGTAGAACCTGTGATTTATTCCCCTTTTCTAGTATCGGTCGCATTATGCAACGATGGTAGGCAGCAGCCGTAGGGCTATTTTTGTTCTTTTCTAAACCGTCTAGAAGACTTCCCAACAGGGCAGTTCAACTGTGTCAAGCCTCACTCAACGCAATCTCGCTTGTTTGGGCTCGGGCCCGCATATCGGCTGGACCTGTGGTAAAATGGCTCTCTGCAGTGAGCGGATCCATGGGAAACCTCCTTGATGACCGGCTACTATGTCAAGGAATGTATCGCTTAATAGACGCGAACGCACATGCCAATTGAGAACGGAGACCGCCGGAGACCGCCTTCCCCCAACTAGCTTCTACCTCCTGATTTGGCTTCGGTAAGACTTATCCTCTTTCTACTTTGACTTTTTATCCCGGAGATCCCATCGTGCAGAGAAAGGATATCCTGGGTATTTGAAAAGTTACTGGAAGCGGTGCCTTTCGAATATTCTCGTTGGAATTTCAGTTTTATGCAGGCACTGCCGCATTGTTGAAAAGGATTCGTTGACGGCAGAACCGAGCCCCACAGCCCTGTCGTCATCTTGCAGTCCAAAGAATGCTCATGTAACACAAACAGAAAAATCTGTTAAAGGTTTTCGCTTGGCCCCAAAATTCAACATTTCTCGGGATCGATCGTTATTTTGCTGGATGTGAAGTTGCGAAAAGAATCAAGAATTCCACCAGCCACATATTGGAACCTCGGTTGGTGTATGTAGCAATTGCGTCAGGGTGGACTTCTATTCACGCAGACATGAAGAGATAATCAATGCTACCCTAACACTTGACGCTACGATAAGATGCTGCCCTCGAGTAGCATGTTGCTGCTGCCTAACTGAAGTACCGGGACCAGGAACATGTGCTGGGCGCTCCATTGTGCTGTGTGGTTGCTGTGGAACAAGGGTGCTTGCAGGGAGGTCGGCGAATATGGACTGCTGTTCGACCGAAAAACCTGCTTGGCACTACAGCAAGTTTAAGCTTTTCAACTTCTTGGCCGTTTTGACTTCTTGTCATCCCCCTTACAAAACTAGCGGTGAAGTACAAAGTATTCCGTGATTTCAAAGGGTCGAACTTGTTTTGTAGGCAACATATTCCAAGTTTCGCGAATACTGCACAGCCGCGATATATATTATCACAGACGAAACGCGAACGGAAACAGTGGAGGCCTTCGGTATGGAACGCATGTTATACTCGATGGGGTTCCCGAGACAAAGATCGCCTTTGCGGGCGATCTCCTGAGCGAAGGGATTTGATTGGTGGGCCGAATTTTGAAGTCTCACAAACCGAAAGCTATATCTCGGTGGTGGGCTTTAATGAAAAGAGGGGTATGCAGGTCTGAGCTTTCAGAGAGTATTGGCGACACGACCATCGAGGGATAATGTACCTGTCCATCTGATCGCGATACTGCCATTCGATAAACGGCTCACTAAGGCCATCTGATAGGACAAATGATAGTGCTCAGCAGGGCCGGTATGGCTATCAGCGGCTTCCTGGCTATTGAAGAGATCAGTTGATGGGTAACAGAGAGCTGCCTAGAGACCAAAAAAGCGGGCCCCTGGCTGCATATTAACAAGCTTAAACAGTGGGTAGCCAATCATTATCCCTGCGTACTTTCGGAATGCTCCATGTATATGTATATAGAATATTGTTTTTGGGACGTTAGCTGTCTTCGAATCAAGTTCAATTGGCTGTATGATGTCCACCTCGCGGGATTGATGCTGCATGCATGCAATGTGCTTCGAGATTGAAGATCCGAAAGTATCAAATATCTCACGACTAGTTATGAAAATGGAATACGATAGCATGGCAAATGCCCCACTTACCTGCAGGCAGGCGTCAGCGATATGTTTCTAGCGAAATATGAGGGGTAATGGTGTGGTTGTCTTAGATCAGTTCACTGTTACTAGTAGTTTTGAGGTAAGCCCTGCCCTAGTTTTCTTTGCTCGAGTCCACAGGTTATGGATTCCATCCACGAGCAATGCTTCAAACCTCAGTCCCGCAGCTTCATATTCCGGGATAGTTGAAAGTCAGCAGAAGGAAGAGGTTCCCTTTGCTAATTCTGGGGAGCAAAACCCCTCAAAAAAATGACGCTAGTATTGACCAATCCGACACACTAGTAACCACTCCCTCGTTATAGCTATAGGAAATGTGACCATCGTCGCTGGGCCTTTAGGTCTTGAGGCTGTAGCCGACTGCTTGTTGGTGTTGGAAAACTACGGTTGCGTTGTCTATAGACGACTCCTTGCGATTGGTCAAAGGATTTAACTACGACGCCCCAGACACGCCCATCATTCCTCAGTAATTTGCCTTCAAGAACCTTTTCGAATGCTATCTATCGATCAGCACTCTGCGCCTCAATGTTGGCGTATCATTTTATCGACAGGTCGCTTGACCTACCCCGCTTCATGCTCCAAAGCTCGCCGCGTCGATTCGCTGTAGCATGATATTGGCAGCCGATCTGGTTGGAGTTTGTGACCGGAATCATTTTTCGGTACAGATATGAAGCATGATTTCCGGGATTCCCTCGGCATCCAAAGTTGTTCAACCTAGAACATGATATTTCATCAATTCATGCTATATGCACTTTGGAATTCGTATCGTATCGTATGAAATTCCCCGTCTCAAAATACCAATACGGTGGCGAGTTAGCCACAATTGCAGACCGCTTCATCGACTTTGCAAACCGATAGATACGATCCAATGATATCCTGCAAAGAAAGCTGGCAATGATCCGGGGATCCCACCTAAGGCGTCATCAAATAACTTGAGCAGTCCGGGGAGGCCTGTGCTACAACGGCCGAAGCATCCCCAGAGCGACCTCTAAAAAAGCAAAATTACCGAAAACTGTACCAAAACGACCTGTCATTGGTGATGTTTCTCATTTCTTTTTCCACTTCCTTCCCTTCACCTTTATAGGCCACATAAAATTTGATTTTTATGCTTTTGAGGAGCGAAAGCCCATCCAGCAGCAATAGGACAGGACTGCTCCACACTTGTGCATCGAAGAGCTAGGCACGCAGCATCGCATATGTTAACGCATTTTAGGTCGATTTTTAATTATTATTCAAGGAAGAACGCCGCCTAATGTCTCTCCAGAAGTATTCTCTACTCGGGAAGCAGATTAGTTTCGTCAGACCCTCGATTTGGCGGACCTCGGTTTGAACCCAATCAGAGGTCCACCAAATGTCACTGTATGGAGAAGATCTCAGCGAAAAGCATAAAAATTGCTTTTCTGGAACCGTGAGACATGCATATCGACTTGATGCTGTTCAGATTATCGCAATTATTGGACGAATCCCCTTTTCACAATGGGCAACGGCAATAGCTCGGAGCTTGAAGCTTGACAGCTCATACATAAAGCATTAGGTTCTTCAACGTTTTTGGATACGGAAATATTAATATTCCAGGTTAGCAAAGCAGGCGAAGAAAAAGATAACGTCGTCGACGCACGCAAATTCCGACCCCCACGGTTGCCACAGTGGTATTGTAATCTAAGATCCAACTCCAAGACAATCTTTTCAATCCTGACCTGGCGTTGTAAGCTGCAAAGCCCATCTACTGGGACTAAAATCAATTTACATTTAATTTCTGGATCACCCTTCTTACTCTGCATTTCCCTGCCCTATCTTCCGTCTTTTGGTTCCGAATTCCAGTGTCTACCGTCGTCTCGTCGTCCTGAAGCTTTGGTTCCTTCTCTTTTTGATCTATAAATCTTCCCGCTTCGTCGCTGGCACTTTAAGCTCCCACCCAGTTGACAGCCTGCCTTCTTCTTTCGATCGAAGACCTGCCCGGCCGCAACCTTGCGAATCCTCGACAAGATAATCGGTTTTTGGCAACCCTTTGCGCCCGTCATCACCAAAACATTCTCGAAGGCCCTGATAGAACCACTAATTGAGCCGAGGAACATTGTCGCACTGTCAGTTTATTGAACAAGCATCTTCACATTCAGAGCGGCGGACCTTTTTTTATTTTTCTACCAGTTCGTTTAACACCTACCTCATCGGCAGCTACTTTGGAAAAAACCCCTGCCCAACACACACCACATCGCAGAATATTTTCCAGACAGGATTTCTGGACGGGTCTGCATAATATCGCCAGCACTACTTCGAGATCACCTTTGACCAGGTTTTGGAAGTTCTCTCGCAAACGCTACTGTCTTCGGGAGATTTTAGACTTTTTCTGTACAGTCCCACCCCTACTTCCGTAGTGCAAAAGAAGAATTCTACAAGGTACCTTTCCTTAGCTCCAAAAGTTTTCTTTTCCAGAGATCATGACCCCATCCACCATCTACGATTCGATTCAGCGATCATTTAAAACGTGCATCTGCTTGAGGAAATAAGCAAAATGCGAAGGTTAAGATCACAAAGGGACTCCTTCTTTTAATTTCCTGACAAGTCCCTTCTACCGCGGATAATCTGCAAAGCAAAGCATATCACGCATAGTTTAGACTTTTGGGACGCATCGATGCATCTCTATGCTACAGAACTGCTTGAACAGGGAGAGACTAGCTGCGTGGTAGCTCACAAGCTGTCAAATGCTGTGCTCCCGCGGGCTGCCATTCAGCAGTGTAGGCTTAGTACCGGACCGTACTAGTCATACGCGGGCTTGCATACGGAGTACTTAGGGAGTACATGCATTGCGGCGGACAGGAGTGCGTGCAGCAAGCGCAACACAAAAAGTTTTCCCTGTCTCTCTTCGAATTGAGGCGGTTTCATTCTGCAACACGCCTTCCCGCCCGTTATGTTCTATTCTTCTGTTCTGGTTTTCTTCGATGGGGTTTCGAATCCGGCTACTTCTTGATACTCATTTACTTACTTACTTTACTTCTTTTACTTGTTAGTGCCGCTGTGAAAAAACCAAAATAACTAGAAGGCTTGTGATACTGTATCTTGTAAGGGAGCAATTGCAAAGCCCTGCTACTAAAACGCCAGCGCCTCATCGTTAAACCCAACGTCGCTGCCCGCCGTCCCTGCGGACTAGTCCAGGGCCGCACTCCGTTTCGGAACACTGCTTGCAAAGCCGCCCTGTAAACCCTCCTGTCTCTCCACTAACACTCCATCGTCGTCTTCTAACTAGCCAACTAGCTTGACGTTCGGGTGGTCTTGCTTGTTCATTCATTCTATTCAATTCTACTCATACGGCGCTGCATGGTAGATCTGACCTGGAGCATACTAGACAGTGGACTTTTCTTTTTCCTTCCCTCGTGGACCCCCCCCTTCCTGCTCCTTGACACTGTCTCGCTCTCGTTCACAAGCCAGGCTACCTCGTTCATACCCTCGCCTTCCCTTTACTTGCTTCCTTTTTATGCTTCCGTTCTGCAAGATCATACGTGACGAGTTATAGCGCCCTTGGAAACCTTGTCCACTGGCCTCCCACACACTTGCATCTTGCCGGCCACTGCACACAAGCACCTCGGTCAGCGTCCCCACCCCTGCCACCCTACTTGACTCTCCTGTCCGTCCTCTGGTATATATCATCGACGTTCAGGCGCCACTATCAATTCCCATTTTAAGCACCTACCCATATTGAAAGACATTCGACTCGGAAAATAAGAAAAAGAAACCATCCAACACACTTTACTAGAAGAACTCTAGAAGTACCCACTCTGCATCACTTCATCTGTCAAACCCACCATTTCGATATATCTCCACTTGTGCATCCTATCACTGCCTTCCTCAATATATATCTACCCTCCTCGGCTGCCACCCCCAACTTCCTCGTTTTTATTTTCCTCAGACATTCATACATACCTCATCTATATATCTACCTTGCATTGCCTCAAGCTTTTCTACAGTGGGGTTCTACACACTTTCATATCATCCGACCTCATACCCACTACCACTATTACCAACCACAACTATTACCTTCATCATCATCCTTCTCCTTCACAATACCAATATACCTTAGCAAAATTTATACAAAATGAATTCAACAATGATGCAGCCTTCCAACACAACGACAACAACGTCGCCGACCCAGATTAAGACAAAGAGAAGAAGAAGGGCCCCACCTTCTGGCGCTTCAGAACCTTGTCACACATGCCGACAAAACGGCCGTGTGTGTGACCGAAGACGACCATACTGCACACAGTGCATTGAAACAAAAGGAACTTGCTCTGGATATCGAACTCAGCTTACATGGGGTGTCGGTGTGGCTAGCAGAGGAAAACTGAGGGGTCTAAGTCTTCCTGTCCCTCTTTCCGACGAAGAAAGGGCAAAGAAGAACAGCGCGATGGCTGCTGAAAAGAAGGAGGAGAAGAAGAAATTGAAGGCAGCTGGTGCCAATACTGGCGCGGGTATCTCGAAGCACAGCGCTTCTGCCTCCATTTCATCACTTGCTTCTGTCCGAAGCATGAGCACCCAGGATCTTGCTACTTTGTCCAGCATGAACTCAATTCCATCGAATATCTCGGCTTACAATTCGCCTACTGAGCCCATGGCTCCATCGTATCCTCAATATCCACAGCTTTCTTCTTTGAACACTGGAAACCACCCACCTCAATTCCAGAAGCTCATGCAAGCTGCTCACCACGCCCAAGGTGGATTGTCTCTGCTTTTGTCTCCCATGGATGATATGCATAGCCCACATGTTGAATATCACGCCGATGGAAGCTCTACTCCCGAGATCTACTCTCCTTTGTATTCCCCTGTCGACGGTGGCTATCTTCACAGCCCAGTTGATATCATCCACATCCCACAGAACAGATCCCATCCTCCTACCTCAGTCCCTGACCATGTCAGCGACTTCTTTGAGGAGGAGTCTTCTGTTGGCCACAGCAGCCCTTCAATCCACGGTCACCAAGATGATAACTCACCGGATGCTGAAGCGGATGGTGCTATCTCTGCTCTTCTCTATGACGAAGAAATGTTGAACAACATGTACCATTATTCTCGTCCAAACACTGCTCATACTAATGGCCAGTTTAATGGCAACGCTTCTCCATCTGCTGGTTACAATTCTTCTCCAGCCAATTCTCCATCTCCTCCCCCATTGGTTCACTCCAATTCTTTCTCAAGCAATCACTACACATCTTATTCCCCAAACTCTGCGGCTCGCCCTCAGCAATTGGCCCGTCTTCAAACGGGTCCAACTCATCCACACCTCCAGATTGCTTCCCCCACCTCTTATCCACCAACTCCTAACTCTATGTCTCCCTCGACTCCAACTACTCCAATTTACGGCCACTGCTTGTCGACTCCTCCACCCACTTCGATGCCTCCAACATCGGCTGCTGGTAGCGCATCGACTTTGACTTCGCCCGCTGTTCTCCTTCAGCAACAGCTTTTGCAAAACCAGAACGCCATCATGCAACAACAACAACGCCAGCGTCTTTTGCACCAGCAGCACCAGCAACAGCAGCAACAGCAAAATAGCATTGCTGCTGCCGACCAGCAGTTCTACCTTTCCCACTTGGGTTGAAAAGCATTTAGCGATTTCCTTAATTTCTTTTACCTCTGGAGCATAAATCTTTTGTTTTACTGTATATACCGGGGCGGGATCACAACAACAAAAAGCGGCGTTTTTCGGTAATTTCCTAACTGTTTTCCATCCTCCACGATCAAAGCTTCATGATCCTCATGGCCTTCCTCCTTTCACGACCTTCATGGAGGGGAATAAAAGCATAGACGGAGTGGAATAAAACTATTTCCTTAACTATTAGTGTACAGGATTATGATACCCAAGGGATATCTCTTATGTATATATTTCCTTTGTCTGCATGTCGGTATGTTTGCGCATTGCTTTAGCAATTTCCAACTGTCGACACTCCCTTGGTGGCTCTCAGTCCTTCTTTTGCATAACATTTTCATATTCTTTGTATATTATTATGCTGTCCTCCTTTTTTCCCTTTGTTCAACTGCATGACACTCCTTTGAATTTTACTTACCATTATAGACACTCATTGGCAACAATACGGTTTAGTCACGAGCCAAAAAAAAGCTGATTCATTCATTCTTATTTTCTTGCTTCGCTTGTTCAACTTTAAGTTTTATTACCGACTTTTGTATATATATTGTCATCGTTATTTCCTGTTTTGTTCTTTCGATCGGAACTACATGTACATACTATGATCTGGTCTTGCACGCTTCGCAAATGCACAAAAGCATCTTTGAACAAAAATACTTCCTTTCATTAATCTGATTCTAGTGAATTCCGAATAAATCCTTTGAGTCACGTGTGGTGCATTACGTTGGCGACCAATTATTCACCAATACGGTGACTTAATAGAAATTAGTATGGTCAGCGTATATTTAGCATACGGTCAAACTATCAATACTAATGTGTAATCTCGTAATGGCAAAAACGACGACGAATCGCTGCGGTTTTGCACTGCCTAGAGGCCAAACTTGATACATCGTTGGTTTCTAGACCTCGACTGCGGCTTAAACAAGGTCTACGTAGGCAATATTATTGTGCCATGACTGCACATGTGTAAGAGCTAGCCGAAAAGTATGTACGAATCTTACATTTATTCCTGGATGTAACCGAGTAATGTTGGTTGGTTGGATATTCGAAGACAACGTTTGAGACCTGGGGTAGACGACCCTTGAGCTGAATACGATATTGAAGAACCTTGTACCCATGCTTGGATATTAGAAAGATCATTTCTTTCTTTCTTTTCCTGTTAATTTTACATCTGAGGCCCCTCTTGCGGCCCAACCGAGTCGCTTCGTGCGACGGTGTACTCACTCTTGAAAGAATTCATTTTTTTTTATAGTCACAAAGCGAAAGGGTTTTTTGACGGCGGGTCTACGCGGCGGTGTATACCTAAGTCCCTCATCATTGACACGTTCTACAAAGCTTATGAAATTATGCAACATGTCACTCAAAGTACACAAGGCAAAAAACGTGGGAAGCAGGGAATAGATTTCTCTCGCTCTCTCTCAAAATTTTGTTCTATTTGGTGCTAGTACTAGATCCCTTCGAGGCGAACTGCGTAAGTAGGCAGTCTGCCTCTGCGTACGCCGAAGGCCGAGGATCCATCGATGCTGTCTGCCGCTGAATACATTGTCCCTACCCTCGCCTCATCGGGCCGTTTCGGGCGTTCGGATTTCGCATGTAGGAATTCCGCTGATGCATCATCTCCCGCAAATCTGAAGCGCATAGCTGTTAGGCATGTGAAGTATAAGGCTGCAAGTATGCGCTGTCGCAAGGTAGAATCGTTCGTATAGAACGCATAAACGCACGCATGCAAAACCTCATTCGAATCGAGATAGTTTTGTAACCGTCCCGTATGATATCTAGATGTTTATGATTTCTTTTCCTTTCTACTGAAGGGGAAGGTTCTGTTACCCCGGATCCGAAGGCGAAAAATAAGCAATCTTCTGGCGATATGTACAATTCGCGAAAGAAATGAAGATGCGTGGGATGTCTCAAGCCTTTTCCTTCTATAGATGTACATACCTTCTTTTCCGCGTAAAATTTTCTTGTTGCATATGTTCCGGTCTTTATCGGAGCCTTTTAGTCTTTCTTGACCTTCCACTACGCCGTGAAACGTCGTACTTTGTAGGGAAAAAGACCAACTGAACCAATCAAAAGACAATTCTATTATCAACTGTACGCAGACGCCTTTCGCAAAAATTCTGACCGGTAGTGTCATGCAAGTGCATTCGCGACAGCTGACGTGCTTGTGACGCCCTACATCTCATAGGGTTTCCGTGGATCGTGGCGTGAAGCGCTCTGCAGCGAGCTCTTGCTTCGGTTCCAAATACTGTTTTGCTTTAGCAAAACGGACTGGTTTAAGAGGGTCCGCAAAATTGCGAGATAGGGAAACAATCCTTCGAGAAGGAATTTTTTCGTGTGTGGTGTGAAACCTGTACTCTCTTTGGGGATAGACGGATGCGAAAAGGGAGCCACGGGGGAGCCCTTGCAGGTCTTACGACGCGCGAAAGTACGGACAAGACATTTTAACGGTAAAACCAACCGTATTTGAGAATTTGTGTACCTTGTGCCTAGCTGGTGACGGTTAGTTCGCAATTGAAGCTGGGGAATTACTTTGGGCTGGATGTCTTGCCTTGCATTGTTTCGTGTTGTCTTTGATTTTCCCAAGTAGACCCTTGGCTTCGATTTTCGACCCATAAGACACCCCAACAAATGGGATCGCATCGCGGGTTTGATATTCCGGACTGTAATTTCTTTGATTGAAAGACGATTTGGAAAGTCGACGCAAGTGGAAGGGTAGAACATTTGCCGACGTGGTCCGTCTCGCTAGGACCCGCAACAGAATGATATCCAACTTTGGTATGTCCTGCAAGTCGCAACAGCATTTTGGCGAATGCTTAAAATCTTTTTGTTAGAAAATATATTTGCGAAATGCAACGGCATCGTATCAGATATTCATGCTCGTATTCCATTGATTCGATTTCTTGAGTAATCGATGTTTCATTTTCTTTATCCGGAAAACTTTTCGCATTGTCGTGCGTTGCCATTGGGGATTCCAAGCATCACAGTGGCTTCGGCTCGGACAGACAATTCAAGGCTTCTCTGTCATGTCGGGACTCCGCGACTTCCATGCCGCTTGATCACGATACCAAGAAAGAAAGAAAAAATGCCCAGAGGTTTGGGTCAAAAGAATTCCTTCATGTGATTGAGCTCCCCATGTTATACCAGGGACGGCCGGCGATTTCCTACGATATCCTTTAGAATTAATATTTTTGAGTTCAAATCCGAGATTGAAACATCAGCAGAAAGTGAAAATATCTCAAGGTGTTTTATGGTAAAGGGATACCATACCCTTTAGGCTGACGTTTTCCACGATCGAGGCCCCAAGACCTTACTAATTACCCCGGTGCTTCGGTTCTTCGGGATCATCCTTGGCCTGTTGACGTCGAACTAACCTTGTGCCTGCCCCACAGCTGCCCCACTGGTTCGGCGGTCTAGAAGGGGTTTTATCGCGATCACTGATATCATGTCAAAAGTTATATCGAAACGTAATTAACAAAGCACGTTGTCCGAGCGCACGTATTCGTATCTCGCACGGAGTTTTGTCAAGCGAATCTGCCCTGCATGGCTATCTTCACATGAACAAAAAAAACTTCAATTGATCACCCATCGAACCGGCCAATGAAATTCAATTGCAAGAACCGATTAGAAGCCGAATGGTAAGAACAACGCAAGTCTTTCTCGGGCGCTCTGTTGCATAATGTATTAAGCAACCAGCCGTCGCAAAAATGGAAATTTTGCCCGCCCGAAGGGGAGATCTCTGTTGAATGTGCAGATTGAAACGGTGATATCAATCGATATCCAAAATGCCACCAGAGTGGGTCCCGTTGTGGCGAGCGAAAAGAGTGGGGTGCATGCAACCAAAAGTCTTGGTATTCTGGCTGCCTTATGGACCGACATGGTTTACCGGGTGTCAAATGTCTTAAGCTTGGATATTACCGACATGCATGGCCTGCAATTCACAAAGGGAGACCCGGAACGAAAGGAAACACAAAGTTGGGTTCGCGGTAAAGGAAATATTTGAGTTCACAGGAGAGGGAATAGGACAATCCATCAAATGGCAATAGATGCAATTGCAGCTTCAGAAGCAAATGTTCAATTGGAAGCTGAAGCTTCCCGACCATCGCGACGAAACTCATGAAACAAAGAGGCGATCTCGCTAGATATTCGTTTCTTCTCTGCTTCCGGTTAATTGAGTTGAATGAAAACCTTACTCAAATGTTTGATGAACGAGCACCAGTTGTCCACAGGAATGGTTGTCTCTCCCACCCTGAAGTTATCACGTAATTGTTAATAATCTGTCCCCACAACCACGCTTTTGCTCGCCAGAGGTCTGTAACCCGGGAACAGCCTTTTGCACCAATACCCCTATCAGCTTTGCCCTCCTGACCTCGTTCTCGGGAGCGAAGCGAGAAAATTAAGACGGACGAATTTCCGGAAACGACGACAGCCTAATGCAGCCGAGGGTTTGAAAAGGTTGGTTTTTAGTTGGGATTCTGGAAAGATTATCCAGGGATTTCCAGGCTTTCGTGGCGATAGAATAGCTTCGAATTTCATGGATTCCGTGAATTATCCTATTGGTGCAAGTTAATTGACCAATCGAACTATGGCGCTAAGGAAAAGTCTCATCATTACCCAAAAGCCACGATTTGATCGATAGCTTCTACCCATGTAGCTAGATTCCTGAATCGAACGGAATTTCCCGGCGAACTTATAAGCTTATCCATAAGCTTGATAAGAGCTCCTTGTATATAACTGTGGATAATTGCTTGGGCTTTTCAGTAGACTAGCTGTCTCATAAACCATCTTGTGGGCCTTTGGGTATATACTTTCACTAGGTACATATAGACTAGGTATTTCCTCTCTAGCTCCTGGGGTCCTCCGAAGTGGTGTAGGGCAACTCCGACACTCTATGGATGGGTAGGCTCTCACTTTACCACAGAAGTCTGTGTTGTGATCAGGGAGTGTATACCCTAGCCATGATAAGCCGTTGACTATCTATCGTCGACAAGTGGCAGACATCCATCCGGCCAGATATTATATCGGAATCAAGATATAGAAAGAGTAATACTATATATATAGAAATGATACTTAAAGAATATTTCGTTGTAACATTAGCTGTATGGCTATTTTAAGGGACTTTTGGACGACGTTCAATTTCACCAGCCTATTCACGCGAAGTATCAATAACCCTAACAACTGCAGCTTATGTCTACTGAGATCTAAACTAGCAGGTCGACTGCGTTCGAAATACACAAGAACCACGGCCTTTAGCTCTTTCCGATTGTTCTTTGGCGTGTCGCGGCGTTCCTAAATGCAAAATGCATTACCATGCTCGTTTGATGTTCCTTCTCGGAGATTTAGTTTAGGAGGCCAGCGGTTAGCGAATTTTGACTAGTTGATGAAGTGAAGTCAAGATTTAATTTTTTTTTTTGATCGATTGAGCGATAGTGTGACAAAATCTAAGTAAAAATATCCCACCAAACCGGCCGCCAATTACTATTCATATGTGGACCCTAATTTCAGATATTTCTCTCGGTATTCTTTAATCAGTTGGGCCTTCTCACTAGACTCCTCCATAGGCGTCACATTGACCTTAACTACAGGGCCTGCAAGGCGATGGAATGTCCTTTTATGTAGCAGGATGAGGTATACTGTTGTCTTTCCCACCATTCGGCCGGCGAACTTTAGTTCGTCGAGATTTTTGGAACGCTGACGGGAAGTTACTAGTGGATCTTTAACAAAGGTGACGGGAGGCCCGTGGTGATCATCATCTTTCCTCACTTGAATTACAAATTTCCCTCCCGATTGTACTGTGATGTCTCCAGGGGATTCCAAAGTGCAATGTTTCGGTGCAACTTTCTCGCGAGCTTTTGCTGACGCCGCAGCAAAGTGATCATCTAGCGCTTTTGCAAGGTCTAGGAGCTTGCCGGCTGGCCAACCTAAACGTCCGAGGCCAATGCCACGCCAGCCCGCAATACCACCGAGTGGTGGTTAATCAATGACACGTTTCCTGTAAGGACGGACTTACACTGCCTAAGTTCAATGCTAATAAAAATACTATGCCTCACCCACCTCACCATTCCTCCGGCACCTACGGCATAGCTTCCAAGAGCCGGCTGCGTTATTGGTTTAGGCCACATCTCTCTCGGCGCCGAGTGCCCACATAAGAAACCTTTGAATACATTCTTTGCATCCATCTCTGTTTCGCATTGGTATATTCTGATTCTGTGTGGGACTGTAGCGCTACGTGCCTTAAAGCTGTAATACAGTGTGCAATGGAGAGAGTTTAGGTCGAGATTCCTCAGGTTGGCAGATTCGAAGTCCGGTATTTTTTCGCGGAGGATTTTGCAAATCGCTGGCTCGGAGATGTCGGCATTGCAGATTTTGTGCCGTTGATAATCGGGCGTCGACAACTTGCATTCCTTGAAGTACCCATTGATAATCGATCTTTGCTTACTGGTCGTGTCATCGAAAGATTTTGTGGGTGAGGAAGGTGGAGACATGGTTAAAGGGGATGATGTTGGTGATATCGATGGTGAGAGAGGATTTTGTTTTTTCACAAGACTAGATTCGCCAGGTCATGATAAATATATACATGCATGGCTGGATGGCAGCAGTCGTGATCGTCACAGAAGGTTCCACAAATGCAACAGCACTTCCGGAAAGAGTTTTACAACATCAGCAACACAACGCTGCTGGGTTTCCTCACAACTTCCACCGTCGAGAAGCCCCTAGTATTTCCCCAGAGAGTCGCCAAATTTCTTGTACTATACTAACTACATCAATTTTATAGCCACTCTTCTCATTATTCTTTTGAGGTGGGTAGGTCCCAATGAGTTCGTATAGGTTTATAGTCTTCAGAGGGCAATGGAATGAACCAGGGCTATAGCTGTCACCCTCGTATGTTCATGGTTTTAAGGGTGTCTTCCAAGTACGCGTAGTTTCGACGCCGAAGCAACCCGAAGAGTTGGAATATGTAAATGTGATGACCACCTACGTTTTCAGAACCAATATCATCCCCATCTTAAGAAGCCCACTTCCACCGTGTTTAGCTACCCGACATCGCAACTCTAAAAGAACTCCGTCAAGTGCACGAGAATACAATTACGACCACCCGCGAACCAGGGGCCACTTTCCGTCTCCGGAAAATAATGGCAGAGCCGCTCCCTGATCTAAAAGTAGGAGGGAGTATGCATGGGCTTACGAGAGCCAGACTCTCTCGAATTGAGAGTTTTGATTCGACAAATGTCATAGAATGGGGGGCGGTTGGAGACGATGGTGACATCTGGAGCGATGCCGACCCTGAAGAAGACACTATCCCAACGGTTTTCCAAATCCGCGAAAATTCGTCAGCACTTTCCTTGCCGATCATGGTAGATGTCGAGTTCAACTATGAAAGAGTTGAGAGTAGCCTTTCGGGCACCCCCTTTCAAATATATCTAACTCTCCGGAATCAGAACGGTGTGACATTTCGTTCTCTCGAAAGAAGTTCTAGAGATGGGAACAAATGCCAGTTTAGCGATTTTGTGCTACAACAGGGGACTAAGATCCCGGTGGGCCCGTGTAAAGCAACAGGAAAATGGCAGTTTACACTACAAGTTGAGGGTCCTGGAACCTCAAGTAAGTAGAATACAATGCACTCTTGCCTGTGTCCACTGAAGCAACTGTTGCACACACTGTACTAACCGGGGACGCATTTTAGGTCGAAGCGGCGACGAGATCTTCGAATGCAATACAAAACTGGATTTAGAGTTCTATTTTGTGATTGGAAGGTTCCCGTCCAGGTCATTTGCGTATGACCTTATTCAAATGGGATACATTCCAATCGAACGCATTATTGGGGGTTATGGTCAAGAGAGGAACAATACGCCAAGCGTTTGCGCTGAATATATCCTCGAATCAGTGTGGGGCTTCTCTCAAGGGGAACTTAAGTACCCTAACATGCGCTCGCAATTAATGCAATTTGCTCAAGAAGGGGGCGGGTGCTCCCATTGGTTTGAGTTCGACGGAAAAAGCCCTACAAAGCATAGGCAGAACTTCCTGTTGTCCCTATTCCTGGAGAAAATCTACCCTGCCAATTGCGTTGACTTAGCGTTTATGGTAGCACTTCTGCTCGAAGAACTGGGTACTACTGGCGAGCTTCGGGAAACAGGGAAACCTTGTTATGTATGTGCCCTATTTCCCAGTCTATTTTTAAGGGGCCTTTTACTGCCCATTCTATATCATTCTGAAATGCATTTCTAAGGGGGTTGAAATAGTTTGTCGTCTGTAGGATCATTAACTGCAGCCCTTTCGGCTACGTAACACCGGGGCCGCTCTTTGGCTGGGTCGACGAAGACGGTTCTCAGGTTGACCTTAATCGTTGCAATAGCCCCTTTTGGAAGGGTGAGCCCTCACTGGGGGTTCCGGACGCCAGAATCTATTATCCCGACGACATCAAACTATCAGATAACAGTCGTACATCTTTTGGAGCCCATAGCTGGGTAGAAGTGTATTCAGAACCGGATACGGGGTCAGGAAACTCCGGGGAGTGGAGGGTTTACGATGCTACCCAGGTAAAATGGCAGGAGGATGGAACTTTTGTTTTGGCCAAAGGCCAGAACAGCAGGGAAGCGTATCTGCAGGGTACCATTGACGAAGGATATGGGCAACTAGGCGGACGAGCTGCAATGGCTGAGACCGGTAAGAGAATCCCTGGTGTCATCGGTGTTTAAAGTATTCTTGGAGGATCTGTATTAGCTGGATGGGCAAGAACTTCTTTTTTACATCGCCCGAAGTTCTAGTCTCGGTACCAGAAAGTTTGGATCGATTAAGAGCTAACAAGCCGGGTTGTTCGCTGGTTAGGGGGGATTTTATGGTCAACAGATCATCGATATCTCCAAGATGACGGTCTTATCAGCATTGTTCATCCGAACTTCCCCGACATTCCTTATCGGTGCATACCACCATATTTGACATGGTAAAGTGGCATGATGGCTAGGTTTACTTGATCAATTGGGTTTGGCCCTGTGTGGTGCGTGTGTGATTGGAGGAGGTTCAAGTTGACTAAGGAGCTTCTGGCTGACAGCCGTCAATGTGATAATACTACATGCCGCTTTCGAAATTGACCACCAAATTTCGTGTCTTCTGAGACTTACTCCCCGTATTCGTTTTTGAATTAGCAAAGAAAAATTTAATTTATTTGGGAACACTAATTAATTGTTCGTGTGATGTTAAATACAACCTGTCATGAGTCAAAACCGCCGTCCAGATTTGCGTTGGCAGCGTGTCATTGACCAATACGGACACCGATCCTCGCAGGGCGACACAGGCCAAGCAGGGATCCACCAAGGACCAGCTTGGTTGCTTATTAGCCTTGACAGCTGCAGCTGGCCGCCCTAATTCAAGATAGCTGCGACATCAACTTCCCCAAGCTCACCCCCGGTAATTCGTGCCATCATCACCACCGAGAACAATGGAGACCGCTATAGGAAACGACATCTTTCAACTACCCGAGATCCTTGAAGCAATCCTGCTTTGGGTCCCTCCCGTCACCGTCCAGACAACGTGTAGGCAGGTTTGCCAGCACTGGAAGGTCGTGATCGAAACCACTCCTGCAATGAAATACTACACCGAGACCGGTCTGTGGCTTCCGGACAGAGAATACACTATCGAACGACCACTTCCCGAACCATTTTGCGCATTTACACCTATGGCAATTGATATCCTCGAAATATATTGGCGAAAGCTCGACGCAATAGCCATCAAGTTACACGACAGTGGCCCCGAAGACGATGCCACACCGTATCAACTCTGGACGCCCGTTCGCATGCCTCTCATTCAAAAAATCGGGGAATTATTAACAAAGTTCCAACCTATCTGCCAGGGAATCCGACTCCTTCGTCCCGGATTCAGCTATATTAAATATAAAAAGTTCACAAAGAATTGGATCGCTTACGTCTATAATTCTGCTGGTGAAATTGCCGCCGTCAGAGAAACAATCCCCGAAACGGATCCGAATCCGCTCATCGAAATACTGGCCCAGATGGGTCGGTGTATCTGGAACACTACAAAGTCAGACTCTTACGATTACAATCCCGACGGAATAGTTCCAAAACACCCGAATGGCGAGATTAAAGCGTATTTACTCTTCATAGTCGACTACACAGCCGATACAAGTGAGCTCGAGATGAAAGAAACGAAAAGGAAAGAAAAGGAGGAATTACTAAGACAACAGGATCGCAAACGGATCAAAAAGATTATAAGAGAACGGTCACGGCAACTAGTTCAAGATGGTTATGGACCGCTCGACGATGATACCGAGGAAGATGCGTGGGAAGAGGAAGAAAGGATTGCACACGCAGCATATGAGAAAAAGATGGGAACGAAGGTCTTCAGGGAGCTACTACGGTTTGGGGATTACGAACCTCACCGGCCAGTCGTCGTTATTCGAGGTACTAATTATGGGTACACATAATTGACTCTCAGATTCCCTCGTCTGTTTGGTTTCAGTCTCCCGCTACTCATATTAAATACGCCTGAGGTTGATGGTTATTGTGTAACGATAATCCGCAATATCTCCTGGCCGTCCTGCTCACAATGCCTTAGTACTAGAAACTACATACAGAAGGGACTCTTTACCCCTTCCAAATTCAGTGAATTTTAATTATACTGCTTCCTAGCGCTATAGCAAGCATCTCTATTTTGTGATAACTGTGAAATTCGGATCCGCCGACATATTCAAAACCCAGATTGAATGATATCAACTGGTCTTGCAATGGTATTAAATGACTTGCTACGTTTTCTACCGGCCAATCCCGTAGGATAATATAACATATATCGATACTAACTCCCGTAAATATTCATTCTAATTATATAACTACAAGACAATATCCCAATCCGCTATAAAACTCAATTACCCGCTGAGTAGCCTAGCTATGACCAGCACACTCGAACCACAACCTCAACTCCACGAAGAACTTATTTCGGGAGGGCTGGAAGAGGAGTTACTGTCAAGTCGTTCAGAAGAGGGGCCTCAGGGGTCTTCCAGCCGTTATAGTACAAGTACTTGATCTCGTATCCTGGAGCATACTTGTGGGTCAACCATTGGCCGTCCTCGCCCAAGAATGAGAAAACGTATGTCTCCTCTGCCTCGGACCAGTTAACAGCAACCCTGAGTTTACGAACACCGTGTTGCTCGTAACTGGCTTGCTTCAATGTGAAGGTAGTTGCGCTGGCGTTTTGAGTCCAGTGCTTCTGGTATTTCTGGGTGAAGTGGATTGGTTGATCGTAGTTATTGAAGTGGAAGTGGATAATGTAGTTGTCGAGGTCTGGGGTTTCCTGGAAGTTAATGGCGCACCAGTGCTCGACTTCGGCAGTGTTGACGGTGACGTCGAGAAGGAGGGAGATCCTCTGCAGGCTATCTGGGAGAGGACGACGGTTGCTAACCTTCAAGTCGAAGGACTCGAAGTTTCCTAGCGGTGTTGGTGTTGGTGCTGGTGTTGGGTCTACTGGTGCTGGTGCTGGATCCGTTGGGGCATCTGTTAAAGGATTTATATTAGAATCAAGGATAGCTGGGTAGTGAGGGGTTAACACTGACCCAATGAAGGAAGGGGTTGACCGAGGTGATCCACGGGCTGGAAACCTTGGCCTAGTTGGCCACTGGGAGCAGGCTGTCCCAATGTATCAGATGGAGCAGGCTGTCCCAATGTATCGGATGGCGCAGGCTGTCCCAATGTATCTGGCGCAGGTTGCCCTAGTGTACCGGTTTGGGATTTGTCCCAGGCATTTTGGCCGTGGGGCTTGGCCCATGGGTAATATTCGTCGACGATGTGCTCAACAGTCTCGAAGAGAGTCATTTTGGAAGATGGGTAATTGAATTTGAGAAGGATATATAAAGTAGTATATAGAATATAGATTGAGAACTGCTTGAGATTGTATTGCTGTGTGTGATGATGATAATAGAGTGGAATCGTCTGTCAAAGGGGCGATATCGAACCCTTTATATACCTTAATGAAGCTTTCGGATACCGTTATAGCTTCATCAAAGTCAGCTTCTCGTGGGTATTTACCCCGGCACGTATACGTAGTTTACCGCGTTGAAAAGTGGGGCAGGTCTCAGTACAATTTGGACATTTTCCGATGTCGTCGTGCAATTGAACCACGCAATTTCGCCTTGCAAAACGAAAAAGCTGGCGCCATTGCTATGCTAGCATCACCAATTTCGGGCTGGCCTGGGCGTTGGCGAGCAGTGTATTACCGAAACGGGCGTTAGTGCGGCAAGGGTGCTCGTCAATGATGTTAAACGGTTGGCCTCCACCTCCCCGCAGCTGCATGCCAGAGCAGTCGGGGGAAAAAAGACCATGGAACTGCACAATGCAGCTGCACACCATAGCATTCGGAAACCAGCTCCTAGCTATCTGGGCCTTTCCTGTTAACAACTGGTTTTGTGCCGTATCATATTAGGAAGATCTTAAGAGAACGGTTAAACTAGTCTAGTGAGCTCTTGGCGGTTGGAAGGTAACGGTCGGTTCAACGTTTGAGAATGGGAACGCCGACGGCTGATTCGGCTCTGAGTATGCAACAACTCAGCGTGAGGGGGAATTCGTACTAGGATTATTTGCACTAACACCCTTGATGCATCTGGCGTGCATGCGCATGAGGCGTTATAATTGGTATGCAATTTTTCAGAAGATATTTTATCGACTATCGATTCCAGCCGCTGTTTATCAACGTCGATAAAAACAGCCCCACATTATGCCGTCGTAGAAGTGCAAAATTGCGGCATCGGATGGATTTCTAGCTGTGGTAAACTTCTTTTCGATCCCGGCGATTGCGCGATATTATTATATTAGGGGACGAGGTATTATATTAAAAAATACACCCATTTCTACCCTTCTCTCGGATATCTATCGGTCCGATCCATATAGGGTATGAGTGGGTAGATTCTGATTGGCGTCGCGTTTCGTAAGCTTACCAGGCCAATTGATTGGGGTTGCTTTTATTTCGTACATCGGTATATATAGAATACAGTACTGCAAGGCAAAACCATTTGGTCGGATTGCATATGAATTGCATATGAATTGCATAGACTGATTTGAATTGAATGTTGTGGACCATACACGACTCAACGCTTAACCACGGTATCAATCGGCCACGGTCGACTACAGGCCCACTTTACACATACGCTTTATGACAGCCTCTTACGACTGAATATGTAGCATTGTATAACATTATCTTACTCGTAACCTCTAAAACTCCTGCTGCATTTGCATTCATGATCACAGAAATGATCAGCGCGGCCAGGCCCTGGGCTACTATGGATTTGTGAAGATTATTTTGCATTCCCTAGAGATCATCGGTCCGGTTCGGACAAGCCATACCTTCAAAGGGTGTAAACCGGATGCTTATTTGCACATATCGACCAATTACCAAGCGGTATCAATTGTCATTTGGAGCCTGCAAAGCCCGGAATGCCATGTTGTATTTTTCGCGTTGTTGCCAAGGAAGTCTGCCTGTTTGGGACGCGCTGAATGACATCCAACCAAACGGCCTCGTCAACCCACCTCAACCACAGCTTCCATCGCATCTTCAAGCCACATACCCATCGCCAGAGCCTCATAAACGCCCTCAGGGCTCCCTAGCAGCTAGAGAAGCATACGCGCAAGGGCTTTGCTTAATACATCTCTCTCTCTACGACTTCGGGACTCCTGTTGCAGCTCGCATTCCCGAGATCCCGAGCTCGGTCTCATACCTTCCAAGATGCAGACAATAAAGAGCTTCATCTGGGGTCCTGATCCTGCCGAACAAGTACTTGGCCCCTTGTCTGCTCCTCGAAGAAGCTCATACTAATTTATTCTCTCCTCTTCTAAAGCAACGAAAATGTAACTCTCTAATCCGCCAAAACGCCCGACAACTCGATCGCCAAATCAATACCCTCAAAACCTTAGAAAACAAGACCAAATCCCAGATCAAAGCCGCAGCCACCCGTACATCCTCGACAAATAAGACCCTCTCCAAGAACTCACAGCTCGAAATCCGCCTGCTTGCTCGAGAGCTGGTCAGGATCCGGAAACAGAGCACACGGCTAAACACCTCCAAAGCCCAGCTTGAGTCGGTGGGGATGCAGGTCCGTGAAGCTTTCGCTGTACGGAAGATTCAGGGTTCAATGAAGGCGTCGACGGATGTTATGCGGAATGTGAACGCACTTGTACGGTTACCGGAGTTGACGGGGACTATGCAAGAACTTACGAAGGCTTTGACGGCAGCGGAGATTATTTCGGAAATGACAGATGATATGGTGCCCGTGGAAGAGGAGTTTGAGGATGAAGAAGCGGAAGAAGAAGTGGATAAGGTAATAGCAGAGATTGTGGGTGATAAGTTTGCAGAATCGTCGGTGCCGGTTGATATGCCGGAGGTGCCTGTTGCTGAAGAGCCTGTGGCGGATGAGGAGGTGGATTTGGATGCGATGAGGAGTCGACTGGAGCAGCTGAGGAGTTAGAAAAGGTGTCACACGCTTATAGATTATGTGGAATTGACTGTAATGACTAATATAAGAAGGTAATGATTGCATTTGGGGATATTTTGTTCGGTTGTCGATGCTGGTTTTCGGGCATTCTGGGGTGCTCTTGTCAGCGAGGTTTCTCATTTCTTTAACGTGTTTATATGTTTTTATACCTGGTCATTGGTTTTATGATATCCTATCTGCCTGTATTACGAGACTAACCTATCTGCTGGTTTGTTGCATTTTATAACTGCTAGTATTTAAGTAGAAAACGGTTCGATCGTTTCGTTGTGAGGCCCGTATATCTCAGGGGTTATCATATTGATTAAACCATATATCAATTAGTTCTTTTGCGATAGGCCCATCCCGAAAGTAAGAGGTAAAGCACTAGACCACAATATATCATATGCCAATTACGCCTTGAAAGAGACAGAAGCAGAAGCCAAGCATCAACCTCTCCCTCCAGCATAATTACGTCATCCCCTTCAAAAATCGACCAGAGAATAGCACATAAGGGAAATCCATCTAATCGAGCTCCTCAATGGCTGGCTTCTTCTTCTCTCCTGCCACTGGCTCGCTAGGGACGGCCTTGCCCTTCTCCTCGCCTTCGAGATCGGGCATTTCCTCGTCGTCGCTGTCGTCTTCGAGACCAGCTCCGCCGCCAGACATATCCATACCTGGCATGCCTGGCATACCCATACCACCTAGGCCGCTCAGATCCTGAGCTCCTCCGAGCTTTGAGAAGTCGATACCGCCGAATCCACCAGCATCATCACCTCCACCGAACTGTGACATCATGTTGGGGTCGTATTCGGGTTCCGGAGCTGGGCCATCTTGTTCATCCTCATCGACCCACTAAGTCACGTTAAAAAGTTAGTGATCCTGTTCTCGTAACTTATTTTCCATTCTAGGAAAAAGGGGGTGAAACCAACCTTATCAAAATCAGTCTTCAACCAATGCAGCTTGACCTTCTCCTTTGTCAATCTCGGCCAGAATTCCTCCTTCAAAGCCTTTTTCCGAATAATACACTCCGTAGCTCTGTCGGTATGAATCTTCCTGCTGTTCTCCACGTCGATTTCCTCGAAAAAATCGATTTTGAAGGCGTATTCCTTGCCCTTGGTTGTGACACCTTTGTAGGTGAGCGATGTGGCAGTTAAGTCGAGCTTGAGATTACTCTCGGAGACATCAGACTGTAGGATGGTAATGTAGAGGAGATTCTTTTCGGCGGTAGCGGGATGGGAGCGTTGGGCCCAGATAACTGGAATGATACGTTTGAAGTTAGCCAGGGTTCATGATACGAGACAAGGCGGGGTGGAGGGGTACCATACCCTCTGGGAAGAGCGTTGTGCTTGAAGCTGCCATGTTGTGAAAGAAGATGTCCGGGTGATGAAGCTCGTGGAATTGAGGTGCGCGAAAGGGTTCAAGATAGAGAGATGAGATGTCAATACGGTTGATGAGATGGATGAGATCAGAAGGAGGCTGAGAAGTCGTGAAGTTGGAATTTTGTGTGCGGGAACAATTCTAGAGCTTTCCAGCACCAACCTCGATTCGCCCCACTCAACACAACCCACGCGGCCGAGCTAGCTCCATCCCAGCGCCGTGCTTCTGTCTATACGTTCCCCGATATCTACGACAAGGCACCGCGTTTATCTGCGGAAACTATTGGGCCTCGTGGAAAATATGAGAGTACTACCCTGTGAAAGACTTTCTTCTCTTTTTTTTTATTCTCTCTTTTTTACATAATTAAGTTTAATGTTTTAACGGACAGGTTGCGGAAGACGCGTGACGTGACGAGATATGCACATAGATGGAATTTAACATTCACGACAGAGTTACGACGAGGTCTAGATGCAGCTACATTGGAAAACTAACACGTACTTAAGTAGTGAGTATTCAGATGGCTGTAAGGGATCCAGCAGCTAGTCTCGTACTAATAATATACTACTCACGAGTTTTAATGGGAAGAAATATAATGAAGAAATCTCTACTGAGATATATTGAATTCAAGAATACCAAACTCCCAAATCATTGCAGAGTCGCTCCTAAAGTACATTCAAATAGCGAAAAAGAATCTATATAATACAAAAGAAGTTTACTTGTCTGCCATATCGAAGAAGACAAACTCCGCGGCTCGATCTCCTACACTCTCGAAGGTCAATTGACTACCCTCGCCAGCCTCAATCTTGAGACCGTCACCTTCCTCGAGTACCTGCTCGGATCCGTCTTCTGCAGTGACCTTCAACTTAGCGCCTCCTTCTGGGGCACTCTCGCTCTTCTTCCTGATTCCTGAACTCATAACTAATTGTACAAGTCCTAACCTCTTCCTTCCATGGTCTAGATTATCAGCACCAGCCTTCTTAGTAAAGACGTGGCTAACACTGTCGCCCTTCTCTTTTAAGATACTGGCAAAGAATTCCACATCGGCCGGGATGGGGATCAACTCCTCTTTCCCGTCTTGCTTGGGAACACTAGCGAGCTTGTCTCCAAAGTTTTCTCTGGGCGAGATAATCTTCTTCAACACGCCAGCTTTGCTGTCTTCTGGGTGATGTCGTGTGTAGTAGGTAGGTTTTAACTTGGCCTCATCAGGCTTGACCCAGATCTGGAGAATCGAAGCGTCGGATTTATTTCCGGCGTACTCCGAATGGCTGATCCCTGTTCCTGCAGAGGTATATTGTACGTCTCCGCGCTTGAGAACCTCTACGTTACCGAGGGAGTCTTTATGGACGATCTCGCCTCGGGTGATGTATGTAAAGATCTCGAATTCGCGATGGTGGTGGGTGTCGAATCCCTTGGCGCGGGCGATGTTGTCCTCATTGATGACTCGCAGAGGGCCGTAGGACATATCCGCTGGCGAATAGTAGTTCGCGAACGAGAAAGTGTGGTATGTGCGTAGCCAGCCGTGGTCAGCATAACCGCGGGTGGAGGAGAGGCGGGGGATAAGTTTCAAAGCTATGGATTTCGACATTGTGGTTTTGGTATGTGTAGAAATTGTAGGGTTTATAAATGTGATTGTTTTTGTTGTATGAGGAATGTAAGCTTCAGTATAAGGTATTTGTGTATATCTAACTTGATTGTAGTTATCTAGTAGTAGATATCAATTGAATGATCTGATGGTTTTTTAAGAAAAGAAATCAATCATGGAGGCTCCCTCGAGGTGAATTTATACTCGCTCCTCCGTTCCCGATGACGAGCTTCTGAGGTTGCATTAGTCCGCATTTCCAATGGATGACTTAGAACTTAGATTTTCAGATCGAGATCAACCAGAATATTCGATTACGGGAGGCGTTAGTCAAGGGATTTAAGTTTCTTGAACATGGCTTAGTAGGTGGTATTTGGGGAGGTTAGTTAAGGTGGAGAATTGGTTCAGTAAGCGACTAGCTCGCTGAATAAGAAGCTTTGCGGATGACAAAGGTGAATAATCCGGCTAAAGATGCCTTGGAGAAAGAAGAGCCTCGACTCGGATTCCCATTTGATTAGTCAGAGGACCACAAACTCAACACAGAATTGTGAGTTCGCTAACCGAATTTTCGTTTCACAACTCGAATCGATTCGAATCTGGAGGTTGGGATTTAATGATAAATAGAATGTTGTATTAATGATCGTGACTATGTTATTATGTATCTTGATGAAAAATCCAACGCAAGCTATGCAGTATATGTTAAGACAGGAGAACCGATACAAAGAATTTAGAACAAGAAATGCAATGCAAAATCGAACAGAACACCAAGGCTATGCTATGTATATGCAGTATGAGTGATAGTTGCTTCATCATATATCGTAGAATCCACCGTCGTCGAAATTCCGTCCTCCGGTTGTGGGCGCCATGGACTGTTGGCAGCTACACTAGCTACTCAACTGCAAGTAATTACCGGGAAGAGCAACTGGAGCCAATTCAGTCTGTGCCTTTTCTTTAGGAGAGGCTGGGGAAGCGCCTTCTGGGGCCAGCTTGGTAAGCTCAGTAGGAGGAAAGATGGGGGCAGCGAAACAGTGTCCGACGACTGGAATTTCGTGGCTCCAGAGTTTGAACTCTTTGTCGAACTCCGTATTCTCAACACCGCCAGCGATAAGAACTTCAAACTCATCAACAAGGCCGATCTTGAGACCACCGGATTTGAGTTCCTCAAGGCCCTCCTGGCCAGGGCAGGCATCGTCAGGGAGGAGACCAGCTTGGATGACAGCTTTGTTAGCAGCCTTGAAATCAGTGCGGATACCAACACTCTTGCCAGCGATGATGAGACCAAGGGTGAGTCTAGCCTTAGCATAGAGAGCAGCAGAGCCTTCAGCGTAGAGCTTGTCGAGAGAGAAGTTTGGAGTAAAGGTGGCACCATCGAAGCCGGAAGCCTTAGACTCGGTCAATGCGAAAGAGTGAACTTCAACACTCGCAGTGTCCGGGATACCCCACTCGAATCCGACAGTGAAACCACCCTGTGCCTTGAGACCCAATTCGAATCCAGGACCAACTTCGATAGCCCAACCGACGGAAAGGACATCGCTGATGGTGATGGGGCTGCTGACACCGGGGATTGGGATCAACTTTTCGATCTCATATCCATCGTCGAGATCGGCCTCGATTTCAGTAGCAATGTTGATTTTACCGCCCAAACCCTTAGGAGTGCCGTAGGCGACCAACTCGCCGAGAATACCATTATCCATGCTGTATTCGGTAGTCCAGTGGATAGTACCAGTAGTATAGCATCCGACACACTTGGATTCAACGCGGACCTTGTCGCTTTCGAATGATCGCCAAAGGAGGACTTCATTCTCCTTGTCACCGGTGCTGATGTCTACATCGAATGTTCCGCCAGCGAGAAGTCTTGCGGCACCTTCAAGCAACATGCCACCAGGAGTGGCTCGGAAAAAACCGAAGATTGTCTTAAGGACGACATCAGCAGTATCACGTTTCTTAAGAACCTGTGGGACTTCTGCAGCGCTGCGTGTGCCGAGTTTCATGTTGTAGGTAGCGGCAGTCTCGTTCCAAGAGGTAGCTTCGGTAGAGAATGTGGTAGTCAATGCAGCTTCGTTGAAGTCAACGCCAACGACTTTGTATGGGTGACGCTCGGCATCTGGGCCACAGCCGACGTGGTTGGCAATCAAGAAGAAATAGTCGGACTTGTTCTGGTTGACGTAATCCCAGTTCTCGATAGCACGCTCGAGGGCTTCACTGGATTTGAAGGCAACAGAGATCTTCTTGTTGGCATCTTCGCATTTAATAGAGGTAGTGAGATCATCAAAAGCCTCTAGAGCAAGCAGCTGGTGGTCGGCCGCTGGCTTCTTGAGCTTCATGTCGGCGACGGTCATAGATCCGTCAGCTGCAAAATGGTTAGTACTCAGAGATATCTAGATAACTGGTTAAGGAAGTAAATTCATACCATTTGGGTGAGTCCACGCCAACTGCATCTCATCTTGGAGGTCTAATTTGGATAAGTCATCCGCTCGCTTCTTCAGTTGTGGGTACAAATGCTCAGATCGGGTCGGCAACATTGGAACTGCCTTTCCGAGATTTACCTCGCCATTCTTTGTCAGAACGGCCTGAGCTTGCAGACTGAACAACCCCGCCGCCAACGACGACAGGGAGAGAAGTTTCGCAGAAACCATTGTAAATGAGGATATTAAAACGAAAAGAAGAAGAAATTATTGAAAATTGTATAATGGGCCGCACAGCAGACACCAAAGAAAGAACAATGAAGAAAAGAAGTACAAAGGGAATCCTGACCGGCAGGTAGATTGTTTCCAAGCCCAGCTTGTTAGTCAAGAACCAGCTTGCTTTGATGATGATGATAGAATCGAGTAGGAGGGGACATCTCAGATAGTTATATACTTTCGTACCTGCATATTGGCCTTCGTTTTATCAAGCCTATCGGCTTACATGCATGTTGCAACGCTGAAATTACGTCTACATGCATACAATGTGCAATGCAATGTCGTTCGCACGAGTTTCCGAAGCTCAAAGCCCCAATCATTTTGCAAGCCAATGACGATACGCCAAAACACCAAATTAACCCCAGCCTATCCCCATAGAGGGCTAAGGGTAGCGAAGAGCTTAGGCTGACTCGTTTCGAATTCGAGAAGGCTTCGTATTGCTTAGTCTCACTTAAGCTTTTTCTGAATTATTCTCGAAGAAGCAATCGTCGGAAAATTCTTGATACAGGAAACATTTGCAGAGTTCCGAGCCAAGAGCCTCACATTACTCGGGGCTAGATAGGAAAACGGCATTTGGAGTTGTTTGCATGAACTGTGGCGGCAGCTACATGGTGTTAGAGAGTTCGTCTAGAAACCTGCGGAGACGTCCCTGCGTACCGAACTAGCGCGGCGGGGGTATTACTTCGGTTAGGCTTGAATCAATAAGGTCTAAGGAATTATTGAACTTATCGGAATGGATCTATTAGCTCTAGGCCCGCCGCAGGCGGGGAGCACCCCTTCTGGGGCCTCCTATTAAATCCGGAGAAATGCTCCGTACAACGGCGGCGAGAAAAGAAGAGGTTCTTCCCTGCGTTGTTTCTGTAGTATCAAGGGACTCCTCTTGGCAGTATCAGTCGGCTTGGTTGAGCCATAGCGTGGCTTTCAGAATGCACTCTGCCACAGTGAGAAACTTCACCAGGCGATTCAACATGAGACCCGTCGTACCAAGGTTTTGTGCCGTCTATGCATACGCGCGGACAAGCTGCTTGGTCTAAAAATCCCCAGAATGGCTTGAAATCCACTATTCCGAGTTCCGAGTATCTCAGTGTGCACGTGTGGACCAGAGAATTTGATGTTGCTATAAAATGGTGTTCACCCCACGAGTCATTACCGAAATAATTCAGTATTCCCCATATTCAAATCCCATATCAAATATATCTTAGGGCTGGTCCTTAGTTTCATTCTTTCAATCTACTTTCAAAGACTCTTTTCTTAATTCAAAAAAAAAAAAAAACCCCCACTAAAATGAAGCTTCAAGGCATCTTCTTCGCTCTCTCTCTCCTCCTCGCCTCCGCGACTGCCTCACCCACCTTGCGACGGGCTGCCGCCGGGGCAGAACTTCGTGTCCGTCAGGTTCCCGAAGCCGGAGCTGTGAACCCGCCAACGACACCAGACGGCACTGTCATCCCTATCAAACCGACTATCAAGGAAACAATCCTTGCTCAGATCCCACAACTAGGGCTAGACGAAACCATTGCTACTTTCTTGCAGAACTTCCCTGAATCAGGATACGAACAAATTTCCAAGATGCCAGATGCCGAAATGACAGAGGCCATTACCTCGCTCTTGTCGGGACAGATCCCAGCTGGCGTCACCGCTCAATAAGCGGAATATATTAATGCCCCTATTTGATTGTTGAACCTTTGTTATTGGGATATTTATGTTCTACGATTTCGAGGGGTTTGGTGTAATAAGAGAATTTGTTTGAATCGTTTCTGTCTTGTTATGTCTCGTACTTTTGATATTGCTCTCGATCTTCGCTCAGTTGGTTCTTTGAAATATGTTTTTTGCTTGGATTCTAAAAACGAGAATCATCTTGCGTCTACAACCAATAGTTAATACAAAAAAGGGCCTTCTGGCACTCCATTTAATTATCAATTCCTCATGATCAACTTGTAGGCTGGTATGCTAGAATGTTGCCACTTTCCGAACGCCCTGACTAGCGTTGGGCAATGATAAATTTTACCACGATTAATTGCATGCAAAGCCATAGGTCACTCCAGCTTACCGGAGAAGATGATTATAAAGGCGAATTATCATAGTAACAAAAAGGTTGAATTACTTTGAGGTATCCCGCTGCCCCTAGACTATCCCGCTGCTATGCATTCATGAAGCTTCAAAGTCACAACACACGGCCGTAGCCCCAGAAAGGGAAACGGCAGGGATGTGACTCGTACGACCCCCGGCAATACGAAAAAGGAAGGCACGAAGACAGGCTCCACCGCCTCAATTGCGAAGTTAAGTCTCCCCAGATTCTGGTACCACATCTCGGCCCGAAAATATGCTGCCTGACTGTCGCTTCCATACATGTTACATTTGATTCTCCGGCATCGGAGTTGCAAGTTGATGCCTACTCTAACGTTATACCTATGTTACCACTTTACGCGGTTGCCTGTTTAAGATGACTCCCATTAATTGGACTGCGTGAGAACGCTTTAGGTCTATATATAAGAACGACAGCTGCATCCAGATTCCAGGAGTTTCTTCTAGTCATTAACCAACTTTTGTGTTTACTATAACTCGGGAAGAAGGAAGTTAGACCTGGTTTGAAATGCCTGGTAGGAAGAAGGATATCATCCGACAAATCATATTTACAATGCAATGGGAAGTGGGGTCTTTAAGCGAGAAGGCGTCGACGGCTTGCAGTTGCGGCACACGATAATATCCAGACCGACATGATCATGAGATCGATTGGAAATCGACTGGCACCTTACATTTAAGATGGATGGTCTCCTAGAACTATTTTGAAAGATTGTAAAGACGGATACAATATCTTCACTCGAAATTATTTCCGACTTACCCAGATTGGTTGATCGATAATTATCATGGCGAGGATAACGAACCTTCCTTACGACATTAAGCACTCCATCCTTCGCCAAGTCAACGAGCGAAGCGATCTCCTCGCACTGATCTCCACCTCCAAAGCATTCTACGACATCTTCACCCACTATAGGGAAGGCATACTACACAACCTCTACCTATCCGAAGCTTTAAGTTATGCGCCGGACTCGACTATTTTCACATACTGTCGGCGTACAGTACAAGGAATCGATGATCTTACGACACTATCCGACATAATGCGAGGATACCAAGAGTTTGTTGAAAGAGGGGTAACGCCTAGTTTTCTGAAAATCGGGGATGGAGGATATAATCCGCGAACGGAGGCGCAGCTTTTGGTCGATGACTACCTAGGAATTCGAAGGATAGCTCTAGCGCACCAATATGCCGTTCGCACGGCGCGAAGGGAACCTGGACTATCATCCTCGGAGCTTCGCCGGATCATGCAGGCAATATACCGCGGGTGGATTCTGCTTCTCTTACTCAACAAACGATTAGAACTAGAATCGAGCAGGGTTAGTCCGCGTTCTCAAATCGATCTTGCGAAATCTGGCTATGATCGAAACTGTCTTGAAAATTTAATTGCCGCATGGGATATTTGGGACGTACTGAGGATACAAGCAGTTATGGGGGAGAGCATTAGGATTCTACCGACTGGCAAAGTGGACATGAATAATTCCGGAGCGTTCAATCAGTTTGAGGCGGATATCGCGAAATCAGGGTTGAAGGAGATAGTGGAGAGATTTTCGGATGATGGAAAGGTGGTTTTGGTTTTTCCGATACATTCCATGGGTAGGGGAACATTCGGACATGATCATGGAAGAGGATAGTAGTGAATACTAACATCCGAAATGGTAACAGTAGACTCGTATCCCTCCACCACCGCCTCTTTTGCGCTTTCCACGGAATTCGCTCAGTACCTCCTAATTCACCATCATCCGTCCACCATAGCGGCGCTTTATACGCTTTTCCCAACACCGGATGCTAAAACGGTCTACGATAGAATGGCAGCTCATCTCCCCACCGCCGTCGAAGGCTACCTAACCTACAAATCCTCGCGAAAGGGATCGTATACTCAAATGCCGCTTGACACTCTCCAGTACACCATCACAAAGATGTTGGGATGGTACAGTCCCGTGGTAGATGGGGTAGGGTTTGGAGGGATAGAGGTTAAGAGTATGAGATTGGTGAATAGGGTGAGCTGGATGAAAGGGAAATCGTTTGGGAAAGAAGCAAGGCGTACGGGAACCCATTCATGGATTCAATGGGCGAGGCTATCGGGATGCGTTTATGACGAGTCAAGGCTGGAAGGCCGTGGATTGGAGTGGCCAATTTTTGAGGATTAAGCACAATGAGAACCCCGTGCACGCGCCTAGTGCTGCAAGCTACTATAAAGACAGATGGCCCTGAGAATCAATTATTCGAGGAATAAGCTACAAGAAGATGCTAAACTGTAAATCTAGGTATAACTTACGACAATAGGGTCCACTGGGATCTAGTCTTGGCCCATGCCTATGAACCATCATTGAATTTTGTCAACCATTAACGTTGATGTTTGATCCTAATAACTGACGCAGCCTGTACGACCAAAGATAACCTGTAATTTGATTCTCGATCTGGCTACCATTCGTAAAAGAACACGACGCCTACGAATGATTAATAATCCTTCAGATCCGGACAACCCGAATTTCCTTCAGGGCCTAAAAGAATAGAGCCTCGCCACAACGCAGGAAGATCAACCGCCCTGTTGCATCTTGATCAGCAGCCTCGCTAAGGAGCGAAAAGGTTTTGCGGAAGCCAAAAAAAAAAGTTCAAAAAGAATAGAGAGAGTGCTCGAACTAGGACTTGAACCTAGGACCTTCTCATCAACACCCAATCGACTGATCGATACGAGTGAGACGCTCTACCGCTGAGCTATACGAGCGAATCGGAAGTTTCAGCTGACGGATAGCTATATGAGACTAATCGGTAACAGGTCTCGTTGGAAGTGCTCACTGTACATGGTGCACGACCTATTTCACAGCTCTCACAATAATTCAAATTTGGGGGTTTGTATTTGGTTCATTCTCTTCATTTTCTTATTACTATTTAATAATAGGCAAACTTGGCACTACAACGAGACAAGCACTACCTGTACAAAACTGGCGGGTTGCAGTCCCGAGATCAATCTCGAAATATATTCACAAAGCTCAGAGGTCCCAAGACCGGCCTGATGGCTCACCGGTTATTGAATTGGTCCTTTCTCGCCGTAGTTATTTCCCTCGTCTAGTTCCTCCATGACTTCTGGCGGTACCAGCCGTCTCTCCAGTCCCAAGCACTGGTAGTTCTCCGCCCACGTCGGTGGGATCTGATACTCGCGGATCACTACATCGCCCTTCTTTTCATCCCTCATTCTCCATTCCCAATAGAAATCATCCTTTTCTTGCCTTGCTGGCAGCTCAAATCCTTTCAATGCCCATGGGTTATAATCCTTCTTCGGCGTCTTACCGAAATACCCTTTAGTGTATCCGACGTCGCTAGGTTTCCTACTATTTAGGAGTCCCATGCGGTAACGCACGCACGGGTGAATATACTCATTGGTACCCCAGAAGTCTGACATCGGGACTCCGTGAATCCTGATTTTCTTCTCTACCTCCGTTTTCTCATGATTATACCTCCCAGGTGTTCTCTCCTTCCATCCACCCATCACGCTAGGGTAGTATGCAATGGAGGCGCTGTCTTCCAGATTCCCCTCTGACCAGATATACTTCTGATTTTGGTAAGAAAGCACAAATCTGTCAATCTCCACTGGATCCCAGGTGAGGCGCGGACCGACTTGGTCTACCATCCAGGCGAGGGCGATATCGTCAACAGAAGTTTCGTCTAGGTCTAGACCGGCACCGGTAACAGTACCACCCCCGACATGGCCATGGAACCCGGGGAACCAGCACTGGATCAGTCTTGCGTTCCAACCGTGATCGCCTTGACGTTTCTGATACCAGAGGGTTGGGGTGAACGGTCCGCGGTATTCGTCAAGAGCAAGGGCATGTGCTGCCTTGTCAATGTCTATCCCACAAACATAGTTAGTATACCCACGGTGCTAAAAGAAGGATTAGGGCATAGTAAACTGACTAGGATGAAGCTCTGTATCCCAAAATTGGTAGCCCTTGTTCCATCCTGTTATGCTCGAAAATGCGCTTTCCGGAATACCCAACGCTCCGACTGTATCCCACACACCCACAAACGAGATTTTGACATCTTGATAGAGAACAATGTCTCCGTTTTCTTTAAACCAATCACCCAGCTGGAACACCGAGCGGCCCTGTCGCTTCTTGTATTCGCCATACATTTCCGGGAACCTAGCCATCTCGCCAGGTGGGAGGATACCGACGTCCATTACCAGTCCTGCAAGAGCCCGGGCTGTGTATGCACCGCGAGAGAAACCGAAGAGAAGAATATCGTCGCCGTCCGCATAGTTGTTGCAAATGAAATTGTATGCCGTACAAACGTTTTCGTCGAGACCGAATCCCATGCCACCTGTGGATGTCAAGTTTATACTAGATTAGCACACAAATTTAAACAACGGAAGCCTGAATCTACTTACCTTGTAGCCTCTTATCAACAAATGACACATCTCCAGTTCCCACACCACTCTGGTAGTAGATAATTTGTGTGACCGGTAAGGTCTCTGTCTCACCCTTGTCGTTGGTGACAGTCTTCTCACCCTCGCTGGAGATTAGACGACTGATTCGGGCAACATTTGAAGGCATATTAATTGTGCCCTTATCAGCGGAGAACCAGGTACCATCGCAACAAACAATTAGACGTTTTTTAACTCTGTTGACTTTTTTGGTGATACCCACGCGCCCATTGGAGGGGTTTGTGGACGCCATTGTTAAAAGTGAAGATGTAGCCTCGGTTCGTTATATATAATTAAATATTAGGTCAATGAGGAGGACGATTATCTACTCAATTGATGAATTTTCAAGTGTGCAATCTTGAAAACAGAAAAAACCTCAACCTTTTATAACCTCATAGCTGGCACTGTTATCATTACGTTAGCTACCCCACCATGTACACCTATAGCTGAGTAGCTGTCATTAGACTTTATGCAGCCTCTGGCCATAACATATTCCAGGGTCTAAGTTGTTAGCCGTGCAGGTTAGCCCTATACGGAAACTGCCGTGACGAAAATGCGGTATTCCCCGGGATACTATGGAAGGCTAGTAAGGCTGAACCTGCGATCCCGAGGCTGATATACCGATCTCTTCCGTGGTTAGACGGACCAGTGTCCTGGAAGTGCATATCCAAATGCGGGATCTTCGTTGGCATCGCAGTTGCACTCGCCAATCGAATCGAGACATTTGATTCCACATTCTAAGCTGAAGTTGGCGAAGTAGGTACAGTAAGTACAATATCTTGCAGGGTTGTTCAAATTGCAACAAGGCCTTGTGTTGAAAGATTAGGTGTTTCCAATGGCCAAGACCCGACCTCGGCACCCAGGACCAAGATATATTATCGAGATTCAAGGCTAAGAACGCTGTAGAGAAATTCCAGAAGCCCCCTATGGAATTTAGTCGGGTACAAGACCAATGTAATAATTTGGATGAAGGTAACCTTTAGGACCTAGATGTTATGCCCACCTAAAAACTTAAGAGTACTCTAAACATGTGATTGTAAAATTGTATCTTATATTGCGTATACCGATCTTAATATCGATTCATAACCCCCAATCCGGGTTAATCGATTCGCGGCTCTCGTCCTAGCACCAACGATAACACAAAAGTGGTGATGCTTGCCGTTTGGGAAAGGTCCAGCAGGAAACCCAGCGCCCACTATTGAATAGAAGTTTTAGTCCCGCAAGAGGCCAGGAATATATTCGAGTAAATATTATCACTCTGTCTATCTGATATTGCATAAATTCATATCCCATTTATAGCATATAGAATATTCCAATGTATCAAAACACAGACAGAATATCAACCTCTAATAAAAAGGTGCGGGGCAACAATGGGCACTGTTTGCTGAATAATACGGAGGGTATAGCTTACTATACACATATCCCTGAGATGTGTGCTCTGCAAGCATGAATACCCCCCTCATTTACCCACCCCGCCCTTGCTTAACGTTTGAATCGCGCATACACGTTCGCGTACTGCTAATCAACTACCTTTCCGTGTCCCCTATCCAATCATTTGAGCCTCTTCCGGAATCTAGACGTGCCCTTAGCTTCCGTGAATCTTTCGTCAGCAATCATGATACCGTGAGATATCATTACACATTGCTCTCGTCAAGGGGAGTCGGCTATTATTGACCGATGATGCGGGCATGCGGTTCTAGGCTCGTATTCGTAGGGGTCGCTATACATTTCTATGGATTGAACTGATTACTATGCATTTGACGGCACAGAAGAGAATACTGGATTGGCGGGAAAGAACAATCATACACCGGCCGACGGGGCGGGGCTGAGTCCCTTAGGTAAAAAATTGCGAAACTTGGAAGCTTGCAGGCAGAATCTAGGAGCCTAGGGAAACTTAACGTGGGATTGTTACGTTTTAGCCAGAGCTGTATCTTCTGGGGTTTAGGAGGGGTGGTTGCGTTTCGGTCTAACATATCTTTTGTATCGCGGGTACTTGAGTACTCGACGGGCGGGTGTGTTGCATGTCGCATGTTGGAACTCGGATTCATGGAGTCTTTACACCTCAATAGCCCGGACGATGGTCGTCTGCGTAATTCTCGGAAGGTGGAAAGAAGAAGTTTGGACGGTCCAAGTCCTGACATGAATTTAGCTATAGTTTAATCGCCGAAATTTTTTACCTGGGGATCATTTTCCAATAGCTGGAATTTACGACTCTTAAGTTCGAATTCCTTTGGGACGGAAGGAGTTTTCGGAGAACAACAACGGAGTTGGGTGACCTAAGTCCTTAATTAGCGCCGTGCTAGCGGTGGAATCTGTCGTCAAGGACTTAAGACCGCGAACATGGTGGCGGGGCTAGCGTTCGCTACTGCGAACAAGAAGCGCGAACATGGGTGGATTTTGCAGGCCAATATCCGAACGGATGGTAGCGAGGGTCTAAAACCGCCGGATGGAGATACGTCAGTAGACGAGATTCTTGCGCGGTACAAGTACTTAGTACTTTGTGATTGCTTCAAAATTTCGCGAGTGTCATGAGTGTATATAAAGGCGGTAAGTCTCCCGACTCTAGGATTAAAATTACTTTCATCATCATTCAATCAATCAACCGTTTATCAATCAATTATAAGAATTAAGAATCATCGAATTTATCTAATCTCAGTACTCCAAATTTCTACCTGTACAATCCCAAATATTCAAGAAAACTTTATACATCAAACCCGATTCAACATCCAAAATGTCTTTCTCCAGAGCCGACTACAGCAAATCCGCCAACGCCGACGATGTCGCACAATTTCTTCATGATGAAATCGTTGGGAAGACTAGTAGGTTTTTTGAAACTAATGTACTTGATATTAAGAAATAACTTACTAATTGAATTTACAGTCGTGATCACTGGTGTCTCACCATCGAACCTTGGATCTGAATTCGCATATGCAATCAGCGCTCACTCGCCCAAGTTGGTTGTTATTGCCGGCCGCAATGTTCAGAAACTTGAAGAAGTCGTGAAGACTATCAATTCTAAAGCCCCAGGTGTCCCAGTTCGATATGTTCAGTTGGACCTTTCGTCTTTGGATGCCGCGAAGAAAGCAGGGCAAGAAATTGCTGGGTGGGAAGATGTGGAAGTGATCGATACGCTCGTCAACAATGTAAGCGTCAGATGTCTCGATCACAATAACTAGTTGGATTGAGGGAAACTAACCATGATTCAATTTACGTAGGCCGGAATCATGGCTACTCCTTACAAGAAAACAGTCGACGGTTTTGAGTCCCAATTCGCCGTCAACCACTTAGCCCACTATGTCTGGACCGCCCAATTGTTCCCCAAGATCCTCGCCTCAGCTGCTCAAGGCCGCTCCCCACGTATCGTTAATGTCTCTTCCAATGGCCATAAAGTCCATGATATCAACTGGGATTCCCTTGATTTCAACGACGGAAAGACTTACGACATGTGGGACGCCTATGGACAGAGCAAGACCGCCAACGTTCTCTTCAGTGTCGGATTGGCTGAGAAGTTCGGGAATAAGGGAATCTACAGCTACTCTTTGCACCCAGGGATGTGTGCAGAGACGCACTTGGGTCTTCATATTCCTATGGATGATATTCAAGACTTCTGTAAGTGATCTCTGGTAAAATATGTGCAGATAGAATTAGTGCTAATGCCTGGGCAGTGGCTTCTGGAAAGGCTCCCGAGCCAGGAATCGATATCTTCATGAAGAGCTTGCAGCAATGTTCAGCTACCCACGTGGTCGCTGCTTTCGATCCCGAACTTAAACGTAAGTGTTCACATTTCGAACCTGCATACTTCCAACGTTAAAAGATTATGCTAACTGAAATCTTAGCACAAAATGGATTATACCTCGCTGATTGCAAGATTGGAGATGAGACTCGAAGGAAGGATTACGCAGTCGACAAGGATAGCGCTAAGAAGCTCTGGGAGATTACAGAACAGTTGACTGGTGTCAAGTTCCAGGAGTAAGGCTTAAAGGTGTTCAAAATTGAGGAATAGAGAGTATAAATAAAATTGAGGATCTGACCAAGCTTCTCCTTCAGTATTAATGTAGTATTTAGAACAACTGTGTCCGTGGGTTTGGTTATCGGGTTTTGGGTCTCAGAGTCTTTGCTTTTGATAATTTTTCTCTAGTCTAGCATATTCTTTCCTAAAATTTACTTATTCATGGTGGAAATCTCCTGAAATCCTATGCATATGAACTTCGCCGATGACTCTTTAATATAACTTTCAAAGTGGGTTTTTGTTCTGTATTGCGATTTCCGTCCATGGGCACTATCGCGCCGAAGTCTAAGGCGGGAGCCGTATCGATATGTATATGTTCTGGTCAGGTGCCCTATATACTTTGTCGTACACACCATTACACAGGTTGCGAGACCGTCTAGTGCGTTCTATTTAATCATACCAAGTTGTCAACATCGGCACTCTAATGTTAGTATCAATTCAAGTTAAGTGGTGTCAAGTTGGTGTCAAGTGTAGTGTTCTAGATGCGGGGCTTTAGAGAATCGCGTTGGCTGTTGGAATATGGGGCGCCAAGCGTGTTTTCAGAACATATCACCAAGGAAACCAACTTCACGCGAACCCTGGCCCGTAGCAGACGAACTCCATCGACAGCTTCTAAACCATCAACCTCCTCACCTAACTCCGGACACCGACCTGCAGGCTGATGCCGACGTGGATTATTAGCCTAGCGGTGCGATACCTTATCCTTTAAGCATGAGCTCGTCAAATACATAGCCGTTACCGAAGCTACCGTTACCGAAATGCCTTCCCGACCCGCGGATTCACCGCCAAAGGCAAGGACAACGTCTAACCAACGGCGCCGGTTCTCCATATACCAAAGAGGTCAAGAAGTCACAGTTGGGCCGTTAGGTTTCGATGTACCGATCAACGGCGACAGGACCGCCTTCCCGGCAGACGAGGTCGACGAGGAAGACCGTCTTAGTGGGGTTGAGTACCCCAGCTCGGACGATTACGAAAGAGAAGTGAAAAGACGGAGGATTGAAAGAAACGCTCGGGACTATCTATGTGGTCGAAGACTCAACATTTACTCGACAACGTTGAAAGGACCGCTAGAAAAGAGTTATTGGGGGCAAAAGGCTAAGGTTGTCGGAACTCCGTTGGAAATTACGGCTCGTGGCCTGAAGAAGGATATAATACGGGAGCAACGTCGGAAATCGGAGGGGCCTGCGAATATTCGATCTTTCACGGCGTCTCCGAGAGTTCCAGTCCGGAGGGAGAAAGGCCAGCGAATCACACTATCTCAAAAACTTCATCTGTCTCAGCAGCCGGATGGGGAGCAGTCCATCGTCGATAGCCAACCATCCATAGGAGTGACTCCTACCCCGACACACTACCCTTCAAGCCCGCTTCTAGCAACTAAAGGGGCTACTCCTGCGACAGGAAAGTCAGTTCGTACGCTGCTGGCGACCACTGACTCGGTGAAGACGACCAAAGTTCGCTTGAATAAGCACTCGCAACAAGAATCTATCGTTCCAGAGACATCGCCGAGAAGCCGACCAAACCGTCTCACTCAAAAATCTTCTCAGAGCAGCTTTATAGACCTCACGGGCGGGAATGAGGCATCTGGTCTGCTATTGGATGATGGGGTGGTCTTTAGCAGCAGCTATGCCTCGCCGCTCATGCAGACGTCGAAGTTTGAGGCGAAAGGAACCCGAAGCAGAGGAAGTTCTACTTCTAAGAAGGGGGCGGAGAAAGCTCGGGGTCGCTCTGCTGAAACAGAAGCCTCGCAACCGGAGACTAGCCAATTACAAGAACACAGTACTCTTAATATTGACTTAGACAGACTTGGCCAGATCAGTAAGGAGCTAGGGTTGGATGACAGTGGCGTTGTAGATGACACTACGACTGTCTTTCAGAATGACATCAAGTCGAGGCGCAACCGTGACCAGTCACCCGCAACGGCTCTCAAGATTTCACTCCCTAAAGTCGACGCGAGGAAGGGCCATAACCACCAGGCTCCCGCGAGCCCAACAGCAGATGCCGCTCTTAGGAAAGCCTTGAGACCCCAGCCTATACAGAGGCGTCGGAGTGACCTCGGACACGGTGTCTCCTTAAATGATATGCTTGCACGAACTGCCGCGTCTTCAAAGACTATGAGTCGTCCGAAACAGCGGTCTCGCGCGGGCCGAGACGATCATGGTTCTGAATCTAAAGGCCCCGCCCCGCCCCCGTCCTTGAAAACTCGACATTCCAAGTCCCCTATTGTAGAAGAGCCACGCCCAGTCGTCGCAAAAGAGAAGCAATCACCAACTCCAGCTAAAGTACCACATGTTAAAGAGTACCAGGAAGTGGAAGACGAAGATGATATGGAGATGGTCCCTGAGAGCCCGATTGAGAAATCCATGTCTAATGAACCGGCTCTAGAGCCACCCAATACAGTGACCCAGCCTCCAATGAGGCTGTCTCAGATGCCCACGCCTTTACCACCCAGCCCTCTCGCTCTTCTTAACCACACCAAACAAACGGCGCCAAACATTCCGGAAACTGTGGTAGAAGAAACCACTGAAAAGCCGCCAACCGTAGACGTTGCAGTTAAAGAGAACGAGCTGGCGTTCCATCCAGGCCCCAGACGGTCGAAGAAGGTGCCACCAAAAGCTCGAGCCAACCGGATAACAGAGCTCAAAAAGGTTGGCGGGGGGGAATCCGCTCTGCTTGCGAGGTAAAGATATACCCTCCTCGAGTCGGTACCTGTGATAGCGCTAACGGAATAACAGGAAAATTGCGACGCCAGTCTCTCGGCTTCACCAAAAGATCGCAGAATTCTCGCCAATCTCTCCAATGGTCGCGCGTCCAGACGTATCACCAATACCTGAATCTCAGCCTCAATCTGAAATTCAGAAGTCGAGCATAAGGTTGCAGGAGAGACTAAAGGAGGAACAGCAGAAAGGATCCTCGCAATTGAGCTCACCTCCACCATCTAGCCCTCCAGAGACTCGGAATTCTGCCGTAGTAACAGTTCAACCGGAAGAAGCCCTTGTCGAGGTCCCTGCCACCTCAAAAGAGAAAACTACAACTGAACCTTCGCCCGGAGCGGACATTCCGGAGCCAGCTGCCTCTGGCGCCCCGCCAAGCCCACCCCAAGAACCTCAAGAGGGTGGAGAAGAATCGACTATCGAGATTTCGAGTGGTCGTTACAGAAAGATCGAAGAATCTTTGAACAATGGAGTCTCGGAGGCACTTCCTTTGGCCCTTGTAGAAGCGACTATCAGCCACATTTCAGCGACGCATCCCGAGTCACTTGCAGATGTAACAAATGTAAATAACGACGAGGCTGCTGCGAATCCTGATGAAGATATGGTTGAAGACACTCCTATTGGGGTAGTCGGAAATATTCTTGAGTTTGTTTCCTCAACAGCCGTCCAACTAATCGACGGCAACCCAACGGATTCTGAAGGCCCTAATGAAACTCCGAGGAAGTCGCCTTCAAGGGAAGTTACTCCGGTCCCTGGAACACCTCTCGAAGGTACGCAAGCCAGCCGGGTATCTGTTCCAGAAAGCTTCAAGAAGGCGATCGCTGCCCCAATAAATTACACTTATAACACCCCCGGCGCACCTCTCCCGCCGCCTTTCCTTCCGGGTACCACCGCCTTCACACCAATAAATGCGGAAAAGGTTTTGTCTAGCCCCGTCTCAACAAAGATCATTAGTCCAGCGTCCTCCCGGGCCAACGTTACTTTGGGACCTTTCTCCACTATTGCAAACGACATAGAGTTTACTCCTTTCCGGGCTGTGCGATCTCCTGAGCAACCCAAGAAAACTCGTACACCGGCCCGCGTGGATAATAGTGATGCGATCAATCTCGAGGCCACAGATCCAGTTAGCCCGTTTACGTTTAGCCAATTTATGAAGCCAATGGAAAGCCAGTACCAAGTTAGCCCGGCCAAGAAGCAGAATGGGGTCAGTGGTCTAGACGATGATAAACCGTCGAGTTACGACCTAGAGAACGTTTTGGGAGGTGTCGAGGATTTCTTGATGAGCGATGTGTACGATGTGGATGAAGAAGCGAAGAAGTTGTCCGAAAATCCTAGTTTTGGGGACAACGGAGGAAAGGGCTCGCAGAGGGAAAGTTTTAGGAGGGAAACAAGGAAGAGCCAGAAGAGATTTTGAGGGGCGGGACAACCGAGGGAAAGGTAATGGGAGGAATACCTTCACCGTGTTTATATGATGGTTCTTTTTTGTTTAAAGGTATTATATGTTTGCGGATCATGGCGTTTCCGGGGCGTTCGACTTTGGCTACATATCAATAGTGCGGTGTACGGCCTCTTCATCCCTCGTTGTATTTTAGAGATATTGTGCTATAGCTTCTCTAGCATAGTGTATCGCGTAGATGCTTTTATTTCTCGGAACGGCGTTGGCAGGGAATTGATACATATCATTTTTTACCCCTAAATTTGTGGATCAACGGTGACATCCGGTTACATTCAAGTTTGTGCAATACACATTGTCTTTCTCACTTCAGGGACAGCCTGGGTTCGAGGCTACTCCAGTGGCTACTACAAGCTTAGTTGCGCTTACGCCCAGCTACCATGGTATCATAACGAATAGAGAGATATATTAGGAATCTCGCAGAAAAGTTCCGGATTCCAAAATCAAATTCGCATGTATATATATAAAACAAGAAACAAATGACAGAAGTAGCGTCCAACCATAAAATGCCAGTGGAAAAGAAAATGCCAAAGAAGGGCCCTTGAACACGATATATACCAGATCAGGGAAAGAAGTGAAGTAAAAACTAAAAATCGAGAAGGCTGATGTACTATGAAATGCGGTACAGGTATATAGTAAGTCAGAAACAAAGGAAAAGTATATTCTTGTGCTATATGCATGTCGACTCGCTGAACTGCTTTGCAGTCGCTAAACTATGTCGCTTAATGATCCAACAAAACCGAAAAAGTAGAGAAGGAGTATAAGGAAAGGCTAAGAAATGAATGCAAGGATCTTATATGGTAACGAAAAACTCAAAAGAGAGTCAAATCTTTTGACCTAGAGGGGTAGCTCTGCCCGCCTTTGGTGGAGGAGCAGCCTCGACAGGTGCACCGCCGTCATCCATCACTACGCCCTCAAGACCAACGGTAATCATATCATCACCGCCGCCTGGGCCGGAGTGCATTCGCAATGCCTGTTTTCCCGGTGAGATCATGGGACCACCGTTACCTTGGATGCTGACGGTTTGGGTTCTGATGTCATCTGCCTTGGGGACTGTGGGCTTACGAGCAAGACCAGTTGTCGCTCTCATGTTCCCGGCGAACGCAGGGTGGGTTGGAAGATCTGCAGGGAGACCCATTGGGGATTGTGGGATTGCAGGAAGTGTGTTTAGCTTCGCACGGAGGACTTGCGGGTGAGATGGCTTGCGGTCATTGTCAAGGATTGAAGTTTTGCGTTCTGGGGGTGGCGATGTGTTCTTCGCGGCCGCAGTTGCAGCTGCGAGGGCTGGGAGGTCGTAGTCATGACGGTCATAGTCAGGAACCGGGGAAGTAGCTTTGGCGATGTTGGCGGCAGCTGAGATTGGGAGTGGGGGCTCGTTCTTAGAAATTGAGGGGGCACGCCTGTGGCCGCCAGAAGGAGTGGTGGTTCGGGATGGTGGTCTATTGGAGAGAGAACCTAGAGGAGTCTTTGAACGAGGTGGCACCCCGGCGCGACTTGCTGAACGAGAAATGGGTTGTGGCTCATACTCGGACTCGGTCTCTGTAGCATACCTCTGAGGACGGACTTGGTTACGGGATGGCTGTCTTTGGGGTTGTCTGAAATCATCCGCTTCGGATTCAGTGAATTCTTCCTGCTGTCGAGGGGCTGGAGTCTTTCTCCGTTGGCGAGGAGCCTCCTCTTCATCTTCCTCAGTGAATTCTTCGTAGCGGGGACGGGGAGTTTTATTTGTATTTCGAGATGCACCTCGCTGTGGGGGAGACATCGCTCTTTCAGCTTCATATCCCCGAGGTTTAGGAGTACGGTTTTGTGTCCGTGACATAACTCTTCGTGGGGCGTATTCTTCTTCCTCATCTTCCTCGGTTTCCTCTCTATACCGGCTTGCCGGCGTCCTCGCCTGGTTCCGAGATGGAACTCGAGCAGGTGGTGCGCGGTGACCATTCCTAGAGGCGACACGAGGAGTTCGATTCTGTGTTCTCGAAGGCGCTCTATTGGCCGGGGCTCGTGTAGAGGCTCGCTGATGGTAGTATCTATCCTCAATTTCAGATACTTCAGATACCTCTGAGGTATCGTATCCATTGTATGCCTTTTTAGGAGCAGACTTGGCCCTCTCCTCTTCACTATACTCCTCCTCGGTGGTGAAATCAGCAGGTGGGGGCTGCTGCCTCGGCTTCGCACGGATAGTACCTCCTTTAGTCTGTTCAGGGGATTTAACTCTGCGGCTACCTCCCCGAGAAAGATTATCTGTGTCTCTCTGGCGGGTGATGCTGCGAGCCCTCTGAAGTCTGACGTTCTCCATCTCCTGCTCGAGTCTCTCCAAGCTACGACGTCTGGCTTCAAGATTTCTCTCAGCTTCTTCCTGGGCAGAGTCATCGTCATCATAGGAATCCTCAGCATAGCTCTGATCTCTCTCAGATTCGTATCTGCGCTGTTGCTGCGGCTGTTGCTGCTGATGCCGGCTACCGTTTGTATTAGAAGTATTTACGGTATTTCGCCTAACTGGTTGGACGGAACTCTGAGCTCTAATATCGTAATCTTCTTCGGGGGAATCATCGTAGCGGCGGTTATGAGCTACGGGCACTGATGGGGGTGGTGACCTTTGAACAGGCTTCGAGGCTTGGGAGAGCGAGGCTTTTCTAGTTGGCATTGGCGGTGGTGGGCTATCATCCTCATCTGGAACCTCAACTTCGTGAAGCTTGCTCACGGACCTGTTTGCCTGGTGCAAAGGACCCTTGGGGTGGGTTCTGATCAACTCTGGGCTAGGCTCGGAAGCAAGGACGTCCTGGAACGAAGACAACTGAATGTGGAGACCTGGAGGCTTGCGCTGAGAGAGCGCACTTCCGGTCCTTTGAGGAACAGCTAAAGTACCATCTTGTGCTGGACTAGCAACCCTGGATGGGCCGAAGTTTGAAACGGCCATTGAAGGAGCAGGACTCGGGCTTGCCATGCGCTCAGGGCCCGGGCTCTCGATCCTCTGTGGCAGTTGGGACCCGGTGATTGTTGGTCTTGGACTGGCAGTTCGATCAACAATTGAAGGAGGCTTTGGTGAGATTGTGCGCACGGGAAGATTGTTCGTATTATGCATCGAAAGTGCAGGGCTACCAACTCTTCCTGGTGCCGGAAAACCGGGACTAGCGACTCTCTGGAGAGCAGGAGTACCGATTCTGCCATCAACGGGTGTGGTATTGATAGGTCCAGAAATTATCATTTCCTTTTTATCAACTCCTTCGGTTGCAGCACCTTGGGAGATATCCGTGTTAATCTTGGTTGGCTGTGGTGCGTTCCGTTGCTCCTCAATAGGTCTATTCCATGGCATATCCATGATATTTGCTTCTTGGGACTGAGTATGCTTCTTTTCTTTATCCTTGTCTCCAAATCCAAAGAGACGCGCGGCTGTATTTCGAACAGACGACCCAACTCTTGGAGAGATTGGCCGTTCTGGTTTTTGGAGAACGTTAGGTCCCTTTTGCGGAGATGTGGGTGATTTTATGCTTCCAGATAACGAAGACTTCCTGGAATGGTTCCCAGTCGGAGCCGGTGTCGGGATCGGGTCTGGGATGTTCTCCGTAATAGCAAAGCATCTCATGGCCAGCGATCCTTCACCATTCTCTGCTGCATGTTCCCCCCACTTCCTAACAAGAATTGAGAGCCTTCTCCACTCTTTATACATTAAAGCAGTGAGCAAAACTGCCTCCATATATTTCTTATTGCTGACGTAGTGTTCAATAGCCTGGTCTCGCTCGCCAATCATCAGGAAACACATGACGGCATTGTGAACATCGCCTTTCTGGATAAGTCTCATGATGAATACTCGAACGGTTTGTTGCCAGGATTTCTGGCCGCCCATTGCTGACAAGGCAATAAACAGCCAATCGCTTGGTACCAATGTTTCTGAGCCCATCAAAACATTGAGAGCATTCGCATCAAGATCGTGGAGCCAGAGTCGGAGCATAAGCGATTGAAGGGATCGCGCAGGATGTTGGGAAACTGTATGACGTTAGAAAATCTCAGCATCTCAAGAGGTCGTTTAAGGGTTGAACTCACTTTCTTCTCTAATCAAAGATTCTGCATCCCCTTCGAATCCAAACACGGATGAGAACATCTCCCTTCTTCGCTCGTCATCATACTTCGCACGATCCGTATTCATTGGCGTTCTATAAGTGATACCAGCAAGTTTATCTTTCAGGTTGGGGAAAAGTTCAAGTTGGCCAACTGGGGGTACCATGTACATCTGCTCATCGTAGAACTCGCCATTTGAAGGTGGCAAGCCAGGGGTGGGCAGTGGGTCGCCGTTGACATTACGCTGCGCATATGGTACTGGCTGGAGAGCATCAGATGGAGCTTTGGGGGTAATTGGAGACATGCCAATTTCCTGAGAGAGTGGGTGGAATCTCCTTGGTGTAGCCATGTCATCGAATCCCCTTGGAGAAGCCAGAGACGTTGTGTCACTAGCCCCCGTGCCCGATGTATACGACTTGATAGACGAAGCAACGGACGCCGATTTCTGGTGATGACTAATGCCAGTACCTGAAGACTGTATAGACTCGGATCTCGCCATGCTGGCAGATTTCAGATGAGACTTCTCTAGCTCCTCCAACATCTCAAGCTCATGCGCAATCTGGCCCAGAGGAGTCCTCGTTTCGTCTCTCTTCATGGCTGCAATGGCTCTGGTATCCTGAGAAAATTTAGAGGCTTTGCTATCAGATCTTTCCATGGCCACTGATCTCTGGCTCTCAGTCCGCTCCATTTCGGTCTTCCTGTTGCTGCTTGGCCTCGAATTGTCGTGGGATACTGACATTGGAGGGGAGGGCGGCGCATTGGCAGGCAAATGTTGGACATTCGCCACCATTGCTGGAGGATACAGATTGTACTGTTGCACATTCTGGTTTCTGTCAATGGTGAACATCAAGCCCTTCGGTCCATAGACCGACAAAGCCAGAATATTCGATTTGCTCATGACAGCCTCCCAAGTGACTTTCTTCGTCCTAACATCCCATATCGAAGTATCATAATCCGAATATTGCAAAATGCGTCCGTTCCTTGACCACGCCATCCAGTTCCTTCTACTCGGATATGCATCTGGCTTCTTCAAAACACGGACCACTCTGGCAACCTCGCCTCCGTCGATGGGCTTCGCGATACTCCAAACTTTCAAGTCACCATCATTCGACTGAGTCGCCAACATGTCCGACTTCTGTCTCGACGACGAACCATGCCATGCTAGTACTGTTATCGGGAAGGAAGAGGCGTTCCCGTTGGCTAGAGTATGATGGATGACAAATGTCGGCATTAGTGTGGCAATGATGACCGTGCCATTCTGATAGCTGCATATCAACCAAATAGAGTTAGACTTTGAAATGAAGAGAATGAAGTAATCGAGATAATAGGGTATGCATACCCAATTGCAAAAAACTTGGAATCCGCAGACGGCGCCAGTGCGCATATTGGCATCTGAAATGTTCGGCAAGAGACCGCCTCTGACCGGACCGGGTCGAATAAGATGATATTACCCATATTGTCACCTAAATATCATCATCCCAGTAAGCCTCTGCTCGGGTTATGTAGCGGTTGCAATTGCAGATGTGTTGCCTACCAAGTGCGATAGTTCCATTTCTAAGGAATGTGGCCACCCGAATCTCTTCGTACGCTGTAAACCTGGAGATTTCCTCGCCGGACCCCGAATCCCAAACCACCGCTTCCTTCGAAGCGTCTAAACTTATTACTTGACCATCTCCACTTTCAGCGCTTGTATCGGCAGCAATGAGTGTGATATCGGCGGCATGTGCTTCGAATCGGCGTTCCAGTTGAAGTGTATCGTGCTTCACACAGGCAATTGACGAGCCCTGTGCGAATATGAATAACGATGCTGTGCTCGCGCACGGAGCCAGGCTCATAAGCGGCTTATCTGCCATTCTGTCCGATTCGACCTCGGTTACGGTGACGTTGGTCCCTCGAGATTTGGTTTTGGAATGATAGGAAACGGGCGGCGACGTCGAGCTATAAACCGAGGGATCCTGTTTCATTCTCTAGCTAATGGTGCTAGGCCTCTACTCCCGCAAAATCAGATCAGAATACACCAGAATTCGAAGAAGCCACCCGGAAAGGAACCAAAAGATGGGTCTAAGATGCCAACAAGAAAAATATTGTGGGGCCAAGGAAAGCTATATATACGAACCAGTGGTCTCCAAGCATCCAAAAATATTTCCACCAAAACGAGGGGAACTTGTGGCCACCCGAATCGGCTTTTCCAATACTGTAGTTGGCCCGAAGCAGTCGAGGGGACGACAGCTAACAAATCCCTGCGAAATTGTCGTCAGGTCGGAGCCAATGATCCAGGTCTGAACCTGACAGCTTACACAGGCTAAACGTGCGCAGCTGATGCTCGTCCAACACGATTATGCAAACTGATAGCGACGAAAATAGCACCCTTGGAATATTTTCGTTCGGCCTTGGACCTTTTTAAAGGAGTTTCCTACTTGCAAGTTTGGTTGCGGTACCTGGGTGTCCCGGGTTTAGGCGACGGTATGTCCAGCTGCGCGGAGCTCGATGCGGCAATGTTCGCAAATTATACACGAGCCTTCCTCAGAACTTCTCACCACTCAGGCTTCAATACTGAACAGAATCAGCAAAGGGGATGCGGACTAATACCCAGGTCGGGTTAAAAACACCCAGTCCAGAAGATCGGCATGTAACAGATAGAGAATTAGAAGGATGTCCAACGGGGCGAGGAAATGTAAGGGCGGCTGATCCAGTTGTCTGGATTTCAATATGCATGCACCAATGCCTGCTGGTTAGACGAAAATCGGATGCGAAGGAAGGTAGGCAGGTACAGAAACAGCGCCTTGATATTGAGGGGTAAAGTCGAGTACGTGACTCCAGTTAGCGAAATACAAGAAGTATCGTAAAAGCAGGAGGCAGGCGGGGGGCAGCTTTAGATAATAAATGTCTTGATGCCCTGTCCAGATTCCCTCTCCCAAAATTTCCTTCCCTTCTGTGCATACACATATGCAAGCCGTTCAAAGGTCCTAGTTACGAGTTCTCATGGACTGGCCCGCTTGCTTCCCTTGGTCTCGCTTTGCTTTTTCATCATGGGTGACATGGGGCGACCACCCAATCTTCTCGGCCCGTTCATAGTCTAAATTTTCAACAGCCCTCACGTTATTTTCTACTGGCCTCACAAAGCCCATTGGTTTTCTTTTTTTATATTGACGCCTCGTCAATTGTCGTAGCCCGGATAAGTCCTGATACTTCAGTCCCGGTCGAATCACTTGTGGAATGCAGTAGTGCGGTACAGGATCTCAAGTAGCGGGGAATCGTCTTTGTGGATTCGGCTCCAATTTTTGGCCCACTTCAACATGCAACAATGCTCCAATTGCACGTTGGGAATGCACAAACGGCGCGTATTTCACAAACTAAAGGCATGCGATTATTTTTCTACCGCATCCAAAAATGATATCCAGAATAGGAGATGCATAAACGCTAGGCTGTCCCTGATGCCAATTGGCGATGGCGTTTTTCGACGTCGACGGCTGGATGGAATCGAAACCACATCTTGAGGTGAATAGGCGACGGCCACAAGTGTATGAGGGTTAGGTTAAATTCCCCTGAATCTAAAGGCTCCCGGTCATCAGTGGCACCAAGTGTCTCACAGATAACCAGTTATCTTTAAGCCCTCCATTCCTCCTTATAATCTATTCAGTTGCCATGGATTTATTAGGGCGGCGAGGAGCAAACAGCATTAAGATTGCGATGCCGTGAAATGTCGTGATATAAATTTGGTTGAGCCGAAATTGTGCCCTGACGACGCTCAGGTCGGAGTACGGAATATATGGCCAAAGCCACATCCGTTTTGTCGCAGTCTGTCGGATATTTACATTCGTCGATTGAAGCTGCCCAAATCTGGACAAATCGGACTCGAACGGGACGTAGCATATCAAACTTCATCTATCCTCCAAAGGGGATATCCTAGATGGCCACTTTATGGTATATATTAACTCTTCGCCCTCCTTTCCATCTATCGTTATCATAGTCACGACATATGCCATATCAATCGAGGCTTCAACTGGGTCTGTCTAAAGGAAAGCGGGGTCTGTTCTCAGAAGCAGCCCATGCACAAGCCAAAGATGGAACTTGCCCTGTCCCGGTCTAGTTACCATGCTCCCGCGTTTTATGGACTGGGGGGCAGGCGCGTAAGGCTACGATTGATTGGATGTCACTACTCAGGCACATTCGGCCAAGAAAAGTCTCTTTCCCCTCCCAAAAGACTCCTCAGCTCTATCAAAACCAGATCTGAACCAACCAGAACTCATCGATGGCGAAAATTTACCCGTTGAGAGAAGGTGAATCAACAAAATCAGATCAAGATCGGAAGACATTTCCTTTAAGTGTGGATACACCCCCAAGTTTGTGTGCCCCCCTTGGCCAGAGCAAACTGATCCAGAGCTCTCAGTTGCCTTGCAAGAAAACCCTGGGAGATTTGCGAAATAAAGTGCTCGCTTGTTTGATTCTCGAACGCTTGTTTTGACAAAGATGGTGTCCTCAGCCGGCGATACGTATCGGTTTTCCCAGAATCTTCCCGCAAGACAATCGTCTCTGAAACCCGTCGACGGCCTGACAAATGTGTTCGGAGCCTGAATAATTAATATGGAGATATCGTGTTTGGTGATGACACTTTTGCAAACCTCCAAATTGAAGCCGTTTTTGTGTATGTAGAATGGACGGTGAAATAACGACGGCATGTAAGCGCCATATTGCATCCGAAGGGACCCACTTGGATCGTTAACAGGCCGTGCGCCCGTCTTGTCACCTTGCAGGCCCGCATAAGTTTGTGAAGATCGTCACATGGGCATCAGCTCGTAAACCAAAATCATGTACAGCATGCAGAGAGTTCACCTTCATGCAGAAGCTCATGTGCAACCTCATGTTTGACAAATGGTAGCAATTCCTTCGGCATTCCATCCAATATGGGGAGAATTTATGACGGTATATGCCTCATAGGATGTTGGAGCTCGAGATCAATCAGAATCGAAGGACAGCCAAATCATATGACTTGAGCGACACCGACAGAGTGGTTCAGTGCAAGGAAACCAGGCATGGGAGATGTCGAAATCATGAATCTAGCTTCCAGCGCTGTCAGCCTATAGGATCGCGTAGATGCTTGAACTTTGAGATGCACTTTGCCATCCTGCCTTCTATTTTTGTGGTAGAAGAGGGGCTCATCCCGGTAAAATCCACAACACCACTCCGAACATTTGAACAGACAGGCTACTAGTTTAGTACGACTGTACGAGAAGTTCAAGATCGAAAGCATGGGACCGATTTAATAGCTACTAATTCGTAACGATGCCTTTAAACTCAACTAAATCATGAATTCTCTCACGAATGGTAGTCATCGATGCATCGATGGATATTGCCGATTAGCTAGTTAATATAACTAGTAGTAAATTCAAGTGTTGATCTAGACTCCAAAAGGATATCTCATGCGACGTATGAGACAACCTCTCTTGAATTCATGAACACTTGCGCCCGTCATATAAAAATAAATTGAATTATTGCTAGAGAGAAATTCTCGGAGAGGTTCAGGACCGAGAAAATTTAAAACAGTTAGTATGACCTGCATGTTGGAACCAGTGCAATGCTACACATGCAGGACCCGTTCTAGCTCGAATGCGACCCGTTCGAACTTGACAGGTGGCCAAGCTACATGCATACATGTATATTGAAGGACCAGATAATTATCTTTGGTACTAGTTTAAATTTTCGTTTTACACTTTATGGTACCTACAACTAACAGTTGTCAAAAGTCAGAATGTTTCATATCAAATATAAGGGCGCCATAAGGATGTGAAGACAAGCTTGAATAATAAGATTTATGCAACTCGATCTAGCCTTGGTCACTTCGTGGAGGCTGGTATACGAGACCAATCTAGCCCATTTTCGTCTGATATCGCCGAAGTAAACCACAAATAGAATTTTAACTACCTCTGAGTCGCTCCGAACTTGAATAGATGCTTTAAATCGATCTGAATGTAATCATCGAGACAAACAACTTGATTCGAGGAGAAAAGTGATAATTTTTCAATCGTGTCGCTCCGGAATTCACCGTGGAAAAGAGAATGCTCGTGACGTTTGATGAAACTTAGCAACCCAAATACCCAAACTTATGCTTTATGCAAAAGAAGCCCTCTGTCGATCCTGTCCGAGTTTTGTTTCGCGGGGTGCATTTTTGCTTTGTGTAACATGGAAGAGCGTCAAAGTTGGTTGGAAAGTGGGATCCAAACAAACGCCCATATGCAGCACATCATGCTTAAAACTTCGGAGTATATTACTAGATACATATGCATGATAATGCATCAAGCCGAACGTCATCTCATAGAAAGCCACGATGCGAAGCCGTTCAATAGTATTCGAATTCCACTTCTGTCTTGTGCTTGGCGTCTTCGCTTTTCGGCTTTCGAGAAAGACGTAAACCATATTGGGACATAAGATTGCAAGGATCCTGCGGGGTTGAAGTCGCGGTCCGCGATGTACTGTCAGTCCAAGTACCGATACCCATAGTCAAAAAGAGAGGCAGCAGCCTGTCCCAATCTTGCTCAGTAATCAATCCATTCCGAAGACAAAGGTACTACCGAATCTAGTAGCCAAATTATTTGGCAGACGTGTTTCCATTCGTGCAGCCGGAACAAATATTGCAAATTACAACATATTGAGTGGTAACAACACCGAACATGTCTACTAATAAGAACCCAAACGTGGCCGTAAGTGCACCAGCGGACTCACCATGTTGGAGAGAGGGGAAAGAAATATTTCTCAAGTCGCTCCAAGAAGGCTCGAAACCACCAACCAAACTTGCGATCGACAACTTCTTGGAAGACAATTGGGACCTGAGTAGAACTATTGCGAATTGTGAATCACTGCAGGTAAAGGCCGATGGCGAATATAACAAAAAGAAAGGCGGGCGGTTCGTACGGAAGTTGCTGGACGGATTGATGATGGTGAAGAGCATTGCGGACCCTTTCTTGGAATTTGCCCCAGAAACCGTGAGCATTGCGTGGTGCGCCATTAGCGGGTTGCTAACGGTAGTATTCCAGCCCCTCGATCCCTCAAGTTACCGGATTATTTTATCCTATTACTTTCTTTTTACGTTCTTTGCTTTTCCGAAGAATGCCGCACCTGGACAATAATTGAGTTCATGCCGCAATCCAGATGGGGGTAATGCTAACCCCGTTCGCGCGTTAGATTGCGGCGACGGATGTCGAAAACTGTGGTGTTATCTCTGACGCCTGCAACAATATTGTTTCTATTATCTTGACTTGCAGGATTTATGAGAGCCGCTATAATCAAAATATAGAAAGAGCTGGGGGCTCGATTGGTGACAAGGAGGTTGAGTCCAAGATTATGCAAGGCATCCCTAACATTGTCTCTCTCATATTCGATTTTTCCTGGTATATCAAGCATCACTTAGGAGAGAGCCGAATCAGTGAGTGGCATTCGTAGGCCCTAGGAGAGAACTCCTATCGGCGTAAATGAGGAAATACTTTTACAGGCACGGTTGCCGAAGCTAATGCGGTTTTGCAGAGCGTACCTTCAAGGAAGCCTTTTCACCAAAGTTGAAAGATAAAGTACAAGCAATTGACGATGAGTATCGGAAGGTTCGAGGCATCGCCAATGATGCATTTCAGGAGCGAGTTATGGACTCCGTTGAAGGTACTTCTTTCCCCAAGATGAATGCCCAACTCAGGCGAAAGCATAGTACGGCCATGCGGAAGGCAGCTAATCTTTGAATGTCCGTACTCTAGACATTAGACAAGGTGAAATAATTCGTGTCTCTTAACAAACCGACCGCCGAAAATTAAATTCGCACGTTATCTAGGCATGCAAAGAGACAAGGAAGAAATGCAGAGTATCCTGTTTCCGGCGCTCCAAGGTATATATTCCTTGTACAGGTGCACGTGTTATGCCAATGTGCAGATGCTGACAATACTTAGATATCAGCGAAAAGCTGAACGAGATCCATGTTGTCAAAGGCACCCTGGACCTATTAAAACTCCGTCAAGACCTCCAGACAAAGCGGAAGCTATTCCGTCCTAATGAAACTCACAGTCGAATTTTCCGCTCAATTTTTGACCCTGTGGCGAATCATTCGGACATTTTGTGTCAATGGTTATTTACGGACAGTTATTACCTGTCGTGGGAGCAAACTCCGCTTCTGAAGCATGATGTCAAGGAACTCGATGCACAGATATCCGGAGAAAGCGGTCAAAAGGTTTTCTATATCCGCGGGAAACCAGGTTTTGGTAAATCAGTCGCTATGTCCTGCGTCTTGCAGCGACTTACTAAAACCTTGCGAACTCCAATTTGCTATTTCTTTTTCAGACAAGGTGACGATGCAACTCAGGTTGCTATTCGAGCCTTAGAGAGTTTAGTGGGCCAAATTATTGATGAAACCTGGGTGAAATCAGAAGTGGAGCTCACTCAATTAATAGAATTGCTATCAAATGTGGAGACACGTCAAGAACAAGATAGCCCGGAGACGTCAATAACCCTAGCCATGGATGCAGGCTCCCTGGTAGGGCTACTAGGAAAGGCTATTGAAATCCTCAATAAGCCCGTGTATATCGTGTTAGATGCTCTAGATGAGTGTGTCGATCAAGAGTCTCAGGGGTTGGTTCAGCAAATCCTAAACCTTGTCAAGGCTTCAGATGCAACAAAGTTCATATTCTCTAGCAGAATGGGCATAGGTTTCGAGAAGTTTCTGAATGTTGCGGCGTCGTTAGCGAACCGAGATGAGGTTGATTGCATTGTGAATGATGATGCTATCATAATGACAATCACAGAACAAAGGACATCCGAAGACATGGAGCTATATTTACGGCAATCCCTGGGGAAGATTATGACTCGAAGGAACCCGGGATACGGAAAGTTGAAGGAGATATCCGGTCCCGGATCCTCTGAAAACACAGCACTAGCGAAAGTGGTATCTAGCATCAAGCAAAAAGCAAATGGGATGTTCACATACGCTGCCATGGTTATTGCTGGTTTGGAACAGCCATCTTCCTTGACGCTATCACAGAAATTAAGGAAGCTTCCTGATGGCATGGACGCATTATATCGTGGAAGACTTGAAAGTATGGGGGTGGAAGAGAAGAAACTGATTCTTTTAGCACTCAAATGGGTTGTTTGGGCAACCGAGAAAATCAGCGCCGTGGTTATTGCAGAGCATTTCAAGAATATCTATGGATCAGAACCTACAGATTCTGACGATGAAGCCGAGTCTCCTGGTTTTGATAGTCCGGAAGAATCCAAGGGGGCTCTTGGGAATGCTATCAAAGACCCCGAAATCGCCGAAACAATATATCATTTGAAAGTTATCGGAAGGGACTTCTTCAGGATTGACGGAGAGACCTATGGAATAGATGTTGTGCACAAATCTGTACGCGACTGGGTTGAGAATGAAGCCGCTAAAGCTGACGATCGAGAGGCGACGCTTAAGGCCGTTACACCATCTTTTGTTTTTGATGCGAGTGGGGGCATCAAGCTATCTCTTCAACTTCCTTGTAAGTCCTCATACGTCTTTCTTAGGATACCGACCCTATTGGGCGTATGGCTAACCCATCTTTCATGTACAGCTACTATTACAAATAACGGGAATGGCGCTCTAAGTTTCCAGAGCAAACGAGAGGTCTACCTTGACCTTGCAATTTACCAGTGTGAGTCCTACTGAAATATTAGTTCCAAGGGAGTTTAGGATTAACATTGATACTGGCAGTGCACGTCCTAAGCAACCCGGCCTTTCAGAAGCGCTATATGCCTTATAAGGACTCACCAGTCACACCTGATCAGGATGATCAAAAGCTAGAAAAGAGTCTTTCTAGTAGGGGAACACTGCAACCAGAGCCTCCAGTCCCAGCCGAAGACGAAGGCGATCAGAAGGACCGCCCCGTGGAGCTGCAAACTAAGGAGAATGTTCCAGAGCGGCCATCTCTTGAAAATATTGTTCAACATAGAGATAGCTTTACCTTAAGCTTCCAAAAGGAGAAACGGGAATACCGATATGAAGTTCACACCTTAATACAGGTCTTGAATATTCTAGGAGACGAGAAGCTTTGGCCTATACAGGATAGGAAAGGCGAAAAATGGGATCGCTTTTGGAAAAAGTTCACTGAGTTCGCACAACCGAAGAACTATAAACGTTGGAACATCCAGTACAACCAATTTCAACTTAATAGATCAGAATTAGACGCTTATAAGCCGAAATTGTACCAAGGGATCCTTCACGTTTCTGCGAAATCTGGTCTTCTCATGGTCATCGAGTATATCCTCGAAAATGGGATAGCCAATGTGGATGAAGAAGATGGCAATGGATCAACGGCCTTGGTGGTATCGGCTATGAACCCCGAGCTGTGGAAGATTCTCATAGACCACGGTGCAGACATATCCAAGATCGACCCGGTATCCCACGAATCGATTTGGCAGAAGGCATGGGGCCTTCTGCTTGAGTATTGTGACTCAAGCAATGTCCAGTTTGTCAAATCGATCGAGGAATGCTGTGGACTTCTAATTCCACGAGAAACGGATGTCAACAGGCAATTAGGACTAGCGTTTGGTAATACCACGGCGCTTTTTGTTGCTACCGCGGCCGGTTCCTGGCCACTCTTTGATGCTCTTATGAAACATCCCTAGACCGATGTTAAGTTTAAAGACTATCAAGATAATACGGCATTACATATGGCTTTCCAATGGATTGAACCAGGGTCAGAAGGAATCCGCAACAAGATGGTAGCGGCGTTGATCCAAGCGGGGGTGGACCCAAACGCGGAAAACGATAACAGTGCTACCCCGCTACCTTACGCTATTTCTTATCAAGTTGAAGGATCCGTACAATTACTGTTGGAAGGAGGGGCCAATCCTAAGGATGACACAGTTGGAGGGTTTTCGGCCCTTCACTGGGCAGCTGCTCGTCGAATTACCATCCCAAACAATATCGACCACGAAAAAGCACTCCGAATTTTCAAAGTAATCTTGTCACACGATTCGGATATTGAACGAGAGACGCCGGATGGAACAACCCCACTGGAGATGGCTTTTCAGTCTTGGAATTGGGATTTCGTCAAGGCTATCATGGCAGAGTATGAGAAAACGTACGGAAAGGATTTGAAGTACCTAATGCGAAGAGATTCGTATAATCGAAACTTTCTTCATCATTGCACTTTCAATCTTAGATGGGGGTTAAGTATTGTAAAGGAGATCGTTCTGCTAATTCCAAAGGAACAACTTGATGAACTTCTGACGGATAGAAGTACTTTCTTGGGTCGATCAGGCGGAAACCTACCTGGTGTGTCAGCTAAAAAGAAGAATAGCGGGGGTACACCACTGCTTGATGCATTTCAGGAGGGTAGAGCAGACCTAGCAGAGCTTTATATATGGGCGGGAGCCAATATCAATACGACATCAACCGCACATATGAACTGTTTTGAGGAGGTAGTGATAGGGTGGTACCGGGCCAAAACTGAAGTAATCGGCATTGGAGATGAGGAGGGCTTGGAAACAAAAGAAGAGAAGGCCAAGAGATATGAGGCTTGTTGCCACCTCATCTTAGATTCCAGTCCAGAGCTGGTTCAGTCATCCAGTCCCGCTGTCCTACATTATCTAGTAGCTAAGGGAGCCCTTGATCTCATAAAACGTGTGATGGAATGCGGTATCGACTACAAGTATGCGGATGTCGAAGGTTGGACCGTGGTTGAGTGGGCACACGCTTTCAGACAGCCAGAAGCACTTGAGCTCGTGGCCAATATTGCGAGGTCTCTAACTGGGGAAGCCAAAATCAATCGGGCTTCAAGGCAGATCCCACGTCCTACGAAGTTAGTTCTTGAGCGACGCCAAACACCACAGAAGGCTTTGGGAATCGAATTGTCAGATGAAGGGCTTAGATTCCGGGTGCTGCCGCAGTCAGAGCATGGAGAAAGTGAGTTTTAGCCCAGTTGTTATCTCGAAGTCTACCATTATTGTATGTGTAGGGAGTAGAAGGGAGCTAATCCATAGCAGGCGGGCCCACCCGCATTGTGCATTCTTATGTAGCATCGGTGGCATTTGACAAACCAATACACCCTACAGGGATCAGTTACTTTGAGGTGAATTTCCTTGAAGGGGACTCTAAACTGTTAGTGTTCTCCCAAGCCACCAAGATCGTCAGACTATTTCCAGAAATGCTAACCTACGGCCTACTACCTACACATCATATTGTCTGAGTTGATAGTATGTGCATTATCGGATTTGCCGGGGAGCTCTTCCGTTTAGACAAATCAATAGGGATTTCTGCTGAAGCCGGCGACAGTTCTTACGGCCTTTTGGGCGTGGGTGGCAAGCTGTTTGGCGATGGAGGCTTGTTCGACCGATCTAAACTCAGAGGGCCTATCACAGATGGGGATCTGACGTTCGGAAAAGGCGATACTGTTGGCTGTGGTCTTGATACAAGCCAAGGCACAATCTTTTACACCATCAACGGGGAGTACGCCGGTGTAGCGTTTGAAGAAGTCTATGGCCGTTGGTATGGTGTTATCACGGTTGCAATGGAGTGTGTGGGTAAAGTTAATATGGGTGGAGAACCGTTCATGTTCAAGGAAATGAATGAGGTCTTAGGTATCGGGAAACTTTAGTTCCTTGAGAAAAATGTAAGTCGTCGGTGAAATACACAAGCACCCCACTACATGCCATTGATGTAGGCAGCTAGCTCAAACTTGTATCCTACCGCATATTAATTCAACTGCTCTGTTCCAATGTCCAAAAACTTCGATATCAAGTTGAATCCCTGAGCTCCGGTAACAATGGATTAACATTACATGGTGGGGGTTCGAACGTTACAAACAAAACTACAAGTAGAGTTACCAACTAAAAGCCTCATCAATGAGCACGTATGGTGCCCTCGTTACCCCACGCTTTGTCATATCGGTGACTTGTTTCCGGGCCTCGTCTGCTAATCCTGCGGGACCACAGACTACAATCCCAACCAGTCCATCACAAGCACGACCAGCCAACTCTTCTCGTATGATAGACTCCAGATCCAATCGTTTCCCAACAATTGTTTCAACTTGTATACTCGCTGGTAAATCGGCTATCTCGGTCGTCAGTGCGTTCTTAAGACCTGTATTTCTCATACCCCAGTATAGCCGGCCGTGACGAGGGCTACCGAAATGGTGAAGATATGGCAGGACACCCGTGATACCGACACCTCCGGCAATGCACACGACTGTTGTACAGTGCGATAATTGTGAAGAAACACTTGAATGGTAGGGCCCCTCGATAAGGACGGGTAAGCTCAGCTCACTCCCTGACGCCGCTAGTCGTGAAGCAAGTCGTGAAGTAATGCCAGTGCGTGTGCGGACGATAATACTAGCACGAGCTGTAACATCGTGGGGCGGAACTGATGATGTGGAGGCTGTATCGGACTGGTTGGGACTGGCAACGACGATTTCTGCTTCGGCTTGCTTTTCAGAGTCCTGAGCAATCGGCTTTTCCGGTGTCACTTGCTGAGCGGAACCGTGGCGAGCGAAGGAAGATATTACGGAGAAAGGATGAGTTTGCCAGAAATTCAAGCCGACGGTCGGGAAGCAAAGGTAGACGACTCCCTCAGCGCGGACTCCGTCGATATCTATACGCAGATACTCCCCATTGGAGCCTTCTACGCTAGTGATTTTTGCAGTCTTCCAGCCATGGTAGATGATCTGTCCAATTCGCCAAAGTCTATCCTTGCCCCAAATTCCAATAGCGATGAAGGCCCAAATCTCATAGCCCCACCTGTACTCGAAGACGTACCAAATATGATAGTAGTAGCCGACGAGGAAGAGTATAATGAGAACGATATGAGAGAGATAGAAAAACTCATATGCTTTCTGTCGTACGATTAGAAGTGAGAACGGCCAGATTGCTACGGCAGCAACTGTTCCAACAATACCCCAAATCCAATATAGTCGAGCAAGCTCCGAAGCATAATCCCCATATTTGTTGTAGTATGCGAGGAGAAGAATAGAATGAAGAACGGTTTGGATTATTGTCCAATATCCAAGCCATCTATGGAGGAGCAGAAATGTACCATGGCTCCAATCCGTGAGGTAAAGGAGGATATTGTTCCGAGATGAGAAGACAAACATCGCCACCATATTTCCAAGGGCTAGAACACCAGCACGGCATCCCATAACGCTCATGTTCTGCTCTGCACGAGAACCGAATATTGACTGAGGGGAGAGATGGATATATGGGGCTGCTAAGAAAACAATGTTGAGAATGCTGATGAACGTGATATACATGGCTTGGCCTCGTGTCGGAACGAGGCCTCCTCCTGCAATCATTGCGACTGGCTCACGATGACTAGAACCCCAAAGGGCTGGGTAGTTGAGAACCGAATTGAAATAAGACCATCCCTTGCTCCGTGTAAGCCCGGGGACAAAGCGGAGGAGTGAAAGAACGACGGGTAGGAATAAGGCAATTAACATCAAGATGATTCTAAGACAGTGCTTTCATTAGTACCTCTGCCAAACAAACTCCGTTAATTATATATCGGATTGGTGGCCTTACGTGTATGTAGAATGTCCCTTCTCATTGGTCTCGAAGGTAACCATGCCATTGTATTGTAATTGCCAATCGGAAGCACTGATAAGACTTGTCACATTGAGGGGCTGCTTTGATTTAATAGTTGGTAATGTGCTTGAGCTTTCTTGGTGTCGACGAACTCGGGCGCGAAGCATATTGTGGCCGGCATGCTCGTTACCGGGCGTGCTCGTGCTATTGGGGAATTGGACGCCGTTGTGTTCGTCTTCCTTGGCGGCGAGCAGAGCTTCCGTGTAAGATACAATGGGAACGTATTGATAGTTACCAACAGTTCCAGTACCAAGATGCGAGTACCAGTAATCCTCGATCTTACTCAGAGCTGGAGCACCGTTTGTAGGACAGTATGTGTCAATGCATAGCGCCATTGTCCGCATGAAGGCAGGATCCGTAGTGAAGCATTCTGGCGGTGTAGAGACGGGGTTATGATGAGTTCCATGATTGACGGCACCGCTTGTGGGAGTGCAAAGTAGAGTGCACTTTGATATGACCCCGCGACATGCGAATGCACAGGGCGGATCGTACATCGTTTTACCCCATCCTATGAGACCATATCCATCTGCTAACACCTCATGAGAGAAAAGAGTGGCAACAAGTGCCTTGACAGCAAAATATTTTGACATTGTGGCAAAGCTAGAGAAAGGAAATCAAGTAAATCCAACTAGAATCGGATCTCCTGGTCCCAAGTTGGCCGGAGCACTCGAGCTGCAGTGCTGATCCATTGGAATTTGAGACGTTACCAATGCTTATATAGAATTCTAGAAGAGGTCCACCTGCCCATTTGACTATATTGCGATGTCAGCTGGGTATTCGAATGTTCCAGGATGGCCCAACTATCTGGGTCCCGATGATCTGAGGGCCCGGCTGGATGCCGTGACTTCATGGCGAGTATCGAATAAATTGTTGGATCTACACATGATAACGATAATAATGGTTCGTGATCTCGAACTTCACCAATTGGCCAACATAATCAACTTAAGAGCTCTCGGTGTGGACCTATCGTGAAGCCCTGGTCAAGCCACGGACCGGAAACCCGCTCAAACACTCTCGCTCGGCGCTGCAAAGCAACTTGGCGACGACATTTCGCCTACCAAGCGATACCTCGGCGAGGACTTGGCAACTCCTTGGCTCTTACCAGGACGTGGGATGAGCAGACTGTTAGCAAAATATTATATTATCTTCTATCGGATTGGAGGATAACAGCGGCTGTGGAGCCGGAGTATTGGAACTCGTACGCTTCAAAAAATTATGTAATGCCTTCATGCGCAGGTTTGACAAGTGTCAAAGGTAAGAAACCGGTTGGGGTGCGGCTGGGAGACTCTCAAGACCGTTGAAAATACACCAGTAGTACAGTATATGCATCGGATTATCACACAAAGTGGACCCTGAGCTGGTTTCCTAAACCTTAGCACCTAGGAGGGGCAGTATTGTTTTTTCTAATGCGGAAGTCCAATCGGAATACTTTTTTTTGGTCATGTGGTGATCGAGCGTCAAGACTAATGTTGTCTCTCGTCACGATTCTATACTGGAAAGTTCAAAACGGTGAAAGTGTTGTTTTTGTGGTATTCTGCAATCATGGGACCCCGCGTTTTGTGTTGTTTCTCACCGCGTCTCCCAGGTTACACAAGTGTGTAAAATTAACGTGGTTGTGCCGAGCCTCCTTTCGACCTCCTCTTCTTCCACTACAACAACCAACATCGCAGAACTCCACCAGCAGGATGCCCGTATCTCGCCTCGAACCGTCAATGTGGGCGTTACTATCTCGAAATAAAGGACTTTGATCTATTGCCTACCATTTCCTGCTTCGACAGTTATCCGCTCGATATATCACAGCAATTGTGCCCCTCGGCCGCGTCAACTGTCGACCGTTCTGCGCAGCCACCTCTGTTATACTTCTACTTGTTTGTAATGAACTAATATGGACTCTCTCTGCGATAGGCCTGCCTCCGAGACCAAAACGAACCTATCCACGTCTATTTCCAGCTGTCATGAGCTTTGCGGATCAAGCGTACACCTAGTGTGAATGAGGGACCAAACCACTGTCATCAATAGATCGCGTTTAATATCACCCAACACGGTTCGCGGGGGTCCAATCCGAAAGCCGTCGTCCCATGACTGTTACCATAGACTCGGCCTCAGAGTATGGACCAATGGGTTCTTTGGTAGTAGGCATGGTGTTCGGCGGCTGGAAAGCACTCTGTCTCGTCAAACAGCAGAGTGGAGCGGGCTTTTGGAACTTAACCCTAAGCATCAAGTCAAAACAGTTATACGTCATATGTGGCGCATGCTCGAAGTCTTCTTTGTCGAATCTTTTCGGAGTATCGACCGAGGGGAGAAATTTTCGGTTGATGGTTTCTCGCAGTATACAGTGAAACAGGAGATCAAATGGTCTTGGAACGATCCGGGTCTATCTTGGTTATGCGAAAGCACAGATATACTTGTTTAGAGAAGGATGTGTCTGAATAGCGCCCTGGATAAGGTCTCACAGCAACTTTGAGGCTCTGCCATTAATCACCGCCTAGAGCGCTGCATGCCTACAATCGAATATGTGGGGTTCTACTATCCCTTTACTGGAGGTTACAAACTGCTGGGAGGGTCACTTGCCGGAAACAGTCGTTCACAAAAGGAAGGAAAGCATTGGCCAGTATACAACCATGCTGAATTCTGGACGGCTGGCGAACTCTCATATCCTGCTGTCCCATCTAGGACGTGCAGTCAGCCGACTTCTGATAGTATCCACAAATGAATACATATTGGCATAGTGGTCACGCTTCGGAAAGGCACCGTGATGGTATGGCAACCACAGACTAAGAGTGCGTGGGTTTAGCCTACCAGGAAAAGCTATGACGATGGCCACTCTTTGATCCTGAATTTTCTACCTTGAAATTCTCCCCTGCTCCTATTCCACCTCTCCGCACTGTTCCCGAACCTCATCGCACACATGGTCCTCTGCCTTCTGCAAATAAAGCCGTGTGGTGCCTCTAGGCACATTTTCAGAGCGTCGCAAATTAATCTCGAGCCACTCTGCGTACCACTCCGGTGGAGTCGCGGAAATGGCAACAGAGCGTATACTAACAGGCATATAGAAAAAGAAAAAAAAAAAAACCAGGTCGAGAGACCTCTTAAATTTAGCGGTCTTTTGTGCTACGTGCTTTCACCGCTCGTGAGATTGTCGCGAAAATGAGAAGACGTACTTGGGTGCAGACGCTACACACAGACAGTGGTCCCGAATTCAGTTTGGTCTTTCAGCGAAGTTCACGACGGTTTGGAAATCGACATGTGAGGTTTTTTTCAGCGTCGTGATGGCTCATGGTTATTGTGGGGATGAGGCTGGAAGCATTCAATGGTGTCCTTGGCTGTTTGCGTACGGAAGATGGGGCGTCGGCTTCCCGTTGTGATCTAGATGACAGAGGATTCAACTATATTGGTAGGATGGGAGTGGCGAAAGCTCACAGCTCAAGTTTCGGGAGCAAGAGAACTCTACAATTGGCAACATGATGGCGGACGGGTGGTTTTGCAGGGGTATCTAATTAGTAAGAACACTCCATCTTTCTCTTGCGCCCTAGCGGGTGCCTTGTGGTTTACGGCATCCTTGTTCTTGTCAACAGTCTCCATGGTCACACGACCGCACCGGCCTATGTGACATTTCGTCGGACTTCCATCTTCTTGACTTATCGCAGTTCTTCCCTATCACAGCCAAGCCAGTTGGCTCTCAACCCGAACCTACGTGCGCATGTCTTGCAGGTCCAACCGGCAGTTCCTTAATCTCGTCCCTTTCAACATCGCGGGCGTTTACGGGTATACATAACTCTCCGCCTCTGCTGCCGACCTTGCGATAATCATAGTTTTGAAGATGTTCGATCATTTTGCGGTTATCATATCTGCTACTCTCTACGGCCACAGAACAGAATCTGACGGATACTTGGAAAGAACCTTGTGTCGACGGCGCCGCGATGTCTACTTCGGTGGACCCTCTTACCTTGTTCTGAGGTTCGAGGGAACGTTTCGTCGGTGAGAGCTATGAGCTCGCCCCTGCGGGAGAAACTGTCCGTTCTTGATATTACACCAAATTTTTGAAGTTCTTGTTTGGGTCCAAGAGTAGATGGGTATGGCAAATACGCGAATTGGTCGGTTCTGATTGCTACGGTTGTTGGCAGCGGTTGTGGATGTTGATGTGTATAGCCTATAAGTCGCCGTCGCGAGAGAGGGGCGCAGGGAGAGGGCAAAAGCAGGAGTCAGGCGGTGTGCCGTGGCGCTTTGAGGTCTAGCCTGGGGTGGTGAGGGGGGTATTGTAGTTGCTTGATATCATGATGGAAAGCTCGGTGATTTGTGGGAGTAGGGTCCGGGGTGTGCTGGGATGTTCGAGCGAGCCGTAGATTCAGGGATTGAGATTGGCACAGTGCGAGGTTTTGGCACAATTTTTGAACATATTTGACAATTTTATTGTCTATTTTCACTTCCAAGATGGGTTATAATCCCTATGGCTGGCGTCCACGGGCTGGGTTTTATCCTTATATTAGCCCCATCGATATCTCCACCCTCTTGATTCTTGTTTACTAATATGCACTAACAGACTAGACGCCAACCGTTGCGACTGGCGACTACAAGAGCACTCCCCCACAAGCTGGCCACCGTGTCCCTTCGATTAAAGAAGTTGGCAGCTTCAAGACGTTTTTCGAACAGGCTCGGCTGCAATTTCGCAAGGTGTACGGCGTGATGGGGGCGTACGGGGTATCATATGGGAATTTTCGCGTCGAAGCTACTCTCTCAGTTTAGGTGCGAATTTCGATTTCTAGGGTGGGATATCTTAAAACCATGATACACTGATACTCCTATTGTATACCCCGCTAATACTTGAGAACTAGCTTGTCCAAAACCTCTCTACGAGAATGCTAGTGTTATTTATTGAGCCAGATTGTAACTCGAATGTGTACACTATAACCTTCCTAAACGCTGACGAAATCTTGAGCCGCTGAAGGCCCTAATTGAGTTGAAATAATCCCCTATATTTACCAGCTTTTGGTTCCCTTATTCAATTCAATGCCCAAAAGTCGACTTCAACTGGTACCTGGGTTTTGAGGCTATATATCCAATTCTTCGATTATCTCGGAGCCCATTACAGGTTCCTCGGCTATGGCGGTTGGATCCCGATCAAGTTCCCCTACTATGCCCCCCGGGTTCCGATTTAAAGCCCAAGGCGCGGTTCTCAAAGACATAATGTACTCATCATCTTGGAAATTCGAAGGGGGCGTAAGAGGTTCATTATCGATACGGTAGAAGACGTCACCCTCGCCACCCTCCGCTGGGGAATCATACCACCTGGGTGGTTCGAGCCCCGGGGTGTATGGGAGGGTTCCAGGAGTGTGAAACTCCAACTCCGGTCCGAGCCAGTCATGGCCATGTATTGCTTGTCGAAACTGCCCCAGCATAATCGAGGCCTCTTCGGCGTCGTTTGCTAAATCTGCAGACCACTGAGATAGCTCCCTGATATCAGTTTGCGTGTCGTCAAATTCTTCATCAGCCACGGCTTGCGATTTCAGCTCGCGGATAATAGGCCCATATACACCCATCGCGATTTCCACTCTCGTAACCCATCTACGTAGTTTCGTTGCTGCTCCTCCGAGAAATTCCGTAAGAAATGCAAGCCATTCGTCGTCGAGCTCTTGGGCATTTGGCGCGATATCCATGAAAATCAGTTTCATTGTAGTCGTTGGATTCATATAATTAAAACGGCCGCCTTCACTAACGGCTGCGAAAGACCCTACTACCATACCCATTACTTCCGTAAAATCTGGGTAGTCCCTGACAGCCCTCGCGTAGTTGCGCAGAGCAGCTAAAAATCTTTCAGTCTCAGGCGCTAATACTGGGCGATCGACTCTCTCCTCCCTTTTTCTCCATTGCCGGATATATTCAGACATTTCTTTGACTAGCTCAACTTGACCGACATATTTTTCAAATTCCGAAAAGAAAGTGAACATTGCTGAAATTCCAGGGAGTAGATATTCCTGGCTTGGACCGGGTCGGTGGTTCCTGATGAAATCTCGCATTCGCTCCCATGACACGGGTATTATATCCCTTTTGCGAAGCCTCTTGCCCTTAGACGGCGGCGAGACGAGCCCTGTGTCGCTTTCCGGGTCGAGATCGTCTTGGATTTGGATTTGGGAGGCATCGAGATCGCGGCTGCGGTAAAGGATCTCATCGAAGTTTATATCAAAAGGATTGACCGGGGACTCATGGATTACGGGCGGGTTTGTACTGTCGTCGGGCGGCGTGATGTTTCGTTCGACTCCAACAACGTCGATGCGGGTCTGAAGTTGGTAAATAAGTACAAGCGCTGAACCAATTAGGGCGGCCGCAGCGAGCACGAAGACATATTTGTGAGAACTTGTTTGAGGGAACGAAAAGGAAACCATGATGCGAGTTCTTACTGGATTTTATGCATTGGATATTTTTTTAGGAATTAATTCGTCTGAACCCTTAAGGTTCGATTAACTTCACATTGTCCCTGCATGGGAAACCACGGTGTCGCCATGCTAATGCCGGTTTGCGAACGTATGCGCGGCTTGTTGTAGTGTTCCGTGTGAGGTGCTGCTGTGTAAATAAAAATATCTCAATCAATCCGCCTCTTGCTAATACCCGCATGGTGCATGGCCTCTGACGATGTATACATGTAAGTAGCATGGGAAAGCGCACATGTGTAACCAACACCACGGCGCGCCGATAAAATGACCCAACATCGCGATTATAGACCAAGGGTGGGTTTGGCTACCATAACTCGCAAACGACTTTTCCTTCCCTCTCTTCTCCTATCACTCCACCTCTTTACTCCGACCTCCGGTACGCCGGTTGGGGGCAGTCCGCATACTGGTATTGCAAATCTTGCAAAGGTTGAGGTCCTAAATTGGAGGGAATGGGATAAACTTACTGTAGACAACGATCACATCGTTAAAGAGCTGAAAGATATTACAGACGTTGCGAGCGAGTTTCAAGATGGCGGAACGGAATTCGAGGATTATTACCCGTACCAAGCTGGGTTCTTATGCGATATCCTCGAGCGACTCAATATCGCCAATACCGACCTTGAGGAATTCGCGCTAAGCTTGCTGGAGTCTTATAAAGTGCCTACAAGCGAAGTTGATCGTATTCAAAGAGCCCTAGACTCTATGGATCAGTCAGTAAAGGCTATCATGAATGTGCAAGTCCGGGACATAGGATGGAAACCCAAAGTACCGCAGGAGTCAAAGTCATGGATCGGAATACCTCTCGCGGTGGGAACAAATGGGGGTCGATCTCCGCAAGATAATACACTCGATACATCCGTGGTCATGAAATTCGGCATGGGAAATAGTGCTATGGGAAATAGCGCCATGGGAAACAGCGGAGTGGGGAACAGTTTAATCGCAGACGCAACTCCGCGTTATTCGAGCCGAGGATACATCGAAGGAGGAGGAGGAGGAGGAGGAGGAGGAAACAAAAAACCGAAAGAAAGGTTCAATATTTGCGACCTTGCTGACGGGATTGCTTATTTTCTCAAGAACGATGTATTCGATCACAGCGCCATATTCACATGGATCTGGGACAAGAAAGATTTGTTTGGAGGTGAAGTTTTAATTAATGCGGAGCAGCCAGCACTGATAGAGCAAACTCTATCGGTCGCTACAAATGACTTGCTAAAAGCTAGAAAGAAACTGAAAGAATATGCTGGAAACCTGGTCCATGAGATTATGTTCGCCCCGAGCTTACATCCCGTGAAATTCCCAGAGAGACTACCACGGCTGCAAAACAAAACGGAGGGCGTTCTTGACATTGTAGACGAGTTCAAAGCGGCTGCGGATTCGTGGGCTGGCATACTAAGTAAACTGTGGGTGGCTATTGATCGTATAACTAACGATCGGGTTCGGTCAGCCTTTACTTCTAAGTTAAAGGGAGGTGGTTTGCAAAGGACGACAGGAGTAACGTGGTGGGGAGGAGCCAATTGAGTTCTTTTTATGTATTTCAATATATAGCCAGCGGTTAAAATTTCTAGGATCCTATTATCTCATGTTTCTCTGTTGTGAATTAGTTAACTTTCGAATTCTCTCTCTGAGGGCCCGTCCATGATCACGCGTTCCACAAACAGGTACATGTACTCTTACCATTCCCACTGCAGTGCTACCATATGTCGACCTATGTAGTTAGACAACATGGGCCCACAAAATAGTAGTATTTTAGCTTGCGGTTTGTTACTCTCGTAGAAAAGCAAAAGCAAATCTCCCAGCAGGGTCCTCGCACATAGCAAATACGCCAGTTCATCTAGCCAATTAGGACCAAATCCAGTAGTCGTGCCCAACTGTTGCAATTTTTGTGTTGCAAGCCTGCGATGCCCATATTTTTTGGTCGCATGCGCTTGGCTCGACTTTGAAACTTCGCCAACTTTAAGACTGAAAACCAACCCACCAACCTGCCCCGCGGGGCCTCTCGCTCAGACACTCAACAAGAAGGGCTCGACTCTAATCACTGCTAGATATACTTCAGGCCCAGTGGATAGCCTCTTCACCGTATATTCCTCGCCCTTCTCGACACTCGCGAGTCGTTTGACTGCCCGGCACTTGAGCATCCCACAGACGATAGCATACATCATGGAGGGGTAGCAACCGGACAAGAAAGATTCGCTATCATCGCTCAAGAGGCCATCCAACACTGTTAAACTCGATATAAGAAAACCCGAGAAAAGACGGAAAGTTGAGATGGCGGAGGGCTCAGAGGCCCAGGCCCCAATGGCCTTCTTCATTGGAGAACACCTGCCGGCTCCTGGCAGCGCGTTATCATTTGATATATTGGATCGGGCAGCAAATGACAATGTACGTAAATTACTACATTCCTGTTGTCTATTTAGAGCACGGAATATGAATATATCTTTCAATACCTTCAATCTTCAACTGCCGCTCGTGCTAACGCTGCTCTCTCAATATAGTATAATATGATCAGCGCCCATATTACCAATATCAACTACCAGGCTAAAGTACAGGCAATCATCGAAGAAGCTCGAAGTAATGGGCGTACTCGAGTTTATATTCCGGGACTAGAGGTGGAAGATGTCAATCTACACCCAGACGATCTCGTCGCTTCAGGGAAGGTCATTGGCGTCACATCTCAATGGATCGAGTTAGATTCACTTGATCCCTTAATAGCCTCAGCGTCACGACAAGTTTTACATCATGAAATCGGCTATGCAGGTTTCTGTGGGCTTGGAACTCTGTTAATCGACGGCCCGAAAACAGCCCAGCAAAATCTGGCCGGGTATTGCTCGTCCATTGTACAGGGTCTTGCGATTAATGCATACCTCACCATCAATATCATGTTGCCGGCGCTTGGCCCTTCTATGGCTCCAAACCAAGAAGATCCCGATGTTTCAACTCAAGACAGCATCCAACCCCCGGAAGTTCTTTACGATGAGCTCACTTCATGGGACATCTGGAACGCCATACGAACATCGGCTAGATATACATCACGACTAGGGCTAGCTCTCAAAATCGAATATTCGCTCCCTAGAACCCATACCCTGAAGAGATGGTTTGCGGAGCCCATTCGCTACTTGATTATCGACTCTACGGCGTTTCTGCTGAATACTAAGGGATATCCAGTATTGACAAAGCCTCATCAGAGGTTGGTAACTCAATTCGCAAGGAAAAACCCTTTCTATCTCCTATCCAATACTCGATTTGCCGAACTGGCACCGGAAAACCCCGCAGATGTTGAATTCCCACCACTTGGATCGCCTGTAGTTACTGGAGGAGCGAGGCAAACAGTGTCGGTTACACCAAAGCGGAGGGATGATCCGCCATCCTACAGAAAGTACCTTCATCACCATCTTATTAACTTGCCTCCTCCTCCACCGCTTGATAGTTTTGGAGCTGGCTATCAGGATTACCTGCAGTCTCCATTGCAACCTTTGGCCGACAACTTGGAGAGCATGACTTACGAAGTCTTCGAAAAAGATCCTGTCAAATATAATCAGTATGAAAAAGCGGTCGCCCTAGCGCTCCAGGATCTAAAAGAACAGGGTATTGAGGATATGTAAGAGATCTCCCGGCCGCCTTGAGAAAATAACGAATCCTAACCTATTCTGTAGTTGTGTCGCCGTTGTTGGCGCTGGCCGTGGCCCTCTTGTGACTCGCTGTATCCGCGCAGCGACAAATGCCAGCATAGATATCACAATTTTCGCCATCGAAAAGAATCCAAATGCGTATACTCACCTAATGAAAATGAATCGCGACGTTTGGGGTGGCGCTGTCACCCTCGTCAAGACCGACATGCGGAAATGGGAGCCTCCCAGCACATATGTGCATATTCTCGTTTCAGAGCTTCTCGGTTCTTTCGCGGATAATGAACTCTCACCAGAATGCCTTGATGGCGTTCAACGGGTTCTTCATCCTACAGTTGGAATCAACATCCCCCAGTCGTATACGGCGCATTATACACCGATCATGGCGCCGAAAATACACGGAGATCTACTTTCTAGAGCCACTTCCTCAAATTCAGTAGATATTTACGAAGTGCCATACGTTGTTATGCTCACGGCTATCGACTTCCTATCTCAAAACACCACCAGCGAACCGAACATTCATCAGGCCTGGGAATTCAAACACCCGGTCCCTGCGGACGAGTTGGAACACGATTGCGGATTCAACGACCACAACCAACGTGAGGCGATTGCAGCGTTTCCTATCCCTCGACGCGGAGTGATCCATGGTATCGCTGGTTACTTTGAATGTGTTCTATATGAGAACGCTAATGGAACTGCGATCGTTGAACTGAGTACCCGGCCGGATACCATTGACGCCAAGAGCAAGGACATGATCTCTTGGTTTGCTATATATTTCCCTCTTCGAGTGAGTTCCTATCCAGATCCCTTTGTTGATATCGTCGATTTGTCAAACTAACAAAAAGTTAGGCACCAATGCCTGTCCCGGATGATTCCGAAGCTCAAGTTTCCTTCTGGCGACACACAGATGGGAGAAAAGTTTGGTACGATTGGATGGTCGAAACATTTTCATTCGTCCTTTCGTCACCAGAAGGCTCTTTGATCAGTTCGCCGACGACTATTCCAAGCGAAAAGAGCGCCACCAGTGGCTACGCTCGGAAACGCGTTCCAATTGCTGTTTCTGAGATTTGCAGCAGTAAGAAGAACGGCTGCTTAATGTGATCTTATTTATATCAAAAGACCACATTTTACTCTTTGAGCAAGGAGATTGGGATTCTGTTTACATTGTGTTGGATAGACTAGACCTATCATTCATAGATGATACATCACTGTACATCCATCTTTCCCTGCGTTACGGTAGCAGGTTTGTGCTTTGATTTGGGACTGCTCCCTGGATCCATGGATACTACTACGCTTAGAAAGCACGTAGCCAACTCCGCTAGTTAATGCTGCGGCGAGACCTACAGTTACAATGAAACTATATAAATCAACCCACTTTAGATTACGTATACGTAAAAGAATACTGCACCATTATAGTATTTGTGTAAATTCGTTGATTTCTATGGCCTGTAGTTTCCCCAATCCATACTCTTACCTATTGTTGTATAACCCCCTTCTAAATCCCTCTCTGGGTTATACGTAACATCTGTAGGGCTTCCCGTTCCTTCCACGCCATTCCCCCCCTCAGCATCCTGCAGAGGCAGCCTGCTCGTACTTTTCAGAATATTCTCATATAGAGGAATACTCAATTCACTCCTACAGCTTCCGGCTTCACTGGCCAACTTTGCTTTCTGAAGCTCCGGCACCAAATTCGTCGGGTCAAAGAGCTTACTCGAATCAGAATACGGGCACTGTCCCAAACTCATTCCACTAACCGCACCCCTCCTCTTCCCCATCCCGTGTCCACTCCCCTCACCACTTGTATCCCCAATCTCACTTTCCTTCCCCTTATACCTCCCCTTTTCACTCCCACTCCCAGCCGTCAACCCAGCCCCACTCAACCTTCTCAAACTAAACTTCCTCAACCCGGGTATAACCTTCGCCATCAACGGTTTCAAAGCCGGCAAACATCCACACAAAATCGCCACATCGCACTCCACCGCCGTCAGAATATACATCGTAGGCCCATACCAAGTATTATCATACGTCCGTTTCAACACACAAGTCAACTGCCACACCCTCAACCACCCGGCAATACACACCACCCCTCCCAGCGAGAAAAGTATAACAAGACTAACCCTCTGTCGTAACGGTAATCTCAACCCCAACATATCCTTTATCGGCAACGAAAAAACGTATAAATCGCACAAACTATTGATAACTGCATTCGCTATATTCGCCGCCGATTCGTTGACGCATTTGGCTTTGGGGAGGGTTAAGTCCCAGTAGGCGGTTATAGGGCTACATTGGAAGATTATTACGAAGACGAAGGAGATGCCTGTGGCGAGGACAAATATCATGCCGGAGTGGACTAGGAGTCGGAATGTGGGCGAGGCGGAGAGGCGGAGGTAGAAGGAGAGGATTGAGAGTTTTGTGGTGGTGGTGCAGAGGACGAAGAGGAGTTGGGTGCAAAATGCCATTTTGCGCATGGGCATTATCCATTCGGGTTTTACGTCCCAGATGTGGAGTCCTTGTGATATTTATAAGTAGTTAGTTAGTTAATTAAATAATTCTTTTTGACAAAGTAAGGAGTTTGTTGATTGAAGGGTGTATATGCAGGTGTTTAAAGGAGGGCAGCATACCATACCCATATCGTGTAGAGTTAAGCTGCACAGTCGTTAACCCGATTGCGAATAGCTAAAATCCCCAACATTGCCAATCAGCCAAACCGATACATCATATACACCCGTTTTCCCCAAAGCAAATTTGAAACATAAAAGATGTTAACCCAAGGATTTAGAGAATATACTAACCAGCGCAATCCCAACCCCCCAATCATCCCCACCAACCCCCCACAAAGGCCTCATCATCCATATCCTAACATACAACCTCAACACGACCGCCACAGCTGCCAGGGAGAGTAAACTCAACTCCCACGCAAACATCTGCGGATGCTTCGTCTCCGGGTTTACATAATTCGGTAACGGCCATGAGGCTACAACGTCTAATGGTATGGGTTCTGAGAGTAATGGATTACTGTTGATTGATAGGTAATTGTGGATGCCGATGCCCGTGGAGTTTAGGAGTAGGGCGAAGGGGTCGGAGCTGTTGAAGGGGTTGGAGGTGATGTTGATTGCCATTTTGTGGGGCGGTGATGTAGGGCGTGGGTATTCATCAGACTTAAGGTCGTTCCAATGTGGTGATATGATCCGGGTATGCGTTGTTATTGTGGTATTTTTCTATGGGAATTTCGAGGACCGCTGCCTCCTCCCCGTCGACCGTCGTAAGAGTACAGAACAAACGATAAGACCAATTGCCCCCCTTAGTATCACAGACAATTCAAAAAGTAGACACCGGTACCACGATAGAAAGGATTGAGAATGATTAATTATCTTTATTTTACAACGGGAACGACCGAGGTAAAAAAAAAAAATCTCGTTAAGATACGAGAAGGATGAGTATGAGCAAGATATCGTCCGCATTTGGCAATGGAAGAACCTCCCACTGCATCCAGCAGTAAGTGGCGATATCTTGTTAATCTGCATTTAAGCTGGGGGATCTCAGTAATGGGTTATTTACTCGGCGGGTCGAGTAATGTAGTCTAGAAAGAATATCAATTGCCCCCTTGAAAAGTAAAAAAAGGGTAAAGATAAAGCAGAAGGATTCAATAACGCCGGGGCTATGCTTGCAACGCTTAAGACGAGTCTCGGCTCCCAATGTAATAAGCAGGGAGCTGGGAAAGTAAACCATGATGCAAAAAGAGATATGTCGCTAAGAAAATGAATATCGACGCTTTGACGGAAGCTTAAAGGATTCCGTCAGCAACAGGGCACATCAAAGACCCTGTCTGAAAAGATACAAAAACAAGAATGGGTATATGTAAAAAGATAACAAGGGAAATCAAAACACCTCCTCTTCAACCATCAGCCCTACCTTTCCCCTTCTCTCGATTTTCATCATCACCTTCCGCCACCTTTCGAGTTGGAATGGGAGTGACCTGGCTGAGATCGCTCGTTAATTTCCTGATTTTCGCAGTCCAGCCTTCTCCACTATCATACTCCAGCCCTGGGAAACGAGAGAGGTGGATGCATTCTACTCCTGCTCCCATGCGCCCCAACCTCGCCAATTCGTCCTCTAAGAGGGTCTCCTCGTCAATATCGCTGTCGATTTCGATAGGCTGTGGGAATTCATGCGCAAGCTTAAACTGGCTACCAGCCGAAAAGCCGGGAGGTGGTGTAAACTTATATCCATGAGGCGCTTGCGTGATAACGGGTGTGATTGAGCGGCCGGTTCGATCGCGTGACATAGAACGTAGACGACCTTCGACCGAATGTGCTGAAGAGTCTCGAGACAGGGAACGAGCTACTCATTTTATGTTAGCATCTCCCAATACAAAGTCATAATCCTCCAAGATACATACCAACAGAAACGCTCATCCCTTCCCCCAACTCCTCTCGAACAACCCTCAAGTGCTCGCCTAGGACATGGTTTTCCCACTGCGGTCCAGTTCCGAAATTAAACCTCCGTCTTCTCTGCTCAAATACCTGAGCCCCAGTTTCTGGGTCAAGTTTACCAATAGGGATTACATTTCCACAATTCCCCCAGCAACACGGGAGTACACCCTGTGTAGTCTCGACTTTATGCTTCTTGATGAGATGCCTACGAAGGGTTTCCAGGTTTTGCAACTCGTGGTTGCACTTCTCCCATTGGCATTTGAACACAGGCACTACTATTTGAGACGAACCATTACCCCATCCGCTACCACTACCATCACCGGGGTACCGTGGGTCCGGTGAATCGCCATATTTGCGTTTTCGACTACTATCGCCACCACCCCCGCCATTTCTAAGCGTATTGATGTTGACACGGGTGATATTGCCGTATTTATGCGCGTTAGCTGCCGTAGACGTATCACCAGCAGAGTTCGTATCAGCATTTGGAGTTTCGACAGATCCTCCAGCCGTAGCACCACCGCGCCCTCCACGTCCACCGCGGGTACCACGAGGAACACCTCTGCTGCCTCTTGGTCGCCCACGCTTCCCTCTGATCTTCCCTTCTGTGAATGTTGGAATTGAAGGGTCAGGCTCTGTTCTAGGGACACCTGTTGTAAATGGCACCGGTTCTCGTCTTCTACCTCGCTCTTCCTCTTCATCGGGTATTATGCTCCGTTTGACTTTTCGTACCTCACCAGGAAGCGGTGCCGGGGGTGGGTCGTACACATCCCAGGGTATCTGCGTGATGTCGGTAGTGTTGTCAAAAGTATCCGGGTGGAGCCGTTTGAGGATTGTGAGACGACTATTTAGGCCTTCGTATTGAGGGTTTCGGCCGGTAGACTGCAATACGGCATGGACAATCATTCGCTCGTCATATGTATTCCGCCTCAGAGCATTTTTCTTATCTAGGCTTAGAGGTCGAAGTAGATTGGCCTTACGTGATGGTGGCGGTGGTGGTGGAAAATGTGGGGGGAAGGGAGCTGGCTGGGATGGAATAGAAACTGGCGGAGTTGGGGGCTCCAATGGTTCTTCGAGCTCTTTGAGCCGAGACATCTGGGCTTCCAGCTTTGATTGTAGCTTCTCAAGGGTAGAAGTATCCTCCTTGTTCTGCGACCTAACATATGGGCTGAGAGGAGATGAAGCCTGGATGAGACTTTCATAACGAGAGATGGGTATGACCATTGAGGCGGGGCTTGGTTTTTTTGAACGTTAGCATGGAAACGAGATAGCACATTGGGCACAGAACATACCTTGCATCGGGCATCGGCTCTTCCCTCAGCACCGGTGGGAAACTAGGCTGAGGAGCGACCGGTGCCTGCGATTGTGGACCTACAACCATCGCCTGTGGTGTCTGAGGGGTTTGGGGAGCCTGCGAGGGTGGCTGGTGCGAAATACTCACCATGGAAACTCGCTTCTTGCCAGTTCTTTTGGCTGGTTTCTCCGGAATAGGATAAGGGCTCGACGCTGGTACAGGAGCTGGAGTGGGAGGTAAACTTGGTTCATCGGAGCGTACGTTGGATTCTGGTTGGCCGAAGTGCGTCGGATATGATACTTCGCGGTATATCATGGATGGAGCGACAAAGTTCTGAGAATGGTCGTTATGGTGATGGTCTTGGGGTACGAAGTTAGTGATTGAATCTTTGATATTTCGTGGGTTGAAGGATTTCATGGATTGGGGTGTCATTGTTCTCGGAGGAACGTCTGTCGAGGGTTTCGCTGCTGATATGGCCGGGGCCGCCGTTGATGCTGGTGCCTTGGTGGAATCGACGCTTTCTGAGGTCTTCAGTAATTCTGTTGCGGGCTTGTTTCTTTCAAACTTGTAACCCTGGCCCTCAAGCTTGTCACATAATTCCGGAAAGGTTGGGCCGTAGTCGAGTATACCCGTTATGTATGACTCCGAGCACGTCTGCCCAAGCCCCGTCAGGAATCTAGACGTCGTTTGTGACAGCGCGACTTTCTGAGTAGCGGGCCATACAGTCTTCTGCGCCTGCGAAGCCGCACTTCCCAAAGTTGGAGTTTGCCTACTAGTTTCCACAGGGGATTGTCGGCTAGTAGCTGGTTTTGCTAAATTTGCAATCTTCTGCCGTGGACTATCGGCTCCAGCCGTATTTTTCGAATTCGTCGAGGGCAGCGGAGCTCCTCCTTTCCCACCAGCAGCGCCGGGGTTAGCGCGTTTAACATTTTCCCATACTTGCTGGAAGGCAGTGGGGTCCCGTGACTGGTACTCTCGCATCTTTTCCACCATTTCCCGCATATGTTGCTCCATTGTTTGCATATCCGGCCCTGTCCCCGAGCCAGGAGATAGCGACCGTTCTGGTGGCGGATCCACCTTCATAGCTGTGCTCTGAGCCCCGTTAGAGTTTGCTGCAGGTTTATCAGACTTGGAATCAGCTGGGTAGAAGGTATGTTGTGGAGGCGCCGGCGCCGGCTGTTGATTCACCGGAGAGGCTGCTGAAGCCTTGGATTTTCTTGGTGCCCGTGGTTTTGGAGTATTCGCAGTCGGTGACTTCTGCGACGCTGATTGTCGCGATTTCCTGGCCTTCTTTGCCGGTGGTGCTGGTGTTTCGGTCGGTTGTTGGACGGAAACCGAGGTTGGAGCAGGAGCAGCTTGAGTCGTCGATGTTGTCGGAGCAGAAGCGTTATTGTAAGAAGTGGCTTGAAGTTGGGCTAAGTTCGCAGCAGCATAATCTTGATAGTATTGTGCCTGATTAGATTGGGTGGGAGCGGTTGCCGAACCGTTGTAACTGTAAGAAGTTGCCGAGGTCGTGATAGATGAACCCCTTCCTAGATCCTGTTCGGTTCTATCGTGAGAGGTCGTTTGGGCAATCATATTCGGTTTCGAAGTGGTTTGCGAGGAGGGTGCGTAGGAAGCTTCGGTTGCGTGATTGTTCGAGAAGTAGGAGCCTGAGCTATCGGTGCCGTTCCGTGTAGGAGTCGGTTGAGGGAGAGTGTAGACTCTGTGAAGGTAAGACTGAGATTGATCGGCGTCATCGTGATAAGTTTTCCCGTAGTCTACAGATTGTTGATAGGCGGATGTATTCGAAGTGTTTGCCTTAGCCGATGATGTTTCGTAGTTGTGACCGTAGGATGCAGTTGAGCTGCTTTGAGCAGGTTGTCGGTATGTTTGGGACGATTGCTTGGAGGTCGTGGAAGAAGGTTGGGGAACAGAACTGCTATTGTATGATGTGGCCTGATCATAACCGGAGTTCAGCAAAGCCGTTTGTGCAGTGGATGGCGCCGTCGAGGTTCTTTGGGCGTGATAGTAGCTTTGCTGCTGCTGCGAGACAGTGTCCGGCTTGTTGTACGAATACCCGTAGCCTGTATCCACTGCCTGGGATATCGCCCGGACGGTTGATGAAGGCGTAGTACCAGTATTCCACCCCGTCGATGCAGATAACGCATGTTCGGCCCGGTCATGGGACCTTCCTGTTGATGCATCGTTCCGTTGTCTCGTATGGGAGCCTGACGACTTGTTGGAAGACTGGTAGAGACCTCCAGATCCATAGCCCGCCGTATTCCCTACATTCGAAGCATTGGAACTAGCCCCTCCACCAGTGTTTGCGACAGCATTCCCCGTCGAACCGGCCGAATGGCTTGTCGTCGTTCTCGTCTGTCTTGCTGGTGCCGGAGCAGGGAAGTGAAGTCCATTGTATTGAGTAGTCGAAGCCGGCCTATTATCAGTCGCCGTCTGCCGTACGGCCGAAGCCGTCTGGCGTGGTTGTGCCTGGCTGCCTTGATAATACGATTGCGATGCCGTCTGTTGAGCTGTATGAGCAGGAGCGGTCGACGAGTATTGATCCTGGAAAGATTGTTGCTGATTCTGTGGATAGGACAAGTTTCCGTGATTGTAGCCGTAGTAGTTACTAGCCATCGGAGGACAATGCGCCTCTTCGACGCGTCTTGACTAAAGTGTAGCCAGTGGGAATGTGTGCGATGCTGGTGAAGCGTGAGGTCGCTAGGTTGGTGATGTCGACGCCGGGATGGGATGAGAGCAGCTTGCTTGTTTCTTTTTCAGTTTGGCGTGTCGTTGCAGCGCTGCCAGCCAGCCGGGGTCCATGTGCCCGTGCGACATCAACACCGGCCTGGCTCAGGCCTTTTAAAGCTTTTACCAATGAGCAATCAACGTATACACTAGTTAGTACACACTAAACACTACAGATTGCTAATAAAAGTACTACTCAAGTATAATATATATCGCCTTCCTGCTTCAATTCTACTGTCGGCGATAGTAAATAGATCCTAGTACTCAGGAATTTAACGGTTTATCGATAACTGTCGTAGAGAGCTAACGCTAACGTCAACACGATTCATGCCCACGAGTTCTTTGTTGCATCGGAACGAACGTGTTGGTGTTGCCGTGTTGCATAGTAGTCATCAAACACCCCCAAAACAACACATAGTGGACCTTGTGTTGTCCGGTACCAACGAGACCAACACACAGGCTGTTTGCTCCTTCAGCTCCTTCCTAATCCAGCTAAGCGAACGATAGGGCAACACCAAAGAAAGATACACCTGCCAAGCCCTTCACGTGACCAATCCCACACAAACAAACCCGGCAGCTTTTTGCAGCTCTGAAAAAAATTTGAATGTTGCAGCTGCCTCCAATTCGATCTTTGATCCCAGAATTATACTACCGACCGACCCATCACCACCGACATCATCACCCATCGCCCCCTTTCGATACTTCCGACTAACCCTCTCCCTCCGACCAACAATCAGCCACAATGGTTTCCGTCAGCACAGGTTCGTCGATTTGTCTACATCCCGAAGTTTTATTCGCAGGAGGAGGAGATAGATAGATGTGGAGAGATCGCTGTTTGAGAAGGACATGCTGGAGGATAGTGAAAGGCTAACGATGGGATTTTTTATAATATTCAACAGCCATCCACCACTCGCGAAGAAAGTCGAGAAAGGCGCACTTCGATGCTCCTTCCTCCGTCAGACGGACTATCATGTCCGCTCCTCTCTCCAAGGAATTGAAGGAGAAGTACAACGTACGACGATTATCCACCAAAACTAAATATCCGCCCAAAAAGGAATCACGATATTAACATATTAACAGGTTAACGCTCTCCCAATCCGCAAAGATGACGAAGTCATCATCACCCGCGGAACCTACAAGGGCCGTGAGGGCAAGGTCACCTCCGTCTACCGTCTTAAATACGTCATCCACATCGAGAGAGTATCCCGCGAGAAGGTCAACGGCCAGTCCGTCCCAGTCGGCATCCACCCCTCGAAGGTTGTCATCACCAAGCCAAAGCTCGACAAGGACCGTGAAGCCATCCTAGAAAGAAAGGGCAAGGCTAGCAAAGGAAAGGGAAAGGCTGACGAGTAGAGGAAGAAGCGCTGATATCGTCTGTTTTTTTGTCCTCCTTTCGTTTACTTTGCTGCCCTACGTTTTTTCCTACTAGGTTAATGAATGGTGATGGATCCATACCTCTTTTTTCGTTTCTTCGGCTAGAAGGAGCATCTTCCTCTTTTTTTTTATTTTTTTGCGGTATATAAGGTGTCTTTGATAAGTTTTAATGGGAAAAGCAGCAAAGGGGAATAGCTTTTTTCTGGAACGAAAGAGTTGAAACTGGCTGGAGGAGGAGAAGAAGGAAGAGGGAAGGGAAAAACGACTGCACACAGACACCTATACGACGAAACCCCGTCTCTTCATTACGACCCCCAAATTCGAACCTTCAATTCGAACGATTCCTCATTCCGAAACCCCCCCTCCTACAATCACACTCTTACCACCCATCTCTCGCAATCATCATCACTGGCCAGGCAACTCCTTTTTTTCTCGGGGATTCTCCAAATGTCGTGTTCATTCTATGTATATTCTAACCTCCCTTTTTTTCCCTCTTAACGGATGAAATGGCTCCTCGTGCGAAGGATACATGAACCGCAAACTAGAAGTGTCCCCCAAACTTCCAGAATACCGGGCCTACTCCAACTTTCTTCCAAAATCCTGGCATCGCATCAAAGGTTAACAAGATCGATACTTGGGATTTGTGAAAAACAGAAGGAGTAGCAAGTATTCATAGGCGTGAAACCATGTCCATTCGATTGAATAGTGAACAAACTGCCAGTATTTATCACCCTCCCTACCCATAAAACATTCATCCAGGGTAGGCGAGGGTAAACGTCTGGCATAGAAGAAAGTAAATTGAAGTCTTGGGTTAATTTTTGGGTACCAAAAATATTTATATTCTTGTCCCGGTTTTCTCGGACTTTGTTCTCGCCTGCAGACCGCTACTTGAATTTTTATAAAGCGTGTGAGGTGCGGTTTGAGGGTGAGGGACATTCCTTGGTCTACTAGTACATATGGTTCCCATGTAGCTGGTATAAGTACCTAGGTGCGGAGTCTAACTACGACCTGTGCTGCCATATGACCATCCTTTATAGCTCTGTTGTCTATAATACTGTCAAATAGTATATAGCAATCAATACTAAAGAGAGAGGTCTTCGTTCATTCATTTTTTCCAAAGAGAGTAACCACCTAGACAGCAAAGAAAGAAAGCTGAAGGTATAAAACATGCATGTCTTCGCGATAACAGAAAGTAACAAGGACAAGTCCAATAGCCCTATTTGTAAAGTATCAATTATGAGGTTCCAGTCCTCCATCCAAAGAATGATTATGATCATAGAGAACCAAAAGAACTTTCTAATCACCATAACGCCATAAACTCCAATTCTCACTCATTATCCATTCCGTATCGTTCATCATGATAGGCAGGTGTCTCCCAAGCGATCAAGCGCTGGAGTTGCGAACGTTGTCGTATTTAGAGCCCGGATATTGGAGCGTATTCGTCTTAGTATCCAGCGCCTTTGTCCCTCCCTATTTACGCCGTAAATAATCATTAGTACTTGCTTGGACAAGGACAATTATCATTTCCCTCTCCTTCTTCCCTCTCCTTCTTCCCTCTCCTCTCCATCCTCCAGTCAATCTTCCAAGCCTCCTCGCTCGCTCACTAACTCATTACTTTCCCAAGAGGAAGAAAGGAGGGATGGTATCACTTACAAGAGTATCAACAACAGCCTGAACAAGAGACTCCGATCCATCCTTATCACTACTGGTCTCCCACCACATGGCTCCTCCCAGTCGCTTTGACATTATATACTGTGCTTTCCACTTGGCCACGTTGGGCGTGTCAAACGATACCATCAATCTGGCAGCGGCATCGTAACTCCAGGCGGCAATTATATCCGAATCCTCGCTGACTTGCGAACCTGCCAACGGGAGATCTTTATAATCCCAGATACCTGCCTCCCAGTGTCCGGCACCACCACCAGAGTAGGGCTTCCCCGGCGCATCGGTGTTCGCAAACCCTCTGCCGTATAAAGGCATTCCCATCACCAGCTTAGCCGGCTTGACAAATGCCTTATACAGCTCGAGAGTTCGATCGAATGAATAATCTGTCGAGGCCGGGTTACTCTTTGAGTAGTAGACGTTTGAAGCATGTCCTGCAACAGATGACCATGGACCTGAGAAGTCGTAGGCCATGAGGTTCCAGAAGCTGAGATATTTGTCCATCCCAGCGATGTCAAGTTTCTGGATTTGGTCGGCACCACACGGCGCGGCAACCGAGAGCTCAAAACGGGGGTTCAGCACGTCGAGATATTGACGAATAAGCCTTAAAAGATCGACAAAGTTGGCGGCTTCTGTTGCGTCATTTGGGTACTCCCAGTCCTATCCATACCAATTATATGTATCAATATCTCTCCTGACACTTATGGAAAAGGTTTCCCAGCTACTTACGAGATCAATGCCGTCGAGGCCAAAGTCTCTGACCATTGCAACGGCAGTACGAGCGAATGTGTCTCGACGTTCAGGAGTACTCGCACCCTTGGGGAAGTCTCCGTTCTGGGAGTAAGTCCATCCACCTATGGACAGCATGACCTTGAGTTTTCGGTTGGCATGTTTCAACTTGAATAGCTGCCAAAAGATGCCGAATAGGTTGGTCCCTGGTTGGTCCCAGGGTTCATCCCAGTGAATCTATCAACAAGTACTGGTAAGTGTTCCCTTCCGAATTACGCTTTCAGGTGGCACTAGTACTGACGTCGGTATCAGCCCAAGGGTCTGCAAGACCAATTTCTCCAGTTTCACCATTAATCTTGACGAATGCGAACAAGATATGGGTGTACTGTTTGATATTCAAGTCCTGTGGTTTGAAACCACGCCCATAGATCGCCTACATGATAAACCGGATATCAGTAAAGATTCTCCCGACATTGTCAAATGGTGAATGCATATGCAACATCATTAGAAGCTATTAATGGGCCCCCATTTTCCAACGAACTCAGCACGACCATTCGGAGAAAAGGAAATTACCCAGTCAACGAAGTACCCAACAGTGCGGTAGCGTCGAGGAGCAGAATCCTCCATTTCGAGGGAGTGCTGTCAAAGGATGGGAGAGTACAGCAGTAGAACAGGCCCTTTTAGTATGCAAACACAAGAACAAGTCTACAAGGGGAAGTCCGATCTTTGCTAAAATTATTGTGATAGAAGAACAGTTTTGCTATCTAGTGGGTCTCAAGAGAGCCTGAAAGCTCGGAGACTCAAACAGATGGATAGGTGAAGCTCGATCGTTTGTGAACTTGAAGAGGTGGAACTCTAGAGGGAATGAAGCTTGATGCTTGAGAGGCTCTCAGATGGTTAAAACTCGAGATGAATAATAGCAGACGAATGCGGTTCGAAAGTTGTGAGATGGATAGAGAGTGAATTGGTTTTTTGATGATGATTGTAAAATCGAAGAAAGAGAAGGGAAAGAAGAACTGGTTCAGTCCGTCTTTTTTTTTTGATTGAGTTGAACCAGCTGCGGTGAGCATCTCTCAGCTCAGCTTACTACTTCCTGCCCAACAAGCGACAAAAATATCAGATTATTTCTGTTCACCATCTTTGGCTCGACGACAAATGGAACGACAACATCTCTGTTCTGGTCCATTTAGATTGCTTTATTCAGCTAGATATCGAATATAATAAGCTCCATCGTCGTGGGATTTTGGTAGTGGCGGGGCGAAGTGGGCATTACGTCGGCAAGTATGGGCTGAGGTGGGAGCCACCGATTAGTGGTTGGAACAGAATCCAGGAACGTCGGTTACGTTACACCAGCCATGTTTCTGGGCTAATCGCGGGATACTGTGGTTTTGTCGGTGATGAGGGGGGTACCAAACTGGAAGACTAATTACCTGCTAGTGGATATAGTTATCGCATGACAGCATTCTGCCGCGGACTTTTGTATCTAGTTGATAGTTGCTTTCAGAATACATTCCTTCGAATTCATTGAAGATGAGAATCTGCTTCTCATTGGTGAAATGTGTCGAATGATAGTAGGTTTAAAGGTGTCGGGAATATTTTACGATCGATACTGAGGAATTATCATGCGGGCCTAATAGCCTTTCTCCCCAGACTTTCCTGGAATCCATCCTCCGAGCCGACATTGTCGATATCCGGAGGTAGCCATGGTACTTCCCGTAGATAATAGACCAACTCTAGGCGAATTCATGAACCATCACGCTTGAACGCCTGTTGGCCTGAGATTCTATTCAGGTTATATGCAAGTATGTACAAGTCCCACTGGACAACCTCCAACATCCATAATGTACACTCAACCCTTCACTTCCACCGCACTTCACCAATATTTATTTCTTCTTCGACTGCATAACCTTCCCGTTGATATGTGGTTTCCGGGTCCTAAAAACCTCGCCATTTAGTACATCTTTTACTCTATCTCTCCCAAAAGGGTACTATGGGACGTAACTTACGGCGAAAACTCGCCCAATTTGTATCCTACCATATCTTCGGTGATGTGGACGGGTAGATACGATTTCCCATTGTGGACGAGGAAGTTTAGACCGACGAAGTTTGGGAGGATGGTGCAGGAGCGGGCTTGGGTTTTTATAGGAGGGATACGTTCGCCGATTGAAGTTGCTTGGATTGGGAGGCTGGAGAGTATTGGAAGGTATTTGTTAGATTATATAATGTTTATATTGGTTCGTTGGGGGTATCGGGTGGTTCTCGAGCCTGATGGTGAGGACTTACGGGACAATGTATGGGCCTATGAAGACAAATTAGCTAGTGAAGTTATAGTGGGTGTGCGAATTGGAACTTACCCTTCCAAGATGACCGCGTCAGGAGACGACAGGTTGCCCGCATCTTGAAGCCTTAATTGTCGTCTGGGATGGTGTGAATGTTCAATTCGAGGTTTTGGCGAGGACAAGCTGAAAAGTGAACTGCCGAGAGATTAGATTAGATCTTTGATCGTTGGATCTAGATTAGATAAGCGCTTTCATCTACCACGTGATCAACGTGACCCACTAACTGCCTCTTCGCGTTACCACACCTGCTTCTCTAGCTCCGTTCACGTCTACCAGCATTCGGGAGAATAAACTCATTGTTCAAGATGCCCGGTTTATCAGGTACCGCCCCTTACACCGACCGCGAGCGGAAAGGCTGTATACTGACGCACGGACTGTATAGAACCAGATACCATCCGCATCCTCCTCGCGACCGACAACCATGTCGGCTATAACGAACGAGATCCCATTCGCGGCGATGACTCGTGGAAGTCGTTCCATGAGGTTATGTGTCTAGCTAAAGACCATGATGTATTTTTCCCTCCACCGTACTTTATATCCCCCGAAAGAAAGGAAGCGGGGACTGATCAATGGAGGTATTTACATTAGGTTGATATGGTCCTTCTCGCCGGCGACCTGTTCCATGAGAATAAACCGAGCAGGAAGAGTATGTACCAGGTTATGAGGACGTTACGAATGAACTGCTACGGCGAGAAACCGTGCGAATTGGAGGTTTTGAGTGATGTTTCGACGAATTTGCAGGGGTATGGTCCTCTTCCACGACGAAGTAGATGGTGGGGATTAGTACTCATTGGTGGGGTGGTTAGGACATTCAACCATGTCAACTACGAGGATCCGGATATCAATGTTGCTATCCCGGTATTTTCGATCCATGGGAATCACGATGATCCGTCTGGTGTATGTGCTACCAACTCTTTCAACGTCCCATTAAATGGATGTTTTATGCTAAACTTCAGATCTAGGAAGGACATCTCTGCGCTTTGGATATCTTACAAGTCTCAGGATTGCTAAACTACTTCGGACGAACCCCAGAAAATGATAACATTACCGTATCGCCGATATTACTTCAAAAGGGTACGACAAAGCTAGCATTATACGGATTAAGCAACGTTCGTGATGAGCGGTTGTTTAGGACTTTCAGAGATGGGAAGGTTAAGTTCTTAAGACCCGGAGCGCAGATGGATGAGTGGTTTAATCTTATGGCCCTGCATCAGAATCAGTGGGTTTTTCCCCCTTTGCTTTTGAAGACTATGAAGTTGATAGGAAGCGGCTGATGATGTGGTAGTCAAGCACATACGGAAACTGGATATTTACCTGAGAATTTCCTGCAGGGGTTCTTGGATCTCGTCGTTTGGGGACACGAACATGAATGTCTTATTACTCCACGAGTGAACCCGGAAATGGGGTTTTCGGTCGTTCAGCCGGGGTCTTCCGTTGCTACCTCATTGTGTGAAGGTGAAGCTGTGGCAAAGCACGTTGGGATCCTCAGCATTACGGGTAAAGATTTTGAAATCGAACCGATAAGGCTGAAGACGGTCAGACCCTTCAAGATGAAAGAAGTAGTTCTATACGACAATAAAGCTATGCAGAAGGTTGCCACGAAAGCGGATAATAGGAGTGAAGTTACAAACTACCTAGCCAAAATCGTGGAGCAGATGATTGTGGATGCGAAGCAGGAGTGGTTGGAGGGCCAGTTGGAAGCTGGTGATGAAGGTGTGGCGGATGAGGATGTGCCGTTGCCGTTGATCCGATTGAGAGTGGAGTATTCGGCGACGGATGGCAAATTTGAGGTGGAGAATCCGCAGAGGTTTTCGAATCGGTTTGTGGGGAAGGTGGCGAATATTAACGACGTGGTGCAGTTTTATCGGAGGAAGGCGGCACCGACGCGTATGTTATACCCATTAGTTTTTTTGTCTTCAAGAGGGATTCTGACTTTGGAGTAGGCAGGACGAGAGAGGACGGAACAGTGGTTGAAGCGGATTCGGAGACTATACTTGCCCAGTATGGTGGGAAAGTCGAGAATATTCGGGTGGAGAATTTTGTCAAGGAGTATCTTACTTCGAAGAGCTTGAATATTCTGCCGCATAATGGGCTAGGTAATGCCGTAGGGCAATATATTGACAAAGGGGACAGTCACGCGGTTGAAGAGTTTTTAAAGGATTCGCTGGATACGCAGTTTAAGAAGGTTCTTGAATATAACGTTACTGATGCCGATGGTATTCGAGAGGCTGTAAGTTTACCCTCTAGTGGTTTAGCCGCTTTTTGGTGAGTTACTAACATTGGTGATTGTAGATGACGATTGAGAAGTCTAAATTAGAGGAGCTTTATGAAAAAGGCGACTTCAAAGCGAAACAAAGAGCTGCTCAAAGGGGCAAAAAGCAAAAACCTGACGATTGGGTCAGCGATCTAGATGGCGAATTCGTTTCGGACGAGGGAGATGTTGATATGCTCCAAGACGATGATGATGCGGAAGGAGAGGCGGCCGCACCTGCACCGCCTCCGAAGACGACTCGTGGCCGAGGCGCTTCTAAGTCAGCTACATCGTCCCGAACAACTGCTAGAACTACAAAGGCCACTTCAAAGACTACCGCAAAAGCACCCGCAAAGAAGGCAGCCACTACCGGAAGAGGAAGGACTAAGAAGTCCGTTATAAGCGAGGAGGAAGAGGAAGAGGCTGCCGACCTGTTAGACGATGGTGAAGACGATGATGTCCAGATGCTTGACGATGACGATATAGTCGTTATTGGAACAGATGAAGAAGAAGTGATGCCGGCAAAGACTACTACAAGAAGTGGCAGACAAGCAAGGGCTCCTGCTCCAGCGAAACCAGCTCCTAAACCGGCACCAGCGAAACGGGCACCAGCAAAGAAAGCAGCTGCTCCACCGAAGAAACAAACGACGATATCATTCTCACAAAGATCTACTGCTACGAGGGGGTCGAAGTCACAGACCGCAGAGATAGCGAATGATATGATTGAAGACTCGGACGATGAATCGGATGACTTTGCACCGGCGTCGATGTCTAGTCGGAGGAGGTAGATCGTCTTTGATACTTTATCTCTTAGCCTTTCTTCTTTATTTCTTTCATTTCATTTTGTCACAATTCACTTGATTTCAAACTTGTCCTTTGGATGCTGGCGGATACGGCGTCTACACTGGCGTCTATGGCGATTATTGGAATCTTTGATAGCAGCGCTTTCTGTTTCCACGGTTGTAGTATAGCCCATAATTAAGTAGCTGTCTAGAAGATGCTGGAGCAATGCAGTGGGAAAGCCAGGCATGATATTCAGCTGTTTTCCAGTAAGGTTAATATTGCTCCAATATTAGGGGAGGCTCAGTGCTTGCTAGCTGGCAGGCTGTCCTATAATTTCCCCACTGCTCTCTCTCTCCCCTTCTCCCCTCTCCGCTACGTCCCAACCTCACCAACTTCACCATCACCAACGTTCAGCTCCAAAGGCATCTGCAGAACCAGCAACATCATCAATCAACGTACCAATCCACTTACCGTCTCTCAAGGACGAACAGACTCTTCAGGATAATTTCTAAAGCCAAGTTCAGCCTTTTCCTGACCCACCTCTCTTCTCCTCCAACCTTCTCCTCTCTACCTCATCAGAATCATTATCATCACCATCATCTCTTTTGTTTATACTCCTATCTTCATAATCAGAAACCATTGGCCAAGATTCTCATCTTCATTGATCGAAGAATCCTCCCTGAGAATCTTCTAGATCCTTCTACTCCCTTCAAACCTTCCTACCATCTTTGGATACCTTTCCCTCGAGCTCTAGCTCTAAATCCACGATGTCAACTCCACAAAAGGACGTCCTCGGGGATGTCAAGAACCAGGAGGCGATGGCAACTGCCTCAACGATGTCTAAGATGCATACGATGGGCTCTCGCCGTCCTGAAGATATCGATGAGGCTATTAGACGCATCAAGGCTATGGCTACTGAGCGTATTCGTCAAAAATCCGGTGCTTCTCGAGCTCCCCTCTCCGCTATTACCGGTGTTGCGACTTCCTCCAGCTCCAAAGAGAATGTCCCAAAGGTAGACAGTGATACCGATGGTGACATTGAAGAACTCGCTGCCACTGCCAACGCTTTGGATTTACCTCTTGAAGATACGCCAGAGGAAGATCTTCTTGGTGGCCTCATCTCTGCTGCCAGCAAGCTGAATCTTGGGACTAATGAAACAGTCATGACCCAAAAGAAAGAGGCTGGTTTTCCCAAGGCAGCTGATCCTTCTACCGATACTAATGCTACCGACATGAAATCCATCGAACCACTTTTGAAGCTAGCCTTGAAGGATGCCAAGTTGCCTGATGCCAAAGAAGCAGACTCGAAGCAAGAAGATGCTAAGCCAAGTGTCTTCGTCATTCCTAAGCCAAAGCCAAAGGCATTCGAGCCCAAACTCCCACAAACGGAGGACGGGTTCTCACCACAGCCTTGGGTTAAGCGACGATACACTATTTCTCAGCTTCTTTTGCTCGGGGAGATCATGCCCTACATCATCTGTCCCAGAGATCGTAAGTTAAATTCCCGAATATCGAACTTTCCGGTGCCAAAGAATTAAACTAACGAGTTCTTTTCTCTTTACAGGATTTAACATCAATACTTTTAGTTACGATCTGGTGCACATACCTGGACTCGGGAATGAATCTACTGGAAATCATCTCGTCGACCACCAGGTCCTCACCTTGAACCTTCGTACTGAACTCGTCGCCTTCCAGTACTTTACTAACTGTGGGTACCGATATCTTGAACGATTCAAGAACCCCGACCACACGCTCTACGTTAAGGGTCTGTGGGTTGAGGTTCGTGGATCTGCTGGATTAAGAGACCATGGCGGATACCGCAACGCCTATCGTCCAAAGCCATATGATATCTGTGTGAAGGAAGGTTTGATCAAAGAGAACCAAGAAGCTGAGGGTGGGTAACCATTCGTGTTGTAAGTGGGAGAAACAATTGTGTTGACTTTTTTGTGTAGTTCAAGCAGCCGTCGAACGAGGTTACAATCATGGCAATCATGGCAACCACCCATATCCTAACAACAGCTATCGCGGCCGTGGAAGCCGTGGTGGGCGAGGTGGGATTGGGTTCCGTGGTGGCAGTTCTCGTGGAAACTACAGAGGTGGATTTGTCTCGGGTACGTTAGGCCTTGTGTATTAACGTGCTGTATAACCCTTATGATTCTCGTGTTTCTTTTTCCTCCTGTGTTCCAAGGAACCTAACATGTACCTCTCAATTCTGTCTATAGCCAGCACCGAACGACGCCCTTTGAAGGAAAATTCAATGATATCTTTGCCGGCTCCTAACCCGACCGCTCACCCAGGTCCACCAACTCCAATCGTTAGTAACGACATTGCGTTGGCCACGGCCAAGAAGGTTGGAACTCTCCATGACTTGTCTAAGAGCTATGCGGACCTCCAGATCGCTCGTACTGAAGTTGAGGAAGTTGCCGCTGGTATTGGACATGGCGCCCCTGATGAGATTGTCGAACTGGTTCAGCAAGCAAGGGAGAAGTTGGGTGAACAGAACGCTGCAGTCACCAACAAGTGGGGAGGAATCTATGGGTATACTGTTCATGACCAAAAAGGAGAAACGGTTAAGAAGCCAAAGGGATTGGGAGGGTATGTCACAATGACCCTTGACCTTGACAACGGTTGTACTGACTTCACATCTAGAGCCTCGAGCACCCAGGAGCAACAGATGCAGTATATCAAGGTAAGTTCCGCATGCGAAGCCATCTCCTCTTTACACTAGCTAAATCCCGTTTCAGTATATGCTGCAAACGCCCCTTGCTCCTGTCCTCGACACCACCCAAGCTGCTGGTAGTCTCACACCTTCGATGGAGTTGGCTCAACCCACCTTTGACGTCACAGACGAATCGGACCCAAGTCAAAAATGATTCCACTACCACGCAATTCTGACCTTTGCATCCGATCTCTCCACCACTACTAAAAAACCACCTTTCACAGGATTCTTTACAAAAATGGCTTCAAGGAAACTTTTGACTCTTTTCATGGCAAGGGCAGCTTAAGTCACAGGGACTCTTACACGTGATTCATTATCTTCCTAACCCCTCCCCTTCCCCTCTACCTTTCCCTCTTACACTGACCCTTATCGCTTTCGGAGTTTGATTCTGGGCTCCCTTTTCTTGTCTACGCACGATTTTCACGCCTCTTTTTCGTATCTGGGAATTTTTGTTATATGGTTGAGAGGTCGAGGATAACTCGGTGGCCTGGAATATGAAGACTGTCAAAATCGAATCGGTATTAGGAAGAAACGAATGAAAATATTGTTAAAATTTTTAATATGATGAGCTTTATAAGATCCTGACGTAGTAGGACTTTTGGGGGGGTTAGCATCGTGACTTGTGACCATAGGATGCTCTTAGATTCACTCGTAAGTCCGTTCATGGTTTGAGGACCTGTCGACATCTGCATATTTCGAGGCGCGAGATCCGGTACGTATTTGTGTTGTGTTATCGATTCTTGCCTCCTGATTGGCTCGATTCGACAACAAATTCAACACACTTTCCTAATTGGGCTTTAGCGCGAGAATTGGTATTTAGGTTCCACAGTTGAAGAAGTTGGTAAGAAGGATATATTTGTACAGATGCCAGAATGCCTAGCATCGAGGCCTATTTGTTTATATACATCTAGAGTATACAAAAATTTTGTCTTTGTACAGAAGTGAAGAAAGTAACAAAAAGTACTGTATAAAAACAAATGGGGGTATCAACATAAATCCGTGTGCTTGGAAGGGAAAAAACAGAACAAAAAACAATCATGGTATTTGTGTGGGGTATCTGGGTTTGGTGGTCATGGGTATATATATATATTTATAGATTTCGTTAGAAAATTGCCTCTGAAGTTGAAGGCGGGAAAAGATGGGTATATAGAAAGGATAGGAATCTTAGGAGGTTCCAGGTTAGGAGTGTGAAGCTCTTAGCAGAAGAGACCGAAGATGTCGCACCACCAATCTGGGACGGATGGGGTTGGGGTTGGAGTTGGGGTCTTGGTAGTGGTGGTCTTGGTGCTGGTGGTCTTGGTAGTAGTAGCGACGGGGGTGGTGGTGGGCGGGGCAGAGGTGACCGCTCTTGTAGTGGTTGGGACGGCAATGGTGGAGGACCTGGTGACGGTTGGCTCTGGACCGGGTTCGCCGGCGTATTGGGCACGGTATTGGTCCCAGAAGTCGAAGACACGCTTGGTCTGGCCTGGGGTGAATTCGTACATGCATTCGTCGTAGCTGTAGTCCATGAAGTTGTGGATTGGGTCGAGGCCGGGGTATTGAACGCCGGTGCAGGTGTCTGGGTTGGGGTTGGGGCAGCCGTTGGTGGGGGATCGTTGAGCTGGGGTGTCATCGACGGAGTCACCGCCGGCACAGCCACCCTGGAAGGTGTGGAAGAGACCGAGCCAGTGGCCGATTTCGTGGGTGGCGGTTTTACCTTGCTGGTAGTTGGCGACACCGCCGTTGGGGACGGAGCCGGTGAGGACTTGGCAGCCGTCCAAGACGAAGGTGCGGTCGCCTGGGGTGACGTTCTCGGGGAACACGCAGATTCCGAGGAGGCCGTCGCCGAGCGGGCGGTAGTAGACGTTTAGGGCGGCGTAGGAGCCCTTGCGGAGGGCCTTCTTCATGGTGTACTCGACATCCTTGGAGTCGTTGTCGACGCTGAAGGTGGCCCATTCCTTGTTGACAGTGTAGGTTGTCTCCTTGAGCTTGAAGCTGACGCCGGTGTCTTTGAAGTCACGGTTAAGAGCATCGAACTGTATGCATTGTTTAGTAAATTTGTTTCGGAGATAAGGTTGGAGTTTGATATAGGAGTCTTACCTGAGCGGTAACCTTGTCCTGTGGAAGGTATCCACCCTTCTCGGTCTGGTCAGAGGCAATGATGTGGAAGTAGGTATCAATAACCAAGGTTCGTTCAGCCGCTGCCTGTATGGTGCGAGCATCGGCAATCTTGTCTTGTCTGTCGAAGTATCTAGCGGCCATTTGGACGGATGCTGGGACGAATTCGTTACCGCATCGTCGGGCGTCGACAACGAGTGCCAAAAGTGGCAAGGCAGTGATAAAAGACCGCATTGTGAATGGTATTTTTGTTTGAAGACTTTGAAGGTGTATAAAACTAGAAATCTTTAAGGGGTTTGCTGAAGATGATTTTCTAGACGTCTTCTTGGGTCTGGAGCTAGATGCTGCTGATTAGAAACCTCATCTTGGAGGTGAAATCGAGGGGACTTTATACTTCATGAAGACTCAAGAACTGATCATAGGATCTAGGGTGTAGGGTTATCGTCTGGTTGACTGTTCCCCACTTTCCGCATCCCTGAAACATGCAAACCATTGACGGAATCCATTGTCATTCGGTTTGGGTGCCATACTCCAAATGTTGTTTGCCTACGATACGATATTGTTAGAAATCAACATCTCGAAAGAAGCAAATGTTTCTTTTGGAGGGGGGAAACAGTGGATACCACTTCAATATTCCTAGCCGCGGGCTGTCAATACGGGCCCCTGATCATGTGGGTCATCCGCATACTGCAGCTAGCTACAGCAAGCACTTTAAAAGTGATTGTGGAGCACTATTGTGGGCATCTGCGGATGCGACGGTCAAAAAACTAGTGGGACTCCGTTGACAACGACATTCCCCGGTCGAAGCGAATATGCAAGATTGCAACTTATAGAAGGTTCGATAGACAATCAAACCCGTATGTCTGACAATATTGTGTTTGCGTATAAGTCATGGGCATCGCCGCAGAAGCAGGCAGCCATGATATCAACGAAGTCTTTATGGGCTGTGATGTACAACCGCAATCGTGTTCGGGCCGTGCGACCCTCCCGTTTTCAAAATATCTTTCGTAGAGCAAAAAGTACAGTTCGTGCGATTGGCATTTCTTGACGTTTCGGTTCAGGCTTGTAAGAGGGAGATCGGCTATCTCCATCCAGTGGTACGCCGTCCCTGCGATGTGACAATGCAGTGCATCAGAACATATGGGTTGGCCATGGTTCAATTTGCCATCAAGCGAGCGTTGAGAAGGTCCGAAACGCAAGCCAATCGATTGGCGTAACGAGGCAGTTGACCTTATCTCCTCGGTCCCATTATTAGTTATGTAAAAGCTGGCCGAAAGGGCGGCACGGCGACGCCATCTAGGCCTCCATGGATAAGATATCGTGGAGTCCAGCGTGGATTAGGAAAGTGGTCGTTGGATGGCAAGTGCATGGCAAGTCTTAGGATCTTGTGTTGCGCATGTATTATTATATCGGATGGAAGCCCAAATCGTCCATGGCCACCATGGAATGTTTCTACGGCATATCCACTGTTAACAAAGGCTGATAATCATACCTCGTTTGCCGCTCTCCCGTTCTATTGGGCAAGGTTGAATTGCGGATCTCGTACCTGCCGCAAAGATATAAGATCCGACAGCGATTCCCAGTTCGACGGTGTTTGGCAGTTTCTGGATTTGGGATAAAAAACGGGTTTGCGTGATGCTCTGCCTGAAATGCCAAGTGGAATCCTCAACATGGCCCTGGTCCCTGATCCATGGCCGGGTTTGGCTGCATGGGGAGCTGGGCCGGGCTATTGATTGGGCGATTTGGACGAAACAAGCTTTAGGCTTTCCCATCCTTGCATGCAAGGGGAGACGATTGTTCTTTCTTATCATGTGGAAGTAAGGCGGGGTTGGTTCTCTGGGATAAACTTCTAGACTTCCAAGCATCTGATCCAACAGGGCGAAACATGAGAAGATCCGGACCAGAGGGCCGCTTCTGCATGCGAATGGTGCCTTTGGATGCATCCGTGGAGCCTACAATTGTTAAACTCCTCTTCAAGAATTGATCTTCAGTTCTCAGCTATCATAAGTGATCTTTAGCGAATCATCTCACTCGTTTGCGAGCTTGATACAAGGCTAGCCATGGATTGTATATGCTTGGCAGCTCTTCGAGAGAATGAGATTACGTGGAATAGGTTCTCCCAAAATCTTACGAAGTTAACATCAGTCCGATTACACGAATATCAGTAAGCGGTGACATCCATTCCAGTGATCACACGCTCCTACACACACCAGATCCCGCATAATGCATGTATGAAAACCGCTAACAGCAGGAAAAACCGAGGCTTCTCTTGCTTGTCGTTAAAACCATCCCCGTTTTTATTAAACTCTTTAGTCACAGCGCTGCAGCTTGTTGTTGGAAAATTACGGGCTCGGTTGAGCAGTTTCCCCTTTTTTCACAGCCCATTTTGAAGTCTTATGACCCCAAAAATATATTGCTTTTAGGGTCTATAGAGCCTTTGTGAGCTCTCATAGTATACGCACGAAGATACCTCCGTCGAGGCTGTTTAGCTAATTGATTTATCCGATCCAGAGATTCAGGGGGAGGGGTGAGAATGTATGCAGGCATCGTGACGAGGGTACCGACGTCTGGTCAAAGTCAATTCATTGTGGTATTAATCTGCCGATCCGCCGCTCTGGATAATATTCTATAGAGTACTAACTGAATAGGGAGGTATATTGCCAAGGCTTCGGCGCCCAGTACGGCGTGCTTGTAAAGACAATGATTAGAGCTCCGATCCCCGGCATCGACATTGATTAATTGATGCCACGGATATACGGGCATCAACGACCTAGATTATGCATTTGCGAGGCTTAAGAGCTCTTCATGGCGATGAAAAATTAGTGATAAATTGAATCATTATTTGTTATACATTGGACAGAAGAACAAAATATATTCTGAAGACTTTTGCCCCCATTAGGTTAGACCCTGGGGCGTCGACAAAAACCCCAAATACTAAACTCGGCCTATATGATCGGAGTGGTAAATGCATAGGACACCGCATACTAATACAAATATAATTTATATGTCGGTATGCACGTAGCTGCAATATGCTTCAGAGATCATGAGAAACATTGTCTCAGAAATAGGGTTAATCATTTGCAAGTTTGGTTGCATATCCTTAGCCTCATACATGCTGCAGATCTAAGCAGCCGCATATGCATATGTAGCCTCCTCCTGATGGCGTTTCTCCTTGCAGATGAAAGTTCAGGGTAGCCTGACGGAAGAGGCTGACTACCAAACTTGCTACAGCTACCACATTAGGACTCAATATCAATGCGCACGCACTAGCGGATACGCGAGTAATGGCGTTGTGGTTTTTTAAAAAATACCACACTCTTTAAGCTGTCGGTGCCCTGATTCGTAAATCTCTACGCACGCCGAGGGACTAATTATGAAATTCATTTTAGAGCCCTCGGTCTAGACGCTCTGATGGCTCTCCTTGGCGGCGGAAGAACTGCAATCGAGTCGAAGTAGTCTATTAGGTAATTCAGGTTAACACTCGGATCATGCCAGTTGGTTTCCTGTTTACCACCGTGGCTAACTGTAGAAGATTGAGTTCACTCGTTCAATACACAGGGGGGTAAGGGGTCCCCCCTACTGCTACCATAGAGATTCCCAAGTATGGCCTGTGGAATCTCAAAATCTCATTGTCCCGTTCCCTCCGCTATCAAATAACCCTATCAAAATATCTAATTGTACATGTACATAGAAGATAATGGAAAGCTAACAACAATCACAGCCGGGGATTCATATCCCTTGCCAGCATAGTCAATAGCCCAAAAGTCGCATATACTCCCCCGCCCATAAACCCACAGACCCACGCCAAGTCCGTCCTCCCAACCCCAACCAGCAAACCAGCGACGACTACGGTACTTACGATCACAGGCATCATAACATCATGGAATCCAATGATCTTCCTCCTGGTTTTGCCTAATATCTCATACTCTTTCTGTAGCACCGCCGCCATACTTTCTTTGCTAAAGTTTTTCTTTACTCTTTGCTTCGCACGTTCCGCTAATGCGGCTTGTTCATCGTCGCTGATCTTGAAGAGGGCGGTCTCGAGAATTTGAGTCCATTCGGTTGGTTCTGGCGGGCGGAGCCAGCCCGTTTCTCCGTTATCTAGGACCGTCTCGAGCGGGCCACCTGTATTTGTAGCTAAAACCGGCGTCTAATCGAGTTCCAGTCAGCAACAATAACCTTCAACCGGCGACGCTGGGGCTAACATACCCCAGCCAGCATTGCTTCCAACGGGACTATCCCAAAATGTTCATTTTCCGGAGTGTAAGCAAGTATACTCGCAGTCCGTAGGAGGAAACTCTTCAGCGAGGATGGGACAGATGGTAGAAAAAGAACGTCAATATCCGACGGTATTGTCAACGACGAGATGTAGTTCCTGCATGTTGCATGTCGTAAACTTAACGAGTCACAGAGCTTTTCAAGTTCGCTATGGTAGTCTACGTTCTCTGCAACTCTATTGTCATAGCCACCTAGTCCGAACCAGAAAATCAGTATCCGTAGTACAAAAAGCAGCGTCGTAGACGAAATAAAGAACCATACCTGCAACAATTAATCTAGCCTTTTTCCGTTGTTCTTCAGTTAGTCCTGCAAAAGCGTTTACGACCAGTCCAATGTTCTTCTTTCTCTCGAACCGATTGATCGATAACACGATCTTTCGATCACTGCCCTTCAGAAACGGGTACTTTTCTCCCTCGAGTTTTGTGTGGCCCCTCTCATACTCATTAACATCCACACAAGGGTATACAACCCTCGGGACAACGTTAATCCTCGGGAAGGCTGCCTTGAACACGCCAGCCGTAAACTTGCTATTGACCACAATCGTATCGGCTAATCCCGTCGTATAACCTTCAACCCAATCAAAAGGAATACGATATATTGATTTAATAAGCGATTTTCTCGATGCGAGTAGTTTGTCTGGGAAATGGCAGTAAAACAGCGTTCTAGATCCCTGGAGGAAGTATCGGAGGATCGGGACACAGACGGATAGCTGGTCGACGAAAAAAAAGTCTGTTGCCGAAGCGCGGTCGGGGTCTTCGAGTAGGAAGTATGTTATCAAATCAATTTGACGGACTATAGCGCAGAGAATGGAGAAACGGCCAAGTATCGAAGTTGGAAAACGATTTCCTCGGACTACAACTTTGAGAGTGCCTATGATAACGTGAAGGATACATTAGCATGCCGGAATTTCTGCCGTATCCTATAGAAGATGATTACAAACCATCACGGCATTCGTCAAAGCAATGTGCAGGATCACAGTGCGAAGTCCAGATCTGGACCGTGTGTCCTAGGTTCTGAAGTCCGACTGCCGCGTCCACCACTAGGCGTTCTGCTCCTCCGATCCCGAGATCCGGATGAATAAACACGATGACCTTTTCTTCATCCATTTGATATTGATCTGGTGTGGGGCAAAACCATTCCTTGTATAGTCTCTAAAATCGAGGTATTCGCGGTGTCGCGCAGGGTTTTTGAATCTGAGTGCTGCATTTGGCTGACGTCCGAAACAACGTGAGGTAATGTATATGTGGTAAAGCTCCGATGGCCGATGTCAACACAAACGTGGCCAACTGGGAAACTATAAATCGTTAGGTTCGCAGATTCAGCCGCAGTCGGAATCAAACTGACGACGGAATCAGACACTTTGTACGCGTCGCTCAGTGTAAACTCCTTTGAAGCCAAGATGACCATAACGTGATGCAGGTATATTTTTAAATACTTAGGAGTGGCATCGGAAGGCGGGCCTTTGTCAGCAGTCCCGAAGGATCCCTGTGGAACGGCATTGAAATTGGCCGACATCACCGACTCGAATTATATATTTCTGGTTAGGCTAGATTTGCTGTCAGTACCTTGCAGCAAGAACTTGCAAGTAGCCCATACCGGCCGAGAAATCCACAACAGTGCAAGTATAACGATATCTTTACATTCATCCATCTAGAACCCTCCCCATAGAAAGGATTGTACAGCTAGCAGACTAGTCTTTAGTTTTATATACCGAGCCAGCCAGAGAAGGATCATTCATGAAATTATTTAAAACCTTCTAGTCCTCACCTACATCTAAAATGATAAAACGGCAGCTCATCTCGCAAACGAGAGCAATTGCGAAAATACCAATATCTCAGCGTAACCTTCGGTATCAAACTCGTTCCTATTCCAAAATGTCAGTCGCAGACAAGGGAATCCCAATCTTTACAGCAGGCAGATCTGCCAATGTGGGAAAGGCTGTCAAAGAACGCCTTCTTCCTGAGTATGACGGTACGTTAATTTTCCAATCTTTTAGACAAATATTCTAGCTCCTAAAGTTCCGTTCCCAGTTATACATCTCTCCCTCTCTGTCGAATCCGTGAAGGACGAACTACCCCGTATCCTCCGCGGCGAACATGTCGTTCCCACCTCCGGCCTCGGTTCCAACATAGACCGTCCAGCAGATGCTCAAAGGTTTCCAAAACTTCTTGCCGTTGGTGGTGGATTTTCGGTGGAGGAGTATGAGGACATGAAGAACTCGATTGATTTGACAGCCGGTGGAAGACTCACGGGCGATCAAATCCCCGTGTGGGTAAAGAGAAACGTTGGAGACGGGTCACCAAAAGGACCAGACGGGAAACCCATTGATATCAAGCTACCGTCTGGCGAGTTTTCACCAGCATTTGTTGATGTCATTATCAGCAATGCAAAGGCAAAGTTAGATGAAGCAGCAAAGGAGAGCGGTCTAATTTAACGAGTTTCAGGCTTTGCCAGCCGGTGTATACAATTGTGATATAAATTTACATGGGGTTTTCAAAGTACCCCAACCTTATGATTAGTACGCACCCTTGGAAGTATATGGAAAACAAAAACTTGGACAAATTAAATTAGATGATTACCATATGAGAAATCGTTCGTGTATCCATGATTAGTTAGAATAAGAGGGCTATACGCCATTGCATTGCATCAGGTTACGAGACCGGCAGCTTCCAGTTATATTAACACCGCACTGCATGAGCTCTCTGTTTGCATTGGTTAGAGCAGATGTTGTTGCCCAACTAATCGTTACACAGGAACAACCTTGCGGTGTAACGCCAACTATCCCGTCCCTTCTGTCTAAGACACCCGAATTGGGAAAGGATCGGGTAGACGATGCCTGCCGAGGCTTCTGTACGACCTGCAACCCCCCCGCCAAATTCTCCCAGCTAGTTCGGCGAGGATATTTCCGTTTTCCTCCATTGTAGAGGCATAGTGGCCATCAACGGTAGTCTATAGTGGCTAGCACTTACGGTGCTCAAACTCCGCTAGGATGTTTGGCCAACACAACTAGCGGCTAGAAATACTCCCAAAGATCGAGTTTCTAGACTGTTGTGAAATGCTACCTTCATCTAGATTTCCAATGAGGGAATGAGACTTCAACCGGTGATCATTCCCGGTTATTGTACTAACGTATTTATGTAAGTATATATACAGTAAGGAAACAAGCCGATTACGGATTAATAGAGAAAGAGCGTAGCTGTGAAGGAAATAATTGCAAGGAAATCATATGTATAATGAATCGTAAGAGACGTTAATGGAAAACAAAGCAAAGAAAACACCCCGGTTTAACTCCAGTGTTCGGCTACGTGACAAGTAGCTTATCGAACACTTCGAACAAGCAGAATTCAATTGATCACACAGAAATTTAGACATAAACCCCAAATCTATGTCTTCACAATACTCAATCGATTCCTGGACTTTCTTCAGGAATTCAACGAGCGAATATTTAATATCGCTGAAGAATCTTCAGCCAAGGTCTGAACGGTTTTGGTACTTCGGTCTTCGTGTCCAGCCCAACCGTAGCCTATACCCCGTTTGCGCGGCCTCAATTCGAAGACGGCCGCTGCCGTTCCCCTTCCCCTAATAGATTGTTTATTGACATTATTTCCGCAATTCTATCGCCAGTTGGTGTCGCTCTAGAGGTATGTGGTGAAGCCGGTGGGCTCGACATTGCGAGTGACATGTATGATGGCGTTGGTGATGCTGGCGCAGGGCCCTGGTTTAAGGGTGGCGGATACATTCCCGCTGATGAGGAATACGGAGGAATTGGACTAGGTGAATATGAAGACGATGGATGAGGGGCTGGAGCAAGTGGCCTATACGTCCTTGATCCCGGCGTTAAGTCTCCCCGTCGTGATGATTCTGCGGTGTAATATGGCGTCGTCGGCGTTAACGGAGACGATACCCCGCTATAGTATTGTGAATGTGGTGAATAGGAGTGCAAACTCGCTCTCCGCTGTAAACCGTGTTCCGGGTGCCCTCTATGTGGATGGTAAGGATTGTCGGATATCGACGAAGATGGTTGATAGGGATTCGGGTACTCGAAGCTCATTCTGCTGCTTGGAGTATCCGGCCGGGATGACCTCCCTGAGTTTGGAGCGGCGGCGATGCAAGGGAGTCCCTTCTCCGAACATCTATTGCATGACTGGCCCGGCTGTCTCTCGTAAGGTAGACACTATAAGAGTATAGGTTAGCACTTATAGTTCTTAGTCGAAAAAGGAAGGAAAACTTAAACATACGACTTTGTGATCCTTTCTGCATTGCGTACATCTCGGTTGCTTTTTGAAAACCGGTTGCGGGATACCGCCGTAACTGTCGGCAGGCACACAGTCGTACTTGTAGTGCTGGCATCGCTCGCAGCTTGCCTCATCCTCCGCCTTCCGAACACACTAGACCATTAAAAAGCAAATCATCAGCTTCTATGCACCTTCTAGAGCACGTTCCATGCAGCACGCTTATTGGATTCTTGATATTGAGTTCCTTGGCAAGCAAGCAAAGGGCTACCCTTGCTTGTGGCTAGAACGAGATCCACAAAGATCTAGAACACTATGCATACCTTTTTCTTGTCCTTCCTGCAGTGAAAGCAGATATTCTTGTCTTCAACGCCTCTCGTCATTATGCCACCATTTATAGAATTTAGAAACCCCTTTTTTTCTTTTTCTTTTTTTCCGTTCAAAAAATATAAAATATCTTCATTCAGATTTTAATCTTGCACGAGCGATTCGCAAAAACCGCATTAATATCGCGGTCGTCGAACACCTTCAGGAATTCAAACAAACACAGTAGCCGGGATATCGAATATGGCAATGATCTGAGGGTTCTCGATTGCGGTTTCTATTTTTTGCTTCACCCTCGCTACTTTTCGCTGTTTGGTTCCGAAGCGCGATTTTTGGGAGGGGGGAACTTCCCAGCAAACTGGACCCGTCCGGTTTTGCTTGTTAGCCTGGTTTTTGGGACGGCAAGTGAACACTGTTTGTGTGTGTGCGACGGTTTCCGTTAAGGGCTTGGCAACTCAACCCGGAACCTGGCTGGCGTGATTTCCAAACGGCCAAAGCTGCAGCTGGGGCTGAAAAAAAAAATAGTAATGGCTTAGGGAAGCTGGGGAAAGGTCTTTCGGTGGCAGGTCCACAGGTCTTTCGGTGGTGTATTAGATGTTCATGGACAAGCCAGCCGTAGAAGTCGTAAACCCATCCAGTTATCTAATCCCGAGAATTAGGAATTATAGAAGAGATATCGATAAATATGACCCGATCGGACACTCCGGATTGCTATCAGCCGTGCTTATCGTGCGTCTTGATTCGACCTTTATGCTCTCTACCACAGACCAGTTATCGACTACGTTGCGTTCCGCAGGCAGGTACTCTGTCAAACTTCGGAGGCCAAGTCGGAATGAAATTGCTTATGAAAATACTGGAGAGACGAGTTGGTGTCTTTGGTGGGAACCGTTTCGCTATTTAAACCAAGCCCGGCGGCTGACTTCGCCCTGGTAGCCAAGATAGGTAATGGAAGATGTTCAAGAGAACTCTGCTGTCCTTTTTGCTCGTTTTTTTTTCAGATCCAGTTGTTAAGGCTGAATAAGATTGCGGACGATGAAAAGCCACAGCTGCGACTGGCGTATCAAATTTCCAGTATTATGCTAGCCGTCTCCTTCTAGGTCTTTCGCTCGATTTCCTTGCGGAAATGGGAAGACTTAGCGAGGATGAGTCCCTTTTTGAGTATTACTGTCCACCTGGGGCTTGGTTGCAAGTTTCCCGCTTCCAAGCTCTCGGAACTAGGTCGTGGATTTTTCCGGATCGTGTGGAAGCTATCCAGATTACTGATAGTTCTCTTTTGACTTTTACGTCGAAGCTGAAACTGTCGCGTGTGGTCTATTCCCCTACTAAAGTAAGCAGGCAAAGTAGTTTTGGCTATAGTGTGGTGCGGTGGGTGCTAGGAGCTACCAAAGTTCGAAAGAGCATGCCGGTAGACTGGTCTGTCAGAAATGAGATCATTACTTTTGTGGAACCATAGCCTTCTTAAGTATTGAAGGGAGATGATCGTTCATATATGTTTGTACAGAAATGATCCGAATACGCTAGCAAGGAAGATGAGAGAGATTCAAAATAGGATGGTCGACTGCATGGGCAACCACCAAAGAAGCAATGATACTACCTTGTATAAGCTTACATGCAAAGGGAAGCATTAAGCAAGTCTGGGTTGGAAATTGATGGTAACACACAGCAATCCCTCCATTCCTGCATGGCGCCATCACGACCTATCGAATATTAACCGGGAAGGGTGATGGCTGCAACCTGCAAATATAGGACTGGCTGGCCGCTCAATCGGGTCGCTGGAGGGCCGTTTCGCGCAGCAATTAGCAGCATTTTAAGCGAGGGTGCATTTGCTTATGCTCCAATTCAAACAGCGCATTCGGTCCCAAGACTAACTCAGATCGGAACCCAACTGCGACGCATGGCCATGGGGGATGAGGGCCGCGAATGCGAATGAGCCAGACTAAGCGACGGCCATCACACGATCCGGTGCCTTCTGGACCAAGACCCGGGCCATGCACTATGCAGATTTCATCTGCTAACTAAGTCGGTACATTGCCCCAGAGCTGTGCAGGGCGAGCCTATACGTCAGGCGACAGAGTTTCTACCTAAACGCCGTCGAAAAGTTCTTTCCTACCCCCGAAGCCAAGCTCATGTTCGTCATCGGGCATTGCGGCGTGCAGCCTCTCCATCGCCAAATATATCCTCGTATCTGATATTAGCCCGCCGTCCAAACGTAACATACGCCGAACTCCGTAGATACAGAAAATACCCTTTCGAATCTGACCAAACGCCCCATGAAGCGAACCATTTCAGCTAACGCCGCACACCGTCTAGCTGACTCCCAGACAAAATGTCTCAATTTATCAATTAATTTGTCTTAGAATTCACACAACGAACCCCCAGTTCGCCAAGTTCCGAATAGCGTTTATGTAACTCTGCAGTCTCCTGTACAGTGCATTCGTTTTTCGCCGGCTCTTTGAAGGCGATATTCGCTGACTCGGATGATCCGACTCGCCAGGAACCTGGTGCGACGTTTTATCAATTTCAACCTTCCGAGACCTCGTGGACCGGCTGACTCATTTCTTCTTCTTCGAGGCATACCACATGGCTATCTGCGAGAAAGCTTGCAGGAACCTCTGTTTGTTTTGCCAGACGACCTCCGTTCCTGAAAATTGACATCCCGAAGACATGGAAGGCAAATGCATTACTTCAGCGGGATGCCGATAACCTTATTTCACGCTAGGAGACCCCGGACAAAGTTTGGATTCTAGACCGGATTATTGAAATTTCCATTCCTGAATAATGCAATTCTTCATAAAATTCGATTATCTATATTTATACCGCCGAGCTAGCTAGTGGCTTTGTGGTTCGAATTTTTTTTGCGTCTCCAGTATCAGACCACTCCAAATGCTGGTTGTGATATTCTTTCTCCTTCGTGACGCGGAGCCGGTGCAGTATCCGATCAGCACAGGCAATTTAATGCTTGAAAACTCCGAAAACCAAGGCTTTCATCTTTGTCCATAGCCGGCCCCGGAAGAGGCAGTCACCAAGAGAAACCAATGGAGATACTCATCGCGAGCGGAAAACGAGCCGACGATCGTTGCGATTGGTCTGGCTGCCGCGGTCTTAAGGAATAAGTATTTGACGAGCTGATGCTGCCTGAGCTTCATTCAGCTTAACAGCGGGCCTCGCCAAGCTCCGAATTGCGAATTTGCTTCTTATGAGTGACTTGCCAGTTCGATTGGTCGGGAACGAGTTTTCCGAAAAGGTGTAGCTAAGGGGTACTCTGGCTGTTGAAATCTGGCGATGTCTGAAGGAGAAAATTTTCGCATGCGGATCCATGGACCTGAATGTATGTACAAAAAGGATTCCCCAAATGCAAGCCAAAAAAACAGGGAAAAGATCGATCTGGGAAGCAGATTTCTTAACACGCTGCAGCTATTGCATTTTGCACTTGGCGAGACAGCCCCGAAGTAGGAATTTTGGCGTGGGCTGCCAACTGGATTTTTCTTTGGCTTGCAGCGGTTGGGTACTAACTAAATGCGCGATATGCATGTGCGCCACGTAGTTTCAGCCCCTAAGCCATTTTTCTTTGTCCAAGATTGACACGAGCTCAAGGACTGGCGAGAAAGCCGTCGGAGTTGGCCCATATGAGCGAAATCTAGTGGCATGGCATGTGTATAGTGCGGGCTGCTATGCGTCTACCGACAGATCCCTTTATGCAATCTTAATATCAGCTCGTAATTAAGAATATCTCCAATTGTGTTGGCCTGTTGCATCTATTACTGCTAATTCACTGTCACTGCCAGACGTATGCAGGGATATCGCTAGGAACGGGATCCGAACTCCAGATTATACTAATTATAGGATTTATAGTCGCTAATTGACCAGGCAATTATCTTAGACAAGCAGACTAGCTCAGTAACAGCTAACTAGATCCTTTGAATCCACTCGATCCGTAACCGAGATCACTGCCCGCCGAAATGCGTATCTACTGACGTTAACGGCCGGCTGTCCCGGAGCTGTGGCTGAAGTTTCCGTCCCAGCTTGATGAGAACTGTGCCTATAAGCCACAGCAGGTGCCACATCCCGACATCAGGCTACCAAGATGCGGTAAGTATAGCTACGTACCACTTCTCCAGTAGGTTATCCCTAACTCCGTCGATCAGGTAGTATATAACGTATGTAGTGTGTACGAGTAAATATGATGTATCGATAGTGGGCAAATATTTAGATCTCGGTCTACATATTTCGGGACTCTAGACATGTAGGAAAATGCACGTTTAAATTTCAACATCCTGGTCGTGCTGTGCTAGTATATGATATGTATCACAAAGCAACGATGAATGAAGTCAGGCTTGTAGACCCAAGTATTGGTATAGAAACAATAGGTCTTTACTAAAGTGTTCTTCTCTCGTCAGCTCACATGTGTCAGACTCCCGCAACATCTAAGTCTAGTAGAAGAATACTTGTAAGCCAGTACGATAATGTCAACTTTGAAAAGCTACATTTCGGAGGTCGAAAGCTTACGCGTATACGGTAACCAGGGTGGCCTGACGTTAGGTTCCACTTTTGAATTAATATAACATTTCAGCATCTCCAAGCCGCAAAGGATGTCGCAAACCTGTATGCCTACCTATATCCCTAACAATATAGGAACCTTTTATCTAACTTGCAGCTAAGAGAGATACAACTTAACAATATTTAGATAGAATCATTATCATCAGCAGCGCGAAGAAGACCAATCAGGCTCTCATTACCAAGAACCACGACAACATCCAGTTTCGAAACGTTTCCAGGTGGCTCATGGCTCAGCTGAATATGGCGCAGACGATATCTCGCCGGGTACCACGATCAAGTTCGACATGAAGTAGGGTGGGCGCCGGGGCGTCGAGATCAATCGGTATTAAAGACCCGCAGAAGAACCCAGGTCCTGTACGAGAATGGCAGTACGGCGCCTGGTGGGGATGAAGTTGAAGACAACGATAGTACGGAGGATTACATCAAATCATTTAAATCCGGCTATCCATACGTCGTTGTTGCGGATCCCTTTATGGAGCATATCGTTGGTCAAGCTAATATCGCTGAAGCGATTTAATAGGCCTGACAAGAAAACTATTGGGAAACACACGTTGATCAAGATCGTATGAAGTAGTAGCTTAACTTCCTAAGAATTAAAGTAGTTACACAAGTAGCTAACTTAAAAGAATTTCAACTAGTGCTATACCTGAGACCTACATATTAGGTACGTAGCTTAACTTCCAGTACATATACTTGTGTAACTCCTCCAATAAATATCGTATCAGGAATCTTTTCAAGCAATAGTCGCTCAGGGGCCTTAAGATCATCGCCTAGGAAGTCCGCCCGCCCCTGAGCCGGAGTTAGGTAGGTCTTGGGAGCTACTGTGACGCCTCTCTCTATAATTAATTTTGTGACACCAGGTCCCCTATTTTTAACACTAGTACTTATATCGCCTAGCAAAACGTGATGTAAAGTGATAATGGCTTTTAGAAGCACCTATCAAGTTAGGAGTTAAGATATCCGAGTGCGAGACGAGTGCACATAACAGCTGAATATGTAGGGACTGTGATCATGGGTTCGCCAGTCACCACAACTTTTGAAACACACCCGTGATTACGCTTAAAGGTGATCAAGATGGTAGCCAATCCAGATACCTTGTGGCTGCACTATTCCGCAGAGCATTCGGAGCCATTTAGTTGGAGCATCTGAGCGAACTGTTGCAATTTCTCTACCAACACATCATAGGTGGTGCTTCTTGGGTGGACGTCTTGCCCCACATCTCCGGAGCCAATCCTCTTATTTTCATCGCAGATTTTCTTCTTAATCCACTCAACGAGCACTTCGATGGCCTGGACGCCGTCGATTGCGTAAAATGTTTGCTTAGTACCACCGTCATCTTCGGACCTGACCCAATCTTCGCCAAGTGGATGGTCTAACCCCGGGCCCTTCTGGCACAGCACCCATGACGCATACCCTTCCAGCTCCTCGCAATGAGGTAGAATATAATAGATGTTTCCCAGAGGATCTTCCCCTATTCGATGGGAAGCCCTCGGGTCTAACTTCCGCATCTCAAGCCATTCTGTGAGGCTGAGACTTGATATCGTCTTCTGTGCTGTGGTTTGTGCGTCTTTGAGCTTGCCTCGCTCCCTCTCTCTGATTCCCTTCTTTTTTAGACCCTTGTCGATGGCTTTCAGCTCCGAATTCAGAGCTTTTATCCTGTTTTTTGTCTCGTTTGCAAGTTTTTTGGCACTACTTTCGTTGACCTGCAGTTTTTTTCTGAGCCTATAGCCCGAACACCCGATAATCATTAGCTGCTGAAGTAGCTTGTAGTATTCGGCAGCTGGTGCCACAGCACTTGCAGCCGCCCGATTGCGATTCTGAACCCCATCATTGTCGCGATTGCGACTGGTGGGACTTTCTCGCTTATCCTCCGGACCTAGAGAATTTGTGGGATATCGATCACCTCCCTGACCGTCTTCGGATGCCATCTCGCCATAGATGAGATAATATAAGTTTTCCCGCGTATAGCCCATAAATTTTTTTTCAAGAATGGAGCTTGCTATATACGGCTTTTTGAGTATGACATTATCTTTAGGCCAATTGGCCTTGACTGATCTCTCAAGCCCCTCGTTGCCAATAATGCTCAGCAGAACATGCATGATTCTACGCATCTCTTGCGGCGTCCAGACTAGCGCAGGATTACTCAACAACTTTGATCGGATACAAGCTACATTCTGAGGACGGATACTTCGTGGTGCAAGGTCCCCAAAGAGTAGGAAGAAATGGCGGAGTTGCAAGCGTACCAGAAATGCTCCTCGGGTATGGGTGACGTTTATCCACTCGAAGTTCGGGGTGGCTGTCGACGGCGCACATGGTGTTGCAGCCTTCTGCCCAGTCGTCTCAGCGCATATAGGAGATGTGGCAGCTTCGAGCTGGCTTGCAGAACGATGTGACGGTGGGTCTGCTGTTGCGTCCTTGGCCGGGTCAGCCGCAGCAGACGATTGGGTTAGCTTTGTTCCCACCCTGGGCTTTTTGGATGTGGGGCGCTCGATGTCAGTGCCAGCTCGTTTCCGCTTGCTTGACTTGACCAACGTTGGAGATGGAGCCTCATTTGATAACGGAGAGCCTCGTTCAGTGTCTGCATCATTTGACTTGCTAGTTTTTTTGGACCGCTTCTGGGAGGGCTTTGGCGTTTTTTTCTTTTCAATTTTAGATTTCGGTTTGCTCGTAATCGATTTGCTCACAGTCGATTTTATCGCAGTAGATTTGCTCACCGTCGATTTGCTGCGAGGCATTCTGCTTGCTGCTTGATTTTAATTAAACTATAAGCTAAGCCTGTTGATTTGTAGACGGTGGGGTTCTCGAGATTTAATCGATATATGGTGAGCCCTTCTAATTTAATGCGAATGTTTTATAGGCAAGTCTATAGCTATAGGATAGTCGGATATGGGGAAGCTGTTATGCCTACGATTCACATGCGATACGACGAGTGAGGATGTCGACGCCTACAAATTCCCAAAGCATTGACAGAAATAATCCTTTGACACAATATTAGAGTTTGTCTTTGATGGCATGAATTTTTTTTTTCATGCTTGACCCAAGCCACACCTGTGATTAATGTCCCTTGAAACAAAATATCTGCATATCCGTTTCATGATCCCATAAACTCGGATTCGAAGCTTCTCGTAAGCTAATATCCAGGAAATGCAAGTCGTATGCATTTTAAATGCATTACGAATTGTTATCGAGGTAAAGATGTAATTAATCTGGTTGAGGTATGGGACATAAACCCGGTTATCAGAAGGAGACAACTACCTATGTATAGATCTATAAACCGAAAGATACGATATATACCCATCAGAATAGATGATCTTAATTAACTAGAACAGATAAACTCCAATACATGCCAATTTCAAGTTAACTCCATCCCTCCATGATGCTAGGTATCCAGTTAACCCGGTAATATAAACTTTTACCCATATTATTTTAAAATTCCCAACGTATCTACCTCAACCTGCATCGATGATGCCTGGCGGAATAACTGCTCCTACGCATTAACTGCTTTCTCACCAGGGCCCTCCACTTTGACCAAGCAGGTGTTCTCCACCCACCTCGCAAGTTTCACGCACCCAACGTCTACAACCCTCCAAAATATATCGCTGACCCAGAACACTGTCACAAAAACCAAAATCCCACCTCCTAAGACTCCACCGATATACCCAACCGGCGTCGTTCGACCCGTATACTCCCAAGTTTTTATCACGCTCCAATACCCCAGGCTCCTACACACCGGCCCATGTACTAGGTATAGCGCATATGAGATTTTACCCAGATACTGAGCGAATCCGGTCGTAAATGGCCTCTGCAACCCTTTGGGAGTAGATGAAGATACTGCAAAAACAATGATGATCGCCGCAATTGAGGGCCAGAATCTTGGTTTCTCTGACACACTCTTTGGGGTGTAATATGTAATCAACCTATATCCTGGGGTTTTGCCTGGTTCGTGGGCCGGTTGAGAGGCAAGAAATAATCCGAGAAGAAACACAGGAAGCAAAATGTAATTGTTTCCTTTCAGCTTTTTTTCCGAGCGGATGATTGTGAGTTCAGCGAGAACGGATCCAGAAAGAAATAAACACACATCCCATCTGCCGAGATGAAAGAGACAAGTGTGTGCTATAATACTTAAAGTCGTCAATCTGACCCAGGATTTAACTCTAGAAAGACCTAGCAATGATAGGAAGACGACCATACTACATCGAAACTCGACGGGTATGGTCCATAAATGTGGATCGTAAGTTATAAAATATTCTTTCCAAATAAAAGGATTCGACATCCTAGCCCAGGCCCAGAACGCATCCTTCATCTGTCGAGAAAACCCCGTGAGGATTGGTGGATCCTGTTCCCGCCAGCCGAGGATTTCCTTCTTGTGCCTAGCATGTTTCCATGCCCAAGTGAACGCACCGCATTGAATTAGAGCGGCAATGCTAAGAACACTTATTAATGTCGGGAGGAAGAGTCGGGTTGCCCGTCGGAATGTTGATGAAGATAGAGTAGAGAGGAGTGAAGAATGTTCCCGGCGACGGATTAGTGTTATTGATTTGTACGAAAGAACATATCCAGATATTACGAAGAATATTGAAACCATAGAAGCGCCACACATGTAAAGACGAATTATTGGTAACTGGAGAGGATTTATATCGGTTGGTCGATACCCGAAGCCAGCTTCAAGAGTCGGGAAGTAGCCATAGACAAAATGGTATATGAACACAAGAAAGGCAGCCGTACCTCTTAGGCCGTCGAGGTAAGCTGTGGAGGAGAGAGGATGTGATCGGCTAGCGCGTGATAAACTAGTATGATTTGCGGGCAAAATAGGTGTAGAAGGAGCGGAAGGTTGCAGAAACGAAGGGACGATGAAATGAACACATGCCCGGAAACAGTGTCTCGCGATCGTCGGCGTAATTGTCAAGACACTTGAAGCTGATAATAGGGATTTGCCCTCATTCGCAGTTGTAGATGTGATAGAAGGGGTGGAATGCGACCGATTATGGTCCGCAGACGCTGGGCATGACGTCGAGGGTCTAGCGAGTGCTGAAAGTGTTGACTGAAGCCATTTTGTGGTATCGTGGAGCGACATCATAAGTTTCATAAACGAAAGTGGGCCGACAAGGGTCGCTGGCTGTTGGTCCTGTAAGTTCGTCCCACCGCAGGTTGTAGTCGTCGTCGTCGTCGTCGTCGTCAAAAAGACTTACGGTAGTAGAGTCGTGGAAAACCTTTGAATGGAGTGGACAAAATTTAACGAAGTAGTTTTCCAGAAAGTCATAAGCTAAATGAATGATCGATTGGTTGGGATCGGATAATTAGTCTCCTGAGAAGCGTCCCATTTTCACACAACCGGCAGGAGGATTTTGCCTGCGATCAGAAGCTGAAACGGAAATAGTGTGAACTGCTTGCGGGCAGAAACACACACAAGGGAAAACGGGGGCTCAAATGTCGGGAATTAAATGGCGGGCAGTGCAAAGGCCACTCGACTTCGATATCCAAGTTCTACATGCGCATGTGTATCTCAGTTCTATATGTGTGACCGAAAGTGTGTGCGAGATCAGAACCTCATTCCGCGGGCTCGTGGTTAATGATCAGTAAAAATCCAAGACGATTGATGATCTGGGGCAGCGCATGTTGGGAGAGGATCTGGTAAATACATGTGCCTGCCAAGCAGCCATGGCGAGATCTTGAAAGTTACAGAATGCTTGATTCCCGTTCCCGATCTTGCTTCGGCAAGTGCAAGTAGTTAGAACCGGGTAGATTTTCGGTTTTTTGATTTAACCACAGAGCAAAATTTAGATTTCTTGGTTGCTCGCAAAATTTAAGCCAGCACTAACCAGCTGAACAGTTTTCGCCCGAGAGGCTCCCACAAGCCTGATAAAACCAGTCGAATGGTAGAAACATCGTGATGTATCGACAGTGATGACAAAGCTTGCAAAGGACCAGGATTTTAGAAATCTAAAGAGCTAAGGATATCATCGGCAAAATCTCCAACCCTCCGCCGAATTCTCCGCTAGGCACAGTACATGTACTTGAAGTCTGCCTCTCTGCATTGCCGCTGAATAAGCCCCGCTTTCGATTCGCTTATTCATCATGGAAAACTTTCTTCCCAGGTGGGAAATTTTTGGTTTTCTTGCTGTGCAGATGCAACACCAACACAAAGTCAAGGTGCCCCAGCAAACGACGCGAATTCAAGTCTTCGAAACGTCAAAGTACTTCCTATAACTCTCCACGGAACCAACGGAGTTTTGCGATATAAGCTCCGACGTTTTGGGACTAGATTATTTCCTACCCATTCAAGCGGCTGAAAAAAGCTATCGTAATTGCAATACGTATGGCTCAATATTATATCAAACTTAACGTTATAGGCAGAAGGGACTGCATCCTCAGTATGCAACACCACTAAGAAAGCCGACGGTGGGGACTCTAGGTCCCGATGACACGCTTCTAATTCTATAAATTCGTGGCTACGAAGCATCCTCTGGTCTTTCTATCAATCATATCGGTTTCCTGTGCCATCCTCAATTCTACAAGAATTCTCTTGACAAACCAATCCAACATTGCATTCCAAAATCCTTAAAGTTGTTGTTCCAACCGAAGCTGTAGTGCGTATAGCCCCGCTTCAAGCCAAATCCCTTACCCCCCATATTGATCCTTATATTGATCCGCACCTATCGAATTTCAATCATATTGGACAAAATCCACACTCAGAAACTTACGACGTTTCCTAGCTCGTACCAAAATGAAGGGCATCAAAGTTGATCACGTTGGCGGTGACTACCAGGTCACAAATGATCTCCCAAAGCCCTCCCCAGACTTCAACCAGCTTCTAGTTAAACCTATCTTCGGAGCTGTTAACCCAGTGTAAGAATACACACCTTGGTAAAGAGAATACATGCACACATCTATAACTAACATTCAAAACCCAACACAGCGACGAGTTGATGAGAAATTCTGGTCTCCTCATCACCGGTTGGCCGTGGACACCATGTTGCGATGTGGCAGGTATCGTCATCGAAGTTGGTAGTGGGGTCACAAAGTTCAAGGTCGGAGACCAAGTCTTTGGCTGCCAGGGAGTAGGGTTTCCAGGCTCAGGAGGTGCCGCAGAATACGTAAGCTCCCAACATTTGAACATATGCAATAGCTAGCATACCCCATCATTTAATTAGCTGACAATTTTTTGCCACCGTCATAGTGTCTTTTCAGAGAAGATATAGCTTTCAAGAAGCCAGATCACATCTCTCTTGCAGAAGCTGTTACAATAGGAGTCGGAAGTCAGGTTCATACCCCCCTCCCACCCGAGTCTCACCCCTAGGCTCATGATATGATTTTATGTTTGCCAAAGACGCACACATGCATGCATGCTCCCTCTCGAGCGTTAATCCTTGGGAATTATCTCAAGGCTAAACACTTCATTCCAGCTCGCATGATCATATGAGCTCTTTGGCCCGTCTTTGCATATGCTAACCAAAGCATGGTTGCCACAAATCCTATAGACTGCGGCTCTTGGCTTGTGGAGCGGCTTGAATATCGCTCTTCCGGACCCACAGAACCTGCCAGCCGTCTCCGATGAATGGGTGCTGGTCCTTGGAGGTGGAGGCAGCGTTGGGGGTTATGCAGTCCAAGTATGCCTTACCCCCAAACCTACTTGCTAGTCCGCACATGCGAAATTGCTGCATATCACCCATGAATTTTCATATACGATGATATGTTTTCGAGTGCAGGCTTGCTGTTGCAAAAGGAAGCTTCCTTTAGGCCCACCCACCTATCATGATGCAATATAACTTGGAAGGCTAACATATAGCTCAAATCTTTAGCTCTCCAAGCTCTCCGGTTACAAGGTTATTGCTAGTGTTTCTGGGAGATCAGCCCCGGTAAGTACCTCTACTTCTTCCTCCATGTATTCCGCTACACCCCCATCCATAACGTGGCTTACGTTGCACATTTCGACCCCCCAAGATCCCCTTCTAGTGTTTTAAAATCTAGTCACTCATTGACTCTAGCCAGTTACCCTTGTACTCTTATGCTAACTACCTTTACTAACATAGGCCGCTCTCGCTCATGGCGCTGACGACACCGTCGACTACAAAACACCTGTAGACGAACAGATCGCAAGGATCAAGGAGATCACCAAAGGAAAACTCCACCGAATCATTGACACCACTTCTTACAACGCAAACTTCGTGAAGCAGGTCCTCGAAGAAATCAAAGATGACGCGGGAGAAAAGTATTTCGCATCCGTCAATGACTGGTAAGTTGCCATACGATTGTTATCCTAATGCAATTATGTCCTCTTCACTATATGTGTTCCCTTCTATGTAACATCTCCTATACTTGCATCAAATATGCCCGCCATTTTCCACTCTTGCTAACGTATATAACCCTATACCAGGGAAGACTTCGGTCCCCTCCCAGGTGGCGCCAAGTTCTATCCCATCTCTCTCGGCACCCTCGGTCGCCCTGAGGCAACGGAAATCAACGAGATCATCTCCAAATACACCGCCGTGATTCAAGTACTCTTAGAGGCTGGCAAAGTCAAGCCCAGCCAATACACCCTCGTTGGCAAGACCGAGTTCGAAAGCTTCATTGAAGCTGTCAAGGTCCAGAGCGGTGGATCGGCCAAGAAAGTTGTGGCTAAACTCCAAGAGGAGTAAGATATCTGGGAAGGTTTATTCAGATTGAACGGGCTATGTGAAGTAACGTTAGCAATTATTAACGCTGTGGGCTTGAGATTCCACAGTCATCAGACTTCGCTGTCTTTACACTGAAATGTTCAACACATTTTGGGGTGTTATTTTTTTCCTTCAAAGTTGGCGGTTGACGGTCGAGACCTTTGTTACTGTTATTTATGGACTGTTACTATTGAATGACAAATGACATTCTTTTGCGGATAAGACAAGTTCTTTCAGTATATAATTAAGATATCGGGTAGCTTGTCTAAGCATCTAGGTATCTAACATAGCCGTTCACCCCTAAAGTTCTACTGACTTTAATAGCTTGCAGCCGCGTTCTCGAAGACTCTACACATTTGATTCGAAACACCTCTCAACTTGTGTTCATAACTCTTGAAGCCATGCCTTCCCTGCCCTTTAATATTAGTATCGTTCCGTCGTGTGTATAGATGGCTGATATGCTAGTCTCGGCGACCCTTCTTGTGTTGGCTGATATGCGAGTGATTCTCATAAATATTTAAAATATCGACAAGGTCATCGGCGCCGTACGTCGCCATCAACTTCTGTGTATATACTTGCATCAAGACCAAATGATATATAGAAATAACGATGTTGTATCATCCTCTTTGTCTCTCGACCCAAATCTATATCTCATCCTTGACGGATCTATAGTTTAGTCTATAAATTAATATTCATATGCATAGGCTCGCCCTGGGTCATAATAACTTATTTGTTCATTGAGACCGTTCGGAGATATAGTTTAAACGTTTTCTGTAGTATGAAGCATCGGTCATTTCGGTTACGTTATATATCGTGACTGATATATTTTATCTTGGTTATTTGAAATCCATTCCGTAGAGTCTGAATGTTCGTGAGAGAATGACGGGTAGGTTTGGTTTAACTTGTGATCAAAGGTAATCCAGACGCATCTAAAGCATCTCCAGGGCTCTTGTGATACGGTATCGTATGAGAGTAGACGAGTAGAGACAGAGAGACAAAGAATCGATATCTATTTCTAGAAATTTGCGACTGCCCAGTTTGATTAATTGCGAGGATGCCCCCCTAAACCAGATAATCGGTCCTATTTATGCTAGTTTCCCCAAGGCACTTTTTATTTCCATCCATCCACCAGCCCCCGGGACACCCTAAAGCTAGGTATCTCCAGAAAGTTCACAAGTAGTAAATCAGCAGCTTGACTCCAAAACCAAATGCTCTAGAAACTACTAGTTTGTTGGAGCGGCTCCAAATGAAGGATTGTACTAAGAGATCATAGGTAAACCAGTATATTAGATAACCAAGAACCTACGGACCTTGACTACACAACCGTTGAGTATTATTACACTAACAAAGCAGGTCTGAATACGACGAAAGACAATCATGTCAGCCACTCATGATGGCAGTTAGCATCAACATCTCCCCCCAACCCAAGGTATGTTTTTTATATACATCTACTATCCCGAAGATCGATGCCGAAAAAAAAACTTCAAAGGGTATCTAAACAAGAAAGAAGAATCGCATAGGAACTCTCCTCACAAAAATCATGAATGTAAGAAGTATGAAGAAGTGCGAAAGGCAATGTTTCAGGAAACCTATGTGCATACAATCATTCATTTATTCGTAGAAAGCAGGAAGCAGAACGAGAATCGACATGTTGCCATGTACAGGACGTGATTAGGGTGTGTGTATAGGGACGCGTGTGCAGATATATATAGTCAAGAAAAGACACTAATACAGTAGCGAGAGAAGAGGAAACGATTAGGAAATTGCATGCAAACGCCGTAGACTCCTGATGATGAACATAAAAACTCGAGCGCCCTACTTGCGGTTCGGTAATGGAAGGCTTCTGCCCCACGGGAACTGAGTAGACTGCTAGCTATTACCAGTCACCGCGGGCTGGGCCGTTTGCTGGATAACTGGGGAAGAAGATGGTTGAGGTGGAGTGGGAGCGATCGAAGATGGCTGAGGGATTGTAGGAACACTCGACGGTGGTGGTTGTGGTGGTTGTGGGGCAGTGGGAACAGTGGAAGATGGTGGTTTAGAGGGCACAGAAACGCTTGAAGCCGATGGTTGAGAAACAACAGTCATAGGTGGCCCTGACGCTTGAGATGCTACAGCAACCGGAGATGGAGACGGTTGTGCTGTTGCGGCGATGGGCGATCTTTGAGGGGCAGCAGCAGGTGCCTGTTGCTGAGGGGTAGCAGTAACAGTTGGGGGTTGAAGAGCAGCAGAAGGTGTCTGTTTGGAAACCGCAGCAGTCGATGACTGAAGGGCAGTTGGAGTAACTGGAGGGCGCTGGACACGAGAAGCTGCCTGTAATGGTGTGGCAAGGGGTTGTTGTGGGAGGACAGATGTAGCAACCCGTTGCAATTGGGGTTGCGTTTGTGCCTGCGTCTGAGGTTGCGATGGTTGAGGCGCGCGGGGAGCTTGCTGATGCTGGACCGTGGGTGTGGAGGGGGTGGTGTGATACTGAGTCTGTTGTCGTGGGGTAGTTGGAGTGTTGTGATAGTGGTTTGTAAGAGGCTCTGTCTTCGGAGTAACCACGGAGTGACTTTGTGATGGGGTTACACTTTGAGACATCGCCCAACGTTGTGGGTGATGAGCTGTTGGAACGGGCGTAGGCTGTGGTCGCGGGGGTTGTAGCATAGGTTGTGAATGGTGACCATGAGCACGGAGGGCGGCATGACCTTCGCCGTTCGAAGCACCACCGGCAAGAACATTAAGAGCATCCACGGTTGCTCTGTTTTGAATAGCTTCCTCTTCTTGCTGCTTTCTCTTTTCATTCTTCGCAACTTGCCCTGGCGCTCTAGTTTTCAGTTCCCCAGTGACAAATTGTAAGTAATATGGAACCTCCATCCCACTCTTCAGGAAGAATAGTTTCAGGTTTCGCGCTTTGTCTTTCAGCTGAACCTGGTTGCGATCTTTTAACGCCTCGCTGACAGTTCCTCCAGCTCCGAACATGGCAAGAATCTGTGACCAATGTGGCCCCTTGACATAATCTAGGCCAACCATCAATGCATGCTCCTCCTCAGTACTCCAAGGGCGACGTTGGGAGGGGAGTCCTGCCCGTCGTGCATTGGGTGATTGACGGGCAGTAGCCGCCAATCTCGCCTGCTCGTAAAGGATATGTGTGGGGGTCGTTTGTTCAGGATGAGGTGTCACGGCTTGCGAAGCACCAACTGATAGAGCCGGATTTGGAGAATTGCCGGATAGCGACGTTTGGCTGATACCCGGGGATGCTACATGAGCCGAGTACGCCGCATGCATACTTGGACGTCCGACAGAACTATATCCAGGATATACTGGCTGCGATCCAGGAGGGGGCGCATAGAGTGCGGAATGTTGGCCATACAAGGAGCCAGGTGTCTGTGTCTGGGCCTGGAACATATGCTTATTAGAGTCTCCTTGCGCAGCTTCTAGCCGTTTAAGCTTCCTCCGTGTAGTGGGCGCGAGAATTGAGTCTCTATGCTTAGTGACGTATTGGATCATTTCACGCAGCCAGTCTTGCCAGGGATAGATCTCCCGCAGGACAGGAACATTAGGAGGTGCTTTCTCAAGTTGTTCTCGGCGGTTTTTGACACGACCAAGAAACTCGATTTCACTGGGAATCAGTTCTTTCGGGCCTCCTCTACGGTCAGTGAGCTTCCCCGCGATGTCATCCTCGAACAAATCATCGAGCAACTGCTCCTTCGACTTCTCTCCAGTATCTATGGCTGATATATAGGCCTGTGTTTTCAGACCAAGAAATAAGCCACCCTGATTCTTCAGGAGGCGCCCACCTTCTGGAACGAAGGTAGACAGGAAGTATCGATTTAGGTGGAAGAAGCCAACTTCTGTGGAGCCGAAGAGGGAAGTAACGAATGTCGCGAGGTTGACCTGCCGTATCATATTACGGTGCTCAGGAACTTGAAACCTTAGTTCATCTGTCGACAGAAAGGCTTCACTACTATATAGACGCTTTGTTTGGAAGAACAAGGCCTTTAAGGTAGCATAGGCCTGGCCCTGATCCGTCTCTGGCTGGGTCACTGTTACTAAGGTATCCTGGAATTGGCCCTGTAACAGTGTACTAAGAAGCTGGGATGACTAAAGCATAGTTAGTACAGTGTATTCTGTGTTACAAAACTATTTAGGTAGCTTACTAGATTGTCAAGTATAGGTAACGACTGGATCCTCAGATGCTGACTTGGATCTAGAAGCTGGCCGTTGGAGAACGAGCTTGAGAAGGAATACCCGGAGGCACCGGGGAGAGAGTCTTCGGCCGACTCTTTCTCGTAATCATCATCGCTATCCGAGACATATTCGAGCCTAGGGCCCGAATCTTCAACCGGAGGCCGAGGAGTTTCCTGTGTCGTCGTTTGGGATCCAACAGACAACTCTTTAGCACGGGGCTGAGGTGTAGCAGAGGGAGGGAGAAGCTGCTGTCTCTTTGGAGGTGATCCGAGGGCCTCCGAAGGTACCTCTGCAGCCCTCTTAACACCTGCAGTAGAAGAGGAACCAATTGGCGTCTGTACAACAGCCGGCGGTGGGACAGAAGGTGTCACAGATACTGATGCCCGCGGAGCAGATGCAGGAGCCACGATTGGAGTCGCCGGTGCACTGCTCACCCGTAAGGACTCGGCCTTTGGGGCTTGCTGGACAACTGGCTTCGGTTGGACAATGGGAGCCGACTTTTCCGGCGATTGGGTAGCAGCCCTGCTGGCTCTCTGAGATTCATCGTGAGCCTTATTGAAGGCAGCAATGGCACTTAGATCACCGTGATCCATGAGATCATTGGAATGGCCGACTAGATGTCGTCAACGGTCAGCAACTAAGCATACACGATGGCAGCAGGGCCGTCATCAAGACTGTCAGAAGAGGGCGACGAACCCGACAACGACGATGCCGAAGCAGCCTCGATCATGACTATGTTGACGAAGGCGAGAGCGGTCCTTGGACCTGGAAGGATAGAAGCGCGAAGCTATATATAAGAACTACATGGCAACGGCGACGAACGTTTAGCTATCATATCATATCATATGTCATCACTTCAATGGAAGCCGACGACGACGAAGAAGGCCACGATGAAGCCGACGACGGCAGCAACAGCATCGCTCGAGGAGGCCAGCCATTGGCACCGACGAGACGATCATGATCCCATAGACCCGATGAAGAAGCTTGATGATAGGGAGCGACTCACTAGTGTTGCTGGAATAGGCGGCTGACGCGATGTTTGGATGTTGGCGATGGATCTTGCCCTCGATTCTTGCCCGAGCCCTACGCCCTGGAATTCTCGTTTAAGATTTTGCGGTGAAGGAAAAAATCGGAAAAAGAAAAGGAAGAAGAGGAGAAAAAGGCTGTGACTGCTGAAAGCCGCCCGAAAAGGAAGTTTTGCTGGTCCCGTCCGGACAAATGCGTTGGGAATACAACACAGGGGCAAACACCCAACACATCCGTCCACATGGCCAGGCGACCGAGTGCTGTCGACGTCACTATTCCGCCTGCCCGAAACGGCGGCCTTTCTTTGCCCTCGTGAGCTCATATGTAATATAAAATATCTACTAGCGGTTGTATGCATGTCTTCTCACCCGCTGCTCAACCTGTATTTAGAGGAGGCTGGTATGGTATATAGCATATTGATTCAGCCTTTTGATTCATCGCGATATACAATCTATAGCTACCCCTCTCAGTGACGTCTGTTCTACCAGGTCGCATCCGGAGTTGACTCTCCGCCCCACATGCTATGACATACTGCTCTGCTCTCTCCAAATTCAGGATATCTCTCTCGAAAGCAGGCATGGTGTTTGCATTTCAATTCTTGCCATCTCGTATATATTATTCAACGGGATCTCGATCCCAATACCTTTAAGCGATACCTTACCCAACAATGACGTCTAACTAGCGGGAGATATCCACATAACGTAAACAAGTGCTACCTGTCTGCGGACTCTGTCACATTTCCATGAAAACGACGATCCGGATCAATGTCCGCACGTTTAAACGCCAATTCCATCTACGGATATATCTTCCCCCGCAAAGTTTAAAACAGGTTCACTAAACTGGTACACCGGAGGTACTTATGTCTCTGACCCGTAGACAACTTCGGCCTCGGGGAGCTCGAGCTCGAGCTCAGATCTTGACCTTCGACTTCACTTCTGCCTTCAAGATAATCTCTTGGCACTACCGCCCGTGGCCAGCCGCCCGCGCCAGTTAGAGTTCCTCCGTGTCGAGGACAGCTCGACATATTACACTGGGAAACTAGTTTAGGTTAACTTCAAGGCAAGCACATGGTAATCTTCTCGCCTTCCTTCTCTGATCTAAGTTAAGACATCGTCTACACACAAAGAAAACCTTTTGACTTCATTTCTCCACATACCCGAGAAAGAACGAAAAAAAAAAAGAAGAACGCTAGAAGAAAAGAAACTCCGGACGTGACCTCCGTCGGTCAATGTCCTTACGTTTCATGTTTAAAATTGCTAGCGAGATGGATTTGAAAAACTTTCTTTGCGCTTGAGTGATTTATGCAGCCTCTCGCCTGTGAAATCTCACGATCTTAAAAGATCTTTAAAAATTTTTTATCGAGGCCGGTACCGCTTATTTCGTTTTTCTCCACAAAATGTCTCCGGTGCTAGTCATTCCGTTTATTATAGATTCTGCAGACCAAACTATAGATTACTAACACCATTTTCTGCATTCTGATCGGATAAACTGTCAATCTGTCAAATTCAATGTAGCACCTGATTCCCCATATCCGCCGGCTAAATGGAAGCTAGCCGTTACCTCCAACCGAGCATATATCGATGGCGTTCCTCCGCACATAATGCACATAATGATTCGTAGGCTGAATGGCAGTTGGCCCGTGAGCTTGTGCAGCTACGAGAGAGCTTCACTGCATAATCTGAAGCTCTGTAGACGGAAGGCGTTCGAACATTTCCCCAGGTTCTATCTAGCTTCCATAGACCCTGACCTTCCCTCGCCTCCACACTTTTCAACGTCTTGAGCTTGAGCCGATACAGCCACTGCATCCTGCGGTTACTTTTGACCATCCAATTGATCAGTTGAAAAGCTGCAAACCAGGGTTTCCATAGCTAGCTCTTGCATTGCATACTACCGTTAGACCCTGAGCTTCAATAGACGCTTTTCGCAATTATCCGCAATTGTAGCCACTCAGCTGCTCACTTCGCTTTTGCTTAAACCAGACAAGCTTCGGATTCTCGACTTTCGTTCCTGTGTATTTTTATAACCCATGTATCCGGTGGCAAAGTCTTTTGATTACCCCAGATCACGAGTCCATTGCATTAATCCGAACCCCGGATCAACTCTCCAGAAACTCCATCTTATGCTTGTATCAAACGCTATATCACCGGCAATTAAGCAGTTTCGAAGCAAGCAAAATTCTTTTCACCCGGAATAACTTCAATCGTCTACACCCAATCACATGTCGTATATTAGTTCGTAGTCAATAAATCCGGAGCAGGGGAAGATTTTCCGTTCATGCACCCTCCGGAGGTCAGACTCTGTGCACCCGTGCGCAATAGAAGATGAAGATCCCAGACTCTCGTCACGAGGATGGAGCATGTTCTCCAGGTTCCTTTCATGCGCCCACAGGTGTCGTCGGCTGAACTGGCGGCAGAGGCCCCAGCCATATTCACAAGCCATCCTTCTCCGCACGCCTCACCATTGAAAGCCACCAAACGGCGCGCACACAAAAGCGCCCCAAAGTTACTCCCAGCCAGTCGGGTCGTGAACCACCCTTTGCGTCAAAGCAAAGAAGCGGCACTAACGACGATCATGAAACCGGAATACCCTACACTTGGGTTCCGGGTGGAGACGAAGGATTTTGAATGCGACTTCAAGAACTAAGACCCAATAGGGACACCGCCATGAATCTTTCACAAGACGATCCGCCATCAAGCTCCGGAGTCCTAACACACAGACGCGAAAAACTTCTCCAAGAGACCCACTTTCTATTTGTTGACATCCAGGCGTTTTTGCCATTCCATCAAACGTTCCATGCGTTGCAGGCGAAATTACAGACAATCTCTCGGAAACCCATGGTCCCAGCAGTTTGGTGACCGCGCACAGACGACGGATATTGACAAGTCGGGGATCCGGGAGAGCTAAAACCGCCATCACACACTCCTAATCAAAGACGAAATGAACGCGTTTTGAAGTTGAAAAGTTCCCCGAAACACCAAGAAAAGCCGTTGTGACTTTTATCGCAAAAGGAGTAAAGCCGCTATCTCGCAAGCTAATTTACCAGGAGTCTGTTTCCTGGGATCGGCATATGGGAGAGAGGAGACCCAGCCGGGCAGAAAATTACGAGTTCGCAATTGACCGCCAAAGCTGCTGGTGGATTCAAATTCCCTTAACATTCTTAAGATATTGACTATAATGGAACTTTCAACCCCATCGAAATTGGAGATTTTCCTCCGTGACAAAAGGAGAACACAATGTCTTGAATCCTCTTGAGTGGGGATTTTCGCAAGGAACGCGGCCGCCTCTTGGGACCCATTCCACTCTCTTGGGACCACTCTCGCTGTCGCGATTTGCAATCTCCAAATTTCATAGCTCGCGATCTTTGGGTCCCCGCTGTTTACTTTTTGATAAGTGAATTCAATATGTCTTCGGATGCGCGATTTTGATAGACATCCCCATACCACCTCGAGGCATGTCCCCGTCCCCGGTGTCACTTTCGGTTTTGAACTCGGTCAACCCCCCCTTCCCCCCCTCCGGGCCATGTCGTATCCACGACCGACAGCCGAGTACCCAAGTATCACAGTCTCACATGTCGGGGGCGGTTAAAAAGCCTCAACCTCTAAACGGAAATTATATCCAAACCTACAAATCAGACACAATCTGGATAAACTCGACTGCCTAACATAAGGTACAGTCAACAGTACAACCGTCGATGAACCCCTTCCCTTGCCACGCAAAAAGCCCGCTCGTATTCGCTTGGACCTCCAGAACATGTTCCATGTGAGCATTTTCTAGAAGCCTCCCATATCCAGCTTCCCTTCTGCAGGAACAAGTTTGGCGAGTAACGATTCGACAAGGGGTTCTTATAACTTGTAGGCAAACCGAACATGGTGTTTCAAGATCCGTCGGCGGAACAGGCTACAATACGGAAGGCAAAGACACCCTCCATCTCGGAAAAACTATCCCTCTTCTGCCATGGAAGTCGAAATCGAACATTCTTTGCATACGGTCCGTCCACATGGTGCCTAAAGACGGAGCGGTCGGGGCGGATAATCCCTTGTAACTGGACCTGAGAAGGAAGTAGAGCAAACATGCACAGGCATCTACTACATAGATCGTTCATATGATCAAAGTTCTTGTTTGGAATCGAGCCCCACCTAAAGATCTTGCATGTTGGAAACATTAAGGGTTATCCCCGGTCAACGATAAAAACCCAGAGCGATCTCGGCGATACATATTAAAACACCGAAAATAACCAAAGGAGCAGAGAGAAATAGAAAAATTTTGCTACCGATATAACATCGGAAAATCCTCGCCCCTGTTCCATGTTCACAGGAATCCTGTTCAACGATGTTTTATGCCTGGGATATTCCCAGGTTTGGTCCATCAACGTGAAAGACGAGGCCAGGCAAGCCGATGCGCTTTGATAACACAGCGAGCCAGTCAAATTTCACATGGAAGGGGTATCAGGTACGGTTTTACATGTTCCCAGGAAATCGCTGCTTGTCGCAAGCCATATGGCGGTGGCGGCCACACGTTTTCGTCCCTTCCTCTGCCTGGGCTGCCTGGCTTGCTTGTGTATCCGGCGGCCTGTTTGCATGGGTTTCGCAAATTGGAAGCAAATCCAAATTAATTGGTTCTCTTTCAAATGTCGGCTTTCATCCCGCTGAAACCCTCGGGAATCAACCTAAGGCACGAGCTTCCCAAACGTGCAAAAATAGCAGAAATGAGAAGGGCAGACAGAAAAGCATCCGTCCTGTCCATCCCACGTTTACCATGCCGAATCGCCGTTGGTCGATCGTTCCCGGTGCTCGGGATCAGGCGGCCACCAGCACGTGCGGGGGTGATCAGTGCGTGGGGTTTTTGCGTGGAGGTGGATGGTAACAGTGGAGGGTCACATAAGCACATGAGAATATGTGGCTGAGTTTGAAAAGCGAGATTAATGCGCCTCAAATAGCATCCGACCAATCTAATGTACGAGAAAGGTCCAAGCCATGACGTTGGACCTCGCTATTCTACTCCTAGATTAGTATCTGTAGCGAGAAGCTGTTTGAAAGTACGAAATATCATAATCTTTACGGTATACGGTAGTCTTCATGTTGATCTTGTTAGATTAGGGAAATCTTAATATGCGAGAAAGCAATGGACCTGATTTGATCCATGGTTCTGATGGTTTGATGTTCATTGTTCCGTGGTTTGAAGAAGTTTCTCACCTGATTACTCGAATTCGAGTATCTCATGACATTGAGCAAGTAGATGCCTGGAATAAAATACGAACATTTGAAGCGAGTTGGAGGGGTGTCAAAATGGCATATTGGAGGGATCGTTTAAGTTTATTCCAAGAAACCATGGAACGATGGAAAGTATCGGCGTCCTCTGTATTATAGGCACATACGATCAGTAGATACAATATACCGAATACGAGGTCAACATTACTGTCGGCCAGGCGATAGAATACAAAATCACAAGTTTTATATTGCCAATCTCATGATTATATCGAACAAAGCAATACTAAGATCATTACTCCGCACACTTGACCACAAACAGCCAAATCCCTCCATTAGCATCAGGAAAGTCTCAAGAGAAACACCAAGAAACCACACAGACCTGCGAATCATATCATACGCTTTGAACTTTATGTAAGATCGCACATAGATCTGCACCGTCGTCAAAAGGTCCCGGATTGCTCACCTCAGGCGGGAGAGGGGAAACCACACAGACAGCGACACAGGAGCCTCCGTCGGTTCGAGGATCGATGGAGAGCCATGGGCCAGTGCCAACCGGCTGGCGGGAACGCTACCGTGTATTACGATAACCTAACGATAAAGTAACATTTATCGCGAGAGGCGTTTATGTGGCAAGTCATAAGCGAACGCATTGAATGCGGCGTAATCGCACCGTCAGCCAAATGTAGTAAGAATCGAGGCCAAAATATGCAAGTGTGCGAGATGTATTAAAGATCGACCAGGGTCTTTAAAAGCAACTTTAAGGGTCCTAAACTTCTTCAATAGACACCGTAAAGCCTAGAGCAAGCAGATCTGCAAGCCTAGAAAGTCTATCGAACCGGATACCAAGAATCCGAAGTCCAAATTAGTTGAAGGTTTAGCAAACTAATGTATGTTTATTCCTCCGAAGAGGTGGTTTAATTTCGATTCGACCCTTTGCATTGCATATTCAAGTTAGCGTTTAACTTAACGACTCTTTGAGCGTTCTGCATTGCATACGCCTGCTCCTAACGCCTGCGTATCGATATCTTCCGTATCGCAAGCCCACGCCCACGAGGCTACCACAGACGTGGGTGGGTTAAAGCATCCAGATCGCGAATCTTGAAGCCCAAAATAACATGGAACTAAAGTGAGAGGCGTGGGGGTTTATTGCTCCAGCGCCCGAGCACGGAGTCTTTCTCCTACCCTCTGTGTATGATCAACCACTCAGCTGGAGCACGTTCTTCCTAATCGATTAAGCAGTCGCACGCCACTGTTTCTTCAACCACAAATGAGAGAGGAAATAGCAGCCACCGCCGGCCGACGGAGCGACTGGACTGTCCCCTCGTCTCAAATCGGCCTTGCCTGGAGGGTGTCCGGCTACACCCGCGGACTTCGCATCCACCAATCTAGCCAGATAGCATATGGCTTCCGTTCCCTTTCGACACGTCCAGTCCCGATGCGGCCGGTTTCAGATGTGTGATTATCACAGACACTTGCTCCCTGCATAATCGTATTCGAAAGCTGTGGGTGTGTTGATAAGCTCCTGAAGGAGCTGAAAATAGGGCATATGAAGGCGAAACCGACTAGTCAAACTTTCGATCGCTTTCGCCGATTTTATTCTGCTGTTAATTCTCCTTTTGGTATACACTTCGTATATTAGTGCTTAGACCTTGCTGAGTCGCACTCGAGTATTTGGGCCAACACAAGCATAACTTTAGGTTTCTTTGCCCCAAATTTCAATTCTCCGTGAGAACTAGGAGCTGTTTAAACGCCTCTTCTCCCCATTAGCAATGAAACTCTATGCAGGGTGTTAAGCGTAAGCCTCTTTTGGGAAGTTTCTATGGCGATGAAATGTACTGCTCAGGTATTGTGCAATCCCTGGTGGCGTTTTCCCGGGGAAACATGCCTGGCTCTTCGTCCCCGGGCCGAGGAGGCAAATCAACCACGGTACGGCAGCCATCGTGGGATATTGCATTGAAGATCATGACCATTCTCAGATGGAACGGAAGCCGGGTAACCATTGGTCTTGGCTATTTTCAGCTGCCCGTTCTCAGCATCGTGCGAACCCAGTGTATTGGTAAAGTAGGTCGGTCTATTCTTGCACGCATGTGCTCCTGACATCGATATCGATAAGACCAGATATTTGCCAAGGAAATTCCTATCTTGCTGGCAGCTCTGTCGGCTGAAAAATATATCACATCTTTCTGGAGGTCGCTGCGACCTCGGACATCCGCATATGCAGGCAGGCGAAGGGAACATTGTTCACATACCGATTCGTATCCGTGAGTGCTCGAATCACATCACATTCCTGTCGGGTATAGCGGACACTTTCCCGTGAAAGAATACAACGGAGCTAATCGTGATACAGCGTGGATACTTGAGGCAAGATCATGGCTACATTATTATATTGTTTTCCATGGAAAGCCTGTTTAAGGCATCTGAATTGTCAAAGGAATTAAAACTCTTGGGTTGGGGTTTAAGTTTCTGGGCAGTGCGGAGTCTCAGTATCCGCCCGACAGGCATAGATTGTAGACGGATTAAATGTTGTCAACGAACAAACAAGGCATCTGTGCGGAAAGACAACTGGTTTCAAGCCATCTAGCATCGATTGTAATGCGAGTCAAGGCAACTACTGCTCTTGAGTCAAGTGGAATATTTACTTGCTTTGTGGACATCGACGCTTAATGAATGTTACCGATCTGTATAATTTGTGCTACCTGACTCGTATAGAATTAAATTGTGTAACCGCCATCCCGAATGGAACCAACAGATATCCAATATACTCCAAAAATGAACCCGCCCGTTCCTGTTTCTGGCAAGGGAATGACCACCTGAGTCCCGTTCCTACCATAACTAACAGGAAACGGAAGTCCAACTTGTTATCTCTTTCTGTGATACAACCCTTTGTTGTTATCAATATATTATCATTGTTGGAAAATGAACATATTTGGAACAATTCAATTGGAGGATGTCGGATGCCTCTCTGCTCATTTGTGCGCACTGGCTCGTTGTGGACCTATTTTGTACGACCACAGCTGCTGCTCTATCCAATAGCCGGATGCTTGGGGCCATGCCAAAGGGAATCAAACGGGTTGGTTGGATGTTATGTTAGCTTTGTCGTACAAATTTCGACCATTCGTAGGCGGCGAAGCGGTCGGCTTCAATGTATTCTTGGAAGCTGACTTCTCTCACCAGATTTTCCTAATGCGGCTAACTTCTATTTTCACTAATATCTCCTAAAATAGTAATTATAGCCATTTGGGGGGCTTGCCTTGAGACTAGTGGCTTGTGACAATTTGGCTTTTTCCCTGGAAAGGCTTCTCACTGCGGCGGTTTCATACAGCCGTCCTTCCACAAACCCACATAACTTGAAACACAAAAACTTTTGCCCACTGAGTGATCTGTATGCCTTATTTCGATATCACGAGGCTTTTCGGTTCCAGGTGTTCGGACGAGCCATATGGACACAGGCTTCTTTCTCTGGGAAAGCGTGGTTTGAACCCTGATCCGGGGGCGACTGCTTTTCTTCGACCCGGGGACTTTCATGTGTTCACTCCGGACGACTAGCCCCGGAAAAATTATTTTACATTGGACTTTCCGAAAGGCCTTTAGCCAAAGCAAAGCAAAAAATCTTGTGATCTCAGACCTAGACGGACGGACAAACTCCGGCAGGTGAAAAACCACATGGTTGAATTGGAATTTCCTTCGAGAAGCAAATTCAAAACCTGAAATTCGTTTAGCCGGGGAACCCATATCCTGAGCCGAAAAAAATCAGCTACAACGAGGTGTGATATGCCAAGACGAAATAATCTCGGTTGAAGGAGAGAAGCTGTTTTGGATGAGTAATAGCAGGAGAGTATTGGTCGGGGAAACGTCAGCTGAAGGAATCCGAGCTAAGGCAACGGGGAATCTGGGAACAAGTGGTAGCTAATCACGAAGCAAGGTGGTCCTGCCCTCAGCTTCAATATGCGATCGATGCTGAATTTACGGATCGATCGTGCGTTCATGTGTAAATGTGATTTGAAGGACAGCTCAGGGGAAAACTTTTCTAAGGACCGGATCTAGAACCGGATGCAAATGTATGATATTTTTGCAAAATGTGTTGCCATTCGATGTCTAGACCGTCGGAATTGAATCCAACAGTCTGTATTTGATTGAATTGATTGATTGATCCCTGAAGAGGCGACTGGAATCCGGGTTACGGAATCGTTGGAGCTGTTGAAACGATGTTGTCATCTGCCCTGACATTCCTTCGCCTCCTCCTGGACCGAGTCGAGACCTCGGAAATGGATTTCTTGATGGAGGGTCGGATTTAGATTTCCATTGGAGTTCGACACGGGAATTCAAATTGCTTTAGAGAGGCCCCTCTCATGTACAATTCGACGGTTACCCGCCGGAAGGTATTTTCGAGCCGTCCCTTTCACTGACAGTATCTTTTTAATTCGGCCGTTGAATTCGAAACTTGACACTGGATCACAACTCGTTACTTGATCATTTGGCAAAAGTCACTCATCTGTGCTTCCGATCCCCATACTCTTTTGGCCCTGGCAGATTGTGGGGAATCAGGATTTTTTTTCCTTCGTCGATGAGGAGAAGCCCCCGAAAAAGATTTGGAGATGGGTGAAAAAGAAAATTTAAAACTATCGTGAGGGTCTTTTGCCGGCCGGCCGTGAATTATCCATTTTGAGAGATGGAGATGACCCATGTCTCCTCTATCGGGTCTGGAGAGTGGAGAAATCAGCGACGTCCTAATGGCGGGTAGATGGAGAATATGCCCGAGGTTGAAGGCGGGGAAAGTTCAACGTAACGGCCTCGTGAATTACCAATACCCCGTACCATCGTGTATGTACATAGTATACTACCAGACTAGTATAATAAGAGTATGTAGGATATCAGCAGATTACAATTGGAAGCGTCTACGGAACATAGCGACGGGCATTCCACAGCCTTATCACATTCTCCAAATTCACTGCGCACCTGCTGGATATTATAATTCCAATCGAGAAAAGGACTACGTAACGTAACATCGCAATTCACCGCTCTGATTCGTAAACAAGAAACAAAGCAAGAGCGAGGAATATAAGCGCGATACGAATACGCCCTTTCTATACGCCGATTCGGCATCTGCCTTCTGAATCCTCCCGTGGTCTCGATCCAATTACCGCAACACATCCAGCCTCAGACAAAAATACATGCATCCCGTGGCCTCTGGAAATAGCAAATACTTCCTAAGAATCCTTCCTGATAATAACATCTTCAGAGAGGAGAGGTTATCGCATCAACCACGGGCGAGGAATATCGAACCCTCGTGGAGTCCCCGTCCCTTGCAGTTTTTCAAAGCAGCTTCAGAATCGGGCAAGTCCCTCGCAAGAATCACCATCACAAGCAGTGAAAGCAGCATCGTCCTATCAAGGATCGTACATGCATACATTTCTCACCAGATAAACTCTCCGAAAGAGACCTCATCCACCCGAGTAGCATGACGAAGGAGCCTTCCTTCGATTCAACTACCGTTTTCTGGGATATCGTCGCAAATTCGAGCATTGATATCCCTTCAGTTCCACGAGAGACAGGCGAGGCCACTCTCTAAACGGGCTCAAACTACGGCAAAAAGGCCTCACAGAAGGATCAAAGAATTAGAATCAGAATCGGATTCACAACCACAACCAGATACAACCACAGCGAGTATCAGAATCGGAAGCAAGGCTGCATTGCATAATCTGAAATTCTCACAACCTCGAACTCTCGAACTCGAGCCCTCTGTCAGGAGTCTTGGAAGTGTGTGCGGGTGTGTGGGATTCATTCAAAATATTATTCATTCGTGCCCACGAATCGGCACCTGTTTCCTCCTCGAGTCGACCCCCAAGACTCAACCGGACAGCCGCCTGGTCCCCCAATCCTTCCAATCTGCTCCTCTGAGCCACCCGGTGTGAGATTCGGTTTCGGTGTACTTTCGGGGTACATGAGCTGTGACCCCCGTTACATCCATTATCGTGCGCCCCCCAAAAGGCTCAAGACTCAGACAGCTCTCAGTCGAAAACCCTCCGGCTGCTACCTACCTGCTCCCTTCTTGGCAGTCCACACTCTCCGTCCAGCCTGTTGGCCGGTGTTACTACGCCCCACCCAGAAACAGGCCTTGTCCTGACGCTGGCTTTTTTTCTTTTTCGGGTTCCAACCTGGTCAGGCGTTTTTGCTTTGTTGACTCAAACCCGGCCCTTTTCACAAGGCAAGGAAAAATAAGGGCAAGTCGACTTGTTGTATTGTCATTCTGTGCACAGGCAGACAAATACAATATACTTGACTTTTCATCCCATCTTCTTTACTTCTTCTCCCTGATCTTATTACACCGTTTCTTTTTCCTTCCTCTATTCCTCTATCCGGTCTCCAGGATATAACACCTACTCCTTCCCTCTACCAGACCATCTTGATCATTCATTCTTATATAAAGATCACGACTCCCCCACGTCATTCCCATCTGGCCTTAGTATATCATACACACATACATACATACAAAGCATAGGGTTCTTCAAGCTTCTCCTCTACTATATATCAACACTCACACAACCTACTCAACCTTCCTACTACCTTCTATTCAATATTCATAACTACATTGGCCCGACAATCAGTCATAGCTTCTCTCTCACATATTCACAATGTCCGTCCCGATCTCCATAGTTCGCTCGAACTCGAGCACAAAGTCTCAACAGCTGGCCGAACTCCTTCACTTCCCAGCTTCTCCAAACTACTCCTGTGAACGTCACGCCTGCGCCTTCCCATCATGGCCCGACAGACCGACTCTTAACTCTCCAGACCTGTCTGCTCACTCCGAAGACAGCGGGTTCTTCTCGGATCTCGACTTGGCCGGCCACAGCGTTGGCATGCAGCGCGTACGATCCAACCAGCGACCGTCGAACTACCTAGAGTTGGAGTTCGAAGAAGACGATGAAGATGATTCTTCCGACAACTCTTGCGCCGTCTCCCTTAGCTCGACACCTGAGACTCAGAGGAAGCCTCCAAAGAGGTGTGACTCCAAGAGCATCATTGCCAACGAGCTAAGAAGGGAACGCATTGCCTCGAGCAGATGCAAGAAAAACGTTCGATTCGGACACAAATAAACACCTAAATCAATCTTAATGTTTAATCGGAGTAACCGAATTGGTGAGTCAGAAGAGTCTTAGATCTCCAAACCCTAGATAACATTATACTAACAACGAACCCTATAGATGCGATTACAAATATCCATAAATCCCTCATCGCCACAAAGCAAAAGAACCCTATCGATCGCATCGGTTTCGCCTCAAAACCCAACTTTACCCACATTCGCTACCTGACGAATGCTACGAATATTTGCCTTTCCCAAAGAACAACTGTACAGTATTACGCGTGGTGGTGCCTCACAGTCTTGCAACATTTAGCGGGTTTCATTCTATCGTTTTCTTCAACCTTCAGCATACATCTATTTTTCACTTCAGCATCATAACGAATCTTCTTTCTTTGATACCACCGTCCGTTTTTTCTGGAAAGGATCGAACAATAAGGCTGGACCCCACGCATAATACCCCCCGCTGCAACTGCTTTCCCGGAGTTTTCTCTTTTTCTTCGATATCGTTCTTAATATCATGTACTACTATAATCTTCTTTGTCACCGTTTCTAGGGATGCATCACATTTTTCAAAGGCGTTTCATAGAAGACGGGATTTTCCATACACACACACACCCACACACACTTCATGTACAAACTATTAACACCTTTTTTTTCTCATCACAATTTGGTTTGAGATTTCAACCTGTCATAGCCTGCCTGTATACCCCATATCATTCTGGAGTTCTTCCTTTTTATCATTTTTCCTTTCTTTCTTCCTGTGATACCCCTTTAGGGAACCATATAGTTATGATTTTAATTACCTAAAAAATATACATTCTTTAAAAACCCTTCAAAACCAAAATACCTGAATCCGTAGACTTTTCGTAGAATGAAATGTGACTTGGAACTTGCCATCGGCTATTCTTAAAACCAGACTGGTCAAGTTCCCGCAGCCCTTCCGACTTGCGCCGCGATCTTCTATGCCATCTTGCGAGATGTTCCGAGCCCAGCCATCCATCGGAATGCATGCATGTAACCTCTAACCACCGTTTTCGACGTCTACGGCAACTACCTCGTAATTACTTAACAACGCACATACCTTCAGTGCATATATCTTTACATCATCCACATATGAAGTATTTTCTTATCCAACAAAAAACAAAAGTCCCAAGTTAAACCCCCAAAGTCACCCATTCACAGCCCTACGAATATAATAATCTACAAATTGTTTGTTTCTTGTTTCCGATGTACATACATCACCTCTGCGATGGCGCTAAGCATTTCGGTGCTATAAAACATATGCATGCAATGCATGTATGATCCTTATGCATGGACCAGTTTCCCACTTCCCACTTCCCACTCCCATATACCGGTACAGCCTCCCCCCATACTGCATGGTAACGTATAAGAATCGACTTTGGGAAGTAATAAGGCATCCAGTCAGATTCGCAGGTATATGGTCATTCAACCAATGGGTGATAGCTGGCCAATTGGTTTTTAAACAAATGTACGGTTTAGGGCGCTCCGCTGTACTCCACTGCCAGTAGGCTACGTAGCCTACTGGTTACCAAGTGATGTACAGGTGGAAGGGAGGGGGTGTTCAGATCTGTGAGCTGGGTTATGATGCGGGTAAATCGGGAGGAGGATATGGAAGGGGAGCGCCCCCCCGTTCTGTGCCCTTCTATGCAAGTGGATTGGAAGTTTTGCTAAAAACTGCTTAGCCTGGCACAGCTACTATGTGTGTGTTAGTCAACCGTTTGTTTGTAGATGTCAGTGTGCGGCGGGAGATTGTCCTAAGAAGCGGTGCAGTGGGTGGTGATGATCCCAGAAGCGGGGCGCTTCTCATTGTTTGCTGTCCCACGACTGTACAGGAACAATGCCCACTTGGCGAACCTCACAATTGTATGTTACACATTTGATTCGATAGGGTGAATTAAAAAAACACCTTCCAAAGGTTTCGAAGTGGCACTGAAGCGTTTTTCGTATAGCCTTTTTTCAATTTTCCCCCTCGAATTCGTATTTGTTTATAAAAGGAGGCTTCTATACCACCTTTTTGCGATTTATCATTCGTACTTGACGGTTACTTCGCTACTCACGACCCCTCTCGAAGTTTCGCCGCAGAGACGATGGTTGACAGCGCATGCCATGGGTTTATCCGGTCCGCCCCTCCCTCCCTTCATCGGCCTCGTATTCGGATACTGCCCTCTTGTAATTCTGCGCTGCCTTAAGCATCGGATAAATTATTTCACTGTGGCTACGTCTTTGGCTTTTCTGTCTCTTCACATGGGATTTTCCTGGCTTTGACTTGCCTGCCTATTTCTTTCTAGGATTATTGGATTTATAAGATTGGTAAAGAGATATATATAAAGTTTTTCGATGTTTATGCCCTGTGTTACCCACGGGATTATGTGCATGTTGCCTCATGATTATTATATTTAGATGACCACCATAATCGTCATGCCTAATTATGCTATGGAAGTAAACATCCACCATTCTATCTTCCTTTTTCGCAATTCCTTCTTGGGAATACGATTTTCAAATGGGCTGCGTTCGTTTAAAGTTCGTAAGACGTCTGCAATATATTACGGGATTATAGAAGTTCAAGTCGTAGCCACCATCTTCGCAATTGCGCACATGTTGCATATCCTCAATCGAAGGAGGGTAATAACTACCGGTTTTCCCAGGGCAGGGGGAACGCCCAGTTACTGCTTGTCCGGGGAAACGTAAGATATCTACGTCAGTGTGCTCTCAAACAAGAAGTAATCAAACTGCATCAAGCAGGTGCACGGTTCATCTCCCATCATCATCAGCATCGCCTTGATATTGTTTGAACGATATGCAGGGACGGAGAGAGGCGGTTCGATATCGATATGCGCGGCCGACGGAACGAATTCCTCTCTTTCTTACCCTTTGTCTCTCTTTACCTTACATCCGTTCATGTCTCTCCTCGCTTCGGGTTTCATTCGGAATGCACAGGAGGGAAGGAGGGATCGGATGGGTTTAACGTTAGGAAATGTGAGTATTACTGATCATATGATAGAAGTGAGTGGCTAGGCAGGTCAGGTAAGGATTAATTGTTGGTCTCCTGGCCTTCAAGAAGAATGGCTGTCTCTGACACATATCTTTCGAAGATAGAGCGGATGTAAGCGAGGGTCAGAAGGAGGAAGATTGAAGAGTGAAAACGGATGTGAGAGGAGTGCATGCCAGGCGGCCAGCCCGGACCTTCCTGAGGAGAGGAGGTCAGGAAAGAGGGGTAGTCGTGTGTTGTCGGTGTGGTGTTGGCGCTTTGGTGAGCTGGTCGGAACTCGTCTGGCAGTCTCGTTTCCCCGCTGTCTTAGCCCCCACATGCTCGCGATTTTTCTGCGGAGGATTGAAGGGCTCTGTGAATTGTGAGAAACTCTACTCTGCTTTTGGATCCTTGATAAAGTGAATGAACTCGTCTAGTTCTTGCATTTTCGTAGCTCCTCCCAAAAGTGCCGGGTAGAAGGGAGGAAGAAAACAAGGCATTGACATGTGAGAGAGAGCTCTAGCTCTAGCTCGACGGTCGAGTTAGGACTCCGAGTTAGTCAGCTTCCTCGAATCTGCACCTGAACCTAAACCTGGACCATCGACCTGAATCTGTATAGTAAGCGACAGTCTTTGGCAGGATAGCCGTTGCACAGCGCCTGCGATTGATTCCCCAGGTCGCATGTGCTACTACGGTGCTGAGTCAAAGGGCAGCTGAAATAGAACACTTTTTGTACTTGTATCCAATGGGCAAGACGAGGCTGTGGATTTAGCGGAGAGGCTCAAGCTAGGTCGATTGGTACCAATTGGCCGGCCAGGCCTCGCCGGTGTAAGGCACAACTGAAGACTCATTTCAGAGTAGCGAATGGCACTGGGAACAGATGCGAGATTGCGTTCATTCTTCGGGATCCTGATATTAGAATTGATCGATCCATTGATATTGACGGAGCCTCCTTGCTTCGCTGTTTCGTATGCATTCGCGGCTCAGCGAGTCATTCTCGTCAAGTGCCCCGTCTTGTGCAGTGAACCCGCTGGAAACTTGTGACGTGCCTGACAGATGCCTGGCAGATGCATCTGGCTGCTCGGGGATACTTTGGGTGTACTTTGTGCATCTCGGGGACTACCTGGTGGAAGCTAATTGATCTGGTGAAGCAGAAGCTGAAGCTGATGAAGAGAAGGATCTGGATGGGTGTCGTCGTCGTCGTCAGTCTGAACAAGGGCTGAGTAAGCTGCTGAGAGAAGGCCAGAGAGCCTTCTGGACGGCGATGTGTTGGCGTGTTGTGATAGTCACCCACTCAACGTCGGCACAACACATTTGCCGCTGATCCTGCAGTCGCACCAAATCGACACCGCTTAGTGCTAGTTGTAGTCACCTTGTCGAAGCCCTTCGTCATCTCTCCTCCAACATCGAGCACGACCAATTCCGGCCATTGTCAGCCTGACAAATCCCATCGACGGCGATGGCTCTGTCGAGATACATCTGCGGTCGTTGCCTTCTTCGCCGGAGTCCTGGGCCTCGGAATCCGAATAGGAATCATCGTCCGCTAACGTCAACAGTCGACAGCTCCGCCTCAGTCTTCGCCGTTTCCCGTGGTTTCTCCTCAGTCAATCCAGGGCCTCCCCGGAGTACCTGTCAAAGTCGCAGCCAATCCCGCAGCTCAAGCCGCAGTCAGCTTAGTCGCAACGTCACATCGCCCCGTGCGACTGCTACTTCGTCATCTTATTCCTTTTCCACTAAACCCTCGCAATCGATATCGTCGTCGTCGTCGGGACCGCCGCAATCCCGGACCCCGTCTTTCGATCGTGAGGTCGCACAGCTTGCCACTTTACCCCTCCACCCCCTCACCCTTTCCGACCTCGTACGCTTCGGCAAACCCCCACTCTCGCCGGATCTCCTGTTGGCGTCTGCCTCATTCACGCTCCGGGTCCTTCCAATCCGTCTCGCCCGACGTATCTTATCTCTTCGTAACCTCCCGTATATCGTCGTCTCAAACCCCCACATATCGCAAATCTACAACAACTACCTCCACTCCCTGCGTCTTCTTCTCTCCTTCCCGAAAGAAAACTTTCCGAGCAATCTAAAAGAAGAAGCCCGTTTCAATGACGTGCTTTCGGAGATTGTAGATACCCATAGGGATACGATACCCAGTCTCGCGAGGGGTTTCTCGGAATGTAAACGCTATGTCGCACCAGACGTTACTACAGACTTCCTCGAAGAGCATTTGCGTGCTCGCATTGGTACCCGCCTATTGGCAGAGCAACATTTGGCCCTTCACGATGCCTCCTTGACATCTGACGGTCATACGTTGCCTGGTGTTCAAGCCACTGATCCCAAAGCCTCGGTATCCACTTATATCGGCACGATAGACACACATCTTAATCCTACTTCAGTCATCAAATATTGTGCGGACTTTGTAGGAGATATCTGTGATATGAAATACGGTGTACGTCCTAGCGTGGTCGTTGATGGCATGACCGATGCGAAGTTCGCATATGTACCAAGCCATCTGGAATATATCCTTACCGAACTTCTAAAGAATGCTTTTAGAGCAACGATAGAGAAAGGAAATGTGGACAAGCCAATCATAGTCACGATTGCGAGTGCGGAAATGGAGAGAGATGACGATGGGAGCGATAGCGATAGTGACGACGAAGGCGGTTCATCCCCTATCAAGATGCTGGAGAATGGGAATGCGGGAATGCAGGAAGATGATTGGTTTAGTGTTGTACGGCCTGGGACTGAAGTGCAAGGTGATGGATTGAAGAGCGATATCTTGGGCGTATATGGGAGTTCGGGGACGGGTGATAGCAGCGGCGCAGATACCATGAGAGCCGAGGCCGCCAGGGCGGTGACGATTCGGATCAGGGACCGGGGAGGTGGCATCGCACCGGAACATTTACCATTGATATTTAAGTACAGCTTTACTACTTTCAATAATTCGACAACGGTTGGAGGGAATGGGTATGGAGGCAACGATCCCGGCGGTATGGATGTGATCACTCATGCGATGAATGAAGTGGAGTCGAGCACAATAGCAGGGTTGGGGTTTGGAATGGGGTTAAGTAGGAGTTATGCACAATTCTTTGGGGGGGATTTGAAGGTGGAAAGCCTATTCGGATGGGGCACGGATGTATATTTGGGATTGAGGGGGTTAGATGTTGATAGGTAGTGTATTCGGTCCGGGTCGGTCATAATTTGTGTTGTTATGGCGTTGAGGGTGTGGTATTTTTGGGCGTGTGTAACATCGGCGTTTCCTTCTGGCATCAAGATCTATAGGCTTTTAAGACCGAATATAGATGCCCTGTGAACCTTTCAGAATGTAGATTATAGTGGAGCTATCATGTTATGTGTCTTTGGTATTTGTTTTGCAAAAGAGAAGCATCAACCAATTGAAAGAGATGAAGTGGGTTGCTCCAATATCCGAGGACAGCACTGAAACCTGGAGTTCGAATACTAGACGAACGCACATAATCTAGATTCTTTCGGCCAATGGCTCTTCAGCTTTCAGAAGCATTTGCTTACTTCATAGTAACGATACAAACGTTGACGGGTGAGCTGTTTCTTCAGAAGTTCGCTCGTGGTCGAAGAAACAGGCCACGCGCACGGCCACGAGCGCGAGGGAGGAACTCCATACACGTGTACGCTGCACTGTGATATAGAAATGCATGGAGATCTATGTTCTTCCTGGAACCGTATCTTAATAATAAATCTAACTCTGCATGTCACGAAATCCACGAATTATGATTTGTACGTTCGAGTGCCTTCCCTATGGTGCATCGGCTGTTCCCGCGCCAACTACAAGCTACTCTGACCTTGCCCGAGCTTTCGATCTGCATTGAAAGGAGGTGATATACCTAGCCAGATCTAGATGATGCATACAGAGACGCAGTCGTTGGAACGTCGTGTCTCAAACGCAGTCGAGTACTCGCGTTCAATTTATCACAACAACCCGAAGATACCCACGTGTTTCTTAGAACAATGACCGAATGTTCTTCCCGGGGTAAACGGGCTCCCCCGGCCAACTAATACAATCGCGCGCGTTCATATGCGAGGTTCGAGAAATGTGATTGTGTCTGAAATCCAGTTTCTTGGTTGTTGACGTGGGCAGGGGATACCGGATCCAGTTTCCTACTTAGTACTTGATAGCTCAGAAAATGACACATATAACACATATTTCGACGTGTTCGCACTTTTATCGGCATATGTACAGTGATCCTTATCGTGATTGATTCTGGATTTCGATGATTGTCGAATACCGGTATACCAGCCACACGGGTCAAATGCCCGAAGGTTAGCGGAAGTGGAACACCGGATTAGGATCTTACATTTTCGACATAATTCTTACGAGATAATGAGAACCTTAATTGGATGAATGGATACTAGTTTTTAATAGTGTCTTAATAGTATAGGGCTACGCCGTATTTATCAAAACTCACGCTACGCCGCCAGTGACGCTATACTTTGAATGTAACTCACGTTGACCTCTAAGTATCTAGTCACGCTAGACATCTCCAACTACCCGCGGGTGGCTTCGAAATGTTAACTACTCACGGCTAGTCGAGGATATATTGGTTAAATATTTCATGCATACACTTTCAGAGCCTTCAAATACTTCATCCTGACCGTCTAGGCCAAAAGCTAGGGAGTTTGTCGTGGATGTTATGTCAGTACGTAACATATTGGGTTAGAATTAGAACCTACCGAATTGTGATGCGAATATTAATGCCGCTTTCTTTGAATTCCTAGAATTAGAGTAGCATGGTCTCGTATACCAGGAGTAGTAGTTAATTTAAGGAACTATTTTACAATTTAATCAAGAGAGACAGAAAGAAGCTGTTTCATCGATCGTTCGCGAGACCTCCTGATTCGTTCAATAGGGAGCGAATTCAAAACTGGCCGATAGCAAACCTAGACATGATATGGGTCTGTAGAGATATCTAGATTCAAAGGTATACAACCCTGCAAAAGAACGCCCTTTGGCTGCTATGTTGTGTCGGGTGGTACCATAGTGGGCTTGCGCTCGATGTCTATCTCATGAGTTTATATTACATACAGTGATCATACTAAAACTATCGGCACGGTTAGCATGTACGTATATTTATGTTTCTAAAACGTTAGACACTCCTGGGCCATGGAGCAGCCTCCTCATCTAAATGTAGTACTGGCACACGAACTAGGGTTGCGGTTTTTCGAGATAACGTACATATCTAGTCTCTATCGACGAAGTCGACGGGATGACTAAGACCCAGTCGCGAATGTAGACAAATCCTTTATTGCAAGTAGACTATCGATAACTCTCTAAGTAGTCGATAGCGCTGCAGCCAATTCCAATAGTATCATGTGGAAGTGACGGCTGGGCGGGTAGGTAACGCACACTCTCCTAGTGTGGTCTTCGTGGAAAATTTAAGATCCAACTTATCTTTGATACGACCTTAGAGCCTGGTCGTATCCTACGTTTCTATGACATGGGTTACCTATGCAATGATCTAAGTATCTAAGCCGGGGTCAGGGCGGTAGGGAGATGTATAAACATAGATATGGTGATTAAACCCTGGCTTTGATTACATATCCGATGCTGAGTATGGAGGTGAGGAACCATAGTACTACGAACCCGCGAAGAGAATTCAAGATGACACTTAAGGCTAGCACTAGAGGGATGGCCTCGACGGCGAGAGAGAGTACATATGTTATTCTATTATCCATTATTAAGGGAGCTGCATTGTCTTGTACAGTGGAATAAATAGATCATAGCTGTGTCCATGGGGAAGTGGTAGGTAATATGGGGTATGGCCACATTGTACGTCATTAGTATAGCTATATAAGATGAACCGGAGAAGCTTACATTCAAAGTAAAGTAGTACCATAGTGCAATATATCTGTTAAGTTAGAAGGCCTGCGATAATATACCTCAACGAGGAGGGATCGATCTTGAGAGCTGCTTCATTCGAAGTATTATGTCTAAATTTTCGAAAATATATATAGAGAAGTAACTATTTTATCAAGCCTCCCACCTTTTGAAGTTTATTTTATGTACATCACTTCGTGGCTAGTACGTGTACGTGGGACCAACCTCGTCAGTACTCTCTTGTACAATGTAATGGCACCGATCGGGTGAGAGATGGATGTCCAAGTACGAGTACATACACTAGCCGGTTTGGAATGAATCCAACATTCTCAACGCATCATCAGCCATGACGGAGAGTGCACGAGTGACGAAGGCCCTAATAGCACAGGAATTTGATAATTTGATTTCTCAGGGACGAGACTGGGGGGACCTAGACAGGGGGATGGCATAAATTTGACAAAACATATCTTTCCCTAGTATATTCTATCGAAGCCAGAAAGCAGAATACCGGCGGGCCTGGCCTTGCCTTTCTTTTGCTCCCGGTGCGCCGGGTGCACTTGAACATCAGCCCGAGTCCCCGAGCACCATGCATGGGCTGTAACACAAACTTTTGAGAGTGTTGTCGACATAGCAGCTTTCGTTTTTTCTCATTGAATTATCGTGGACACCCTCAGATTCAAATCATCCAAAATAGCTCACCTTTCTAGAGCCCCTTTATCCCTGCTGGCGGCTCCGGGTCATGCCTCATTGATTCTCGTTCCTGGGTAACCTCGAGTTGGATTATGAAAAACCGTTTTGGCTGTTTCGAGCTGTTTTTCGTGCACACCATCTTTGAAAAATTCGGATGGATATCTGTCCTTCTATTGATCATGCCCAGCAGACGGCGAGAAAATATTGCAAAATCAAGCCACTTGAGTACAGCCTATTCCAAAAATGGCTAAAATTTCTCCTATTATCGTCTACGGAAACCTTCCCAACTTCCGGACTGGAGCCTCCGTAGATGTCTACCAGAGACGAGCCAAAAGTAGGTACCCATAAGTGTGGCACGGGCTATTCTAAGCGCCTTACAATGATCATTGTTCGCACAGCTTGTTTCTATTTCCTCACACAGTCTTTTCCTTTTTATTTTTTATCTGTTTGCCCCCTGCAGCGACGGGACTGGCAACCATGTGGCAGAGACCTCATGATCACTTATCTGAGAACGGGTATCGGTTTCATGGTAAATTCTTACCCACATCGATCAACCACGGAATATTTGAGGCATGCGAGGCACATCATCTTCCTGGCGCCAGGGGTATGATTACCTATTTTTGCCAAACTAGTTGTTTTTGGAGAATTTCCAGAAATATTCTCTGTTTGCCCTGATGAGAAAAAACAGCGGCTTGCATCGTGCCGTCTCCCTAGATGTTTGCCATAGCCTACTTCTAGTGACGGGAGGCGGGGCTTTGTTACGAGAAATATGGGTAATGGAGGGGTACAATGCAAGCTCATCCATTGTGTGAGCACAAACATATTTTAAACAGTCGAGTGAGATGAGATAAAGAGAAAAAAGGAAAAGCAGAATCCGAAACGAGGCGTTGAGGCAGCCGGCTCATCTGCGTTGTGTAACGAAACACTTCTCGATTAATGGGTCATCGGTCGGGGACGTTCCGGTGGATAGATGGGAATCTGAATTGCATATCATGGTGGAACAAGATCCTAGGCCTGGCAAGCCGCCTTTGCAGAACATTTTCCAAACGCAGCCTGTAAAATGCAACAAGACTTGTTAGCCCAACGGAAACAATTCAACAGAAAAGGGTAATCCCACAGGTAGTAGGGCTAGATGCGTGAACGAAGATGGTTGAAAATGAGTAATAGGTCGTAAGGTATCGCATTGGAGGCACACGAATCGCAATTACGATGTTTTTAAGTGTAGAAATTAAGCCTATAAAGTTGTATCGTTGATTGACCAGTCCTGTAACGCTATTTATGCATATGGTATCCAAATCAGCATATGATTGACTAATCTAGCTAGAGAGGTATCTATAGGAAATAAAGGATAAAGCGAAATTTTTTTGGATTTTATTGTTTGTGAATGATTAAACAAAGTAGAGATTTGAGAAAAAGCTAAAGTGAGGATAACCATGCCGGCAAGGTTAACGTTCAACATATCGCTAGTGAAAATCAGAAAAGCGAAGGGCATGAAGCAGAAAGGCTGAATACATAAATGAGCGCGGGTAACAGAAAAACAGAAAAAAAGAAAAGACAAAGTGGGTATATTAAACGTTACTACTCTTGATTGTAAAGAAAACTTTTGAAGAAACAAGATATTAAAGGCAATAATGACCCGTTAACTTTTATCCCGCCTGCATCATCCCGATGATGGATCCGGCCTTTTGTTCACACAGTCCCCTTTTCAAACTTCTTCCCCTAGTCAAGTGTCGCCACAGGCCAGATGTAAAACAGTAAAAAAAAGAGATCTATACGGCCAACAAAAAGGAACAGAGGGGAGATGAGGAAACGAGGAAACAAAACTAGCGGTCAAAAAAACAAGACACCCCTTGACAGCCGAAAGAGACGCAATGCAAGGCATAATGATGCTGAAGGGCTAGAAATTTGTGATCCCAATGCGTGTATATAAACCAAGCGATGAGACCACCACAGAGTAAATGCGCGAAAAGGACGAAATATCAAGCATTAAAGCGGGTTTTGCTGGCTATGTGGGGACAGATGAGCGAAGATGGCGACATGTATGTATAACGAACTTTTGGGTTCGAAAAGCAAGTACGGTGAAGAGATTTGAAAGCAAGTACGAGACGGCTAGTGCAAAATGTAATAAGGTGCTCCAATGCAGCGGTCGAAAAGGAAAATGAGATGGGAAATCATCCGGCATTAAAGGTATAGAAGATTTGCACGATAAGAAAGTGCCAGCCTCGATTTGAAAGAAAAAACAACAACTGAAGACAGAACATGAGAGCATGAAGATGAACAAAATCAGACATTACAAAGGTACAGTTATAAGCCAATCGGTATCCTGAAGTGAAAAGAACAGACAAAAGGCAGAACCTGCAAAAGCGATATAGAAAAAACTGACAAGCAAATGGATATCACATCTTTTGTAAATGTCAAATAAAAGAGAACGCAAAACAGACGGGAGATGAAAGAACAAGTCTATAATGGTATGATGGAGAAACGAAAAAGAAAAAGAAAAAGAACGCCGTCGCTAAAGAACAAGATCAAAAGCAGCCAATCATGCATAAATAGTAAGAAAGACCACCAAACCCTATTCTCTGAGGCAAATGTAATGAGATGTGAATTGGACGTAGGGACTACGAAGGAAACCCTCGTTCGGACCACAATGGGTCCTTTTTAGGCGTGCGGCCGTCGGAGGATTTCTTCGCAGTTTGCATCGAACCGGGTGCTCCACAATTTCATACCCGTCATCAACTTCTCCGTACGCTCGAGTTCCCGATCCTTGCCGAACATGGCGTCAACAAATTCCTTTCCGGACTGCTTTCCCATAGTGACACCGGGGGACCCCTTTCGGATTGCGCTGGCCTCGCTTCCCTGGACCGGTTGGGCAGCTCTCCACATATACTCCTCGCAGTGCTTGAGGAGGCGCTTCATGCGATCCCACAAACGGTCACCAGACTCAAGGAATTCGTTGACGAGGATGAGATTTTCCCTTCTCTTAATGCGGTTGTTTTCAACGACCTCTCTGGCGCGCTTGCTCTTGCCGCTCAACTGAATGAGAAGCAACCACAGTTCACCAGCTTGCTCGGTAACCTGTGAGTTCGTTCCATGTCGAAAGACGGTCCAATCATAAATCCACTTGCCTAGAGAGTTAGCGTCAAAGACGGATCCGAGAAGCATAATCGGTCGTTCTTGTTGATCCCAATTCTTGGTTGAGTATCCCTGTGGGATTCCGTGGGCGGCGGCGGCGTCTCTGGATGGAGGTGTGTGATTTCGGATGTCTTCGGCACTTGGTGGTGGAGAGTGCGGGTGGTCACTTCCAGGTCCAGGAGTACGAGTTTTGGAGTTACGAGACCTTGTGCGTTCACGTGGAGGGGGATGCATTGAAGGGGATGATGGAGCAGTCTGTTGGTACGAAGCATATAAGCGATCATGATTAGTATCCAGCTCTTCATAGTCGTAATACGCTTCGTCAGTAAAATGTTGCTCCACGTTGAACTTGAACTCTACGTTGGGAGAGTCAAGATCGAACGCTGGCCGTGGAGAAGATTTAGAAGATACAGGTTTGATATTAGAAGGGGAAGAACGAGAAGGTTTCTGGTTTTCATCGACAAAAGAAATATCAGGATAAAAATAGGGAGAAGATGATGAAAGATCATCTTCATCGTCTCCACCATAGGCAGAATCGATATGAGAATGAGATCGTTGCAGGCTCTGTGCCTGACTTTTAAAAGGAGAAGAACGAACTCGAGGAGATGCACGAAGGCGGGAACTGACATAATCGTAATCCGATGGAAGTGGCGAAGCGTAACCTGCAGGAGCTGTTGGAATAGGGCCTTGCGGACCCATGGTGTAATAGTAGTCTCCTCCAGGCGATGGGGCTGCTGGCCCGAAAGAAGATGGTCGTGGGGACGGGGTGCTGTAGTTATATGGCGAAAAGCTTCCAGCAGGTGTGGCAGACCCTCTATTTGGCTGCGGTGTAGCTGGGAAGGAAGAAACGCCTTCTCGTCCAGGCAACTGATCACTTCGACGCCTGTGCTGGCTGGATCTCGACCTTCCGCTGCTTGCATATGGGGATTGGGGTTGAGGGGTAGGCGCAGGAGTGTGAGAGTAGTCAGGTCCCCAGAAACCGTGCATACCAGCTCCAGCACCTAAAGGTGGTGAGTTTAGAGGAGTTGTAGTATAATTATAAGGATAGCCGTGAGACGGCATACCGTATGTAGAACTGCCAAACATGGCTGGAGTAGATGGAGGGGCTTGGGGATGCGGAGTCGCAGAAGCCGACTTGGGATGAGGGGTCTTGGAGGCAGGCGGAGGCCTCAAGGGAATTTGTGATTCCGGAGAAGTTGTCTTAGGCCGGACAGTAGATGGTCTACGACCAGGTGGGACTTGGGGAAAGGCCTGAATTTTGACTGATTTCTACCGTATCACAACCTATAAAATGTTTTCCTGAAGGGTAGAACCCGTCTGCGCTGACGCTGTTGCGTGCGCGAAGCCTTTGTCAATTGACGGAATGTTGGAGGATGTTATCTCAACCCTGTGATCATATAGATTCGCTGTTCAGGAAAATCCCGGTGAGGAGGGGTATACGGGATGCTCAACGCCGCCGTCAGATATATATATTTCTATCTGTAAATTCTCGGAATTCGAATCCACCCAAACTTCAGGCTCCTATCCGAGAAATTTCTGGCTACCGTGAGAAGGATCGTGACAATATATTACTAAGTATGTGTCTGAGTCGAATATTCGGAGTTATCGTGATTTATAGCAGTGCCAGGTCGGAATTGGGGGGCTCGTAGACGGTAGCCAACGGCGTCGAGCGATATGCCAGAAAAATTCTGAGGCACAAAAGGTACTGGAAGGAAGGAAAATTTTTGGATTGGGAGGACCACTCGCCCAAACGGATATATAGTGCTTAAGTGTCCTGCAAGTCCGTACAACAATTAGGCGCATGTATTGATGGGACAAGAAATTATTCCTGCTCTTTGGTGTGGGAAAAAAAAATTCCAAAAACTGCTTTGCTTCTTTTCTGGGTTGGAAAAGAGAAAAAGAAAGAAAAAGAAAAACCCCAGTCCTCCGGGATTTGGGAAGTTTTCAGGGCAGGACCGTGCCCGGTGGAATAAGCAATTGGAGCTAGTGCTTCGCAACAAGATGAGTCGTACACACCACATTTCTGCTGTTGATGCTGCCTGAGACCCCAAAACTAATGCCTTGTGAGATTGGGGACAAACGGTGGGTGGGTAGAACCCCTGTTCGAGTTTGGCAAATTGCCTATGGAGCATTTCTCTAAATCTCAAGCACCTGTAGATACCTTTCCAGGCGTACCATTTACCTGCTGTTCATACGCCTCCTTAAGCACACACGAGGGTGTATTCAAGAGCCTTCCAAGTCGACTCCTGAGGATCATGAATGAGCCGTCCCAATCCCTTGCCTCCAAGTCTTTCAAGTCAACGGGAAGATGCAAGCGAAGAATCAGTATGTTTCCGCTGCGTTGCCGATATCAATCTGGACGGGTCTGTTACCGTCTTGTTGAGATGGAATGGCCAGACTTTCATTATCAAAATGGCAGGGTCGCATGTGAACGGGGAAGTTATTTGAGACCATGTTGAGACAAGCGGAAACATGGCTCGGGACCGGTCCCCGGGAGCTCAATCCATTCCAGAGGTGTGGCTGAGCCGCCTCCTCAGCTCACCTAATTCATTATCAAAAACCGAAAATCTATCTCGAAGCTGGTCGAAACCAGTCAGCATCCGACATAACTCTAACCCATATATCGGATTCGTTTCTCGTTGTATACATGTATTCTTACGTAGACCTAATTAAATTCTAGCCGAGTCATGACGAATCTTGGGACCGAAAACACCCGCCCATAGGTCATGACATAGGTATTCTGCCTGGCCAGGTTGTTCAGATTCAATGGGGGTTAAGTAATTGCCATATCGTTCTCATCCCTTCCTTCGTTTTCCGACTCCACATAGTGTGGCATCCAAACTGCGCCGAACCCAAGCTCTTTCTGATAGGGTTGTCGGGACAATTGGGCGGTTCCGCGACTTTTCGGTGAACCGTCAAAGAATTGCACCTCAGGCAAGCCCGATCACGCCAGTTAATGATTGCCTCGAGGTCATGGCTAACAAGGTTTCTTTCCTGTGCAAGCCATCCTTTGGTCTGGTTGTCACGCAGATTCTGCGAGATATGGGATCGTTTGTGCGGTGTGAATTACTACTGCATGCACAATCACCGATATACATGGACACAAGGTGATTTTGTGTACCATTTTCACAAGATAGGGCAGTGCACCTACGCTTGGCGTTCGCAGTAGAAGGCAGGAAGTTGCGGGCAAAGAAGGTATTTTTGGAAATTGGTGGAAAACTGAGATAGTCCCCGGTGCTAATCGGTTCGGGCGCGCTCTTCGAGTTAGTGCCCCCGATGAATCGGGTCCGCCGGTAATTTATCCGTTCCCGCCCAGCCAGCTGAAACATAACAATACCTTACAGTTCAGGAAAAATATTTTCCAAAAAAATTCCAACGAATATTTTTTTCCATGGTGCCGGCCATTCTTCATTTCGTTTCGAAAAGTGATCTCGTGAGTGCACGAGACTCGCGGCTATAGTTAATCGAAGCTCATTCGATATCCATGCTAAGAAATCAAATGAATGCCCATACATACCTCAACCATTTGGTGAAAAATTTTCGCATTCATCTTCCCGACCACAATGATAACCTGACCAGGGCTAAGGATAGTCCGCGTATGATATACAATATCACTCACACCCAAAAGAAGCAGACGTGGCTATTTCTTTGTTTTTTTCCCCTCTACTGTCACATACAAAGCCCAGAATGTTTCCCCGCTGAGCATGATTTAGGCGACGGCAAAAGCTACCATCCTCATTCCAGAAACATTCTCGTATTGACGCCTCTATAGCTTCGCCAATATCTTTGCAATACTACATAGTTGACGGCGCCGGAGCGGACCGAAACCTCGGGTTTTGCCCTTCCACCGAACTGGTTTCAGCAGGAAATAAAGGAAATGGCTGTACTCTTGACAAATCTATCGCGATTTTGATGCCATACGCCCGAAACCATACTGCGATTCCATTCCGTCTGTGATTCAAGGCTCAGATGATCACTAGATCTCAATTTTTGGGTAAACCGCAATCGCTCAACTTTAGTCTAAAAATTCCTCCAAACATCCCTTTCTACCTAGGATATACAGTTCAATTGTTCCATTGTCTAAATGGGCCGATAGTAGTCGGTACGCCGACCCCAGGACCCTAAACAGCAATGCATCTACAAGGACTGTGGACTTTTCGACTGTCTTCGATCTGGAAGTACATCGGAACGCCCTGGCCATGGTGCATTTCTAGGCTATAGTATCCCGGACTCGAAAGGGCAGTCGATAAGTAAATGCAATGAAGAACGCATTGGGCCTGTCACCAGATCTTTGTTCTACCAGAGACCGCTGATGGAGGTAACGTCGCTGAATGGAGTTGTAATTCTTCCCAACCAAGTTGCAAGCGAGAGATTGCGGCAAAATCCTTCATAACTACGCTACGCGCAGTACGTGAGAGGAACCCGAGTTTGGTTTGCAACAATAGGAATATAATTTCTGGTGATGCTGTATAGCCGTTTTATCGGGACAACACGGTATCGAAGAACACCTGTGGTTCGGTTTTCGAAATTCCACGGGCCTATGCACTGTTCGCCTCGATTGGCCCATATCGGCATGAGGTTTATGCAAGAGACCCCTCAGGATGAAAATATTAGTGCCCCACTTCCCGTCATAACCAAATCACTCAATTTTTGGTTTTGACAAGAAAATTTTTTTTCTGACCAAGCGAGCGGAATTTTACATTGAGTATCCCATTTTTATAGGAAATGTTTGACAAGAAGCTTTCCAAGTTGGAAGCTATATGCGTACACTCTACTTTCCTTCTAGCTGTGGATGTAGACCTTCAGAGTAGCAAGGGAGCTGGTTCCTGTTCTAGCAATTGCTCGTGTTTCTCTTGTGCTACCCAAGAGCTCACTCCTAATCCTTCAGCTCGTCGGTGATACTAGGAGCTGCATGCGTTGGCTACAATGTTAAAGCTTCGAACCTTGTACAAAACTCGCAAAGGTATCGAATCACGGCCTTTTATGATTTGGCGTGATATCAGGTATCGGGCTAATCTTGTGCCTTATAAGCTTAGATATCGAGTCTAGGAATTGACTAGGATCCTACGAAATCTGCGACTGGTTCCATTCTCTGCGTTGGCATTCAGTTCAAACCCGATAACGAGTACCATCAAATCGATTCTGATAGCATGTGGCTTGATAGATCCTGGGACCGCAATAAATTTGGTTAGCTGAGCCGCACGATTGTTAATTTCTCGTAACAGAACACGATATACCCAGCGAGTCAACTGAAAGGAAATATATTTCGAAATTTCCGAAGAGATCGTATAAGCTTCTAAATTCTGAAATTTCGAAAAACGAAAGGTCGTAACTGTCTCAGTGGGAATACCACCGACGACTACCAATACCCTGGCCGTTTTCTGACAACCTAATGGACTATTCGCTCTCCCAATGGGTTTCATGCAGGATGACATTCTTTATGCATAAACAGCCAAACATACACAAGAACCAAAATGCGTTTTTGTTTTTCCTGATATATGATTCGCCTAAACTTTAGCGTCTATATGCAAAGTCCTTCGAACAGTTCAGACGTGTGAATTGTCGACAAACTAAGGTGGAAAAAAGTGGGCCATTTTACGAAAATTTTCCTTCACTAACTCTTTGTAGAATATTTCGAGTTAGTGTGGCAATATTTATACTCGTTGCTATGGCCTCGGGTGATAGCGATACATCTATCATTGGCCGAATTTGGCTATTTTTATATCGCAAATCTTCAGCACATGGCTTCCTCCCTTCCAGCTGGTAAGTAGAGGGATTTCGTCTGATCTCTCGTTGGTCCGCTTTGCGCTCCTCAGCTGTTCAAATACCAGAGTCAGGTATAGGTTTTCTTTTAAAGTGATGCAATGATTGGGGATCAAAACTTCTAAGGCTTCCCTATTTTATCCCGTAGGATCGTTCCGGAAAACTATTATATCATCGGAGTTTCGCCATTCGTCCTGTTCTGGCTTAAGTTTCCCCAATTCTCACAGCTGAGATGATTCAATGATTCAATGCTGCTGGCCCGTCGTCGAATTTTATACCAAATTCAGAACCGGTAACCCGGGTTGGGGCTCTGGGAGCTAGACGAGCCCCGGAGCCGACTGCAAACGAGCTTTGCCTCACGCTTTAACCCGATAAAGGAAAGACAACCGTGAAGCTGCGCCACATCCTCCTCGACCTTCTGGAAAGCTTCCCTATCGATAAAATTTCTGGAAAACACTCAAAACTCGACGACCTTTATGGGATCCTGGTTGTATGAGGGATTTTTATTGGCCATTGAGTAATGGATATCGAAACATTGTCAGGTTTTCGACCGTCCTCTATCGCTTACACACCACCTACGTCGTCGTGCATTGACAGGATGTGATATTTTCATTAACGCAGGAAATAAGGGGTAATCTTGGGAAAAAGATTTTTTGGGATACATGGTTTGTTGGGAAGTATTTTGGATTTTGTTGTGTTCAAAAATATCCCTGGCCTGGCCTGGACACCCAGGACCAAAAAACAAAAGGTTCAAGCTTGCTGATCATTGGAATTCGTGGACTGCGGGAGGCCGCTATACTTATGCAGCAGTCTGGCATCAGGCAAGATTCTATACAAGTGATGGCCAGAGACTAAAGATTCGTAACCGTCGATAATACCGAAAGGGAAGAGGTGCATACCCGGATGCCGATGCGATGCTCAAATTAATGCAACATCCTAACACACACCTCGATTGGCATTCCAAAAGATCAAGAAGTACCCACAGGAAAAGTGGAGTAAGACTGGTGGGCCGAAAAGGGCTGAAACGCGAGATAAATATCCAACCAAAGGAAGAAGTCAGGGATGCTCTCGCTGCAGGGACGTGAGAGAAAAGGTCGGTTCTCAAGACCAAAAACGTGGGCGTCCCCTTGGGATGCCACATATCTCTACGCTCGCCATCGGAGTGGCAAACTGCATGGAAACTACAAAACGACATTCCTTTCCTGGGTTTCTTCCATCGCGGAACGACGCTGAGTTATCTGTCCTTTTCTCATAACGACATTCCTCTCGATAATGCGATGAGATGACGCGGGGCAAAACTGATACCCCCTTCGCATGCCTTTCCCAGAGTCCTTTTTCCGACATCAACGTATCAAGAAGCTCCAGAATATGTTGGGATAATAATATCACATGGAGGTGATATTGTGCCCCTCCTTCCTGAATGTTGATACCAAGCACATCTCATCTCCCTGGCAGCAACATTTTTTTTCGCGTTCTCGTCAGTCGACATCCATGCTAGATCATGCAGAACGCGCCAAGGGTAGACTTTAATTTGACTGGCAAGAAAGATCAGACGAAAATTCCGAACAGGATGGTCCTTGTTTCGAAATTCATGCTTTTGATATTCCTGTTCACAGGCTATGACTAACATACGTCGAGGTTAAAGGCAGATTTCGAGGCTTTCGGGGCGCAGTATTCCCAGAGCCGTGTTACGAATTCATTGGATTCAGTCGTATTCATCTTGCGACATTGTTTGTTTCCCGTTGACAACTCAACTAAATCCCGTACCAAACAGAGGTTGCGAAGCGGGTATAGTGTGTATCAGAAACCTCTTGCCACTATTCTTGACACAATATTTGGCTTTTACAAATCTCCATATGTGGATAGATAATTCGTACATTGCAACGTCATCGTACAACAGAGAATCATGTACAGATATTGCTCATCAGTCTCTCTGGAGTGCTATGGATATCCGGTCGTGTGATCAAAGAATCGGATCTATCGGCCTTAGCATAGAAGGCTTCCAAAATCCAACGCAACACAACTCAGGCAGCCTGCATGCACCTCGAATTACTCATGATGAATCATGTGATCCTGTTGTGGCTATAATCCTGATGCATGGTGAACCCAACTTTTGATTCTACTTGTTGTATAGCCTACGAATCATGTCGCCTTCAGGGGCTTCCATCAGGATTAGCTAGTTGTTGGAACCTCGAAGCTTCGAATGCTATATGTTCGCCCCCTTGAAAAAAGAAATGATGATTCTCAGATATGCAGAGGTCGAGGTTGTGCAAATATCAGGTTATTTGAAATAGCTTCTATTTCGGTTCGCAATCACCGAGTGCGGGCCCAGAATCTCCCGGAGCGGTCCATGTCCATGTCACCGGGACCACAGCCTCCGTGGGACCGAGACATAACTATATGCATATTGATATCTTGATTTCGCCTGATGCCGACGCGTCAGAGTCAATATAAAGTTTTCGTCGGAATGCAAGGATTTTTAGGAATTTGCCTTCCAGCCTCGTTTCTTTGTAACGGGCATCGGTACATCGTGGATGTGACATGTTCTTCTGAAAAGTTATGTCTTGAATTCTGTAATCCGATAGGGATACGGATGTCGGGATTGAAGCACACACGATCAATCGTATGGACTAGTTTAAATAACTTTCAATTTATGAGTCATGTATAACCGGCTTTCAACGTTCTAGGGACAATGTACAGCCGCATTTGGTACCGGTCTCTTCTCAAGATCCATATATATCCTTGTATCTTGAAAATTCGAAGCACATGTCGACAATGACAAAAGTTCAAACTGTGGCGATTTCAATATGGACATAAATCGCTCAGGTAAAACATAATAGTACACTGTGATAAAGTCTTAAATAACCCTGGATATCGAAATCTAGTGCTAGATTCTGGATCCTTGCGTCAAGTGGCCGTGGGTTGAATCCTATCCAATAGACGAAGTGCAAGATTTTGATCTACGCCTAGTCATCTATCCGCGTCGTCAGATGTACGTTACACAACGTCCAATCATTTTTATAACTGTGTCTTACAATATGCATCGGAAGAATCATGAGGCTTACTAGGTATCCAGCTGAAGCAAAACGTTATCACTCAGCCAAGTGGATCACAAAATAGGCTGTTTCATCAATTTTTATTCATAGCTTGATACCCACATAGACATATGTGTCCGAATATATACAAGTGTAGGATATCTGAAATGTCGCCGATAGGCAGCGCATTAAAGATACATACATGCCCCACCGCCAAAAGAAAAGGAAACATCCTTTAGGAGTAGACAGATGGTCCTGGGAAAGCATAGCTGGTCAGGATGGGGTAGTAGATGTTGATCTTAATACCGGGCTCCTGGCCAGAGTATACACCGGGGATGGAGACCTTTGGCGGGTTGCCGCCGGAGCCACCGGTGATCTTGAGTTGAGCGCAGGAAATATAGAACTGGGCGCCGGGGTAGTTGGAAGCACTGTGGAGGGCGATATGTTCAACACGAAGAAGGTACTGTAATGGTGTTTAGGTTAGTACACGTGATTTAGACTAGAAAAACCCACCGAGGGGGCATAATAGACTTACAAGGCCGCTAGCAATCCTGGTTGGGAGTTTGAAAGTCAGGGAGTTAAGCATCTCCCAGTTAGGTCCATTGCTTCCCTGTAAGGTTGGGCCGAGTCAGTGGATGAGTTCCTGTACAGATCTGTTGGCTGTTGGTTCTTACGAATGTGAGTTGTCTCTGATGGATCTTGAACCAGTTGGCTCCAGAGCCGTCCCAGCTGTTCAAGTTGGTGACACTAGACGGCGCCTGGCCGAGGTACACAATGTATGGTCCTTCAAACCGTTAGTTATGTCGTTTATTAACTCGATCATTAGTCAGGACACACCTGGATGGAAGACCTGCTGGTCAAGTGCGAATCCAACTGTGGAGCCAGCAGCAACCTCATATGTTTGAGTGCTGCCACCGCTTCTGCCACCTGCATTGCATGTAAAGTCGGTCGACGCGACGTTCTCGACTGGGGAGTTCTATTTTATATGTACTTGTCTTAGCCTTCAGGCTGAATGATATCTCTAAGAATACTCTGATGCAACGTATTTCTTACATAGTTGGTGTTTTGGCGGACATATTGATATTGTCCGGTGGTGGTGCCTCCAACAATGAGGGAGGGGAAACGGTCTACATGGGGCGTAAGTAGGTGGTTAGCTATTTATCGCTGCAGGCTTGATGCATTGACGCTGATACTCTCAAAGGGGGTAGAGAACGTACAGTGGGCAAGAACAGAAGGGATGCAGGCACCGATGGCCACGATCGTCGAGAAGACTTTCATGTTGAAGAGTCTTGAAGGTGTATATTCACCGCAAATATAGATATAATAGAAGTTTGGAATGGGAATATAGGAAATCCGGTCCTATTGTTCTTCTTATGCGTAGAATATTAATATCCACAATAAGGCGCTTGATGACAGGAGCAAAATATAATTCGAGAGGTGGGCCTACAACATTTATAGACTTCACAAGAGCCGTACAGGTCCGGGTCCTTGGAATACATGCGTTCAGGACCTCCTGCCATGCATTCTCGTCAAGGAGCTATCGGCTACAGCTCCGCCTTATATCTTATGCATGGATTGTAAACTCGGATCTTGGAGCATATGGTGCGATTTTCAGTTAGAGTATCAATGGCGGGTTCGCGAGGCGGATTGTCATGTAGCACTAGTCTAACGTTTAAACTGGGGTCCTATCTTTCTCGTGGTTCGAGTACCCCCTGCCCTCCAAATATCCTTACGGATATCGGCTAAAATCTCCCGAGAACAAGGTTCTCGGTGCTTATTAACTTCATAGTCAGTACATACAATTGCAACCAGACAAGAGTAAGATGCATATTCCAGATTCCAGTATCCGTGGCTCTCTGGCCAATTATTCAGGGATCTTTTAATTTTGCCACAATTGAAAAGTCGTATAATAAACCGCGTGTCAATGTTGCTTCTGCATGCATCTAAATGGGACGATTCGATAAGAAATGAGAGAGATCTCGAGAAATCGTGAAGTTGGAGGTGCAATCCAACGGATTTTTCGGAGACCAAGACCCTAATTAGCTAAGAAAGAAAATGTTGTTAATCTGAGAACGGTGCTTTGGAGTCTCCACCTGTACGCATGTACGCATGTCGCAATTCGAAGACTCGTGACGTTGATCCTCCTCCCAAGAACTCTTGTAAGTTTCGAGTTAAGGTCAAAAAAGTCATTCGGAACACTAGAACGTCGTCCCGCAATCCCGATCTCATTCTGACACATCCTTGGCCTGAAGCACAAGATCGCCTAAACCCAGATTTTTCATCCGTCAAGCGTTTTCCGAATTAGCCTGAATAGTCAATGTCGACCCGGAAATATATTTTTCGGTAGGCGTTATAGGCAGCATCTTGTGGGGTTCTAGCCAACCACCAGTTTCCAACGTTTGCAACGCAGGGCTAGGTAGCAGCGAGGCAGGTTTACGAGACCAGCTAGCGGAATAAAGCTGGATCATTTTACTTACTCTGAGCGTGGACATGCGTGCGTGCATGACTCGTCGATGATAGAAGGTTAGGTTTCGTGGTTACGTATGTACGTACGGCGTATTAGCATATCAATTTCAGCATTATGCATGCTTATGACGAGATATTTTATTTTCACCTCCATGGAACGAATGATTTAGGGAGTGGTAGGCTTGGTGGATTGATCGGGCTCTAACTTTTCACTAGAATATGCAACTTCCCACCCAGAATGGTTTCATCTTCTGGACCTATAGAAAAACTGGGCCTACAACCCTTGAAAGGCTTTAGGTACATACCATAGTGCATGGCCACTGAAAAGACTTTTCCATTTAGATCGGTCTAGCTATGGCGAGGAGACTCCAGTCTGTTCGTAACCATCTGCAAACGAGTGGAGGAATCTAGCCTCGGAGCCAATACACGGTTAAGAGAGTGGAGGTAAGATGGACCTAAAAGGGGTTCGTCCAAATTTTGGGGACCGCAGCAGTATCGATTAGAAGACCAACAAAAGAGATTCGTAAGGCAGGAATGGATGGATAGAGCTAGAGGCAGATAGTGGGAGGGAATATGACAGCACTTTGGCCTCATAATAGCTAAGGGAGCGCGCAGAGAGAACAAAGGAATCGGTAGACTTAATACACATAATCAACATCGCAATCGCGGTACCCATCACGGTACCCATACCTCCCTCCCGCACGAACGTTCACCCAATCGCCCCGAATCAAATCGTCATCATCTTCAAACGACGGCGACCTTTCCCACATATCCCTCCCGCCGATATTGCCGCCTGCCCAACGGCTACCCATACGTCCGCTCCGGTGGTCTGATCCTACGAAAATTGCGTTCGTGGAATTTCCCATATCACCTCGGAGGCCCAATTCTGTCTGGAGCCTCTTAAGTTTGAGCCATGACTCCCGAGGTCCGAGAATACAGAATTTTATAGATTCGGCATGTTTATGCAAGTCTTTGAGGCATATTGCTGTGTTGTCCTGAGCATGGTCTCGATAGTATTGACTCGGAGTGAAACGGCGAGTCCCATAGGGCAAGAGATGGAGTGTAACTTCATACATGTAGTCGTCTTGGTTAGGGTCTTGCCCCATATACCCGGCGTCTTATTCGGATGTAAGATATATGGTTAGTGAAGCGTGGTCTCGTACCCAGGTGAAGCGACAGGTGAGATAAAAAGGGGGTTACTTACCGTCGAAACGGACGTAATCATCGTCCATAAGCCTTCTCACGGTCATAGATTTGATATCATAAAGCGGGATTTTAGTCTCCGCTACGACATCTAAGCGCCCGTTGTTCCCGTATCTCACCCGCGACGACATGTGATGGAATTGTTCCAAACGAATACCAAGGGATGGGGTGCCAACCCCGAGTTCCCCGGTATCGAACACGGCGCTAAACCTTGTGGCCGAAGGTGCGAGTGAGGTTATGTCAGTTTTCATATGACTTCCCTCTCGCGTGTAAACTAGTCGTTTAAGCCATGTAAGGCCGTTGCGGTTTTGATAGTGTTGGTTGCTGGTAAAGCGGTGGTATTCACGATAAGGGAAAAAAAGATGTTTGAGGATTTCAGAGTATATTGGGATAGGTGGTTCGGAGGGTTCGTTGCGAAGAGGGTAGTGTGGGTCCGCTGGTATGTAGCGGTGCCCGAGACGGGTTTGTGAATGATGCATTTTGGATTTCAATTTGCTGCAATAAGAAGTAGATGTTTGCTTGGATGAAGGAAGGCTGCCGAAACAGTTGGTCGAGTAACTGCAATTGGGTCTGATAGAATATATTCGCTAGCTATAGCGTTAGTTCATGGTTTGGAGGTGTAGTGGAAAGAAAGTTGGGGCCGAGTGGATGAAAGTCCCGAGCCAGTCTCGGCCTCTATTTATAAACGGAATTATTACCTTTGATCTGAGATCTACTGCCAGCAAATTGGGAAACTCTGGCAACACTGACGTAGGTATGATCCATGCATATATCGATCGATATCTCATCCCTGCGTTTAGTTATTTCATACCTTCTCGAAGCCCTCGTGTGTTACGTCAAAATAGTCATCAAGATGTCAGAATTGTTTGCTATATGCATGGTTATTGATTCACGAGCGTCAGAGAGTGGATATTATGGTCTTAGAATGGCGAATACAAGTTTCGCTTATCGAGGATATCTAGGGTAGACGTGGTTGTGTGATGTTGAAAGTAGGAACGTTAAGTTTTCTGTACGACTTTGGTCGGTATGAATATGCTAGTGCGCTCTGGTAGCCATGAAGGATCTAATAACGATACAGGGTAATTATGTTTGCACTGAGGCTCTGACAAGGCGTCACCGCTTCTAACCAATGATTATTGACGCCTTTCTGAAGATTTGCAGATTAGGTTCGGGATGCAGTGGAACCTGCCACTGCAGCGATCAGATGCCCGGTTTCGACCTCAGGATCACAATATTCACTGAAATGAATAAATTCTCGGTTCATGGATAACGGAAGGAAATGTTGTAATTGGTGGATATTTGAGGTTGCCTTACATGATTGCATTGAGACCATTGGCTCTAGTTTGATGCCTTGCTTTTTGTAATAGGTTGCCTAAATACGCCTGTCAGTCCAGCCCACCAGCAGCAAATAGTACTACGGGCACTAATATGACGGGATGGACACGACTTTAATTGATAAATGGCTGGCCGACAAGCGTGCGGGGTGTTCTTCAGAATGATATACACGCACATATTGCAAGGCGCACGTTTACATTTAATTTTATTTATTATTGCTATTTAATTACGGTGCTATTACTACGACTATTCCAGAAACTAGTATAAATATGTACTCGGGGCACAACCAAGATGCTAGATTGCTCAAAAAGTATTCGTATCTATATGAGTGCTCGAGACTGGGTGCATCGAGCTGGGTTAAGTCCCTTGTCGTCGTTGCATTTTTTGTGTTGCACTCTCGGCCGAAACTTGGTCGCATGTTTTATTTTGTCGCAATGGTTTGGTTCCCTCAGTTTCGTTTCTGCGACAGCATCATCCACGCGACGAAAGCCCATCGACATTTCGAATCGCGGCAATGCTGCTCTCGAGCACACTACTTCTTAGCCTCAATTCTAACAGTCAGAGGCACCAATTCAGATAGCATCACTCTACCGTCTATTCAATAAATACATCGACCATGCTATCGGCTACAAAACTCGCCCACCTGAAGCTCACACATCTTCACACTGTATCAAACGCACTCTTCCTTTCTTCTCCTCCCGTTTCGGCCCATCTGTCCTCTACACTATCCACCAATGCCTCCAAGTCGAATATACAGCTCTCGGAGTCTACATGGCGGAAGACATGTGCTGCATGTGGGTATGCATTGGTCCCGGGGTGGACTTGTTCGGTACGGGTTAGGGGAATTGGGGGAGATCCCCAGGTAGGATGGAGCAAAAAGGTTGAAGGGAGGATAAAAGGTGCGAAAGATGTTGTTGGTGGTCGAGTACCTACTGGTACCAGCGCAAAAGTAGAGAAGGATCAGTCGCGAAGACTCAGAAAACGAGGGAAGAGAACTCGGGGTGCAAAGAGTCATCGGGAGAAGACGGAGTCAAAGGAGCCAACTATCCCGCAGAAATCAGTCCCCGAGGCTGATGAATCTGCCACTGAATTGTCTGCTGAGGCAGCGACGGCGTCGACAAAACCTGTAAAATCACGCAAGAAACCCAAGACCACGTCTGCTGCAGATAAGGAGCCTCGAATGGTCTATTCCTGCAAGATCTGTTCTGGCAAAACCATTCATTCGCTACCGAAAAAGCCGGCCGCAGTCAGCCACGATAAGGCTACGTCAGAAGTATCTGCGGATAGACCAACATCGCAAACAAGTATCCCCGCAAAACCTTTGACCGCTTCTGCATCGCAATCCACGCACGTGGGAGCCTTGAATCAACCTACAGCGACATCGTCAACGAATGCCGCAGCCAAGAAACGGGCGAAGTCGCGAAAAAATACGTTGTCGAGTATGTTGGCGAAGGAAGCGGCGAATAGGTCTGCAGCTACTGGAAACGGAGCGGGAGGTTTTGGATTTGATTTGATGGATTTTATGAAGACGAGTTGAGCGTGCTATAAAAGACTTCTCACAAGTATCCGAGATCTTTTAACAAAATTGTCTTGAGAAGGTCAACATTTGGCTTTTGGGTAACAAAGTGATATATGCAAAAGCAGAAACTCGACAACTCATCTGGCGCATGGATATCCATGTACCTGTGAGTCTGCGAGAGGCTGGAGCGATACATATCACTTACACCTAGACTTCCAGAAAGAGGATTGAAAACTTCCAAACTGGGAAGAAGACATGCGGGTGACGGTCATGCACCGAGACCTGCGCAGTGCCTGTGAGAACGGGTCGGGTCTCCGGGTAGGTTCTCTTATCATTTGCTTGTGTAACGAAAATTCCCCTTGCATTGCAGGCGGCTGATCTTGCAAGGTGGGTTGGGTTCTTGGGGAACACTGGACATAAGGATGAAGAGTCTATGATATGGGAACATGATATGATATATCTCGATATCTGACGATATTAACTTTACACTTGACGACATTACGTCTCCTCTCTCTCAATCTTCGTGAGAGGGATTTCTTGGTCCTCGTATTCCTCCTGTCTTGGTGTGCCATATTTTGCATTTTCGTGTTGCAGAAGAGGTTGAGAAGGAAGTAAGGGGATATGGAATGTACTTCTTTAGCTCACGAGAGCTCCGGTTGGACCCGTTCCGATTCGCTACCATGGCGGCCGCACTTGATGATCTCTCCTTGCGAGAGAAGAAAGGGGTGGCTGTTTCCTTTCGATAGCGAAGCACGAACCGACTATCGGGAATAAAACGAGATTCACGACTGATTCTGGCGGGCATGAAGCCTCAAGCTACCGCTCGCTAACCGAATGTGGAAATATCACGAAGGGTTTGGGTCTGGAGTATGTGCGCCGGAAACTAGGAAGTTTCGTACCCCGCATCTTAGCCATCACGGACCTTTTTCCTTCGCGTTTTCGTCCCCACTTTGGGAGATGGGGGCGCTTTCTTGACTCTGGGGTAGCATCAATGATTTCAAAGCTTGTATTCGGTCCTATGTCGCACCGTTTTATCTGATAGATACGGGAAAATTCTGTTAATGAAACTGTTGAGGGTCCAGTCTGCAGTCGCCCTCTGCTGCGGGAAAACTCTCGTAACGATTTCCCGTTTTGAACAAATATTTTTCCCAACTCCTGGAGAAAGCCGGGCTAGATAGTCCCGCAATGCCTGTTCCGAGGTTGAAAAGGCGGCAAGATCGAGCTATCCAGATTTCAATGTCCAGGGAAGTGTAATTCCAGAGACAGAGCTAGAGGTCTAGATTGTTTGTCTCATGGGAGTCTGTCTCTTGTGAGCGGTGTCGTCACGAGGGTCCTTCGCAGATTTCGACTTCTCCATTGCCCCGCATTTTGGCTCTCTGAATTACGCTGCGCAAACGAATCCACTATGATACTGGCATGGTATAGCTCCATTATCTTCTCCGTATCTGGTACTCGCTATCTTGGTACCATTGAGAGGCCAATGCAAGTGAGATCCCAATCGACACGATGAAACCCCACATTTTGCCCTTGGCGCGAAAGCATCTTCCTCTTGCCCGGCCAGCAGCCTCTGACGGAAGGGGTAACGATATGCCGGGATAATGGCGGCAAGAGAAGGGTAGCAGCTTGTGCATGGTTTTGGAGCATCAAAAGTTACTTTCGTGCATGGTCGTCCAGTACATTGGGAACTTGAACTGCCTGATTCGAAGGGGCCCATTGCATGGCCAGGACGGCTCGCCTCCAGATGCAAGACGACTAGACCGACTAAGTATTTTGAAGGAGCTATCTCAGATGCTGGACTGCTGTGATCACATAATTATTGCTAATAGCGCCCGGCTGCACCGAACGTGAGGGAAGTGCGAAGGGTATATATTCGCGAAGGTATCCTGCTCTGAAGTACAGTTTCCTTTTAAGCTCCAACCTTCGCACCAGCAGATAATCTCTCTCTCTTCCTCTCCACTACAACTGCAACTTCCACCACTCCAACATTTGTTAAGCCATAACATCGCTCTTCACCCAAATCAATCAGTCAAAATGGTCTCGGTAACTCTGGAAGTGCCCGGAATCGGCAAATACGAGCAGCCCACCGGCTTGTAAGTTCACGCTCGTTGCACTTGTTCTTCTCGAGATTCTATTCCCGTCGTTTTCGTTGCTTTGTGGTGATGGCATGCTGTGATGTTATCGCAGCATTGCGACGGAGACTTTTTGCGGGGTTGTTTCTTAGCCGAAGCGCCCCGCCTTCGCTTTCGCCTTCGGCTGCCTTGCCACCGAATGGCAGCCCTCCATGACACAACCTGCATGATCTCAAACCACGGGAGCGAATTTTGCCTGTAGACGGTTATTAACATCGGGTAACTTGCTAGGTTCATCGACAACGAGTTCATTCCCGGAAAGAAGGGCCAGCAGTTCGAGGTCATCAACCCTACCACCGAGAAGGTTATCTGCAGTGTCCACGAGGCTACTGAGGAGGATGTCGATATCGTATGTTCCCATCTTGCCTATACTACTATTCTAGTGTATCAAGTATTGTGAATTCGTGTTAACGGGGATGGATGACTGTGATAGGCTGTTGCTGCTGCCCGAAGGGCCTTCAAGAATGGTAGCAAGTACCGCACAATGTCCACCGCTGACCGTGGCAAGCTTCTCCTCGATCTTGCTACCCTCTTCGAGAAGAACATTGACTTGCTCGCCTCCGTTGAGTCCCTCGACAATGGCAAGAGCATAACAATGGCCAAGGGTGACATCGGTGCTTGCATCGGATGTCTACGATACTATGGCGGCTGGGCCGATAAGATCCACGGCAAGGTTATCACAACGGCTGAGGGCAACTTCAGCTATACCAAGCGTGAACCAATCGGTGTTTGCGGTCAGATCATCCCATGGAACTTCCCACTCCTCATGTGGGCCTGGAAGATCGCCCCAGCAATCGCCTGCGGTTGCACTGTCGTCCTCAAGACCGCTGAGCAGACCCCACTCGGTGCTCTCGTCGCTGCTAGACTCTGCAAGGAAGCTGGTTTCCCACCTGGTGTCGTCAACATCATCTCCGGTTTCGGAAAGACCGCTGGTGCTGCCATCGCCTCGCACATGGATATCGACAAGGTCGCCTTCACCGGCTCTACCTTTATCGGTCGCACAATCATGAAGGCTGCTGCCTCCTCCAACTTGAAGAAGGTCACCCTCGAACTCGGTGGCAAGTCGCCCAATATCGTCTTTGAGGATGCTGATATCGATGAGGCCATCTCCTGGGTTAACTTCGGTATCTTCTACAACCACGGCCAGTGCTGCTGTGCTGGTTCGCGTATCTACGTCCAAGAAAGCATCTATGACAAGTTCGTCCAGCGCTTCAAGGAGCGTGCAGCCCAGAACGTTGTTGGTGACCCATTCGACCCCAAGACCTTCCAGGGACCACAGGTCAGCCAGCTGCAATATGACCGAATCATGGACTACATCAAGAGCGGTAAGGAAGAGGGTGCCACCGTTGAGATCGGTGGTGAGAGGCACGGTGATGTCGGCTACTTCATCAAGCCAACCATCTTCTCGAATGTCAAGCATGACATGAAGATCATGCAAGAGGAAATCTTCGGACCTGTCTGCGCTATCGCTAAGTTCAAGGATGCTGATGAGGTTCTCGAAATCGCCAACGACACAATGTACGGTTTGGCTGCCGCTGTTCACACCAAGAACTTGAACACAGCGATCAAGGTCTCTGACGGCTTGAAGGCTGGTACTGTACGTTGACAATCCTATCTCACTTACTTAGTATTGGATCAGAATCTAACTGTGTGAATAGGTCTGGGTTAACTCCTACAACTTGCTCCACTGGTCTTTACCATTCGGCGGTTTCCGTCAATCTGGTATTGGCCGTGAATTGGGCAAGGCTGCTCTTGAGAACTACACTCAGATCAAGACTGTCTCGATCAACTTGAAGGGTGCCATGTTCTAAACGTGCTTTGTTGCCGTGTAGTATGGATTTTGGAACTGACGAGCCTTTCCTTTTGTCTAATCTAATGACCTGTTGACTGTCTCCGCTATTACCCCTCTGAATTTGGATTATGTTGATTTGGGAAGCCTTTGGTACTGGGAAAAAGCATTCTTTCCGGAGAACTTCTTTTTTGGGGATTCCTTTATTTTGGATCTTTGCAGGCGTGTATGTACTTAAACTGCCTCTTTCATTTTAAGTGACCGTCCTGTTTGGCTAGCCTGTTTTTTTTTTACATTTTCGACTAGCCTTTTGTCTAACCCGCGGTTTGCATGGGCAACCGCGCGCAAGATATGACCAATTGAAATGGAAGAATTGTTCTATTTTCCCCCCACAACAATGGAAGAAATATTTGCCGGTGAATATACTTAAAAGTGGTTTAGTCCGTGATAAGGATTTCGGCTTCGTGCCGCTGTGGGACCTTAATCGTCCTCTTTGATGCCATGATAGTCTGATTGGTGATGACTAATGTAACGTTGAACCGAACTCCGTGCAAGCACTTGCTCAAGCATAAAGACACCGATGTCGCACTCTAGTTAATTGGTCTATCCCCATGCAGACGTATCGCCCTCACCTTTTCGTAAATACTACAGCTCTATCATTGGGATACATATTAACTAAGTAAATTCTATCAAAGATGAACGGCACCTCTACCCCTCCGACTATACCCCGCGAAATCCTATCGCTTAAAGACCTTGAGGCAAAATGTTTGGAAACAATGGCGCCTATGGTGAGGGATTACCTTTACGACGGTGCAGAGGAAGGACATACCATTCGCGAGAATCTTGAAGTATGGGATCGGTGGCTGGTTATTCCACGGATGATGCGTGGTAAGTAGTTATTGCATCTGCACCCTCCAGAGATTCTTCAAAGAATTCTGGACAACACCTTTGGAGGTCCAAAATACAACGGAGACCGGACTGCATTCGCACATATTATGGTAACGGGTATGAATCACGACTAATTGGTATATTATAACCATCCAGATACGTCAGTTGTAGACCTTACACCCCCAAGTATCCAATTCAACAATCAATGGTCACTACCGCTTGGCATTGCCCCGTCAGCAATGCAGCAACTCGCTCACCCATCCGGCGAGAAAGCTACTGCTGCCGCTGCACGGAGTATGAATATTCCATTTGGATTATCCACGTTTTCAAATTATACGATTGAAGAAGTGAAGGAAGCTGGTGGGGATAGTGTAGTAGGGTTACAGATGTATTTGTTGGAAGGGAGGAGAGATTTGAATATTGAGTTGATTAGGAGGGCTGAAGGTATGTTTTCGAACTCAGTAGCAGGTATATGGGTGTATAGACTTATGTGGTTAAGATAACTAATTATTGGAAACTATATGAGAATAGCTGCCGGTTATAAAGCCATAGTCTTAACGATCGATAGTCCGGTACCTGGAAACCGTCCGGGATTGATAAAATCCAATTTTGTAATGCCAAAGCACATGAGATTCAGAAATTTCTCAGAGGACTTTGGCGGTCCTTTAGATCAAGCTCAAGATACGCAGTTTAATAGTTCTCCGATGACAGCGGACGTAGCAACCGCAAATCCTGAGGGCCCACCCGCACCACCACCAACTGCGCCAAAAGATGCAGCAAAATCTCGGGGCAATCAGTTGATTGTCGACCAGTCTATAAACTGGGAACGAGATATGAAATGGTTGCGTGAAAATACTTCGTTGGAAATATGGGTGAAAGGCGTATTACACCCTCTTGATGCTGAAGAAGCGATTGTTCATGGTGCGAGTGGGATGGTAATATCTAATCATGGCGGACGGCAACTTGATACTTGTGTATCCGCGCTCGATGTTCTTCCTGCTATTGTTAGACAGGTGAATGGTAGGGTTCCAGTGCATCTAGATGGCGGCATACGAAGGGGCGGGGATATATTTAAGGCTTTGGCTTTGGGTGCGGACTTTGTTTGGATCGGGAGACCTGTATGGTGGGGACTGGAAGTCGCAGGGGAGGAAGGTGTTAGGTGGGTCATTCAGACCCTAAAGAGGGAGTTTGAGGTTGTGATGAAGTTGATGGGGTGTAGGAATATTGGGGAGATCAAGAGGGAGATGGTTGTGACAAAAAGTGGGCTATTGAGTATGGGGGGTAGTGGAGTTGTTTAAGCATTTAGATTAATGGCACACTGGTAATGGAGCGTATAGATTATTTCTCTATTTATATGTATGTACTATTTCTGCTAGACATGGCAGCGACATTATACAACCTGAATACGGCACTAAAGGTATCAAATCAACGCTGCTTTCGCCCTCGACTTAATCCACTCTTCATACTCTTCAGCTGTCATGCCTACATCTTCACTCTCATCCCCTGTGTAGGTTCCGTGGTTTGCCAGATGTGGCTCCCGGAAGATAGAGTGCTTCTCCTGTCCTTCCTGTAGTGTCAACAGCGGCGGATGCTGCGCATTCTCGATATCAAACGGCAAAGATGCGGCATCTATCGTAGCAGCGACAACCTCATCAGGTACTTTCCATAAGCTGTCAGTGTAGGCATTAGGCAAGCCGTGCAACCAAACGCCATCGTAACTACCATCTTCCTCAGCAGAAGTTGGAACGTGGCTACGATCGAAGTAGACTACACCACCGAAAAGCTGGGCTTCAGCCCAGAATCCGATGGCCTTGAGGTCGTAAATGCCTTTCCATGGCTTAGAGGCGTAGTACTGAGTGTGTGCGATTACGGGGTATGGCGGTGGGGGGAGGATGTCGGTGGACGATGGCTTTGGTGGAGGGTTATTGGCGGAGTAGAGGTCAATGGCAAGGTGGTGGACACCGGTGAGGATGATTTCAAGAAGACGATGTTTCTTGTAGGAGGAGGAAGCTGGGGCGGATGTGTACTCCTCGAGAATCTATCAAGCACTCCACTAAGTAAGAGGTATACGCAAGGTTGACACGACCCGACTACATACCTTCGCATTGACTGGCAATTCCTTCCAATCGTACTTGTCCACCTCTTTGGAGTACTTCATGAGCGTGGAGCTAGAGATTTCTGGAGGCGGGGCAAGGGATGTTTCCCAGCTTCTCTCGTCGAGACTTCCCTCTCCGTCAATTAGGATTGGAAGTGTCTTCTGGGCCTCAACGGATTTGAGAATTTTCTTAATTGCCGCGGTAATACTCTCGACATCTTCAGCTGGGAGCGAGCCAAGTGGCTTCCTGTCCTTGCTCCTGTAATAGTGATATTGTGCAGCTTGGGGCACTGAGGTTTCGACAGCTTCAGTAGACATTGTGAGATGTTACTTTTGATCAATTGGTATCAATTGAAGTTACGTGTTGGTAATTGTGGTATTTTAAGATGCGAGTTTTTAGGCTGTGGAAGGTTGAAATGTATGAAATTGATAGGAGGGGTTAAATGAAGCTTCGGAGAGAAGGACGTGGATGGAGAACGTGAATCGAGTAGCCCCGCAGTAGAAGGTGGTAAGCCAGCCCTGCTAACTAGCATACTATACCGCTATTGAAGGGTCCTCAGCTCGTGTTTGGCCGGCTAGCTTAGCTTCGGCCTCTGTCCTGACGTGGCTAGCAGCAGCCATGCATATGGCGTCAAACAGCACAGCATGCATCTTACCGTGAACGGTTTAGCGGCGAGGAGCTACCACACCTGCACCGCAAATCTTCAAGAGACTATATCCGTGGTCCACTTTAGACGACTGAGTGGGAAGTTGGAAGTTGATTGCGATTGCGAACTGGAATTGGTGCACATGGCACGTTAGCCAGTACGTAAATCTGTTTACGGTATACCTAATGCACGACATATGATCTGAAATTCTGCGCCTAGATAGCGCTAACCACTAGCTTTCAATGTTACGAGGCGTGCGCATATAATACTATTATCAATCTGGAACTAGGACTAGCCAAACTCTGGTATGTCGCATTTATGATAGTAGAGTTAATCCAATCAGTGGTAGTTGTTGGTACATGAATATGCACTCCAGGGGGCAGGATCCAAGCGAAGGATAACTTGACCTCATCACTGTCCAGTGATAGTAACCTTGAGTTATTATCGTGCAGCGTTCTGTAGAAGCACAGTCCACCTTAGTATGTCCGTTCTAGGATACCTACATGCTTAATTAAGTTTCTACATTGCATTGCGGGGTAAGATCTCCATGATTGGAGGGGCGGACCCAAAGTCATACGATTCAGGATCGCTGGCGCGAAACGATTTTCTCGCCTTGAATATTCCAGGCGATGGTTTCTTGATTCTTCTAGTAACGTTGACAGTGGAATCGAGTTTCCCCTCACCTCCCTGGTTGAGAACTTCGAACCCCCCGCGCGGTCTCCCAATCCCGTTGATATCCCCGGTTTGCTCGGGATGTAAGATGGTCCGGTCTACAGGTAGAAAACCCTTAGACTCCGGTTCCTGGGTCTGGGAAGCTATCTGTTGGGTGCATGACTGGCCCCAGCCACAGTTGCCTTTTGTGGTAATAATGGATACAAGCCAGGTTGTATTGTGACATGTAATCCGATGCTTTATAGCGTTTATCAAGGTAATAGAAGTAGGGGAAGCTTATATGAGAAATGGGATGAAAAATAATTGTAACGAGATCAATGATATTAAGATCCGGAATAGAATTGGCTTGCTTCTAGCTACTTCATCTAGTTAGGAGGAAATGTTTGGCTTGTTGGCCGAAGACTCGACGACACATATATGGTAAATAATGATGCATCAATGCGAATACGATAGAAAATAGAGGGTAGACAGAACGAGAAATCCCGCGTGCCTTCTAGCCATAAATGAACCCGGATATGACTAGTCTTATAGTCGCATTTTATATACTATGTATTGTGTATTTTGAGCGGCACTAATTCCTTTGAACATGCTAATATACTAGTAGTGGTATGTAAATTTGACAGTTTAAAACAGAAGATGTATGCAAACTAATGGCCCACGTTTAGCGAACTCGCCAAAAATAGTGCACCAAAAATGTACTCATCTGGGTACCTTGCATGACCTCCAAGAAGGCCTGGCCCCTCAGCTGAAATTATTTTTCCTGCCCGTGATGGTGTAGTGACAAGGTCAGGTGGAGCCGCCATCTGAACACCGTGTGGTATTTTTTGCGTTGTGCAACCCAAGCACGTTTCTGGACCGTTGGCGGCGGAAGGCTTGCGTAAAGCCCGGTCATTACATGAGAAGGTTATGGCCCATCCCCAGACCCGCATTTGAGGCATCACGAAGACCAATGACGTCCAGCTTCATCATGACAGGCGCCTCCTGATAGAATGTGGGTATCAATTCAAATCCTCTGCGAGAGTCCTTCTAAGTACTTTCATCGGCACTGTGAATCTTATAGCTAACAGCCATCGAGCAGATGATACCGCAGCCGTCCGCTTATTCCCTCCAAATCGCCCACCTTCCTCCCTCACGGGACCGTAGCCCTGGCACCTCTACCACGCCCACAATCCCTCTTTAACCTCCGCCCCTACGTTCGTAGAGGACTCGTTCTTGTCCGTTCTGTATTCCCTCCGGGAACTTTACGTCGAACGTTACTTCCTCGCTTCCTACGCCCCAAAGGAACGCTCCAACATCTACTACCATTCCTCCACGAAACACCATTACAAAGATTACATAAACGGATATACTATTTCATAGCGACACGGCAGAATAAGCGAAGAGTAAAACGACATCAAAGAGCGGTAAAAAGACGACATTCGACTGGTTTATCGAAAATTAAAAGGATGGCGCAGGGACTCAGTTCTTGGGTGGATCCGACGGCGTACCTGGGGAGTTATAGAACGTCGTCGCAAAACCAAAATGATGCACCACAGCCACCTAGAGAACCGGGTGCTAGGCGAGCGAAGATTGTTGGCGCATTTCGGGCTGCAAACGAGGCTCGGCAGAATTACATCGCAAGTTACTACAGAGGCCGGGAAGATCTCGACCAACCGATTACTAGCTCCTCAGCACGGGCGACGGGTGGTTCGCAGTCGGGAGAGTGGACAGATAGGGATCTCCGGCCTAGTGGGACGGAGGAGATGATTCTGTTTCCAAGTTATGCGAGGAAAACTATGCACGAGGAGAAGAGGAAGAGGTCTCCATCGAGGGGTAGGCACGAACGCCAGCACTCCGACGAACCAGCGCAGTTTCACGACCGACCAAATCCGCCAGATAGTGTGACAATCGCCGAGATCGATGTCAGAGGATGGATTTTTGAGCCGCCGTCAAACGTCCTAACCAGGAAGAATCGGTTCTTGATGGGAGTTGCGAGGCAATTGTGTGGTTTACCGGCACAGGGGAGGGGAGTAACAGAGGAGGATCAAAAAGCAGATATGGAGGCTGCGTCGAGGCTGCAATCAGGGCATTTGGACGTCGATGGCCTGAGTGATGATGAGGCGGGGCCTTCTACACTCCCATCGGGGGTGGCATCTGCAAGATCCCTATCGCCAGCACGTTCACCCAGACCTAGCTCAACAACCTTATCGGAACTGGGTAAATCGGAGTCAGAGCCCGCGCCTGGGTTGGTCAAGAAGCTGTCATGGCGGGCGGCGGCGTATGCTTCCAGTTACATGCAACCTAAAAATCCTACAGGAAACACCCCGACAGGTCTCACATCAAAAGAGTTGGATACGGCACACGAGTTCTTGAAACATCGTATGTTCCATGTTATGGCGAGAGCTTCTCCAAATGTACCGGTCACCATATTCTTCTACAACGAACAGAAGTCCGAGTCCCATACGATTACCACCGATGCTTATGGCCAGTTCGCTTTACGTGCGGAATTAGGATTCATCCCTACAGACCTTCGGGTACTGGCATCGGAGCGGCTCAGTGTGACTGAGAAGATTCAAGTCCTTGAATCGCATGGCATAAGTTTGATATCCGATATCGATGATACAATAAAAAATTCGGCCGTTACGGTAGGGGTACGAGAGATGGCCCGGAACGTCTTTATCAGGGACTATCACTCGCTCACGATACCTGGCATCACTGAATTGTACAACACACTGGCGTTCCTGGATGTCCCAATACACTATGTCTCGAATAGTCCGTGGCAGTTGTATCCGCTGGTTAGAGAGTATTTCAAAGCAGCAAATCTCCCAAGCGGGTCCTTTCACTTGAAGCAGTACCAGTCTGTATTCCAGGGAATATTCGAACCGGTGCAAGACCGGAAAAAGGGCAGTCTCGAAAGGATATTACGGGACTTTCCTAACAGGAGGTTCATTATGGTCGGAGATTCTGGAGAAGCGGACTTGGAGGTCTACGTTGCTGTGGCGCTTGCGAATCCGGGGCGTATCAGAGCGATCTTTATACGAGATGTTACCACCAAGGAAGATGTTGGGTTTTTTGAGGGCAATAATTTTAGCACGGCGACTTTGAGGCCTGAACGTACTGAAGGTTCTCCAAGCCGGCCAGCCGTACCGCCTCGGCGTATTGGTTCACCTTCTAGGCCCAAATCGCCGCCGAGAAGAAAGCCGCAGCAAGAGGAAAATTTACTCGACTTCTCGAGTTCAGACGATGACGAAGGTCCGACTATACTGAAGCCGATGGAGGGACATACTTTGTACCCAACGTCATCCACAGCATCGTTTGCAACAGCGCCTACAGCGCCGTCTACAAGCACCACTGCTATCCCTAGGAAGGCACCGCCGCCCCTGCCAAAGAAGCCGACGGATCTAAAAGGCAAGAAACTACCTGCGACGAACCACTATGGGCGAACCCCACCTCGGTCAATGCCAATCGACATCGACCGGCACGCCGATGACGACCTCATTGATCTTTCGGACTCTACAGAAAATCTCGACCTAGAGAGGAAAACCAAGTCGGGCTCCCCGCACTCTCCACCTCATAAATCGCCTAGTCCGCCAAAAGTTTGGAAAGCCGAGTCTTCAGCGATCTTCGACACCCCACGGAATCCAAAAATCATTCGGGATGGGTTTGCGGGTACCCGTCCGAGTGCCGGTGGTGCTTCATTCTCTTCTCCTAATCTGCCCACCCGTGGGAGAAGTAATACTCCAAGTGGTATCGACCCGCCGAAGTTTACGATACGCGCGCCTACAGATTCTGATAAATCTACGACGACAATAAGCCGGACAAACTCTATCGCGAGTTCCTCGAACAACCAAAATGTAATCCAACCAATCGGTAGTAGTGGAAACGTAGTGTACACCAACACGAGCGGAGCGACGAGCACAGAGACTTGGGACCCAGCGAGTGGGATTGACAAGAAAGAGTGGCTATGGAGGCAGCGATGGGAGAAAGCGAGCAAGGCTTTGGATGAACAGGGGATGGGGGTTTTGTTAGTAAGTTGGAGGAAGGGAGGTGATATACTAGAGACAGCGGTAAACGTCGTGGAGGAGGCAAAGAAGGAGATGGACCATCGGTATCGTTAACACACGGGTGAATCGGATTCTCACGCTCTTTTTTTACGAGTATTTTCCGGTTTTTTTTTTTTTTTTTTTTNGGGTTTTAGGATTTTAGAAGGGTGGCTGTTTAATACTTGTGACAATGCATTCATTGGGTTTGGCGTTTTGCATGTTTTCTTGGAATCTCATTCTGCATTTTTGGCTACTCGCCGCTCTTCACACTGGCGGGTATTTTATCTTTCTTGGTTGTTTTATAGTAATTTCTTTGAGGATGTCAGAATAAAAGGCTTGTGAAACCGAATGAAGACATATATCCGATGCTATTGCATGGAAGTATTTGTGTAGGGAGGGGAGTCTTGAGCCTGTGGATGGTTTTCTTGCGGCTCTCCGAGCTTCAAAACAGTCAGCGGGAACATGTAGGGCAGACTTGGCGTACGAGGTGTGTTAATTTCCTAAGGCTCGGGCTCGCTGCCGAAAGTCCTGTTACCCTATTATGTTTGAGCCTTGACGGGGCAAGAAAAACACTCCGTGGAAGCATCCATGATAGATAACGATAACCCTCCGTCAAATCTTGCCGAATATGCAAGAGGAGGATATACAGCCACGATTCAATTGAATGTATTCCAAAAAAAAAAAGATAGATCTAGCTTAGGTCATCTATAGATGCCTTTAAATTCTCTTTGAAATGCCTTCCTTTCAGCCTCTTCATTCCGACTAACGAAAGTCTCATCTTAAAATAGCGACGAAAGACTGATGGAGAGGCTCATCCCAAGATCCCCGCTCGGTCGGTTGACGCTAAGCTGGCATGCATGCCTGCCACCCTCCGCCAGGTTGCAAGCTAGAACGGAACATCTTATGCACATGGGGAGCGATATCCCTGCAACCGATGTATTCGCTGACACCACACGGCAACTTCCCCTTCCAGGACGCGACATGTGTTTTTTCTCTGATTTTGATCTCCTTCGGTGGGTATTCCGCGACCCTTCATTCGGGATTGCTTGGACCCATACGTGTTTCAAGGAAGAGTTTTTTCTGTTCTTTCTCTCGAGTTTTTACTAGTGAGGATAGTGAAAGCGAGAATGTAAGTTCTCGTGTAGTTGAGAAGTTCGCTATATAGTTGTGATACTTATTGTGCAAGGGGTATGTGATATCATTCTCGAAGATCTGCATGAGCCTTCGGGTCTTAGCTGTTCGGTAGTCGCAGCCATAATGACTATCATGTCAGCCAACCTGCTCCTGGTGGAGCACTGATTTTCCTTAGTCACATAGACCAAGAATGCTAAGACCAGTATTGAAAATAGTGTTTTAGTTGGAAAAGGCCCAATGCAGCACTGCATCACCAATTTGAGAAAGAAGAAAAATCAAGGCAGGACGAAGGAGGTTTAAAAGCGCGAGATGGGAATGTCCATTGTAACTTGAAATTTCTTCTTTTTCTCAAAAGACTTTCATTATCCCAAGACAAAGAGGAAGCTGCTCCGCGCGCACAAGACTGCAATTGCTCATACTTTTCGATATTGCTTACCCACTGTTTCTCGACAAGGAATTTTAGCATACGATTGTTGGGATAGTCCAGGTTCGACAGCTAGAGGCCGGAATTTGAAATTAATCGGGACGTTTTAAAATTGATTAGGGCTGACCAACCGACGGTGCGCTTTTGGTAAGAGTGTTTTTCTTCCTTGACATGATTAGTATTACTTGAAGTTCGACAGCTGTATCCTGCATCAGAACCCACATTGTTTCCTGTTATCCCGTGTCTGTGATTGATTCATTGGGCGAATGCTGACACAGCGAAGAGCGAACGGCTGAAAAGAAACGAAGCAGCGGCTCCCGTGGAAAATTACCACACAACCAACACAATATTCGCTCATACTTGTGGCACAGCCCAGCTTTTTTAGCGGTTGTCCCAGAAAAGAACGTTTTCGTCCTCTCCGGAAGGTTTACTCGGAACACTTGCGCCGCCCCTGCATTCGGACTCCTTCATATCTTAGTTGTTCGGCCTGTGCTTTCTCAGCCCGCGCGAAACAAGGTTTACCTAGAATATAGCTGGTTGGGGGTGTTCCAAGAATATCCTGCAGTGCTAAGACTCGCATAAGACACGTCTCGAGATTTATATAAACCTTCCTCCCCTCCTCTTCTCCCAAGATGTCCTACCAAGCCGAACCAAAAGCCGTGTATCCGGACCATCAAGCACAAGCTCCATACGGACAACCTGTTAGTTCACCTCCACCAAACTACCAGCAGCCGCAATATCCTCAACCGGATTATCAATACCAGCAATCGCCTCCACCACAGCAGTTCCAACAGTATCCTTCTTATCAGGAACATCAACATTCCCCTGCCCCACAGCCAATTTCACCCAATCCCGTTCAGCCTACCCCACAACCACAAATGGAGACCAAGGGCGTTACCAACCATGCTGGCCACCCAGGTCCATGGGAGCACGGCATGTGCGGTTGTTTTGGAGACATGGGCAAATGTAAGCTATACAAGCTTATCTATCACTTGTATTTTTCTCAGATGGCGACTAACAGGATACGATGTTAAGGCTGCATGACATGCTGGTGCCCATGTATCACCTACGGCAAGATCCAACACCGACTCCGAAACAATGACATGTCGAACTACAGCAGCTGCAACGGTCACTGCTGGGGCTTCTGCGGTTTGATGTGCTTGTGCGGTGTTCAATGGGTTATGGGTATGATGCAGAGAGGAGAGATTAGGCAGAGGTATAACCTCGAAGGATCTGGTCTTGGTGACTGCTGCAGGCATTTCTGGTGCGAGGTTAGTATTTTTTCCTCTCTCTATTTTTTCGGTTTAGTATGTGAATGGCATTTACTAATTTTTGATCCTATAGTGCTGCGTCCTCATCCAAGAAGATCGCGAGACGGAGACCAGGAAGGCGCTATTGGTTCCAGCCAACCAGGCCGGTTACCAGCAGTCGGCTGGAATGACATACCCCGGCCATTAAAAATCCCATAGCGAACACAATAATCGCTACACGGAGACTCTAATATTGCCATTGGGTCGGTAATACATACGTGAAATAACATAATGTCTTTTCTTTCTTCGGATCCTGTTTTATTACTGGGGTTACATTTTAATGGATAGCAAAAAATGCTCCGATAACATGGTTATCGTCATGAGGGGTCGCAGGGCGGGGAGTCTTGAATTATTTTTTCGCACAGGCGTTTAAATTTGCTACGATGGCTTTTTTGGAATGTGTGCACCTTGGTGCTATAATGCCTAGCTGAGAGGAATTCTACCATAATTATTATTTAGTTTTGGTCAAAATTGCAATGCAATGCAGAAGGAATTATGTATGTGCAAGTTCAAAAGTGTAGTTTGGAAACTCTATCTCGCGGGATCAAGGTCTCATTGTTAGAGCTCCCTATGACTGTGTAACCAAATGTGATAGGTATTGTCGAAAGGATCTAGCGGCCACCGCCCTGAAAAGCTGCAGGGCTGAGCTCTTAGCCTATCGAATCGGTGTAACATACATAACAAAGGAAGCTAGACATCTAGCCAAGCTAGCTTGCAGCTGAACAACATCTGCTCTCCCCACATCTATTCGTCCGCCTGCTCTCTCTATCTTTCGAACGAAGGATCAAGGCAACGTTATCGTGTCTGCGATATAATTCCTGCGGAGACTGCTATGCACATCAATTTTTTCTGTCCAAAACCAAATACAAGAAAAGTGAAACCTGAAGAGGCCTAGGCGGGGAGATTGATAGCGTTCGACTCAGCTCCTAGGGATACCGCCCAAGGCTCATAAGACAGTCCTAGCAAAGCTAGAATGACCTGAACTGTCCCCTCCTCAATTCTAAGATCCCCAATATACGCGATGTATCCATTATCATACGTCGCACCCACGATCGGTGCATCGTCGCAATCGGGAAGCGTATATAACCTATGCGCTGGCTGTGTGTTTGTAACATAAGACGCCGTAATTCTGTATCCACGCGGGAAGTTCGTTGTCGAATCGATGCCGGAAGGGAATCTAGCCGAATGATTGATTTCAATGTAGTAGTCATGGAGATTCTCTCCACGAAGAACCCAAGGAAGCCAGAGTTTGCGTGCGAAGAATTTGTTGAACCGGATCATATCGGGGATGCATGGGAAGTGTTCGAAGTAGGAGATGATCAGAGTACCTCCATTGCGAACGTACTTGAGGACCGCATCGAGGACACTTACATTGCAAGTGTATGTGAGGCTGTCGTCGAATACAATTACTGCCGCTGGTCGGTTTCCTTCGAGGTATTGGATGACTACCTCCGCTTCCTGTTCTCTAATCAAATCGACCTTTGTAGAGAGGAAGGCGAGTGCTAAAGTGGAGGTACACCCGAGCTCCTGACTAATATTCAAGAGGAGGACTTGTGGCTTTTCTGCGGCGCCATCCATTTTGTAGGATTGGTTTTCGAATGGAGGGATTCGATGTTTCTCGTGATTGGGGCTCGTGGCGGGTAGGTGAAACACGGTCTAGGGATGTAGGTCTTCCTAGGGCTATTAGAAATGCAAATTATGCTAGGAATTAGCTACTTGGATCAAAATTAAATGTTTCTGGTCAAGCTTTTGTATTTATTATGGGTAATTTAGGCTATGGGGACATGTTCAGTACATTCTATTTTATTGAATGATTTTGTAGACCAGAAGCTCGGATCAATTGGCCAGGACCACCTAACCGGCCATCATCTTATCAAACCATGGAAATCCATACCGAGCCCCGAGCCTGTACAATATGAAAATCCTATAGAAGCATCCGAAAGAGCACCTGGATCGTTATATGGCCGTCTAACGCTTCTATGAAGACAAATTACCACTTCTCAACATAAGGCCTAACATCCAACTCCCACGTCCACGTAGTCCTAGGTTGCTGATGCAGCGCCCAATACGTCTCCGCAATAGCGGCTGGATCGATCTTACTCCCCTCCGGTGCATCTTTAAACCACTCCGCCGTCTTGGGCGTATCTATAATGCCATCCACAATCAAATGTGAAACGTGAACACCCTCCGGTCCGAACTCCTTGGAGAGTGATTGAGTTAAGGAACGTAGTGCGAATTTACCGGGCGAGAATGATTGTAGGTATGGCGAGCCCTTTATGGCTGCTGTTGCGCCGGTGAAGAAGAGGGATGGTGGGTGGGGGAGGGATTGAGATTTTGTGGCTGAGAGGAGGTGGGGGAGGGCGGCTTGGGCGAAGATGAAGGCACCCAGGCTGGATATCGTGTTAGTAAATATATAATTAATTAATTTATAAAACGAAATAGTTGTATAATCGGTGGGAGACTAGGGGAGCACATACACGCTGGTCTGAAATCCAAGCTTGAAGTTATCGACCGACTGCTCCAGAAATGGTTTCCGGGTGAAAACCCCACCGACGTTGTATATCGCCGCCGCGACGGGTTTATCCGGGAATTGCTTGGTCACTTGTTCGAATACATTTTTGATGCTCGCTTCATCTTGGACGTCGGCGGGGAACCCGATTGCGGTACCGCCGGATTCGTTGATTTCCTTCACTGTCGTCTCATAGGAGGCGGGGGTGCGGGCGAGAAGGACAACGGAGTATAAAGATGCGAACTTTTTGGCAATTGCGGCACCCTGCGAGTGAAGATTAGATGTTTAGTTGGGTGATATGGGTACAATCGGGGTGGGCTGCGGTGGGGCCTACCGTGCCTGGACCGACACCAGCGACCAATGCGACAGCTTGCTTTGCGGCCATGACTTAAGCTTCCGGATTTCTACACAATTAAGGTGGTAAATTTGAAGTTAGGACAATTGAAAAAAGAATGAACATCCGGACCAATGTCCCAGTATATAAGCTTGGATAAAAAACCGATTAATAATCCAATATTGCGAAATTTATGAACGGAATATGGGGTCTCTATGACGTTTTTTATACCTGTCGCATGCTGCTACGCGGCCCAGCCGTCTACGGTTTAACCTGGCCTAGCTAAAACGGTTCTGGCCTGGGAATGGTTACAGGGTTTGACAAATCGACTGTTTGCAATTGACTAATGAAAGGGGACCTTTCGGCCGGTAGACTGACGGATTGAGGTAGCTGCATATCGTAAGATTGGATTACTTTACATATACAGCGACTAGAGGGTTGGAATACCACATACGAACTAGAATGTAATGATTCTAGCAGGTTGACTTGGAGATATCGAAAGAGTGTGATTCTATTCGTCCTGTGTCGACACGCTAACTACATTTACTGCGCATGTGCTGGGATTGATGATCTCGACACAACGCATTAGGAATCGAGAGTGAAGAGAACGACAATGAGTAGTATATGTCCTAGATAGTGCTCAAAGAGACATACGATAGCTCGACCGAAGGGCCAAAAGAACACCGAAGGGATGAGTAGTCACTTTGCAGGGTGTCTTCTGGTGAAATGTGGGCGAGGCCAGCGTGTTGCATTTTGGCAGCCAAAATGTGTTGCCATGTCGTCGACAGATCGCTGGGGTTACGGGGAGATCATCCTCTGCTCAGCTGTCGCATCGCCTTTTCTTTCCCTTCAACGTCATTCCAGCTATTGGAAACCTCCACAGAACGAAACATCGGAACCACTTTCATCCACTTCAGACGTCTAGCCTAGCTTCGTTCCAGTCAAATCGTCCAGTCTGTCCTTCTTTGCGGCGGCAGGGCTATGAACCGAACTCTATTCCAAAGCGTCAATCGATCGATTGAAAAATCCTCGCATCTAGATCCTCAGGCTTGGTAGAGCTGTTGCCCACACCGTTTAGAGGCGGCAATGGCCGCCAACCATGATTCGGTTAGTTTTCTTTCATTCCAACTTCTCGAAACGACCTGTTCCTTGCTGAATCGATCTATTTGACCGTCAAAGTTGTTGAGCAGAAGGGACCCGTACAAGCCAAAGGAAGTTGAAGAGAGGTGGTATAGTATATGGGAGAAGAGAGGTTACTTCAGTCCCCACTGGCATCGCCCACAGCATCCACTGTCATCTCGCCCGTCCGAAGAAAGCTGGTTGAACCTCGACAGCTCCGAAGCAGCAGCCAGCACTGGTAATGGCAGAAACCAGAGCTTTGCTTCAAGTTTTGATATCGTCGAGAGCCCCCCAGCACGCCAATTTCTCCAACCCCTGACAATTCCGGCTATCTCAGGGACCACTTCTGAGACCGGCCGACTGGACGAGAGAGCACTGGAGTCCTCCCAGACATCGACGGCATTCGGAGACGGCAGTATCCAGAACCAATCTGACACGAACCCGTCTACATCCCCGAGTCTAACCAATGCCGAAGAGGTCCGCAAGGGTGCTTCTCTCGATGACCCTCCAAAGAAAATCTTCACGATACTCACCCCGCCCCCAAACATCACTGGTGACCTCCACTGCGGCCACGCTCTCGCAGTTTCCCTAGAAGACGCGCTAGCAAGGTATTATCGCATGCGAGGCTTCAAAACCCTCTTCCTACCCGGTTCCGATCACGCAGGTATTGCTACCCAGTGCAGAGTCGAAAAGAAGCTCATCTACGAGAAGGGACAAGACCGTCGTCAAGTAGGCCGCCCCAGGTTCACCAAGCACTTAATCCAGTGGAAGGACGAGTATCGCGGCAGGATCTCTTCGACATTTAGACGCCTTGGTGCATCCATGGATTGGGACCGGGAGGCTTTCACGATGGATGAAGCTCGAAAGAAGGCGGCTACGGAAGCTTTCGTTCAGTTGTACGAGCAAGGCGTAATATACCGGGGAAGCCACATCGTTAACTGGAGCCCCACTCTCAGAACTGCTATCTCTGAGCTTGAGGTCGACACCCTGGAGATAAACGGACCGACCAGCCTCAAGATTCCCGGATACAGCAACAAAGTCGAATTCGGGGTCTTGTATTACTACAAGTACGTCATTGTTAAGGACGATAATACCTTCCAGTGGATCGAGATGGCGACGACTAGACCGGAGCTATTGTTGGCAGATTCCGGAGTTGCTGTACACCCTGATGACAAAAGATATGCACATTTGATTGGTTTAAATGCTAGACATCCGTATTCCTGTCGACTGCTGCCAATTGTTGGGGACTACACCGTGAACCCCAATTTTGGGACCGGTGCCATAAGCGTTGCTCCGGGGCATGCCGAGAATGCATGCGAGATCGGGAAAAGGAGCCACTTACAGTCCGTAGTGGTTTTCAAGGATGATGGAAGAGTAGCTGATGCTGGAGGTCTGTGGAAGGGCCAGCAGAGGTTTGAGCTGCGGTTAACTATCATTGGCGACTTGGAGGAACGAGGTCTTTTCATCAAGAAAGAACCGTGTAAGGAGACGTTACGGATCTGCAACCGATCAGGGGATGTGATTGAGCCGATGTCGAAATCTCAATGGTGGATGCGGATGGAGGATTTAAGAGAGGATGCAGCCGAGGCTGTTAAGGACGGGAGGATCAAGATGCGGTCCGAGCCGATCGAGAAGGAGTACTTGAGCCGATTAGAGGGGCAAAAGGATTGGTGTTTATCAAGACATCTATGGTGGGGCCAAAGGATCCCGGCATGGTTCTTGAGCCTTAAGGAGGAAGAACGTAATGCCTTGAAGCCCGATGACTCTAACCCCAAGCGTTGGATAGTAGCTCGAAATGAGGCAGAGGCATGGGAGCAAGGTAAATTGGCTTTTCCAGACAAGCCGTTTCGACTGACTAGAGACGAGGCCGTGCTTGATACGTGGTTCTCAGCTGCTATCTGGCCGCTTTCTGCTCTTGGGTGGCCTGAGGGAGAAGACTTCCGCGAATTTTACCCGACAACGATGTTAGATACTGGGTCGGATACCTTACTATCCTGGGTAACCAGGATGATAATGGTGAGCTTGAGGCTGACGGGTGAAGCTCCATTCCGAGAAGTACTCTTTCACCCATTGGTCAGGGATCTGGAGGGCAGGAAGATGTCAAAGTCACTTGGCAATGTTGTCGATCCTGTTGATATCATAGCTGGGAGCACGCTCGAAGCTCTGAACCAAAAGTTGCTGGAGGGGGATTTGGCACCAAGTAGCGGGGAATCCGAACGAACGAGGAGGTTCCAGGCCGCTTGTTTCCCAGATGGGATTCCGGAGTGTGGAGCCGATGCACTGAGGTTTGCATTGATAAACTACACCGAGGAGTGTAAGTGTGACTAGGCCAGTGAGATCAACTGGGAAGTTATACTGACGGAGGGCGTGAAGCCCAAAGCATTCTTCTAGACGTTGCCGTCGTGGCTAGGTGTCGCGAGCTCTGTGACGGGCTGTATGAGACGGCCCATGATGCGATGTCGATGCTCCCGAGCGGCTATAAGCCAATGAAGTCGACTTATGGACAGCGGATGGCACAAAGGATTGGTGACCGATACATTCTGCACAGGTTGAATACCGCCAGTCGGGAAGTTGAAGGAGCGATGGAGAAGAGAGAGTTCTGGAAAGCAACACGGGGTATTAAGGAACTGTGGTGCCATCATATCCCGACGTATTTGGTATGTGAGAGGGCGTCCGGGGAAACGTCGTGTTTAAGCACCCGTATATAGAGAAGTGGGCTGGCTAACAACAATATAGAAATACTACCAGAGCTGTGAGCCTGAAGACATAGAACCGGAAAGCCTATCAGCCGCCGAAATATTATATGCAGTGGTTGATGTATCTCTAAGGATTACCCATCCATTCATGCCATTCATCACGGAAGAATTGTGGCAAAGGCTTCCGAGATACCCTCATGACGATTCACCATCGATTATGCTGGCAGAATTTCCGGGACAGTCGCCGGAGCACGAATACCCATATGCAGAGGAGGAGTTCAGCCTAGTGATGAGGTGTGCCCAAGAGATTCAATCGTTGAGCCAGGAGTATGGCTGCCCGAAAATATGCAAAGGTAACTGGTTCGTCCATGTCGCGAAAGGGTCATCAAAGGATGTAGAGGCTAACTTGGTGGATTATAGCATACGTCAAGTCTGCCTGCTTTGCATCCCAAAGGATTTTGGAAAAGTACTTAGTTGACCTACAGCAGCAATCAGGTGGCGTAAGCATCGTATTTCTTCGACTGGGGGACGACGCTCCCGCTGGGAGTATTCCGAGGCCGGTGTCGGAGGACCTCTCCATTCATCTTAGTATCGGCCCTCAGCCACCAGCTATGGCAGAGGAAATAATAGAACTCCGATTGAAATTGGAGGCCGCCCAGCGAACTGTCTTGAGACAGGAGAATAAACTTAGAGAGCCCGCCTTGAGGGAATCAATGGATGAACGGGACAGGAAGGTGGAGGAGGCCCGATTGGAAAGCTATAAAGCCAGGGTTAAAAGTTATGAGCGAACTATTAGCGAACTATCGAAGCTTCGGATTTGAGTGCAGGGCACCTGAAAAAACCGAGAGGTTGGGGTAATGAAAGTGTAGGAGGAGGATGTATCTTGAGAATAGATCGAAGGCGATTTTTCTCGCTTTCTTTGCGTTGAAACTGTTGGGGGGATTTCCTTATTAACTTTTCTTTCTCATTTGCGGTTGACCTTCCGAAAGAGCATTTTCATGTTTTATAGGCGTTGAGGAAAAAGTGATAACATGACCATAGCCAGAATAGAATTTAATAGTCAGAAGACCACTCAAGTACCAGGCAAGGCTCTATTATTAAAGTTGTAGATATGGAGGGTATCTGGCTAGGGAAAGTGAAAAAAGCGCCAAAGAAGGCGCCACAGGACGTGATTATGCAACATCATGTACGTATGTAATCATCGTTTCGATTTTCCCACCGATTTGGCCGCTCTTTCGGCAGCCTCCTCGTCCACGACCTTCTGCAGGAGTCCATGAAGATCTGGGTTCTTCCTTGCGAGCAGCAGGACATCCGCTGTGGATACTGTGCTTCGATTTGCATGTCTACCAGACAGAGGTTTCTCTGTTAGCCATTGCACTGCATCCGTAAAGGGTGTGCACCCTGGACACTATGGGATATGCAATACTTTGCGAAATTCTCTAGATCCTTTGCGATATTATCTAGCCGCCACGTGTATAGAAAGTTAGCCTTCCATGCCGTCTACCCGTTATACATGGATGAAGGTTCATAATTGGTCAGCGGTTCCTAGATTCTCTAGAACGTACCGAACTGGACCCAGGCAAGTTCCGTCAGGGACCCTATGAACTGTGGGGTCGCGTTGACATTCAAGTCCAGGCATGCTTCATCGACCAGCTTGCCGACGTGGTACCTGAGACCAAAAGGACGTTATACGCCTTTTAGCAGGAGGTATCTTTTTTCTATGGCATGTAATGTACATGACATGATAGGGCGGGGTGTTTAATGGCGTACCATAGCGCGGACTTGAGCCGCTGTTGCCCTTGTAAGATATGATATTAGTGATTTTGACAGAGGGAAGTCTATGGATTATGGGAGTGAACCTCTTGTTCCGTATCGTCGGCGGACATGGCTATGGGCTACTACAGATTTGTGGTATTATGGAAGCTCGTGGTCGAAAACGTGGAGAGTTTAACGTGGAGACGCGTTGAAGAGTTCCACGCTGTTGGACCAAGACGTCGGCTCAACACAACTGGGGAACTTCTGGTTCAATGCAACACAGTGTGCGCAAATTCTGGAAAACCTTTTTTTCATGCGATTCGATTCAATCAACTGACATCCTCTTTTTCCCAATCTCAAGGAGACAGCTCGAGAATGCCCCCGAAATGAGCCGGATACGATCATCATGCTAGTCCGGCGTATGTTTGCGACTCCATCGGGACCGATATCGCAGATATCCGTTATCCAAGAAGCACAAGCGGAGACTATCAAAAAAATGCGATTATCGAATCAATCAAGCCTTCCCGCCTCATGATTCATGGCAAACTTTTTCGCTTGAATCCTCCCCACAAGTTGAAGGAGTCAGGCAACAGGATTGATAAAGATAGGCGAAATGAAACTCTGTTTCCCCAGGAAAGTGGAGGGACCATTTTCAATCGTTGAGAAAGGGACGTCATATGCATGGAAAAAGAATTGATACTTTCATCTTTTGCGATGTGGATCCCTCTGCTGGTTACCTTGTTCTGACGGGATGGAGGGATGCCGTCGGTTCGGTCTCACATGTCGTTGGGGTCTTGATGTCTCTCAGGATGATGGCCGAACTGGATGGTGGAGCCCCTGGACCGTCCTGGGTTTCTTCCAAGACCTTTCCCTGTCAATGCGGGGAACCGACCCACCCTCGACGACAGACCGGAGACATTTCCTGAAAGGGAATGGGTGAACTACGACTATCTCGACGGCAGCACTCAATCGAAGTTCCCGAATAATACCAAAATGTTCTCAACTACACCCGCTGAAAAAATATAAAATAAGAAAAAAACAAACCCATGCAGCTTTTTATTCTTGGTAAGTTCACAAGCTAGCTCCCCATGTTAACTACGATCTCCTAATCTGATCTACGACCTGACTAGGGTATCGATGGAGGGGTCCATGTCGAATATCGTGTGGCATGCCAGTTACGAACTCCAAAATTCTCTCGTACGGAAGAAAATGGAATAGTCTTTCGCCTCGGCCTGCACCTGCTGGATAAGCCCACCTACGTATTAAGAAATTAAGATGAAAGGTGCGACGCAGATTTAGATAATACTGCGTGAAACTTGGTCACGTTGGAATATCGTAAAATCTGCGCCCCATGCGAATTCAACTTGCCAGCTGGAGATTCCCCGGGGTGTAGATACCAGAGCACTTTCCGGGACCGGGCCACAAAAGAGAAGAAAGAAAAAAAAATAAAAGAAAGGAAAATCTTAGGACTGGGGAAATAATGAGGCTGCAGGTAGGGGCCTGATTCATGACCTTTATCCAGCTACATCCTATCTCTTGACTCTTTGTCAATTGGACTTCAAAAGCGAATAGGTATCCACAATTGAGGAAGGGGAAGGTCTTCTCTTTTCCTCCTCTCCGGCTTCAGACTCCTACTCAGTCTCTCGTTGTCTCTTTCTCCTGTCTCTTTGCTTGAGACTCAGCACCTAGAGAATGAAGGTCTCAACTCTATGGACGGCAGCGTTCGTGCTGTCGGGCTCTGCTGTTTCAGCCTTTGATATCAACGACTATCCTGGATGTGCATTACAATGCATTGCTAAGAATATCGTCGAGACTGGCTGTGGTCTTATGGACTTCAAGTGCAGTTGCAAGAACAAACATTTCTTATTCGAGAGTGGAAAATGTATCTTTAAAAGCTGTAGCGTCAAGGAGGCCCTCAAAGCCTCTGCAGTTTCAGTCGGTAAGTAGAACATCTTATCCGTCATATCGATTTGATCCTAACTCGAGTGAAGGTATCTGCGCCGCCGCCGGATTGGGCGTCACTATCCCCAATCTGCCTGAGCCCCCTTCCCAGACTACCATTGGACCAACTACCATAGACAGCACTATCGACTGTGACAGCACGACTACTGAAGCGCCTGTAACTACTGGACCTGGTGAGACATATCCTGGAAGCGGCACAACTACTCTGGACCCAACATCTGACTGTGAGGAGACCGATGGACCACCTACTACTACAGGAGCCCCAACCACGTCCGATCAGCCTCCCCCACAGACAACCGACTGTGAGGAGGAGACTTCCACGGAGGCGCCATCGACAACAGAAGGCCCCACTACTGGTGAGCCTACGACCGCGCCTACCACCACGGAAGACTGCACGGACGAGCCCTCGGAGACGAACCCGCCAGAGCCTACGACTACTGAGGATTGTGATAGTGAAACTTCGGAGCCCCCAGCGCCTACATCGACGGAGCCTCCAACTACCACTGAAGATTGTACTGAAGAACCTACAACTGAACCTACGACTGCGCCTCCAGAGCCAACTACTACTGAGGATTGTACTGATGAGCCTACCACTGAGCCCACCACAGGACCCCCGGAGCCCACCACCACTGAGGACTGCACCGAAGAGCCTACGACGGCCCCTCCAGAGCCAACTACCACCGAGGAGCCTACCACTACTGAAGACTGCACTGAAGAACCTACGGAGGAGCCGACTACGGCGCCTCCAGAACCTACTACCACTGATGATTGTACTGAGGAGCCCACAACCGAGCCAACCACGGCACCTCCAGAGCCAACCACTACGGAAGACTGCACTGACGAACCTACAACTGCTCCTCCTGAGCCAACTACAACTGATGACTGCACCGATGAGCCCACTGTAGAACCCACCACTGCTCCTCCCGTGCCAACTACTACAGAGGATTGCACTGATGAGCCTGAGCCTACTACTGCTCCTCCTACTACTACTGAGGACTGCACTGACGAGCCAGAGCCAACAACTGCCCCTCCTGAACCAACCACGGATGATTGCACCGATGAGCCTACTACTCAACCCCCAGCTCCTACGACTACAGATGACTGTACGGATGAGCCTGAGCCAACTACGCAGCCTCCAGCTCCTACTACGGATGACTGCACGGACGAGCCAGAACCCACTGAGCCCCCAGCTCCCACTACAGATGACTGTACAGATGAGCCAGAGCCTACTGAGCCCCCAGCTCCTACGACCGAAGATTGCGAGGAACCAGAGCCAACTCAGCCCCCGACTCCTTCTGAGACTGACTGTGAGGAGGAGCCGACGCCTACTGAGACTGAGTGCGAAGAGGAGCCAACTCCGGGCCCTACCGAAGAGCCAAATCCCACTTCTCCACCTGAGGAGACTACTGACTGCGAAGAAGAACCTCCAGCAGAAACTGACGACTGCGAGGAAACTACTTTCGTCACTTCGGTTGCTCCTACTCCCACTGTCCCTGCTCCTCCACCAGTTCAAACCGGCGCTGCATCCAGCTGGAGACAGAGCGCTGGGACCTCGTTCTTCTCTTTTGTTGCATTCACCATGGGAATGCTGCTTCTGTAAGGTTGCTTTTTCTTAGCGGAACTTTGTACCATATCAGCATTGTCATTGTCATTACATCACATAAGTCACGAAAATATCATTTCGGGTAATCGAGTCGGGCGCCAATTGAAGTCAGCAGAGCTGTCTCAGGGACCGGGACGCAGGGATTGGGCAGCGGATTGTTAGTGCGTGCTCGGGGTATCAATCAATTGGAGCGGGATCGAGATGTCTTTTCTTCATTAATTTTCATTTGTCATAAAAAACCTCCCTCTTGTGTAATCTACATAGCTTGAGCTTTCACAATCACAAAACCCCCATGTAGTTTTAATTTACTAAACAGCTAGGACTTGATCTATCGATGAGGGCTCTTTTACCGTCAAATTCGACCTTATTCCTTCTCCATTTAACTAGATCCTTACGTATCACGAACTTAAAAGATACGTAAATACCCGCGACCATGGTACATGCGCTCTAGACCACGTCACTAACGGCCATAGTCCGATCTCGCGAGTTTAGCAAAGTCGCAGCGACTGAGAATCCCAAATACTTACATCGTTCAACTAGGTCCCTTGCAATCGATCTCAGCCCTTCCCATGCGCTCCTTCTGTATCGAATAAGGAAACATGGTTTCGGTGCATATACAAGAATCTTGGTAACAGGAGCCTAGCAAGAATACCCAGATATCCCCAGCTCCAGCATGTGGGATCGCCCTTGTAATTTTTTGTTCCTGAGCTTCAGCTGAGCTATGATGTCTATTCGGGCGAGCTCGCCCCGGTCAACATGCAATGAATACAAATGCAATGCAATACTACATGTCAATCTGGGTTCATCTCAACCATTGGTTTCTTGCATATCCGGTCGTCCGTAAGACACGCCATGAGACTAGGCAGATTAATGAACTAGTGCCCGGGGGTATATAATTTTATGTAGGAACTTTAGAATCATGTGCAAAGTACTCACCTAAATATGGAATTGAAACTGGAATAAATTGCAATGCAATGTCATATACGAGCCGCAGCGGCTTTTCGGTGCAAAATGGCAACACAAAAAACCCAACAGCAAGCAACGCAAACGGCGGGAATGGGTGTGGTTGAAAATCGCCTGAAGCATCCTTGCCTTGTCAACCGCTAGCTGCAGCTGCAGGTCCCCACCTACTCGAAACGGCAGTACCTCCGTTATCGATTTTCAACGCTATGATTTCCTGGGGAAGCTTGGACCCCAGAAACAGAAGCATATGATAGAGAGGTTCTCCCGCAGCTGCAACAATTCATATCAGTACGTATGGGTGAGACTGTCTTTGTATCTGGGGTAAGAAGGGTGTGGTTCGCTTTGACCAGGATTATCAAGAGGCACGATGTCACCAAGAGTAGCAAGTTCACTCGAATAACAAGGACACCAGCAGGAATAGGAAGTAACGGATACATATGCCTCGGCTTCACGAGATTCAAAACCAGGATCAACCACCACACCCTAACTTAACAGCCTCATGCTTCCCGAACCCGCCTTTTCTTTACTATTTTTTGTCTTGCTTTTGAAATGTGGGTCTTTTGAAACTGCCTTTAATGTTCCTGCATTAATATAACAATATTTGAAAAATCCGAGTACCTATTGGCTCGCTCGGATACGTTTCGATATCTAACCCCCCCGGATGGGTAGACTGCCGAAGAGCTTAACTTTGGGCCAAGTTTCTTGGGAAAAGTGCGGGGAAAAGCGAAGAGCTCGAAGGAATATCCATTTGCTATCTCCACTCTATCAGGCGATCCTTTTCACAAGGAAATTCTGGAATAAATCTCTTGCTCTGATTGGTCTGCAGTTCCACCAGATCCTAAAGCCTCAATTGTTTCAGCCATTTTAATTAGATGGCAAGCCGACAGGTTGCATCTTATTTGCGTACTAGTCGGACGCCTACCGAAGGCCTTCCCATACCTCCAAGGCCCACCGCCATACCAAGCTTTTTGACTGCCGGTCCTCGTTGAAAGAGGAAACTATATATGTCGATTACGCTTTCTTAGTTGCATATGCCAGCCAGCAACCATGCAAAACTACGGGTAGCCATGCCATATACCCTTGACGGCTCAAAATGGGTGAATTGCTTAAAGTTTCTCAATCGATCAGTCCATTTTTGCTTTGTGGATGGGGTAGTATATACGAGGACCGACGCTTGGCTTGTTGTAACGTTGATGTCGGCCTAGCTTTCTTGGAAAAGGCGAAGTTGAACCGCAGATACTAAGAGGTTTGGCTTTGTAAATTTCCCGGGTTTATGACTACAGCTACAAATTTTGCAATTGTATTATTCATATCTTTCTCGGCTCTCGTTATAGAATTGCGAGAAAATGTGAACATGCTTTTCGCCTCCCAGTCGTTGGCGTTATAGCCATGCTGGTCGTAGGGTCGTCCTCTTAATTAATCCCGCGAGACGTGTTTCACGCAAGTCACCTGTTACTATATTGCATCCCTCAAGACAATTATATCCGATCGTCTTCTAATCGGAGCTCGATATATTCATAGTGTCCAACATATCACTTTTTGAGTAGGCCGCTGTACCATTCCCATCAAGACAAGTGATTGATGCGCAAACCCCTCACAGGGCGGAGGATGTCTTACTTCGGATCCAGTGAGCAATATCTCCCTTTGCCAGTCCTAGATTGGTGGTGTAAGCTTTCTTAGAATGCTTCGCTCGTATATGAAGTCATACCACATGCCTTCTTTAGTTCCATTGGAATGTCTTAAAGCACCTGCATGTGAAATAGCAGCTACCTAAACCGTGAATAATGTGGTCGGGGCCCGGGGAGGGAACAAGCAGGGGTACCCCTTGTAACTATAGTTATAGATCGATTCGGTAGCTACCATGCATCGAGGCGCGGGGAGCGCAACATGGAAATCACTCAACCCCAGCTTTTTTTGATAGAAACTCCGCATTCTGATAGACCTATCAGATATGATTTGCTATATTGATATCCCTTGAGGGTTCAAATCGAGGAACATCTTTTGATTTCCAGACATTAAAGTGGATCCTGCTACTGATTTTTGCTGTGCCTCCTCGTATTCTTCCAAGATTGGTCGATCAAGTGAATCACTTTTCAACCCAAAACCTAACATTTGCATGTGGAGATGCACGAACCTTCTGTCAGACTTCACATGCTACATATGCTAGATCTATAGATGTGCCTGAATAATTTTTAATGTAGCATCGACAATTATTGCTTCGCATAATCGGACCGCGAGGAAAATCTATTACCTGTTCCTCACCCTCGACGGCCGAGATTCGGTCGAATCCCTCTCGGGCTAGACCGAACTCAGTGTATCCAAGTTTCCATGATTTCAATTTTAGTCGATCCCGGCATACACGGGGAAGCTAAGCATGTCAACCTGCAAGGTCCATTCATGATAATCCTCATAACCTTCTTTTTCACTCGTGCCATGGGCCAATTATCCCATTGCTCATTGCGCCGCCCCAATTACCCCAGATCCTTTATTTCCATTCTCGCCTAGGCCTACGATCTGGTCTGGGGGTCGCTGTTAATGAACGGTGCCGTGACGAAAATTGTTTCCGGTTGTACTTCCTCATCAGAAAGGTGGATCCACGGAGCCTATGTCACAAGCCATGTCGATTGAACCAGCTTTCCCCAGACCTACCTTGATACCGCAGGTAAGTTAACGTCGATATCGATAACTTCCCAGCCCTTTCCCCAAACACCTCCAAGATGTATAAGAACCCCCAATCGTCACGCCATTCTCCACACTTCTTTCTTGCATCCTCATCAAGCAACAGCAGCTTCGAATAGCAAACACAAGCCTGACAGCCTGAACAAGACTCTCGCTCAAAATATTTTTTCAAATATTCTAAAGATTCAAATCAGTCTTACCAGACCCTCATTCCCAAAATCCACATTTTCAAAATGAAGTTCTCCACTGTCATCCTTGCCGTCGCTACCTTCGCCACTGCGGCTTTTGCCCAGCTCGACCAGTTCCCATCTTGCGGTGTAAGCCTAGTCTTCAAGAAATCAATAGTCTTCGCAATGGTTCCTAACGAAATGCATGTTATAGCAAACCTGCTTGGTTAGCAACATTGGATCCGCTGGATGCACTGGTATTGATATCCCATGCATTTGCAACTCCAAGCCATTCTTCGACAAGGTCGTCCCATGTGTCGAATCCGGCTGCACTACCCAGGCCGATAAGGACAGTATGTTCTCCCTCCCAGATTCTCTAAACCTCGCAAACAAATGATACTAACAAATCGCTATCACAGAGTCCAATGCTGCTGCCATCGGTTTGTGCAAGGCATCCAACCCTAACGTTGGTGACTGGCTCCCAAAGCCACCAACCACCACTGCTCCACCAGCCACCACCACTGCCCCACCAACCCCATCCAACACCGGCAAGCCATCTCCTTGCAAGCCAAAGTTGAGATTCGCCCGCTACTTGTAAATTTCGATAACATTCGGGCACTCCCCTCCCTGAATCCTCAATGATACCACCAAATACCCAAAAACGCGCGGAGGAATCAAGATCATATCGAAATCTCCTCTAACTAAGAATCCAATGGCAAATGCGAATATATGACAAACTTTTGCAAGTCCACGCAAATCCGTCGTACCATCGTCTTTTCGCAAAAACAAACCAGCATACATAGTAATTTTTTTCACAATGTACCTATACCAAACCGCACTTGAAGTGTAGTGTCCTGTATAACTGCATTTTGTTTGCTTCATCTTTCTTTTATCATTGTCAGGCTACATCTTGGAGGAAAGAGAAAAGAGAAATTATTAGGGCATCAGCATGCATGAAATGTATAATATTTATTACCCAAATGCAATTGCAGTTGATCATACAATCTGTACTCTTTATAATATGACAAAAACCTGTTATATATTGTGATAGGGAATGACATCCGAATGATATATCGATTCAGAGGACGGAGCTATTTGAGTTGGAGTACTATAGCCGGGATTCGGTTCCGAAACCTCGCTGGCCATAAAAAGATAGCCAATTTTCCGACTGGAGAACGACGGTATCCGTAGATCGACTAGTGGCGGACTTGCAAAATCAAAAGAAGGTTCGAATTCTTTTTACAAATTACAACATCGGACCACTAAAAAAACTTAAAGCCCTGATCATGAGCAGAAACCCGCCAGTTCGAACGAAAGCCCCCTAGAACTCCATTATTCATACATTATTGCATTCCTCTTTGTCTACCCCTTTCGCTGTGCCTACAATTGTCGTGGCCTGTCTAACGTCCGGCCTCTTCGCGCTATGGATTTTAACCATCGATCCGCGAAAACATCAGTTCCCTATACCATTTCTAGCTCCCCCAAACCTCATTTTTCATCGCGGTGCAGACAGAAACGCATGCCTATACTAAGAAGCAGCGTTTTCTGGTTGCAAATTATTATTTCCTTCCGCATTACTCGTCGGCGCGGGCTTGATCCCATATTTCGTCACCAATTCCTTCAAAACATTCATCCCTAGAGGCTTAAAGACGTAGTCCGACATGCCTACTTTAAACGCCTTCTCTTTGTCCTCCTCTAGGGTAGAAGCAGTGACAGCAATGATGGGTATATACTGGAAGTCTTTAAGTCCCGGCTCAGCCGCGCTGCGAATGTTCTTTGTGGTGTCGTAGCCGTCCTGAACCGTTCGAACTAGTTAAAAGATGCCATTCATATTACGAAGGGAGCTGGATCATACCATCAACGGCATCTGTAAATCCATTAGAATGAAATCCGGTTCCGCTAACTTGGTGCTCAAAAGACGCAATGCATCGATTCCATTCGGCGCAATGATAGCCTCACAACCCAACTTCTCCAACCGAAGTTTCGTGATATTTTGTAACGCCCAATTATCCTCAACAACCATCACCTTGACTCCCTTAGTATTGCTTGGGATACCCTTCGCAGACGACACTGAATCTCTTGAATTTTCACGGTGTGGCTCTCCACGGGTAGGGACGGGCGAGTATTGGGGCCGCTTTTTGGTTGCAGGCCTTTTCTTTCTCTCATCTTCCGATTCAGTTGGCGGAGATGGAGCCGTGCGAATAACCTCTGGGAGTGGGGAAGAGGGCAGGTTTAGTGCTGTTTCCGGAACTACCTCTGGGGTAGGTCCCGGGGTAAGTTCTGAGGGCAGAGTCTCCTTTCTGGCTTCTGCTGCGAGTTCTTCTTCCCCGTCTGACTCTGGTAGCCGCAACGAAAGTGGATCCGACACGCGACGACGCTCTACAAAGTCCTTTTGTAGGATGGCGCTGGTGACGTGCAGTAGGTCTTCCACTTTGTCTTGTGTTTCGGGCAGTTTTGCGTTCAAATCTCTTATGAAAGGGAATGTGATCTTGAACACTGAGCCGATACCTAGTGTGCTGAAAAAGTCGAGGTTGCCACCGAGTTGTTTAACGATCTAATCATATTAGTTAAATCAGAATATGTACCTTGAAAATCAGTCCTGCGAATAAATGGCTAGTTCTTCATACCTTCTGAGTCACATAAAGACCAAGACCTAAAGTACCACATCGTCAGATATTATTCCGGTTATTGTTCCTGATTTCGAGAGAGATATCTTACCATCAGTTGGTCTCCGCCCAGTTTCATCATCCTCGGCGAACGGCTTGAATATTGACTTCCCAGCCTCTTCTGAGATGCCGATACCTGTATCTTTCACTTCAAAACATATCTTGCAGGTAGAACCTTGTGTCGATACCACATATACCCTAAGGCTAACATAACCTTCTGAGGTATACTTGAATGCCTATATCACGATACTGTCAGATATTCGTCAGCCAACGGAAGCTACATGATAGCTTACGTTCGACAGAATATTTGTCAAAACCCTTCTGGCGTTCCATTCGTCCCCAATCATGACACATTCCATCCGTTCGTCCAATGGTCGCTCTTCATCACTTTCGGCTCCTTCGTATTTATATCTCGTAATACTTTTTAAGCCTTCAAAGTCCGTTGTGAATTGAACATCTCGTTTGGAGAACGTAAGAAATGAGAGGTTGCTAACGTGGTGGATAAGATTGAAGAGGTTGAATGCCTTCGCTTTGACAACGCTCTGTCGCATTTCAAAGGATGAGAAGTCAACAATGTCGTCGCTGCATTGATGTTAGTTTTGACCGTGCGCAGCTGTATTCTAGAATGTCTTACATCGATATAACTAGACAGTGTTAGTGGAGGGCCTGGCCAATAACGGTAGCAATGACCTACGGAGAAAGTTTACAGATCGTAGAAGGCCCGTCAAATGGGTGGTTTGTTCCTGGTTTAGTCGTGTCTCGTTCAGTAGCTGAAGCAAACCAACAATACCTGCAATTGGCCTAGTCATTTGTATTAGCGGGGGTGTCCGATTCATATAAAACCCACGGTTTCAATATCCTACGTTCTCAGCTCCGAGACTACTCCACTCGTGAAAATCCCTCGCAGCCTCTCATCTTGCTGTTGTGTCGCATCGATTTCCCGTTGTTTCGTTATATCCCGGAACATAGTCAGATAACCAACGAGTTCACGGTCCAAGTCCTTTACCCATGGGGTATTAACCGCATATAGGGGCAGGCCAGAAACTTCCATAAGTTTCGGCATGTCTTTCACATAAACTCCGAAGCTATCCTTAGTTGCTGTTGTTTTTCGTCGGAGGTTGTGGTGAAAGTATTCCGTAAATGGTGAACTGGTGCTGAACTTGGTGTCGTATACGTTTAATCGAGACACCCAATCACTTGTCGTCCGGCCGATACTACGAGACCTAGTCAGACTTTACGCCCTGTGTAAGTTGGATAGAGGGTAATACCATACCCAATATCAGGCATTGAACTCTCCAGACCGAAGAACTTTCTCGTCGACGAATTTGTTATGGTTATATCACCTCGAGTGTTCATAGCAATGAAGTGAGAATCCAAGTGTTCGAGAGTAGAATCACGAACTCTTTCAGCCTGAGATGCAAACTCCGTGGCCATACTTATATTGCCAGGGACTATCATCTCTCTGGTCTTCTCCCGCCTTTGATTGGCCATAGTGTTCCTACATCGGTGAGCAGCAGGTTAGAATTCGTTTGCAAATCCGATGATAAAGATATCATACCCGGCCACACTAATACTATCGTGTGTTAATATCGACATTACGGTATACACCTCCCTACCGCTGTCCGTAAATGACAGGAACAAAGTAGCGGGGACCAGTGTTGTATTTTGCTTGTCAGGTTCATCTTGTCGCCTATGGGCCGTTTTCCCGAAGCTTTCCCTCCGGTTGTTTGCTGGATAGAGGGGTGCCTGACCATTCGGAAACCGAATCATAACTTCAAATGATTCGGCACTACCATCGGACTGGACATCTTTTGAAGATTTGGCTTTGCCTTTCAGAGCATCTGCTGCCCTCCGACCCAAGCCACCTAGATTTAGATCCGGACTGTGTGAGAACTTTGATTTCGGGCTTGGAACATCCACGTTATTCGAACCTTCTCCGGTTTCTGGCCTTTTTGAAGGAGAATCTATTGGAGAACTGATTTTGGTACCAGAAGCCTCCAGAAATTGTGCCCTTCGCTTCTCAACAACCATTCCTAGAGTTACCCATCTTTGCTCCTGGAATTCCACACCAAGTTCCCCAATATGAATCCCGTTTAAACCGCCGTAGACTTTTACCAAGTGTGAAAATAACGTTACCGCTATTTTATTGGCATTTCCTATTGTCGAATTGGGCGCAATGACGAGAATTGGAATCGGGGAGAAGTCGAAGCCCAGAGAGGACAAAACGGGGTCGAATCCACGGCCTTGGTCATCGGATCTTGAGCGGCCCACCCAGGTATGCGAGCATTGCGGACATTTTAATTGATGTCGAGCGCGATCTTCTTCGCTGGACGTCCGACGAGATTCTGAGACTGACGGCTGATGGCCCTTTTTGTCTTTCTGCACAGAATATTCTGTGTTAGTCCTCGATATCCTATCAAATCAATCAAAGTACTGGCTTTAGCCGGGTGGACAAACCGTCGGGAACCTAAGGCGCAGCGGCATGGTAACTACTGCACCAACACAAAGCCGATATATCTCGTGGATAGTCTACCCACACTTCGGAATGCAGATAAACAACAAAAAGTCTTCTGATATCAGGGTGCCGACGATGTTTGTCGAACTTGAAATGGATAACGAATTGATGATGTACTGTTGACCCCTTCCCTCGCTTGTCACACTCGATACGGGTTGAAGTCTATTCTGCTGAGCAGCCTTTAAAATCCGACTTCAAAAGAAGGTTCTAAAACTTGCTCAGCCCAGCTTTGGGTCTGCCGACGGATTCGCGGGTTAGGTCACTGGAATCGATAGGTAAACAAGCTTTTGTCTCTCCCCCTTCTTTTCCCTCCCTCTTTCGTGAATTTTTTTTGAAACGAGCGAATGAGAACACGAGTAGGCAGCCGGAAGTCCAACAGGGCGACTTCCGTTTAAGATCTGGATCTAGATCAGGGTCCGAACGCTTCAGCTGGGCTGGAATGCAATCAAAAGAGTGAAGGCGAGGAGTTTGGAAGTCAGAGCACACACACGCATATGATCTGGCGAGGAAAACACTTCCGGTTTGAGTTCCATGGCAGAGCAGAACGGCACTCGTATAAGACGGTAATATATTAATAATACCGTCTGGTAACAAGCCTAAGAACTGAATTAGCAGTCAATGGTAGAGTGATCTGCTGCCAAACCTACCCAATCGACGGGGCAGGCACGGAATACGCTGCAGACGACCTGCATCATGGCTCCTTCGCGGCCTCAAATGGTGCATCTCCAACCGGGCGGACGGTATGATATCGATCTCAGCCGTCCTCGAATAGCCATTAACGGACCCGGATGCGAACGCGGAATTGTGAATAGTGCCTCCTTTGGTGATATTTGAGGAATAGGCCCTTTCCGACATCGTGGAATCACTTTCGACCAGCACGTGGGTCGGTCCTTGAGGGCGAGGTGTCGGGTGCATGACGTACGCCCTTGTATGCAAGATAGTGGTGATTGGACTCGCTAAGGATGCAATAGAGGGGCTTCATTAAGCGGCCGCTCCCCGCACCGAGGGTTACATACTAAGCAGCGCTAGCCAGCAGTGCACCCCTATGAGTTCGAGCTCGTAGAGATATATTATTGGAGAATCGAACCCGACTTCTCCAAGGAAAAAACCACCATAGCAAACAATTGCCCGAAAATGACTGACTCAATGAAAGCCCTCCGGTACCACGGCGCGAAAGACCTCCGAGTTGAGTCCGTTCCCGTCCCAGAACTCCTACCTGGCCAGGTCAAGGTCAAGCCGGAATGGTGCGGTATCTGTGGTAGGTGGACTGGGCAACACATATTGGGGTAGAAGTTGAATTCGATTTGATATAGGATCGGACTTGCACGAATACATCGCTGGTCCGATTTTGATACCTGCGCCCGGCAAACCTCATAGGTTGACTGGTTGCACTCTGCCATTGATTATGGGTCACGAGTTCGCCGGCGAAATCATTGAACTTGGACCTGGTGTCGAACCAGGGCGACTCAAAGTCGGGATGAAAGTCTGCATTGAGCCGACCCTGTTTGACGATAGCTGTCCTCCATGTCTTGATAGGCGTCGCAACTGTTGTGATAAAGGAGGTTTCTTTGGTCTTTCAGGTAAGGTATTCAATTTTTTTATCCTCGGTTATTAAAATACAAGATCTTTAATACGATACGCTCAACTAGGCTGGGGAGGTGGGTTCTCCGAGTACGCTTGTTTAAAAGAGAAGGTTGTTCATCCGCTACCGGATAACATCCCGACTCACATTGGAGGTATGTCTATTCATGGATAAATTTCTTGCCTTTGGATACGATGTATGGCAGGCTCTAAAGAAGGGGAGAGCAGCCCTCGTCGAGCCACTCTCTGTGGCATGGCACGCCCTCAAAGCAGCCGACCACTCCCCAGATCAATCGGCACTCATTGTTGGGGCTGGTCCCATCGGACTAGCTGTCCTATTATGCCTACTTGCGAGAGGATGCCGCCAGGTCTTGATATCGGAGGTTTCTCCCCAACGTATCAAGCACGCCCTCGACATTGCCAGTTCCCACCCAGACGTAGAAATCAAGGTACTCGATCCCACGAAGGAAGATGTGGTTGCAAGAACAAAAGAGCTGTGCTCCCAAGGAAACCAGGGACCCAATGTTGTCTACGACTGTGCCGGTGTCCAGAAATCTATCGAGGCTGCCATTGGAGCCGTCAGGAAGGGAGGTATAGGTATGGATTCCCGGTGTTCCCTCATATCTAGACTCTGAAACTGGCAGAAGACACCAGTTTCACCTGATAGAGATCCACGAGCTCACACTCTTGTAGTTTGTAACGTCGCCGTTTGGGAAAAGCCCGCCAGTATCGACATGAATGCCCTTGTTTTCGGTGAAAAGAAGATCATCGGTGTAGCCACCTTCCGTGAAGGTGATTTCCAGGAAGTTATCGAAGCAATATCGACGGGTATGTAAAGTTGCTGTACACGTTTACCTCACGCTGCTTCCTGCAAGTAACCTTGATAGGTAACTTGCATCGAATGAACCCCGATATCTTGACAGAAATCTGTGTTAGCCCTACTAACATGTGGGTAACCATTGCTACGTTTAGGCAAGATCAGGAATCCGGAGAAGTTGATAACAGCGAAAGTATCTCTCGATGATGCCGTTACAAAGGGTTTCGAGGCGTTGCTGAAGTCTCGTGAACATGTGAAAATTCTTGTCCACCCTTAAGCTAACACGGTCGGGTCGATTCTTTTTTCGAATCTCTGGTAGAAGGCAAGGTCATGAGCCACAAGGTTTTGGTGACACCGGGATGGGAACGCCGGTTGTGCAAAATAGGTTTAATTGAAATCTCAAGATTCTTGAAACGTCGAAGTTTTGGCAACTTGTCGCCGTAGGCAGTGAAGGGATGTGTAGACTTGAGGCTGCGGCCGATTATGGGGCTCGCGACTCCCTCGAGAGCAACAGTAATGACTCTCAGCCAATGGCAAATGCTCTCAGATCTAGGCACGGGACAGGACAATAATTTGCTACGTTCAGGTCAATCATGCCATGGCATATGACTCTCCGGGGAGGCTGGTTTACGAGACCAGCCATGCATAAAATTTGACCAACTGAGTTCAAGGAACCCTGAGATCCTTAGGGGAAACCGACCTCTAGGTCTCGATCGATGTCCGCCTGATGAAATTTGAAATAACCCCCTTAAACCGACCATCTAGCTTCGTAATTTGAATCCCTCAACCAAGTTTACGACCTGATCAAGACTTGGTACTAGGCTTAGACCCATATGCCGATACCTTCCGGCGGGAAACCCCTCAATTGGGAGCAATTTGTTTGATCGCCTTTCCAAACGGCCTGGCATGACCCCAATCTAACATCACCGATGCCTCACGAGTATACCCAACTTCGTAAACTAGGATGGACGATAAACCACTTGAACTGATATTCATATGCATACGGACCTCCAGTGTCCACTTGACGATCCCGGTCAAGCGGAAGCTTGCACCATTCGATGCTCGTCTCCGCTACTTCTGTTCCTCAGGTGCCCCGATTACTCGCATACTCCCATGAAAATTGTGATATGTGGCCGGGCACTACCAAAGGTGCTGTAACGGGAACCAGAAGTCGTACAGTCTGTGGTAGTTACACACTAATGAATACTGCCCTTGATTCATCCAAATTACCTAGGGTGCTACTCGAACATGCAAACGCTGGATCCCATCGACTGCCCACTTTCAAACCCGTGTCACGAAGGTCGGTATCATTGCAAATTCAGGTGAAATAACTTGCGTTCCTTCATGAATTCACTTTGCACAAACGTTTCACCGCCACCAAAGTCCCTCATAGCAACCAGTCCCAGATCTAGGATGTAATGTTCATCTGATATTACATATCGATAAAAGCACATATAGAAATTATAATGATGCTATAAAGTCCATGACCTAGTGCTTACTAAACATCTCATACATTGATATTTCAAATGACAGATCGATATCACACAAGAACTCAAAATCTGTGCCCTGCTACAATTGCACCACAATCAATATCACCGCTGATTTCCTGAAGATAGCTCAAGTTTAAGATAATACCGTCTACAAAGCAAGGCACCAACAATTCTCGCTCTTACCATCACAATATCGTGCCCGATACCGGTATATCCAAGCAAAATTCGCCGTCGGTCTACTAGGTTTCCACTCGCAACTAAGACGTACAAACAGCAGGGCCTTGCAGACGAGACATGGTCACCCCCGGACTCAATGGGCCGTCTTCCAATCAAATACTTCAAATTTGACTTGCCGAAAAGCTTTTTTCTTATCGAGATTTCGGCCCCTCGCTTTCTTGTCTACCCGTTACAGGGCATCCAAGCTCACTCCTAGGTCGTACCACAAAAAGGCTCCTCCGAATCGACACTACAAGCTGAAAAATGCTGTGATATGTTAATCCCTTCCAGATACCCGTGGACACTTGCCGTCCTTAACTTCCGCATTTGGTACCAGTCGTTGTTCTTTCCTCACGAGATGTAAAGTACCTATGGCGATCGATCTTACAACGAAAAAGCTTGAACAAAATCGGTGTACACTTTGACCGTGTTTCCGTCCGATGCAGGAATTGAAATGCAAATGCAACCTGGTATGCAATGGCAATATAATTTTCTTCGTTTGCATAGTTCGAAATAGTTGCGTTGGGAACGCGTGTTCTTCTCTAAGCGCTACCACGGCTCGGTGGACCGGAATCAAAAAGGCGAGTTAGTACTAGTGCCGCATGAGCGGAACCACTATAATCCACTTCGCTCGCTTCTCTCTGCATACTATTCGAATTCACCTTCGAGACGAATCCAATTCGTTCTTCAGCTGCATGTTCCAAGAGAATTCCAACATCATAGCGTTGGGGAAACCGTATTCACACCTGCCACGGCTGGGGTAAATCGTGTGCTTTTCGTGACCATTGCATAAATGATTCAAACTAAAAAGCTTAGTGCAAGTTAGACTTGAACAAGTATACTTTCCCCCGCATTCTTGTGTTCTCGTCAAGGTTTTTGGCGGCTTTTGGGCGTGTGGATTGTGGAGAATACAAGAAAGGTATATTGTGGGGAATCGGAATCTACTTCACGACGGGATTGTGCGCCGATATCACGGGGTCTGGCCAATGTATTTCGGCACCTTCGCAGTTTGTGCAGAGAAGATTCTGGGGGGCAATTGCTTCAAAACCTTATACCATCGGGGAAGATAATCTAATCGATACACATATATAACCCCCAAACAAGTCTTCGCCTTTGTCCAATCGGTTTCGACACACTCTTTCACGATACCCACTCTGTCCCATATTGTCATTACTTGGTAACTGTGGGGATATATATTCCACTTAATCTCGCGTAAAGGGGAGGCTGGTTTACAAGACCCCTTATATCGTATATACGGAATAGTTTAACAAAAGAAGCCGTATCCATCTTCGTGGAAATACGTTATCATCACTAGGAAACCTTCCGGTAACCGTACACATTATTGCCTCTAAACCAGAAATCCCAATCGCTATCCTCAAATACTTTCATAATGGAAAAGGCAAACCTCGACCCTACCTACTCTACAGAGTCCCAGATAATGCCACAGTCCAGGAGCCAAGGCTACAGCAGTCCACCGTCCTCGCAGCACAATGATTCCGGCAAGGACCAGCTAGACCGCGTCCGCACAACGGCAACCATTCCAATTTCCCCAGAGCTCTTCGAGAAGCTGTATCTTTCGCCCCAGAACCGAGTTCATGGAGACTTACGGAAAACCTTCGGTAATCCAACACCAATGTGAGTGACCATCGCGATTCAATTTGATTGATCCGAAGTGCTTTCGAGACTAACAAGTGAGGCAACAGTGCGGTCTTGTAGGTTTAAACAAATTCAGAGGATTCTCCAAATATAGGGCTAACAAAGGCGCAGAGGGTTCCTGGTATCCTTAACCCCGTTGAGCATGGACTTGATGGGGTGGCGAGGTGCTGGTGGCGTCGGGGCTGCTCAAGTGTGGGTGATACATGCCGAATTTATATTCCGAACCCGTATTCCGAATTTATATCCCGAACGAACAATTGAACATACATCGGATGAGGGATATTAGTATAATTTTACGAAGCTAACGCAATTCGATTGGACGAATAGAGCCAGCTACTACTTCCTTGGAGGCATGCTCTCACTTATCGGCGGCCTACTTGAATTCTTTCTGGGCAACACATTTCCATTTGTTGTATTTACATCCTTCAGTATGTCGATGTGACGATCTAATCCCCATAATATTCTATCTCAGGGATTTCCTGGTAATCTCGTACGAGACTCTGGGATGGTAGCGCTAACATTAACTCCATCTAGGTGGATTTTGGTTTTCTCTCGGAGGAACGCTTACACCATGGTTCAACGCTATGGGGGCCTATTCCTCATCCGGCGCCGATGCCATCGAAGGCGGCGCGACGAAGGGGTTCAATGCTAGCTTCGGTAAGATAATTATCCTAGGCCTCAAAGGGCCATCGTTCCGGAGTTTAGTCGGCAATAGATGTTCTAGACATAGTATTGACTAGTTGTGCCGTGTGGCATCCGTTAAGGTTTCTATCTCCTTGCATGGGGCTTCATCACAACCATCTACCTCATCTGTTCGATCCGGACTAATGTAGTATTCGTGACACTTTTTACATTCTTGGATGCCACCTTCGGCCTCCTTGTCGCCACATACTTTTCCGTTGCGAATGGAAACGGTGATCTGGCTTCGACGTTGCAGATTGTAAGTAATCCTTCATGAACCCTTAGCGGCTCTGTTTTACGTAATTCGAATATAAAACGTGCCATGTCGTGTGACCTTGGGGATTTTTACCCCAATATCACAAATGAGGCTCGGTATGTGACAGCCGAATCCTGAAACGAATACTGATTTTGTTTATCAAACTATATAGGCCGCTGGCGCATGCGCTCTGTTGACCTGCGTCCCAGGATGGTACATTCTGCTCGCTCAGATGCTCGAGTCCATCGACTTCCCGGTTCAGGTAAGGTCGCCACCCCAGATCCGAACGTATGCATGTCTTACTAACCTCGTTTAACTTTATCCAGCTGCCCGTGGGCGACTTGAGTCAGTTTATTGTCTCGGGTTCTGAACGTCGGTCGCGAAAGGAGGGCACTAGTGTTGACGAGCGAGTCTAAAGGATTCATGTGATAGAACATGCCAATATGAGCATCTTTACGACCTTCGTGAATGTGTTTTTTTCTTCTCCCTCATGCTTACAAGGATAACAGGTTGAGGTTGGATTTTTCGGCCGTTTTAAAAAGCGATTATACCGTCCCGCGGAGTTGAAAAGATTTTCCAAATCCTGTCAAAGCATTGATATCCGAGCGTCGAATAAGCCGCGCGTGTTCGTTGGTGTCTGCATGATCACAATTTGCCGACAGAGATTATTTTGTTTGTTAGATACTTTGTAATAGTTTCCATGCTGGACCTCATTCTTTAATTCACAACTATCTGAGCTCCTTCTAAACTTATTCATCAGCACTAGTCGTAGTGGCCGAAACTACGGAAGTCGGATCGATAAAGCCACCAAACTTAGTTGCGATAGTCCCTAATACTCGACAAATCAGGCAGAAATGTGCGAAACGAAATCACATCCTGTTCATGCGGAGAAGTCTCGATCCGGTTGTGGGGTCATTGAACCATGGGCGCGGCATTGAGGCTTGTGGAGAAGGTCCGCACAGACCATTCCTTAGCCTCCAGAAAAGGGATCAGATATCGTAAGATCTTCACTCGGCGCTTCGATGCAGGGTCAAAGCTCGCAAATAGCATGAAGGAACCCGGGACCATAAATTCTTTAATTGACTAGGGGTTAGTTAGCCGTTATCACGAAGGATTTCGTAATCATAATATATATTATGTTTGATACTATAGGAATTCATTTGAATACGGATTTTTCCTGACTAATATTGCTAATCAAAAATACGGCCTCGTATATTGAGCCGAATACAGAAATCCCCGGTCTCAGAAGGCTTTCATGAAATCCAGACACTTGCCGTGGGCAACACACATTGTGCAACAATAGTAACGTTAGGATCAAATCCGGTTTGTGGTACATGCCAACCGCCACATGAAGATATCGTATCCACCTATATGTCACCGTTTTATAGGTGGTGCACAAATCAGGGCCTCCAGGCAGAATTGGTAACGCCACTTTACGAGATCCGTCGATGGGGCTCTTACGCCAGCCTTGGTGGTCCGTGATGGCGAGGATCAAACCCGTTCATAACAGCCTTGCGACGACGACGAAGCATTCGTCGCACGAGCTTTCGGGCTCGACTTCAGGGTGATGACTGCCTAGGAGATACCGGCTTATTCGAAGATCCTCACCCCCAGGAAACCCGTTAAACCCTATTAAAAGATCCGAGCGCGTGCATGTAGCTATATCAGGGCTCTTGTTCATAGTTGAAGCAAAAGTGATAAACCTAATATCGCAATATCACGATATGCCGCGGATATCCTTGATATTCGTTTTTGGGGATGTTCAGGGAAATACAAAGTTGAAGGGTCGAGGTAGGTCGAGGTACCGGTACATGTCTACAATGCATACCAATTCCCTGGCCTTCCTTCCAAACTTTTCCCACCCCCAAGAACGAATCGAAATCGAAAAAGCGGGGAAGCAGCCAGCCACGTGTAGGATCCGCCAAATCTTCCTTCCCATCCAACGGTGACCACAAATTCTTATCCACCAGAATTCGGGAACTCGACCAAAAAAAGACCGCAGACCAGGCTTAGCATAACCACTCCGTCGGTGCATCAGGGCCATGTCTGCATAGTTTGGGAACTCTTGCGTTTCGGTAAAGGTGCCCTTGAAAACAGCTGACTCGGCAACGTCCGGCTTCATAAGCCGCAAACGTCCTGCGGTCATCATGGTTGCTGACCTAGCAATTATATATCGCAACTAGCCGATGCGAGCTCGCCAAACCAATCTTGATATAAATCAATATCTTGCAAATGCAATTTATTCCGACATCAACGAAACCCAGCTGAGGCAAATATGTCAGCGAGTGCGAGCTTTCGCACACATACCAACATATGCCGCCATTACATTGGGTTTCCGGTCTCACTCCATGAGCTCCAGCGGGATAGGCCGACGATTGGTTGGGAGCTAGCTATGGCCGTCGACGTCTACCGGGATTACCGATGAAATGACGAGTCATTGAGGCCTTTCTAGCAATCCTTTAAAAGTCAAAACCCGCGCCCCAACGGTACAACGGCACTGCAGACGGTATATGCGTCAAAGCTCCTAATCTCGTGACTACCACAAGTCAGCGCATTATCATGAAAAGTTGTTGAGGTTACGTACGATGCTTCTTGAATTCCCGTCAGATTTTGATAGCAAAGCCAACAACTATGTATAGAAATATTAAGATTTGTAAGCGTAATATGATTTTCGTGCAGAAGTCGAAGGTTAATCCTAGTTCGCATTGTGCGATGCTGCAGGTTTGGGCAACCTGACAGGTCTGGACAAACCGAAAACGAAATCAGATGTTTGGTGAATGGGAACAATGAAAGTGTCTCGTGAAGCAATTTTTCCGCTGAAGGGGTATTTTCTCGGGAAGGAATGACGATTGCGTCGCGGATAAGAAATTTCTTGGGTCCCGTCGTCATGAGGTAGCTGGAAGCCTCGCCTCCAGAAACACTGCAGGCCTTTTTGCCGTAAACACCCTTGCAAAACATGATAGGAATATTTGATAATGAAGTCAGGTCAGATTTCCAATCGCCTGCGATCGATATGCATGAATTCCTGCGCCTGCGGAAATCTGCAATTCGTGACAATTGCCTGGAAATCATTTCAGACGGCCACCGCAGAAGGCTGCATGATCTCCAGTTTACTAGGATGCGAACCCCAATCATCAGGGCAGGGTATTTCCTCTCCCACCCCATGAGTTCTTTCGCTTGCGCCGCAGGTGGGACGAAATGATGCTTTTGCCGGCAAAGCGAGGGTTGCATTGCAATATACTTGAAACGTGTAGGTTCGAATAATTGTGACCCGCAAGCCCACCGGACTTTTTCCAGATCGTACCACGGGCATTTATATCGTACGAGTTTACGTAGACGTCTAGACGTAAAGCGTCTAGATTATGTACAGGAATAGAAGGGGGAATATATCTCAGCCACCTCGTATACCTTTTCCCCTGATGACAATCATACCAAGGGAATCTACGAAACAAGGCACTCACTTGCCGAATCTTGAGTAACCAGCGGCCTTGTATACCCGTTCCGTTGAAATACGTACAGCATGTGACCTGGCGAAGGCGGTGCATCATCAGTTGAACATTTTGTTGAGAACTTTGCAGCTAGATTTCCCCGCCATGTGCAGCCCGCCCAAAGTATCTGTAACAACACCCTGCTTCACAAAAAGAGCATGCAGCAAACGCCAGGATTTCTGGGATTCTGGGATTCTTGTGATACCGAAGGCAGGTTTCGCTAGATTTTCTGCTTGAGGAGAGCGAGACGAAGTTGAGCCACAGGAGAACCGCAAAAGACCGAAAGCCAAAGTCGACACTAACTAGTTTTTGCCCACTGTTTCCCCTGGATAGCTAAGGACTTTAGCCGAGGATAAATGCTTGAATATCGTGCTAAAGCAGGAGAAGGGAGAGGGAACAAAATTAAAAATGAGATGCTAGGAAAATATGCTCAATTGTGGGGGCGACTTTTTGAAGAGGGCCAGCTTCCAAAGGAGCTGTTTACCACGTGGGACAACAAAATATCGCTAGGTTTGGGGACAATTAATATATTGAACACCAGGATTGAGGAATATGAGGTACCAGGGTCACCGTGGATCAGAAGGAGCAATTTGATGATAGATTCTCCAAACTCGAAAGATAGCAGCTCCTTGGCAATCGTACAACTTTGAGGTTCTGTTGAAGAGTCTCACATAGCTACCTCGATATCCATTCCCAATACAACGGAAAACGCGGCTGATAATGTTGAGGGTTGTCTTTAATATCGAGATCAGGTGAAGACGGGTGACGTTGTCCTTATCGAGCCGAGCCGCATGTCTGGTCCACTCGAATGTTTGTTCTAACGTCTGCCGACTAAATATATCGACTTATGATCATCTGATGCTTCATCTACCTATTAATGCTGTGTGGGTTCCTTTATGAGTCCAAATTAATAGCTTTTGCTTCAGAATCCTAGAAGCTTGCCGGCCAGCCCGTCTTAACACCATGCATTGATTGCCGTCAACTGCTAGCTAGCTTGCTGCCATTGTGGACAGGAGATGCCTTGTATTACAAGCAGATATGATATTAATGGCTTTTGGAAGATCATATGAACAAAAAATGGGCTTAATTAAGGTATATCGCGAAATCGATGTTTCTCGGACCTTGATACGGCATACACGAAGGGCAAGAAGTAGCTATTAGCATTTGTTTCATCATTTGTTTCTCCCGGAACACTAACGACGGCCAAAAGCATTACGATCTACCCCGAAGGATAAATTTGAAGGGGGTTTTTAGGATATCGCGAGTGGCGTCACTCGAACTGCCCACCTTGCTGATTCTCCAGTCTCAAATGATCTGTTACGGGTACCGGCCCTAGCCTGTTGTATGCATATGTATATTCGATCGGCTGAAACCTGGCCCGTCTGCGTGTCTGATATAGGCCCACAAACGTTTCGACCAAGGCGAGAATCACTGAAGGGCAGATTTTCCGATATTGCAGAGCTCCGGCAGAAGTATCGAAATTGTTCCTTCGCAACGTGATGCCTTGTGATATGATTCTGGTCTTGCTGAAGGGCTGAACCCGTTGATACCCCCACGCTCCTGTGCTCTCTTTTCTTTTTATGCTTGGTTGGTTCTTTTACCCCTTCTACTCGGCCTCCCTGCTCAATGCAGCTCACAGCTGAGATGTGACCCGGTTACAGCTCCAGGCGGATATAATATCTCGAAATTTTATAGGTTTGGGGAGTTTTGTTGACGGGGAGGGATTTCGTCTTGCTTATGCATTTTTTTGGTGCAAGTGACTCCGGAAGAAACCCCAAAGGCCCATGTCCAGGGGTTCCGTCTCCAACCTTGGTCGCATGACTTGCTTCGCGCTAATCTGTGCTAGCTACACCGTAAGCCTGTGCGGTGGAATATTCCTTGGATATTCCGTAGTTCTCGGCAGCAGAATGGAGAACGTATCACAAAAATGTTGTTTGTTAGCTTTTAACTCCTGTCGAACAGTAATATTAACAAAACTAGTCTAGATCTTCGCGTTGGATTCGTAAGACGTGAACGGGAGAGACTTAGGTCCGTGCACGGGAACGAAACGGTTTGACGTCTGGCAGACAATTCAATGCCCATTGTCTCAATGGGATCTTGCCGAAACTTGATAGGCAAAAATTGAACAATGATTGAAGTTTAAAAACAAAATATAATCGTGTCTATATAAAAAAAAATTTTCGCGGTCTGGCCTTGTTTAAAGTACGCCATCAGGCTTCCTGATTGAATGCGTCTACGGGAAAATGTAGGTGATGTCGGCTGCATGCATGCAAATGCACCCATCGACTCGAGGCATACATATGCACGCCCGCACGGGCATTTGGGTCCAGTTGGGCTCTTGAATCGCAATACCGGGAACAGCAAACTAAAATTGTTGTAGGTTCCCCGTATCACATTATCAGCAATCGCCAGAGACCTGCAGGCAGGGATTTTGCAGCACTTCCACGTGTTTCTCCAAGCGGAGGTTGCTTCACCCGCAAATCGGCTAGGAGACCAAAGGAATCCGGCTGGTTGTTAAAAGTAATACTAGGGTAGGTCTAGACTAAATTGAACGAAGTATGAACATCAGATCCAGGTACCAGAAGTGAGTGTTTTACCAGGCTTAATCGAGAAGCTGCGCTGCGGTGGTTCTGCTGTTTCAGGTCCCGTTGTGTGCTCACATCATGGTCAGGAACCCGAACGGTCGTACGGAAGGATAGCGAAATCCGAGCAGGAAAAAGGAAAAAATAAGTTCGGACTCTTCGAACAGCGGGGAAATTTTTGCAAAGGAATCCTTCTTACAGAATCTACACAGGTAGCGTCACAGTCTTTTTAGGATGGACTTTGGTACGAATTTCACTGTTGACGACGGAATCCGAATGGTGGGGAGGTGGACATTAAAACTGTAAGGGTAGGATAAAGTAGGAACGGGTATATTGAACCAATCAACTCTCTCTATGCGACCCAACCAGCCCATCCTCGTCTATAAATCCAACTCCGCAAAATTTGATATGAAAAATGACAAAGCACAGTGTAAATGCAAGAAAAGGAACAGACTAAAATCGGAAAATGACGATGCACGGATGCCCTGACGAGATGGTTAGCTACTTGACGACGATCCTCGCGATTGATTAGCGTCGACAAGCTACCCCATGATAGATCCATGTCCAGCTAGCTGGGAGAAAGAAAAAAAGAAGTATGTATGCAGATGAACGAGAAGTTCTAAAAAGCAAACGAGACAAAATGGCTCCGGACAGGCTGCGAGTAAAAACACCATCTCCCAATTGAAACTCCGGTCATAAGACTAATTTCATTAAACATTCCAATTATTCCTGCGCCGAATATGTTTCGAAGCAGGGTAGAGGATAATATCGAGGTTCATGTGAGGAACGCCCCAAAAGAAAATAAAGGAAATGAAGAACCGCAACCGGTCCATGTTGGGTCCAACAGAACAAGCCCGAGCTCGAAGGCAAGATCGGAGAGAGGATTGACGGAAATTGGGTGGTGGCCGCTTCATCGGAGAGAGCAAGAAAAAGGTGATTGAGCTTCGAGTGGTATCCGAAGATACTTTCGGGTGGTGATTCAGAAGCGATATCAGTGCGTAGTATGGCGGCGAGCTCGTGTGTGATGGTCTTGTCTGCCTAGGGCCCCGCAAACTCCGAGAAAGACCGCTGTCTTTGCTCAGATTGTTATGTGTTTGGTGGGGCTGTTCTCTTCCGGCTCGAGGCAAATTCATAGGTAACCAGAATGGAAGTGGCTGCAGGGATCTCTACGCGGCCTTACCGGGGCCTCGTCGCTGAAATCTTCGTCCTCATGATCGTGCATCCTTTTGTGTAAAGACAGTTTCGGAGTAGCAGAACAAGGAGGATCGGCTTCGAAGCTGCTAGCCAAATCCGTTCCTGCCAAAATATGTCTATGGGAACTTAAGGATAACGAATCACGCCCGGCTGCCTATTCGGGGTAGAGCTTTTATGTTAGCTAGGACCAAGATAATGCAATGGTACCGACTACAAGTTAATCCGTAGATGGGCATGGGTAAACGGAAAACCTACGACGCATTCTGCACAAGCCGTATTATTAACCCAGACCCAATTGCCACAATTATGCGAGTAAAAATTCTTGCATCGATACTTGTAGTAACCCGACGCCATATTTGCGGATGTATAAGGGAGAGATGAGGATGAAAGGAGAGATGAGGACGAGGTCGATTATAGGGATGGGACGAGATATCGATGGTCTCTGGGTTCCCGGCGCAGCAATCGCCTTAAGCTGGTTTTCTTGAGCGTAGAGAAGATGTCCGGTCCCTGACTGTATGGAGCTAAAGTTTCTGGACAATGTGTGGAAGTGCGGTCATATATAGTTCTCCCGGTGCTCCGTGGGGGTAGTTTATATCTGCCTTCTTGAAGAGAAATGCCTTTGGATGATTTTGATATTGTGCCAGTTGAAGATGAACGGGGTACTCGGATCCTTTATAGATGCTGAACAAGCTAGTAGCACCGAACAGGCTATGTGAGAGGAAAGTTCCGACTAGTGGTAGAGCACGGTACAGGTACGGCAGACCACGGCGCAAGTGGAGATATAATTAACGCTGAATCCCTTGACAGGACCGTTTTCGAATTGGATCAAGCTAAATAAGACTCGAAGGCCAGACGAAATGCGAAGTGGGGCGAACCACCTGCACGTTATTATAATAATATATGTATTACATGACGTTTATGAGGCACTTGAACAGGTGAGATTCAAACTAGGCGCATTTGTCAAGGGCGGATTGTGAACATATGACTTCGTCCTACCTTTATTAAGACGGGCACTGTTCGTCTCATGTCCTTTCCGCTTTACAAGTATCCTTGCTGACTGAGCTACTCTACCCTCATCACTTGTGGTCGCATTGCATTTGGGGGTTGCTCACAGCTCTTCTTTCCACGGGCAAGCTCCAAACATGTACCTTGAACACCGGCCATATTATTAGAACGTATGTAAGTGGGCGGGTCCCGTCAAGGGCCTCATCCTCGCATCACTCAAAGAACCTTCCTCGACTTCCAGAAGCAAAATTATAAGCCGTGCACGTGTTGCTTTTTCCGTTCTATCCATCAGCTTTTGGCGCTTGTAGCGCAGCCAGTGGTCGTGTCTTTCTGGTCTTTTCTGCTGATGCAGCCCAAGCCATGAATCTGTCAAAGCGCAGGAACCAAAAAAGCCCCACTAAACATCTCGATACATAGGTCCCGTACTGGTACCTAAGTCCGTTTCAAGTGTGGACATGGTTGTCTGTTTCGTCGTTAGGTTTTTCTCTGCTGGCCCCGGCAGACTCTTTTCATTTTAACCGAGGGAAATTGGGCTCGACATATGGGGACATGGGCACTCTCCAGTACCTGTACCTGGCAAGCGATATCCACATAAACTCCTTCTCGACTTGAAGAAATAGCCCAAAGTTTGAAGCTAAACGATTATATTCTATATTATACATGCTGAACAGAACCGGTTCTGCAGCCAGCAATTGACCCGGTGATTTGCACTATCGTTCCCTACAGGAACCCCCATCCGTTGCCTTCGACACAATAGCAAACTGCGTGGGATGTACCCGTCCGGTTGCTGCATGTGACCCGCAAAGCCCAGGCCGTCTATGGAAAAAATTTTCCACCGTCACATTCTCGAAACAAGAATATCGATGCAGGGAGTGAAAAGCTTTATTTCGTTCATCCCGGACATGATTACCTATCCGGAGATGGCTCTTTGGCTCTTGGTTGACAGCGCTCCGCAATTGCGACGCCCTATCAAATAGTCATTTCGATTTGCGAAACTTGGTTACGTTGCTCAGCTAAATTCAGTACTATTATCGACCCTCATTATGCGCATAGAAGTAGGAGTTCCCCGCGATCGATTACGAAATCATCGTCTGACTGTGTGTATGATTGCCATTGCACTGGTGCATATCTCAAAAACAAAGGGAGTCCGAATTGCCTGTTCCTTTTGGCAGCTTTCCCGGTTGATTGGAGACGCTCCATGCTTTGTCGCTAGATTATAACGGTCAGTACCTCTTGGTGCCATACTTCGGATTAACCCCCCAGCTTCCCTCCCATGTGGACCCGGAACAACGACACCGATCTTACTGGGGTGCAGCAGTCAATCAACCTGCGTGCATGGCTTGGGAGATCGGGAATAAGATTACTAACCACAGACCTCCAAGATGCTGCTGATGATAGGATGAGACCCGTCCACTACATTCAAGAATATCAAAATGTGGCTCGATAACATCGATGCATATGTAGCCGGGGCTCCAAGCCGCGATACGAAAAAATTCCTTGTCAGAATTTAGCTCTCGGACCAGATATCATCGGGCACACTGTTTTGGGTCGTTTCCAAATGAGCCGTCCCAACAGCGCAGAAGTGGTCCCATGTGGGTCTCGATCAACGACAAGGAATATTCGGCATTTTCGCCGCTGGTAATTGTAACCTATCCATTATTTGTACCTTGCAGCATGCTCCATGTGTTTGCCCATCCTTCGTTTTATCCAGACAATAGATAGCTGACGGTAAACAGGCGGGAAATTGGGTGCTAGATTGGGACGAAAAAGTCAACTATCGAAGCGCACTGCGATTTCATCGACCTCGACGAAACCTTCAAGATGACAAGGCCGTCCTAGCCACAGTAAGATGAGAGTGTCGTTACCCGAAGCATTCCGGGTCTAAAGGGTCTAAGTTTAGAACGCGCACACCTAACGGCTCCCGTTCCAGAAAATTCGACATCCGCTAGGTTTGAAAAAGAGGGTTTACGCTTGATACCTATCCTTCCTCGGAATCGATCGACCTGAGTCCTCGGAGCGACTGGTAATCCCTAACCCAATTTTATGTTGAAGGGTCATATCCACGGAATGACAGTGGCGTGCACCGTGGATCTTGAACTGATGCCATGTGGCTTATAACTAGCTAACCCACCCATGCTGCGGTTTGGACCCTTCGCTCGGACGCTGGGGAATAATATTGGTTGCGACAACATGAACGAGCTCAGCTGGAATTGCCTTTTAAAAGCGCCGTATATGAGCCAGAGAATGCGGCTTTATTATATTAGATTGCTGCCTACACAGCTAAATCAATGATGCATAGCGTCGCACTGACGGTCTGATCTTAACTCTATCTTCGAGGGATTCGTATTTCTTCTACAAATTGGTTAAAATTACGATTAGTTATGCAAACCCTGGTTAAACTTAATAGAGCTTCGTTTTTGTATCGCGAATAATTACTGCTTAGCTGCAGGTTTCAATCACGAATTAAATACTTCGCATGTGACATGAGTGACATGGTTTCTCCAGGTCGCCTGCTCGGAGTAATAATACATATGTTATATTAAATTAGGTCGTCGAATTGCGGCTTTGAGGCTCCAAGCTGGAATTTATCTTGTGAAAGTTTCTCTGGTTGGGGGTGCGAAGAGGCCCTGTTGGGGATTAAAAAATCAAAGAGATTCTAATTGGGGAATCAACTCCCAAAGTGGCATTCGGCTCGTTACGCTTCCTACCCGCGACATGTTCCAACCCGAACATCGGCTTCGGCACGAAGTTGGAGCTCGGGTACGTACCTTGGTTGCACCAAAAGACGTCATTGCAATACTGACTTTAGCATAATTTGGCGGATTTATAGTTGGATATGTATCGATATCGATACTTGAGTATTCCGATATTCGATGGCCTTAGAGAGTGGTTAGCCAAAGGTTTTCGCCTGAATTAAATCCAGGCCTGGTGTGGTTTGAACCCTACAAAGAAGTTGAGAAAGGGATTTCGTCAGTCCCAGCCAAAATTTCTCGGTGTTGTAAACATGAGTCGACAGAACTTAGCATTGAGATGTGTAGCATGATGTGGTTACTAGAACGGCGTTCCTAGAATACTATCGTTTTTTATTTTATCACACAAGCCAGTCTAGACTACTTATCAAGATTTGAAGTGATAATGGAAGACGTCCAGCAACCCAAAACACACAAACCTAGTGGCGATAGAGTACTTGCTGCTCGTAGTAGTAGCCTGGTCTGGCTTGGAAAATTCCTGTTGCTTAGCTGCATATGCAAAATCCCAATGAAGATAGGCGACTGTGTGACAACCAGCCCTAGCTTTCCCGGACCCGCTCTAGCTTGCGTGTTTAAGCTCCCTACCAATCGCTCAAAGGCACTTGCTGTCTTGGGCTCGTGCGCTGAACCTCCAGATCTCATGCAGTTGATTCGATACAATGCATCTGCCGCAGCGCGATGACATGTCCAACAGAGGGGTGTTCGTGTACATTTTTCCATTTAAATTGTAGCAATTGGCCTTACAATTGAAGCTCAAAAAAAAATCTTCTTTCCAAATGAATAAAGACCCCAACTTTTGAGGTTGCGACAACATCGAATTTATTAAACTGTCAATTGCATTAACGATATTTGCGCCGAACGCGAACACTGCATGCGCCTGCCGGTACAACCCACCCGATCCTTCGAATATCGATCCATCGATCCAGACCGTTCTGCGCAAGGGAGGGAAATATGAGAGGCTGGTTTAAATCAAGAAAAAATGGCGGGAATCCCCCAGGACTTGGAATTATCTCATACGCCAGTAGTAGTTCCTCAAGCTCAGATGACGAAGAAATACAAACTCCAGATATTGTCGACAACGTTTACAGCGAGATGGCGCCTGAACGTCACGAACCAGGCAATGGGGATAACACCTTTCTTAGAACCCCATTATTGAATAAAAGCCCGGAACAAATCACCGAACAAACCCCGCTCCTCTCGCAAAGTAATTCTTCGATAGAATATTCAAATTTACACTACAATGATCCGAGATCACCTTTATTTCCGGACACTGGTGTCTTTGGTCGATTATCTGCCGGTCCTTCAAGTCCCCTCCTAACAAACGCTAGAACACAACCCCCGACATATTATAAGGATTCCGAAATATCAATTGTCGGAGAATTCATAATTCTCCTCAAAAATGCCTTTCCTGTGATATTGGCCTACACTTTACAGGCCTCAATTCAAGCGACTTCAGTCCTAATCGTCGGACGGATATCCCCCGCCGCTCTCTCAACCTCCGCATTTTGCTACATGTTCGCCTCATGCACGGCATTAATGGTAGCTCTCGGTGGTACAACGGCGCTCGATACTCTGGCGTCTTCCTCATTTACTGGTTCCAAAAATAGGACTGATCTTGGAGTACTGCTTCAGAGATCATTCGTGGTCTTAGGGGCGTTATACGTACCCCTGGCAGCAACATGGTGGTTCACAGGCCCGTTTTTCGAACTTCTTGGACAAGAGGACTACATTGTCCAAGATGGGCCGGCTTTTTTGAGATGGTTGATCCCCGGAGGGTTGGGATATGTTTATTTTGAGTGTGTGAAGAAGTATTTGCAGGCGCAGGGTGGGTAGTTGTGTTTTATTGATTCCTGACTGCAGTCGACAAGCGTGGCTAACGTTGATGGCAGGTATCATGAGGGCGGGGACCTACGTTGTGATGATCACTGTCCCAGTGAATGTCCTTCTTAACTATCTTTTTATCTACACTTTCGGCTTTGGTGTTAATGGTGCCGCTATGGCAACCTCGATAACGTATTGGCTCAGTTTCTTCCTCCTCTGTCTGTACTCCAAGTACATCGCAGGCTACGAGAGTTGGGGCGGCTGGACTCCAGCATGCTTCAAGAACATGACTACCTTCCTCCGCCTCGCAATCCTAGGAACTGTAATGGTAGGCACCGAATACTGGGCATTCGAAATCGTGGCGATAATAGCTGGAAGACTGGGACAAATCCCATTGGCTGCACAATCCGTGGTCATGACCACGGACGGAGTCCTGAACACCATCCCATTTGGTATCGGAGTGGCGGCCTCTGTGAGAATTGGAAACCTCCTTGGAGCTGGTGATGCACGAGGAGCGAGTAGGGCCGCAAGTGTGGCTGCTAGTCTGTCTGTGTGTCTAGGGGCGATTGTATCGATTACGCTGCTCGCGGTTAAGGATTTCTACGCGAAGCTTTTCAATAACGACGAAGAGGTTGTTAAACTTACCTCTGAAGTTATGCCATGGGTGGCTCTATTTCAGATAGCGGACGGGCTAAATGGGAGCTGCGGCGGGAGTTTGAGGGGCATGGGGAGGCAGCATGTCGGAGCGGGGGTAAATATCGTCACCTATTACTTTGGTGAGTAAGATTCTGTTTTAGAAAGCTAGTACGGTATTGCTGACGAAGGAATCCGACATAGTTGCATTGCCAGTAGGTATTTGGCTTGCGTATGATGGCTGGGGACTCGTAGGACTCTGGATTGGACAGGTAAGAGGTCCCAGAATATACAGTATAAGATTTACTGCGAGATGCTCACTACTATCAAATGAAACTTAGTGTTTAGCACTGTATGGGATAGGTATTTGTGAGTGGGTATTGGTTTATTTCTCAGACTGGAACGCCCAGGTCGTCAATGCACTGGACCGGCTTGACGATGCAGAACGGACGGAGATTGGAGAAGCTCGAACAATTGCAACATCATAAACTAATGGCGAATATTATGTCGATATACCCGACATAACATAGAACCCCTACCCTTTGGATATCTTGTAATATAGGCTGGAAACCTGGATACACCTTTTCGGGTTTCATACGATAGTAGCCCCGCTACTACTTTTTCGTAAATCCAACAAGCAGTGGATTGGCTACGCCTTCCTAACATATATCGCGGCCACACGAATATGGTAAACTCGATGCTTGTACACCCAAACATTACTGACAGAGAAACTGAACACTTAAGTACGCAATTATGTTTATAAAAAGGAAGCGGTAATGGCTGAAATATTCACCAGAGCACAAAAGCCTGGTCTCGTACCTAGACATCACAAAGGAAGGATCCTTTGTTTGCAAAAGCCCTCGAAAACACAAGGCTGAAGGATGTTCTCTTAACGATATCATCAACGCGGCTGGTGCCGACGAGACTAGATCGGTGCAGCATCAATGCAATGTCCATGTTTTACGAGGCTACACTTTTTCAGAAACAAAAATATCGTCTTGACTTAGGCTTGGCAAACCCCTCATCCTTTGCGGATTATCTATTAATATAGGCAAAGCCCCAATGATTTCAGCCTCGATGCTATCATTATTCTTTACTAGATAGAATCCCGTTGCCTTCTATTATGGTGAAGTCCTGTAGTTGCGCAATTGCTCAATTCTCACCAGAATATGCACATATCCCTTTATAATTATCGTATCCTTTCGGAGCTTTCTCCCGGCGCGGTGTAGGCGCTACGATTAAAGCTGACGATGCCTCGCGACTTCATCAACACCGGTGTTTGGGAACTGTACGGCGAGCCTTTTCACAAAAGATGGATATGGACGCTTGAAGACGGGGATGCATTTTGGCTACTGGGACTTTACGTTGTTACTATAGCGGTCGTACAACAGAGGGCTTGGTCAATCCTGCGCTACTATATGGCACGATGGAAATCGCCTGTAGGCTTCGAGGGCAGGGTGAATCCACTTCTGAAACTCTCGCAATCGGCGGCCGTGAGAGATTCCATAACGTATTTTCGGATGATAGGCCCTCAGTATCTACGGAAACTTACACGTTCAATCACTTCAACATCCTTCAGACGAGTAAGTCGAAAATTTAATTAACTTTGTGAAGCAGAATTCTATATTCTCCTAGGTTTCTGCTAGGGACCCGGGGTATATCGGAAAGTCCAACTAGCTAATTCTTGTCTCTACGTGAAGAATCGCCCACTAGAGTTCGAGCTAGAGGAAACCTTTGACGATGGCGCTATTCCGTGGCTATTTGGTCTGGTTGCTTTGGTTAATGGCCTTGGGTTCATCGTCACGGGGGTACTGCTGCCGCTACTATTAACAAGCGGGGTTGAGGCACCGCTTGTAAGGTCACGCTGGACCCCATTATGCGACAAGAGGCGATTCGATCAGGATACGAGTCAACGCACCGATACTAGATCTCACGGTTTCGGATTATACGATCTTTGCTGGGATCGGGATAACCTTTCTTTGTTCGACAAAGCCGAATGTTCTACCTCAGTCGTCGAAGGCTTAGAAATTGTCATTAGAAACAGTTCGGAGTGTCCTTTCCCGACAAATATTTGCTTTGCGAATGGCCCAACTCCTCAGATCCTAACGATCAAACATCATAATATCACACCGCGACAGCTAGGTTTAAATTCAAAATCTAAGCTTAGCATCAATCATGAGCTCTCATGCTCGCCTTTACAACTTGAACACTTCATTCGGCCACTGCCAGAAGGTGGCTCCGTTCTGTCATTCAGGGACTTTAGACACGAAGAGATCCCAAAATTTATCGGTCCTGGCGGTATGTATGATTTAAAACTGGAAACGCTTAATGGCCCAAATAGGTGGACCAATGAAAGCTCTGGTACTCTAATCGCGCTCTCCAATGCGTCTTCAAGCACCACTCCGCTTCGAGACTACACTAGAGGTACATGGACCAGTTGGCCGCTAGACGAATATTTCGTATCCCAGGTACCAGTACGAACGATCACGCTGCCGCTACATCCTCTCATAAGAGCTCCTAATGCAAAATTCTTTGCCTTTGTCTATCATGCCGGCCCGCGGACATTTTTTCTCTATAGATTTGGGGACCCAGTGTTTATGGCACACGTGGTCCCTAACCCTGAGCTTCGAGAAGTGCATCCGGACTACGAGGCCACAGCAATCGGTTGCATGGAAAAATTTCAATTTTGCATAAATACCGCCGAGGAATTGCAGTGTGCGGCGTGGGGCGGATGGTGGGATACTATACAAAGAATTGACGCACTATTTCCGGAGGAGTATACAGTAGAAGACCGCCGAGAATCAGCGTTCGCGGTTAGAGAGATCACTCGGGAGCTCTGCTTATACATCAAGTACAGCGGAGTAAGTAATGAGTATCCTACTTATACGGATAGGAGCCTACAAGGAGAGCGTATACCTCCCTGGACAGACCGGATTTTGTCTTCATACCTTGAAAGATGGTGGGGGGCAGTGTATCGGATCCAAAGGGTCGTGGCCGGCAGTGATAAGAGGGCCCGGCCGCTAATGTATCCCCCTCCGAAAGACCTGAGTGACCAGAGGCTAAAAGACGAAGAGGAATTCCTAGCAAACCAATGGCTATGGTGTGATCGGGTCCTATTAAAGGATCCCGACTACACCAACATTAACTTTTTCGGCTTTATGGTTTCCCTGATCCTGATGTCCTCGATTTGCATCTTTAGCTACGGCGATCGGTTACGAAGTTTATGGGTCGAAGCTTCATGGTTCCTAAGTCCCCATGCCCTAGCTGAAGGACTGCACTATATTTGGAGGCTCTATACCTCTATACTCAAGTTCCTCAATCGGTTCAACAAAACAGCCCCCAAAGTTAACGTTTCTGAGACTTCCTCACATGGTCTAAACACTCTGGAACCTCGAATAAACGACTTGGAGGGTGGTTTTACCGATCAAACAGGAATTATCCCAGGGCTAGCAGCCGTCCACCTACAAGAGTTTGCGGTCGGCAACGCTTATGATCATGATAACCCTCTACCGATAGTGGCGCAAAGCCATATAAGGGTATATTGAGTTTTATCTCGAATCGTCTCTTACCCTCTAAGAATAGTTGATGGTCGACCATGGACTTAGTACACAGCCCTTGTTGCCCCGCACTCTGTAGAAAACCCCTTTTTATTATTATAATTAATTGAAACAAGTGTATGATCAATTAAACACCAGTACGCCTTTATTTTATATCCACTCCTGCCGATACAGCAAACTCGTGTTCCTTGTACTGCATAATAGTTGCACTCTGTATACCGCAACTGGTGGGTTTGCAGCTCTGTTGTTGGATTTTCTTTTGAAAATGCGTTGTGTGTGGACTTTGGTTTTGTTAGCAGGTTGTGGGTAGTTAAGGTGCAATCATGAGTAGTTCCTACTATTCTTCAGAAATAGTAGATAGGGCGGATTCGCTTTCCCCGGTACTATCAGACTCCAAGACTGATTCCGCCAACATCTTCGCTTCGCTGTTGAATTCTGATGGGACATGATACCAAGCAACATAAGCTCCAGCCATAGCAAGCCTCCTTCTCTCGTTGAGTAGCTCCAGAAACCCTTCACTATCTTTCGGAATATTCTCACCTTCGAATTCCTCACGAAATTGACCCCTGATCGTTGTAAGCGGACTGGTTCTGCAGAGGCACTCGACGATGTACGAGTAGTCGGTGACGAGGATTAGGCGAAAAACAAGGGATTCGTAGGCAGAATGAGGGTTTGAGGAAGGCAGGAACGTGAATGTTGGAAGACGACTCCTTTCCTCTTCTAGGGCCTGATTGATAAGTTCCTTGCGTTCTGGAATAATGACGGTACGGACGTAACGGATTGCTTCGACCATTGCTGTGACTTCAGCGGATTGGGTGGTAAGGTGCCCCTTCGTGGTCAAGGAAAAGTTATGACGGGATCCTGGACCGAAGTAAATGCCGACTGAAGCCCTGGCCCCCTCTGTCTCATCTGATTCGCAGATACCCTTGGTGTATACCATGATAGAACGGCAAGTACCCTCTGCATGCATAGCGAGATTCTGGTGACTTGGATGCATTTCGGTAACGCTTTCGTGTGCATATCCTCCTAGCCAAACCAGTCCACAGGCAGAACAGGGATGAAGCTGGAGTTCGTTTGGCGGTGTTGGCTTTGGAGGGTCGGCGTAGTCCCGAACGATACTTCTCGCATCTTCGGTTCCAAGGGTCTGCTCGTCCCACTGGGGAATGAAGCGTGCTTCTCCGCCCTTGAGGACAGGGGTTCGTTGTTCAACTAGATGGTTGAGCTCATCCTCAGGAAGGATCCCCGGTGGGTGCGCTTCCTCCTCCATTTGTCTTTCGAGGAGATTACCCAGTACAGGTATCTATGGTCTTCTCCTAAGGGGTTTTCGTTTGAACTGTGTAACGGGTTCTGTAGACGTGATTGGAATCGATTTCTTTGGCGGATGATATTGTCCATAGTCCTAGAATACAATTGTTTAAATTGCTATGCCAAAATATGGCATAAATCAGTGCGGCCATAATAGAATAACGATATTGATATCGCCATCGACACTCAGGGGCGTTCATGGTGTAGCCTTAGAGCTGAGAAAGCCTGCAGATGTAATTCTCTGACGCCGGAACTATGTGAGCAATAGCTTAAACATTTGAGTTAGTATCTTCTATTTAGCTACGCGAGTGTTCAAGGAATCAATAATCTCGAGGGCAGTAGGTAAATAGTTCTGAGACCGAAGCCTGCCTATAGCTACGAGACTAGGTCGTCTGTCTGTTGCTATTAGTATTTTTTGTGGATTGTGTGGAGGATGGGGTTGATCACGTAGATCGGGAGACCTATGTCGTACAAGCCTATCCGTGGGGGGTTTACTTAGTCGAATGGCATATGGAATCTCAAGGCTTTTAGAACTCGTGGGGTTCCATTCTTATCACTTTCCAAGCCCAACTACTTTCAGGCAGGGTCTCGAATGGTTGGGGCTGTAAAGGTTGGTTGATATCTTCGTTTTCCCAGAACACTCTAATAATCTCATAGCTTAGGTCAACATTCTCAATCGATCATGAAACTTAAGATCCGATATCTTGTGCACAGCAGTATACGCGTGGCAAGGGACACTGCATTGCATGACCGCACAACATTGGCTGTTTGCAACGTCTCGGGCGTGAAGCCAAATCTGGACCATCTGCGGAACACCAATTCATTGGCCAAACAAGAAGCGAAATTCAAAATTGAACCGAACGAAGGTTTGAAGGACGGTTACTGCTGTTTTCAGAAGTCAGCTGTAGATCGGTTGAGCATCGTCGAGGCCATGTCGTTGCTCTTGATAAATGGTGGCGTCAGGAACTGGGAATCTTGGCTGCTAGAGTGGGATTAGTGAGCCATTCCAGTGCGGAGCTTAGCTGGAAGCTGCATGCTTGGCCCTCGCGTGAACTCATGGAGCATGAAGAGCTGACCATGGCCATGCAGGTTCGAGGAATTAGGTCCAATAAGAATGCATCCCATTTCCACCGCTGCACTGTTGCATATAAATACCACCTATAATGGCGGTAGTTAGGTGCATTGCAAAGGTGAGGTTATAAGGTTTAACTCTCCGAGAAAACGACCTCCATTGCTTCAAGGACTAATTTTAAAAATCTGTGCCGCCTTCTAGCTCTTTTCTCACGCCCCCTTTCTAAAAAAAAATTTCGACCGGATTCTCGTATATGTACCCTCCCTCGGAACCCTTTGATCCAAATCTCTGACCCGTTAGTGTATCCTTCCCGCGCTGTTTCGAGTTTGGTGACAAGATCTACGAATTTGGTACGCCGGACTTGTCAGCTCGATATCAATCCCGCCACCTTCCTGGAAACCGCAGCCGACGACACGCAACCAACATACAACCAATTGACGTCGATTTCAGGGGCAGCTGTAACCTGAGCGTATTAACATCGAGTTCCAGAATTGGTCGTGCCCCAAAATACATCGCCCCGCTCAAGGCCACGTAAAATCAAAGACATAAGAACCTTGGGTTGCTGCGTAACGACGTGCTCGAAAGCTTATTTCCTCCATCACCTTCTCAGCAAGCGCTAGTCTCGTGGGGTCCCTGTCCTTTTCTTTCGACCCTTTTGTGGATATTTCGAATTCGCCCGGGCCTTGTCCAGAAAACTGCTCTTTAGCTCTTTATCCTGGTATATTACTCTCGCTTTCATCTCGAAAACCCGGTTCACCAATTAAACCCGACTTTGTATCTACGGGACACCCGCGCCAGCCTTTTCATCTTCCCTTCCATCCGGAAAGACTGCTATTGGATGGAAGTGTCAGGCTGAAGCATTATCCGCTTATCTCAACACGGGCTGTGGTCTAAACCTCATCGACAGCCTCAGTCGCCAGATAATCCGGAGCATATCGTCCGACATTCCAACGGCCGCCGAGGGATATTGCATATTCGGGCCTGCAGGTGACCAGTCGACATTCCCAGGGTCTGCCTCAGATTTTTATCGTTTTGGATGAACCCCTGCGAGGAATAACCATAGCTTGCAGTTTGGAAGAAAGGTGGTCCTTGGAATTGATCATTGCTGAGGGTCAAACGAAAACGACGGCAACGCATTTTTGACAGGCAGAAACAACGGGCCCTTGCTTTAACGTTCTTAGAGCGAATATACCTATAGCACGATTTAATATTAAAAGCCAGATCGGACGTCCTCGAGACTATCCAGGTTCGAAGGATAGTTCTCTCTTCAGCTTCATATCTTAAGAAAAGAAGGAAGGGCGCAAACATTACATCCGTCAAAATGAAGGTCACACTCGACTTAGAAAAGGTGCATACATATGCTGCGACACAATATTACTCAGTCAATCCTCGAAATAGAAAGTTCGTCTTTCTATTACCTGCCAGCTTATTCTTGGTGTAAGTATCTTCTCCGATTACATATGTGGGAAATCACTAACTTGTAATCTATATAGATGGTTCATGTGGCTATTCGGGCCTTCCCACGAAACCGTCAAGTCCGCTCTCCCCAAAGTCTCAGTAAACTACCATCCAAATCGCCCTCCTCCATCACCCTACAATGAAACAAAGCTCGCTCTTCTCATTGAAACACGGCCGATGGGTCATCTCGCCCCTCTACTGCTTCACATGATCACCATCGTCCCACCAGATTGGAGATTCCTCTTCCTCGGAACCAATGAGTCGATATCCCACTTGAACTCCTCTCTCCCCGTTCAAATGCACGAGAAGAATGGGAAACTTGATCTCAGGCTCATCCCAGAGAATGTCTCTGTCACAGGCCAAGAAGAAACTTCACAGACGTTCACTAACCTTTGGTTCTACGACGAAGTTCTTGGTGGCAACCGTGGTGTTGAGCATTTGCTCGTCTTCCAAACCGACAGCATTCTATGTGCCAACAGCGAGCTATCGCTGAATGACTGGCTCGATTACGATTGGGTTGGAGCTCCATGGTAAGTTTATCAATCAATCCCTCCCTCGTTATCGCTGAAGCCTTTACTAACTAAAGGAATAGGAATCTTCAAGACAAATTCGGTGGCAACGGTGGCCTCTCCCTTCGCAAAATCTCAAAGATAAAACAAGTCCTCGAATTCCAAGAACGTATCCCCAAAACCGATCCCGAGGACCTTTGGCTCATCAACCGTATCGGTCTCCTCCCTGGTGCAAACATGGCGACACCGAAGCAGGAATCTGCCTTCAGTGTCGAAAATGTCTGGCACCAGTCACCTATGGGATTCCATCTCGGTTGGGGTGGCGACAGATTGCCAGAGGGAGTGTGGAATACTGAGGATAACAGGAAGAGGATCTACGAGTACTGGTATGTTCTACCATTTCTACAATACTTAATGCAGCTTATAATTTTACTAACAATTTCTATCACGACAGCCCCGAAATCAAAATGATCATGAAAATGCGTCTCGAACGTGAAAAATGCACACCAGACGAGATCACTGCCTACAAAAACTCTCACCCAAATCGAAAGCGTGAGGAACTCACCGAGAAATCCTTCATTCCGATTCCTTTCGGCATGTAAACGGGATTCCGGTATACAAAAACCACACTTTTTCTTTCCCTTCGTAAAAGCTATGCCGTCTACGATACACCGCCTCAAGCAAGTTTTTTATGCCTCAATAACCGGCATGAGAGCAGGAAAGCAAACGGCTGAAAAAATCTAGCCGCCGTCAGCAAAGCAAGGTCGCATTATACACCCTCTTTCATACATCTCGTCCGAGAAACCCACCCTGGTAGCCTTTCTTTTGCAGGTGTGGCTCGTACTGATAAATTTCTCTCAATTACCTTTTTTTCATTCATGTATCTTTGTATCATTTTCTACGGTTATGGCGTTTAACATACAACATCTGCTTCCTGTTTTTGTTTCAATCCCGTGGTTATTCGCAGGATAATGCTGGCTGCAATTCAACTGACTAAGTTTAAGTCCAGTTAGTCAGCTGCAAGGACAAGGCACGGGCCATACATGAGTAACAAAGGTAAATACCGTCTACCTGGTTCTTATTATCCGGAGTTCGTCTGATTTCCTATCTTGGTGGAAGTGCGGCGGGGGTTGCATGTTCACAGCGTTGTTTGTTTTCTTAATCTCATGATAATGGTCTTCAGCTGGTTGGGTGTAATGTATATATGATGTTGGTTTAATGTATAAAAGAATAGAGAATGGATTTTCTGAACGTTCGTCCACTCAATTCAACGGTGTCATGATAGTCTTGTTGAATAGACACTTTAGCGAAGCTCCAACTATTCTCGATGCTTGTTATCAGCCACAACCACCTCTATTCCATGGATCCAGCTGCCAATAGACCACAAGATTCTGGGCACAGAGCGATCCTCATTAACGTCCTCTACTTCCTACACGCCGAGTTCTAGAATATTTGATACCCGCAGATCACAAAATCGCTTTAAGCTTCTAGGCGCATACAGACCTAGCCCCCGGATAAAACAGAAGGTCCCTTGTTCCACCACCACCAAAAAAAAAACTAACTCGTGATCCCATTCTCGTACCTTAATCTTCGGTTCGCCCATCCGACCAGCCTTTTGCCTTTTCAACCAGAGATATATTATCGTGTCCGTTAATGCAATGACCTGGTTTACGGGTACTGTCTGGTCACTCTAGTAGTTTTATTGGACGAAAAACAGCCATATCGTGATCACTTGCACCGGCGCACCTTGTCTGCCAATATTTTCCCCTTCCGACGAGTGAGTTTAAGCGGGAACCTTTTTTTTTTTTGCAAAGCTTCTTGTGTTTAATTTACTATCCTTGCCTGTGTTACGCAAGCTCAAAACTTGGCCGTTTGGTTTATCTGATTTTCAAGCCACCAGGGATTTAAGCTTTTTTTTACTTTGTGTTTCCTATATATGCATAAGAGTATATGTCGACTGAGCATTGGCGCTGTTTTTCGGTGGGCGTTTCAGAACGGTGGGGTTCCGGGTTGCCCATTGTTATCATTGTGGATTCGAGGAATTGAGAGGAGTACGTAGACACTTTAATCAAGTTAATTTCATTGATTAACGCACCGCTCTTTCGGAGTCGTGAGACGGCAATTGACCGTTTTTCGCCGTTGAAGTAGGGATTCTTTTTTAAACATTGGACGGTTTGGATCATTAATTGCCCTGCAGGCAGCGCTTTGACCAATTAATTGCGAAAGCTAAGGTATTTCGTGATAGCTAGTCAGTGTGGACATGATTCATGACCGAGATGGGTCCTTTGCCCCGTTTTCTTCTTTCTCTTTTTGTTCTTTTTCCCGCAGCCGCTGATAGAGATAATTGTTCATTGTGATGCATGATGCGGACTCATAAATGCAAAAATAGCTAAGAGGTTGAGAGGTGGCTTTTGAAAACCGGAGTATCACTCCGAGTGGAAACGCAGGAAATAAGGAAACAAGCTTAAATTACCCTGGTCAAGTTCAGTCGCCTGGATGATGGGAGAATTTGGTAGGTTAGAACCGGAGTTAATGATTATCAGATGCAATGGTTGAGGGGTATACCAAGTGGCGGCGGTACTTACCGAGAGCGTATGGATGAAGAATCTGGCCGTCTGTTTGGGTATCACCTCAGTTAGGACACACTCTCCTTCTACCTTCTTCAGGGAAAGACTTGATTTCGACTTACGATACAACTCGGCTTCGTTGCTCGCGAGGAAGACATAGCTACACGGATCGATTGTTAGCATACGTCTTTTCTCTAACGCAGCGAAGTTACTATCTATTACCTTGGAGCGATCTCACTCGGTTGGCCTGGACGTCCAAGCTGGTAACTTTCTCCAAATCCTTCCATTTGCTCAGCTGGTCGACTGGCTGGTTGGAGGGGCGTGTGTACGGGTCCGGGACTGTAGGGCCGGACAGTTAGCAGCTTATCACCCCATCATATCATGCATCGATCGCGGACCAACTTACGCTACGGCGTTTACTCTCTGGAATACTTGGTCAGCGGTTTACAATTACAATGACATACGGGTGGTACTTACGATTCCTTTCTTGAGGAGGTTCTTGGCCAATGAGCGACTGTTCGTGGCGGGATATCAGCGATTTGGGACGAATGTTATTGGTACAAGAATACTTACGTGAAGCCGACAACAGCACCTTTCGTCGAAGCATAGTCGATCTATATGTCACCGTATACTCAGTCTTATATGTCGATATACTTTTTATCAACCTAAAGGCTCTTACCATCGAGGATGTACCACGGAAGGTAACGATGGAAGTTGAGTTCAAGATACTAATATATATCAGCACCGAGTTCTCTTTGAGTGTTCTTGAGTTTTGCGCTGACCTAGATCCCCTATGCATATGCGGCAATGCATACTTGGTGATAGCGAACATTTGCAAGATATTGGCCTGGAAGGTCGACTCAACGACGTCTGCAACAGTATCAGCCTATCCATCCCTCAACAGTGATCGATACAAACCCAACCGAGGAAATATAAACACCCACCCAAATCAATCTTCTCGAAGTCCTCCACCATCTCCTGCTTTCCCGCGTTATTGACAAGAACGTCGATTCGGCCATACTCCTTGACATGCGCATCGACAACAGTGTTGCAGTTCTTCCAGTTAGTCAGATCGAACGGGATGAGCAAGCACTTGCGCTTTTCCTTCTCGACGAGGGCTTTGGTGTCTTTGGCGTCGGCTTCTTCGTCAGCGAGGTAGACGATGCTGATATCGGCGCCTTCGCGGGCCATCAGGACGGCGATGGATCGGCCGATGCCGGAGCTATATACCATTACATGAGTTTTAGATATGGACCATTTCGATATCGGGTAGGAGGAACTACTGACTCTCCGCCGGTGATTAGGACCTTCTTGCCTCCGAGTTTTCCGACGCCCTGTATCGATTTATCTTTAATTATGGGAATTGATATATATCTACCAGATTGTCGGTCGTACCCAATATTCATAGAGTTTTCCACCGGGTCCTTCGAGACGGCTAACCTCTGGCTTGGGGTCTAAGGCCCGTCAATATCAATTCATGACGTCTAGCTAATGCATTTGACATAGATGTTCTTACTAGGCATATCCTTCTGGCTCCTAAATCGTATGCGTTAACATTACTATATTATTAAGACATCTAAACAATACCGTACATTGGATGACATACCCCGGGAGATGCTGGGTATAATGGGGAATACCGCCTCCGAAACCCTTTTTCTGATCGGCAGACATGACGATTATGATTCTTGAGTGTTGTGTATTCGGATGTGTGAAGTCAACGAGGTCTTGCAAGTGTCTCGGTACGGGAGATGTTCAATTGAGCACGAATGGTACTGATGTTAATTAAAGACCGGAGATGTTCGAAGTTTCGTTTGATTGCTAAGGTGTTAATTAAGTACAGTATTTAACAAGAATCACAGTTATAATGTCACCGTCTACGGGGAAATACTGAGGAATACATAGAGAACCAACGCATTTCGGCCGCATCGACGTCACTGTGATGCAGCGGCGGTGATGAGGTCAGGTCGGATGGATTCCCAACGGGTGTTCCCGAAATATAACTATACCGACTCAGATATAGCCGATTTGGGCCAAAAGATTGGATCGATTGGTGGTAGAATTGCAGATTTAGACACAGCTAACGGTGGACTAGTTCATGTCTGCTTTACAGGCTTTGTTGCATTATTGGCTGCTTGGAATGTCACTTTGTCGAAGGGAACCTTGGATATGGGTTAACTCTGCGAGGACTTGCTTACATATCTGGTGCCTGGCATGCTGTATAATATATCCCCAGACAGCCCTGAATCCCCGCAATCAGATAGTCCAGAAATCCCCCTACATATACTCTACCCCTCGAACGACTGAAGCCAGGAATGCTGTTCTGTAAATATAAATTTAAATGCACCAGATCGATATCTTGAGAAGGGCTGCAGGTACAACTGGCAAGAGTGTGTTGTCGCCCGCCAGCCTCCCCTTTTCGGCGACAGCGACAGAGACCATCCGCCTGTGCCTCTCTTTCTCCCCGTCTTTCTACTCTCTCTTCCATCTTCTTCCTCCTCAACTTCATCAAGGACTGTCAAGATACCAGTCGCATCGCGGTCGCATTTCCCGTGACATCTACATCTCTTATTCGACAGGCCTGACCATCTGCGACCGCAAAAGCTTAACGGTTTAAGGGTCTCCTCCACCCGTCCTGCATACAGACTAGCCCAGTCTTTCTCTTTTGCAGTCGCGTTTTTCTCCCGACCGTCCACAGATCGCAAGGACCCTCCTATCTCATACGGAGCCCACACGCCCCCTCATATTCTTTCATTCGTGGATATATCACGGAAAAACCAATTATAATGGATCAAATCTCGGGTCTTCTGCGAGAGTTTGGTGTTGGTGGGAGCCACAAGGGCAAAGGCAAGGCGGGGAACAATCCAATGATGGTAAGTTTGGACCAAGCCTTGTTTTCTTGTCGCATCGATATTGCTTTTCCTTTGGATACCGTCGCATCATTATCTCTAAACAGTATTGAATGCTAATGAGTGGTAATGTTTAAGGGTACGGCTGGAAAATACATCTTCACCGCTATAATTGTCCCGTGGATCTTCTCTCGTGTTATGAAACCTCTGCGTGTATACGCTCGCGCCTTCCTGGCAAAACACATGAAGCGCGGCATGCGCGAAAGCGGCAAGAAGTCCATGAGAGTGCTCGTCTGTGGTACAATGCTCAAGCATCTGGAAACCCTCACAAGAAAAGAGACACTGTTCGCCTTTTGGTTTGCCCTGCTGGTGTTCTTGAAGAGTGTCATGCCGCATTTTAGAGTCGCGATGAAGACACTGATGAGGAGGATGAGATAGATGGCTACGCCCTAAAAAATTGACTCTGTAGGTCAGTCTCTTTCTGACTACTATGGAAGAGAAGGATACATATAATGGAACGGAGTTTGAGAATTGTGACGAGTTTCCTTTGGATCTTGGATGGGTTTTATATTTGTGGGATTGCTTACTACGTTTCCTTACCCGGGCACGGCTTTTATAGTACTATACACTTATTCCATGTACGATAGCTCTTTTTTTCATGCAAGATATTTGCATTTCCACATTTCATGACGGATTTGGAAACGTCGAGCGCTGCGACAGCTGGATTCCTGTTAGCGAGTTTAATGAGATAACTTCTTCATCATACTCTTTCTCTTTCTTATTCTCATTTCATACGATCCTTCACAGGATTACTGCATTATATGTTTTGAAGATGCAGCCGAAGCGTCTTCGACATCGTCATTCCTTTACCGTTTTCCTTCGTCCGGATTTCAACTCCCATGTCGCTGTTTAATCAACTTCATCAACTACATTCCTTCCCCCCGCATCTGGATCTGGCTATCCTCGCCGTTATCTTCTCACTTCTCCCTCACTTCTTCGACTCTCTCACTTTCTCACTCATCGGCAACTTCATGATTGGAGCCATCTAGCAAAATGTTTCTGCGATTCCTCTACCCAGACGGTGTCGAGATCCAAAAGGAGCTTACCAACTATCCCTTCATTAACGATGCTGGGCTCAAGTATCATCCCGGCCAGGCACCTCGTTTTGATACTAAGGCCGTTCTCGTGAGTATCATGCTTTTTACTACAATTAACGTTGCGGAAGGGCACGTATCTAACGATTGACCATCAGGAACACTGCGACCTCCTCCTAAACCACTTCTCAAAGGCACTCGACAACGTTGCAAATAAGGCCCCACTCACTTACGAGCGAGCTCACTTCACCAGTCATGAGAATCCACTCGTTCTCGCAGCCGCAGAACGCAGTGAGCGACGGTTGCTTGCGCACGTACTCAAATTTATTGAAGCAAAGTACGGTGCCCATCTCAAGATGCATCAGCATCAGTTTGATCATCTGTTGAGAAACGGAGCTACTATGGCTCACGTGAAGCGGGCAATCAACATGATGCCTTTGCCGTACATGTAAGATACCCACTTCCTCAATGGGCTATATAGCCTTTCTAACAGACTTGATAGAGACATTGCTATTTTTCAATACTGCCATATGCTCTCTCCGCTATGCTACATGGATGACATCACCAGAAACGTCAACCGTCTTCACGGCCAGATTCATCTTCGATATGAAGACCCAATTCCGATAACGGCCGTTCCATTCCCTCTTACCAGACTCCTAGCCCTTCATCACGAGCAAGAGAAGGACCCGAACGCCAAAGCCATAGGGCCCAAGGATTTTGACTTGGAACCATTAAATGGGCGGTACCCGGAACCAGATTACCTCCACTGGCCTAAAGGGGGGCCTGCAACCGAAGGGCACACACGGCTTCTTGACGAGCTTCCTGAGCGAATGGAGTGTACTCTGTGTGCTCGAGATATCTATTTCACGCAAGACAAAGGAGAAACTTGGTTCTCGTTTCTAGAGGGAGAGCTTGTTCTCTGCAGATTCTGCGGGTGCTCTAACTCCCTGTCGACGCTGAGATGGCTGTCTCTTCGTGATGATATGGTTTCTCTACATGCTGCGATAGAATACTATCGTGAGCCTGAAGGTAAGAAACCACGCGAGTTCCCAGATACGCCTGGGCGATATTCTCTTGGTCCATTTCATGGACTACAAGCTATTGATAGGGCTCTCAGACACTCTATCGGTGAGCACGGTTGGGGCAAAATATTGAAGATATTGAAGTATAAGCTAGGGTACGAGGAAGATTGGGACGAATTGATAGGACTGGTCAAAGCCATCGATGCTGACCTCCCTTCCACGAACTTGCATGACCAAGTTATGATATCAGCGTCCGGGACCTTCTGGCAGGATCTAGTCAGCAGATACAAGTCAACTGTGAATATGGTGACTACGGTCGACTTCACAAATTCGGTCGTTAATCTGCGTAATTTCATCGCGAGCGTCAGGCATTTATACGATGTCTCGAAGGAGATTTCACCCGAGACCGTGAACGCGAGTCTCATGTCGCAGACTCTCAACTACCTCAAGCCCACTTCCAAGAAGGAGGAGGGTACCCATAACCCCCTCCCTCAAGGAACAGGACTCAAATATGAACGATTCATGAAACTCAAAGCCAAATACCCAGATAAAGCCCTCCTCCCCACTATCGCAATCGAGCTAGTCTGGCGTACCCATCTCCTCTACCCGGCCTACTACAACCACTGGTGTCTTCAGAACCTCAACTGTCAAATTGACCACTCATTCGATAAGCCCCAAGATTACTCCCTTGAGCGTCTTACCGAACGCTACGAAACCACCACCCATCTCTGGTGGAAGGAGTACTCTGAAGAATATCTCCCCCCTACAACCGACTGGACCCAGCACTTCACCACCTCAAACATATACTCAGCCAACATTATCCCATTTTCCACCCGCGAAAACCTCACCACCGTCGAAGAAGAACGTACCAAACATCCTTACTGGGCGTGGGACCACTCCCCCGCAGTCCACCTCCTCGACGCAGTCGAACAATCCGAACTCTACCACACCCTCTTCCCAAGCCCCCAGCACCGCCTCCTAATCACCACAAAACTCGTCTCAAATTCCTACAATGCAGCCTCAAAGCTCAAACCCGCCGCCGCTGCAACAACTCTCAACCCCAAAACTTACCCTCTAGACACCTACCTCGACCTCAACTGGGACGAAACCTTCGAAAACTTCCTCACCCTAATCACCACCCAACCCCACCTCGCCGATCTCTTCAACAACCAAATAAACCTCACAACCCTCTGCATCGACATCCTGTTCGCCCACCTCGACTCTCCACCAACAGACATAACCCACATCTTCCAAGAACGCGACGTAGAAAACGACATCGGTGATATCCTCTATCAAAAGCGTCTTCTAATGTGGTTATGCATCCGCCACTCTCCACTTCTCCAACCTGGACCGGGTAGACAAACCATTATCCTTGCGTTGATGAAATCACTCCACTTCAGCGAGAAAATGAAGTTCAGAGTAGAGATTTCACCGGCAGATATGGCTACCGCTCGAGTACTTACCTTCCTAGAAACGCACTATTTAGGTGTCATTCAAAGGCTTGTACGGATATGTGATCCCTTAATTGCGAATTACGTCCCCAAACTACCTGATTCTACAAAAGACCCTCTAGATATATTGGACGAAAAGGGAAGTGAAAGACGAAGAGCCTCGTCCTACTATAAGGAAGGGAAGGGGCTGCGCCGATTTCATGATCCCGTTGAAACGGAGAAAACGAGAATGGCACTTGGACCGAATCACTACGTCAAGTTGTTTCCAAACCAACATGAATATGGGTTCTGGTCGAAGAAACATTGGGGGCTTGCGGGGTATGGGATTCGGGATGCGTTGAAGAGGAAGAAGGCTTCTGCGAAGCCGAAAAAGTGAACAGTCGTCCTTTTTCCTCAAGATTAATTATTTCTAGCAGGGACTAGAGAGATAGTGCTTTCAGGTTTTTATTCTTGTTCAAATTAGAGTTCCCTTGATTACAACCATGCCATTAATGCACATAAAACCCAACTACATCTCCCAAAAGCAGCATTTAATATTACGCTTGTTTCCTCTTCTCCTCCAACATCCCCTTCAACTTCGAAATACCAAACTGCTTCATCATGAACGAATCCTGCATATGTAAATTGATTAGAGCGCCATTAATAAATTTTAATACTCATTCTTCAACCCTCAATACCAGTAATCAATTCCACCGTCGAATTAAAAGGAAGGACTTACAAAAATCCACCTTGGGAAGAAGGTATCCAAAGCCCAAGCTCTCCATGCAAAGTACCCCTCCCAGATCCACGAACTACTATGTCGCCGCGTTAACTGGGCCACAACGTTTTTGGCGTATGTTTCCGGCGGGATGGAGTTTTCTATCAGAATATTAGCTTTCGTAGGTCATTCAGGGGGATATAGATCTAAACTTACTCTGTGAATACTGCTGCCTCATCATGAAAAACTCCTTGATCGGCAAATAATACGAGTCTGCCCAAGTCAGGCACGATCACTATATATAAAAAAAGTAGAACATAGGGGTTAAACAAACCGGCAGGCAAATCCCTCTCCACCCTGGCCAACTGACTCTGAACCCCCCCAGTAACAATATTCACAACCTCAACCCCAAAAGCCTTCATCTCAACCCTCAAAGTATTACAATAAGCATGAATAGCAGCTTTACTAGCTCCATAACTTGCTCCAAAGGCATAAGGCATCACTGCGGCCAAACTTCCTATCATTACTATTTTCCCTCGAGCGTTTATGATTAGCGGGGCGAAAGATTGGGTTACGGCCATGACGCCGAAGACGTTGGTTTCGAACATGTCGCGGACTTCGGTGAGGGAGAGGTCTAGTGCTGGCATTGTGTAGTTTCGTCCTCTGATATACAAAATCTCTGTAAGAAGGACGGTTTACAGAGAAGGTAAGGGTGAATATAGAACGTACGCATTATTTATGAGGATATCGAGTTTCCCGCCGGTGAGGGATTCGACCTGGGATTTACATGAGGCGATAGAGTCGGGTTTTGTGACATCGAGGGAGAGTAGTTCGATCCCGAGTTTGGAGAGAGGTTCGAGAGTTTCTGGACGCCGGGCGGTGGCGAAGACTCTGTAGCCTATATATCATATTATTGAGCTAAGCGTATTATTCGTTGTTTTTGTAGATATTAAGAAAGTGATCGAAAATATCCATCATGAATCCAAGGCGTTGTTCTCGATTCAGATGGAAAAAGCACCACTTTTACACGACTATATGTGTTGAAAATGTTGTAACTTTTCTTACCGCCAAAAAAAGGCAGCGGCCGCAAGAGGGTATGGAGCGTGGAAGGATATCATTGGGTATTTACCTTTACGGTGGAACTCTTCAGCTAAACAGCCGCCTATGCCGCCGACACCGGCGCCGGTGATCAGGACTGTCTTTCGAGTATCTTGTTCCGCCATTGATGACGTTTTGAGCCGCGAGAGGGGGAGATTCGATTTCGAGGGGCGAAGAGAGGGCAGGTTTTAGCGAGGAGTTTTGAAGAGAGAATGGAATGCAAATGCAACTTGGATCTGGACGGTTAATTTCTAGTTACGAGCTCGAAACTGGATGGGCAGTTTGGATATACAATGCGGAATGCCGTCTTATAACTATAGTACAATAGTTTTAGCCGTTCAATTGATAACGTCTAAGCCATGACGCGACGAGCTATCAACATTGTGGATGCCAACCTCGAAAGCGGAGACAACACGCAATATCCAACATTTCACAAGGAATGTGATTTAGGAAGAACCGACGGTTTGCCGAGGGTATACGTTTTCAAGTTTACACATAAGGATCGAACTCGCATGCCGAGACTGGAACTCGCAGATGTCATATCAAGATGGTTATATATTATATCTATATACAAAAGCAGAGGACTCTCTACTATTCTCATAAAACTAAAAAAAGAAGCAAAATGCAATCGTATTACCCGGCCAGGTGTATCATCTACTAGCCTTCAAAAGCAAAACCTGGAAATTTTCAAAAACTGAGAAGGTAACCAAAGTACATCTAGTTACCGATAGGATCCTGTCCCTTTCCGTGCGCCGTCCTGCTAAGACCCAGGCAGTTCGCCATATTGAAGAAGATATCAATGTTATTCTGAACACCGCCGAACAACTCCTGACATGGGCCCATAGCAAAGACCGGAACGTCAGTGAGCGAGTGAACGCCCTGGGACTGATCAGTTGGAAGAGTACCATTGACGACGAAACCATCTGGCTGACCGTCGTTGGCGTTGGCGTAGTAGTCGTTGCTGGCGCGGCCGGGGGTATTGGTGGTGGGCAGACGGGGACCATTCTCATGGGCTCTGTAGTTTTCACGACGATCGGTGGAGGCAGCGGTACCAGCGAAGAGAGCATAACGGGGGGTCCAGTTGCTGGGGAAGTGGGAGCCTTCGCTGTAGGTCAGGTCGCCAGTGTTGATGTACTCGGAAAGACCGGATTGTTCGTAGACACCGACGGCGTTACGCTTCTTACGTTGGTCGGTCTGGGCGCCCATGTACTTGGTGTCAACGGAACCCATAACGTCGAAACCGTGACCGTGATCGGCAGTGACAACGATAAGAGTCTTGGAGAGTTCGCCGAGGGACCTGAGTTTTTCAATGGAGGCCTTGATGGTGTCGTCGAGTTCGAGGAGGTCGCCGAGAGCGCGGTCGTAGTCGAGGACGTGCATCATCTTATCGATCGAGGCGGCTTCGGACATCAAGAACCAACCCTGGGAAGAGTGACGCTTATCGGCCTTGGAGCGAGTGTGGAGGATATCGATGGCCTTGAGGGTCATCTCCTTGAGACCGGGCTGGTCAGTGGCATCGCCCTTGTTACCAGATGGATGGTTGGACTGCTTGGAAAGGTTCTCCTTCCAGACGTTGCGATCGAGCCACTTGGACATATGGGAGACGGTGAAGATACCAAGAGCACGCTCAGTGTTAGGAGCGCTCTGGAGGGAAGTATTGTTCAAATAGACTCCGTATCCTTCGTTGGCGAACTCCTTGTAGTAGTCCTTGTTCTGGTAGGTTCTGCCACCAGCGTAGAAGTTCTCAGCACCGCCACCGAAGAGGACGTCAGGGCCGTGCCAGTCAACCCAGCTGTAGTTGGTGGTACCGTGAAGGAAGGAGTCGACACAGTATGCGGCTTGGCCACGGTCACGGGTGTGGGCGGTCAAACCAGCTGGAGTGGCGTCGGCAACGGCAGCGGTACTGACGATACCAACGTGTCCACGCCAAACACGGTAGAAGATCTCGACAATGCTCTCAACCTTTGGATCGTCGAAGACGTTAGGGCTGGAGTCGACATATGCACCGAGAGCGTTGACAGTGCTCTTGTGTCCACTGTACAAAGCAGTGGCGGAATTGGCGGAGTCGGTGATAAAAGTATCAACGGAGTGGGTCATGGCGTGACCGAGGACTGGGAAGCTGTCCATGGCCATCTTGGACTGGTACTTGCCGTTCTTGGACTTGTGTCCAATGAGACGGGCAGCAGTGATCATGTTGGTGGTCATTCCGTCTCCAATGAAGAAGAGGATGTTCCTGGTCTTCCTGACCTCCTCCATCTTGCGGACGGTCCAGGTAGCAGTGGTGGTCTTGCCATCGTACTTGAGGGTGGCCTTGTATTCACCGGCCTCATCGAGGTAGACCTTTCGGTACGCCTTGGAGGCGACGTTGACAATGGATGGCTTGCCAGCATCGCGGGCAAAGTAGTCCTCGTACCATCCGAAAGTCCACTTCTCGAGCGCTGGTTCGGCAACCTTGAACCACTTAGCACCAGAAAGGATACCACGGTGGCCACCAACTCTCTCAATGGTGAACTCGAACTTCTCGTCTGGGTTTGGGTTTCCGGTAGCCTCGGATCCGTTGACTGGAGCGTGGACTTCGAGACGGATATCGAATCGCTGACCAGCAAGGAAATCAGCCCTGGAGGTTACACAAATGTTAGTAAAACCGTACACAATATCAATTGGTGCAGGAAGAGGGGGCCATACTGATCTGGAGGAAGAATGCATCCAAGATCTGGACAAGTACCCAGACGCTGGAATGACTGAGCAGAGACGAGGCTGATGAAGACCGCGACAGCGGCAATTGGCTTGGAGAGCACAACCATCTTGTATGATAGAAACACTACGAAACTACAAAAACCCAAGACCTCAAACTTTTTTTAGGTGTATAAAAAGAGAGACTAGACCGTCGCTATCGCGATTGATGATCTATGGAAGAAAGAGAACAAGACGGGTACAATCAGCGGGCACCCATGATCTTATATCTTTTTTGAACTCTCTTTCCCTCAACGTGCCGACAGCGAGACCCATTGACCTGTCTCCCTCGGTATGAGGGACCGCATTGCTAGGGTGTACAGGCTTTGGTGTAGCATACAGCCCTTGCAGAGCAGTGAGACAAGTCCAAGCAGACAGGATCGCCATATCGAAGCCAGTCGAGCCTGACAAGAAGGACAAGCATACTCGCCTGCCTTTTCCTTCACAACGTCATTAGCAGGAACACACATGCAGCTCCGGGAGCGGGTGAGCCCTATAATTCACACCCATAGCATTCCATATGCATTCGCTATATGCGTGGTTGGTGCATTATTGGTCTGTGGCTCGCTTGTTAACTGAACCGGGAAAGTAGAACTGCGACCCAGTTTAGGCAACTGCTTTTCGCTCGCAGGCGACTGTGATAGCAGGCATGAATCGGACGTCGCGGACTGGGGAAATGAGCGGTCGGAGCGAGAAGCGTATGTCTTGAAATAAGGTGCGGTCGCTGCGCGTGGGTGTATGCGGGAAGGCGATTGGCTCGTTCCCGGGATGAACCCTTCCCTCGTTTCGCTTTTTTGATCTGTCGAAAAGCTAAAATGCAGGTCCGAATCATGCATCCCACGCCGACGAAAGGTCTCTTTTGGATTTCTTGTTTGACGCAGAAAGTTCGAGTCGTCTTCCGCAGAGACAACAGTAATATTTTCTGTGTGTAAACGAGTTACACAGGGTGCTAGCGGATGGCGTGTTAACTTTCTTCTTTTTAGCTTATTCTTCCCCATGCATGGCCATGTCCGGCGCCTTGCATGTGGCGTTCGTAACCCACATATCGATCTTTTGCAGATGTTGGACTTTCGAGGAATGAGAAGCCCAGAATCGAGCATGCCATGGACATCTTGTCACGCTACTTGGCGTAAAATGCGAATTTATAAAGAAGGAGCGTCATGATGACAGCGATTGACGAGACGGCAGAGTTACCTTTTTCTGTCAAGCTCAATAATCGAGCTTCTGCAGGATATCATGTTGGTTGGGAGGCCCCGAGCAAACTGAAAGTCGCCGTTGGCTCCACGTTGATATGAGAAGCCCAAGAACGAAAACGTGGGGAGCATGCTCGACCCTCGTCAATTGGGGGTTGATCCTTAAGCTTCAGGACTTGCCTGGACCATGACCTTGAACTTGGGATGGTGATTGGCTGACCACCATGAGATTCAAGCCTTTCCTCAAAGACACAGCCTTCGAACTTTTCGAGGGTATGTTGTGAGATCGATCTTTTTGATCCGGTGTCGGTGTGTTTGCGACAGGCCAAACTAGGTAGATGGACCGATTATATGTCTTGATGTTGTAATGCATCATGACAAAGCTGAGGAGGCTCGATTGTCTGCCTGATAGATTAGCCGTCCAGTCAATGGGCCCAGCCTTCGAACCTGTGCATGGATAGAGGAGGCAATCGAAGACATCGACGGTGCCCTGAAGCCTTCTCGGTCCTTCTTCATTTTTTTGCAATTGTATTCGATTGAAGCAAGTCGATCCTGTTGAAGCTATTCATAGACCTATAACTAGGATAGTGGTAGCATACACTCGCAATATAATACCGAACCCTGGAGATTCTTGTCAAAGAAACTTGGAGAGGGGTTTGTTCCTGCAGCTGCCGACAATCCGAAGCATTCGAAATGGGTCTATGCCGTATCACCTTCTTGAATTGATCAAAGTCGTCCAAGATTCCCGGTACAGGGTATATTATCAATCACTTATCGTAACTGCTAACTGTTATTGAGCACATGTATCGAAAGATGGTCTAGAAAAAATTTTCGAAGACAAGCATACCATGCCAAACGTTAAATTGGAACCAGGACTAAGGTTGGGTAAGTAGCAAGCTGGATCGATCAAAGGACATGACAATGAAGTGCATGCAGATGGCGGTGAAAGAAGCAGCTGCCCAAAACGGCAACAGCGTCGAAGGAGGGTGAGACATTGTCAAGTAGTTCGGACTTCTCCACCTGCCAATGCATTCCCAAGAGAATCCAAGCAATGAGGACAAGAGACGAGGACAAAGGCTTGACGGTGTTTGGTATCTGAGACTAGACAACCGGTCTGCCATTGAGCTGCCGTTGTTTCGGCTCGGGACGACTTATCAATCAATCGAGAAGGTCTGACAGGTATCCATCCTATCGCGAAGTTACCAACCTTACATGTGCTGTTCCAGGTGAAGGTGCATTTGAGGTTCGACAGGCCGCAACACATGGACAACACAACCGTGGTTGGGGCACACGCACCCCACAAACCCACAGCCATGGCCACCCCACGATGTAGCACACACATATGGTTACCATGTGTGTGTGGAATATAGCACCATACCATGGGCCACGATATAGCTGGGTGGAATATATAAAGCTGCTTGCATCGCCCGCCAACTTTCCGAAACTTTTGCCCAATTCTTCGGACTACTCTTTACCCCGCCTTTCTCGCGGTTGCAATTGCAGTTGTTCCACGCTAATAACCGTTGGATCCCCTAAAATCGAAAATGCATTCCTTTTACCCCAGAATATCTCGAGTCTAAAGGCACGCTTGCATCCCCAACCACAAATCGATTGAATTCTTTTGACAATTCGGCAGACGGAACATGCCAAAAGTCCTTCAACAGCCGTCCGCAGACGGCGCAATCCGCGGACAAAAAAAAAAATTAAGATTACCCCATCGGAACGTAGAACTACCGCGCTCATTATGACGACTGGCCTTGGGCCGCGTCAGTGCCATGACGTATTTTAAATTTCCACTCAAAGACCGTATATATGGGATTAAATTTCCCCCCAACAGTTAACTTATAATTAGAGAATTGTTAGCAAATGTTCACGACATCTTCAACTTTTTTTTATTGAAGATAGGATACATTGATAGGAGAAAGAAAAAAGATTGAAAATTGGATAGCAAAAATGGAGAGATACACCGACGAGAAGAACCCGGACCCAGAAACCGTCTACCTCATCGAGGAGGTTGAGGTTCAACAGCCAAAGCCGAAGCGTCCTTGGTGGCGTCGATGCCTCAGAGTTTTCTTCGCCATTGCTGGTATTTGGATGATTCTCGGTGCCTTCGAGCCCGTTTTCCGTCGTGGATTTGGCTGCCATGTAAGTATTCGATATAATTTCTATCCATTCATCTATAACATACTTTTGAATGCTAATATCAATATCAGAGACGCCATCATGGACATCGCCGTCCACACGATATCATGCCTCCAGAGCCGGAAATGCCGTCACTAGACGTTCCAGAACTAGACGTGTCACCACCAAACATGGATATAGACTTAAACGACGATATCATCGAGGACCCAGAAAGAAAAGTCCCCAGGGAACATTACACCTTCCCAAGGTCCCTCAAGACCTTCTACATTAAACAGGAATCATTCCACAAGCCCTCCCGCATCCAGGTTGTCGGAAACATGATCGTCCACGCCAGCGATAAAGCCGAAAACATCTCCGCCTACTTCAAATTCGATGTTTCCGACTCCCGTCTCCGAAGAGAAATTGTGATCCAACCGGAAAGGGACGGTATCGTGTTTAAACTCGACCCATTCTCCCCCGTTTCCACAGGAAAGATTAACGCTACTGTAACCCTCGTCATCCCCAAGATGAATGACTACAAACTCGACACTCTTCGCGTAAACACCATCCAACTCCCCATCTGGATCAAAGACTCCTTTACCACCCGCATAAACGCTACTTCCTTCTCCACCGTCGCCGGAAAAATCACTGCCTTTGGTAAATCATCCGATAAGACCATGATGGACATCAATAATCTCCGAATGCACACCGTTAACGGCCACATTGCTGGTGAATTCCCACTCAGCCACGCCCTGGCGTTGGAAACCACCAACGGAAACATTGACGCCAAAATCGTTTCCTGCGACCTTCCCGAGAAGATTGGTTGGCTCAAGACTTCTTCTGTTAATGGAGACCATAAGATCAAGTTCCTCGGCCGCCTCCACCCTCGTCCAATGTACTCCAAGCATATGTCTGTCAGCGGCGACATCTCCGTTGTGTACCCAGAGGACTGGCAAGGTGGACTTAAACTTAAGTCTACCAGCGGACATATTGAGGTTGATGGTAAAGGTACCAAGGTAGTTAGGAAAGATAAGAGCTCTACAGGCAGGTTCTGGAAGGTTATTAAGGGTGATGGGAAGAGTAGAGGATCTATTGCCACCGTTAGTGGCAAGATCGATGTTTTTGTTGGAGAGGAGGACGAGAAGGAAGAACTCATGGAGTAAGAGTACTATGGCATTGAAGTGTAATCATAAGGCCTTAAGTCGAGGGTGATAACTTGAGCAGTGTACATAGGCTCATTTATTCATCGCTGATTGTGAGATGGGGAATCAAAAGCATTGTCAATTTTGAACTCCAAATTGAATTGAATTGAGCTGATCGAAAAGTAAAGATATATAATTGTACAAAGGAAATTTGTCTCGTAAACCAGACGCTAGAAAGCGTAAGTTTTGGCAGGTAAGAAAAATATACTAGAAGAGAACGGCGACTCCCAGGACACCAGAAACAACAAAAAAAATGGGCCTCCACGCAAAACAGTCGAACTATATCAAGGAAAAGAAAATGAAAACTCCCAAATCTACATCCCAAAAGAATGACGATCCCATCCCAGGTATTCCAATAATGACAGTGAGTGGATAATTCGAAACGTACCAATAACGTTAAAGAGAAAAGAATAAAAGAAAGCGTTTTAAATTCCTGGAACACCACTAAACTCGCAAAGTAACGAAATGGAAATTTTAAAAAGACTCAATCTTCTAAGGAGAGTAGAATCAAAGCATCCAAGCCTGATGACGATCACTCAAACCCTCGATCTCCTCCTTCCTATGCCTCCAAGGATCACAAACCGGGCTCACCTCGATGGGTGTCGCCTCGGTTGCCTGCACCCTCGAAATCATCGGCACCGCAAGTTTCAACTGCGGAACCATTGTAACAGGCTTCACCTCACCGTTTGGAAGACGGGTGGTAAGACACTGCTCTAGTCCGTTTCTTGCGGATGGTGGCAGAGAAGGAATAGGCGGTGGGGATAGCGGTGTAGTGTAGACATGTGGTGACGGAAGAGTTTCATACGAAGACCGTGGTGGGTATTGTGGTGGGCTGTAGCTCATCTGTGGTGTTGACTGCAGCTGTGGAATACCCGGGGAAGAAGAGGAGGTTGCGATGTGGTTATAACTTTTATTCGTCCAGCGTCTGCTGAATCGTTTTGAAATCCTGCTTGCCATCGACTTCTTAGGCTGCACAACCACCGCTGGTTCGGGTCTGACAGCCTCAGTGAAGGTGAGTTTCGTTGGTGGTGGAGAAATGATTTTGAAAATCTTGTGAATACGAGGGGTGGCGTCGAAGTCGAATGTTCCCGGGGTACGTGGGTACTCTGATGATGAAGAATTCTTCTTTTCGTCCGTCAAATAAATTTCTTCTTCCGAAGATGATGACTTTGTAAAGAAGTTTGGAACTTGGGGAGAGGTAATTGGGAATGAAGCGGCCCCCGGGGTGGTGACTGAGATTGTAGGATTACTATTGGTGACATTAGGACGACGGCTTATGATGCTTCCGCGGCTGTTGTTATTATTGTAGATTTGTAGGTTTGGGCTTCGTGGACCTGCAGATTTTTCACCGAAAGTGCTGAGGGTGGGAGTTTTCATGCTTGAAGGGGGTACTTCGACGGTGCGGCGGAATACTAGACGGGGGGCTTCTGGAGTTGTTTCCATTGGACCGGAGATTCTCATGTTCTTCTTACGACGTTTAAAGATGCCGCCAAAGCAGGAGAACGAGAAAGGCATTTTTAGGAGTGAGGTTTATGTGGCTTTGAAAGGTTAAGGCTGTGGCAATGTTAGTCTGGGGTGTCTGTTGTTGAAGCCAAGCAATGATGACGACCTACAGAGTTGCGACAGCTGGAGACTTATATAACACCAAGAGCGCCTAATTGTGTGACTCTTGAAGACGAGGTAATCGGCTTGTGAGGTGAATATGAACTCAGCGGCTCAGTTGTCCTTTTGTTGGAAGTTGTGAGGTTGGAACGTTGGGTTGTATAACGTATGTAACAATTTGAAGCGCTGGTATAGAATCGAAGGTAAAGATCAAATGCGTATACGAAGCCTTAAAGGAGCGGCAATTAAAATCGGCAGGACAATGGGAATAGTCTAGTCGGTCGGTGTATAATAAACCCGTCTTCTAGGAGAATGGTCTATGCTACTATCGTCAACAAAGAGATAGGCAGAACAAATTCCAACGTTGCCAATAGTGTTGGAATAATTCTGTCGAACGGTAAATATTCAAATGAAACAACTGTAGAAGAACAGCATGCAAAGAAGAAAAGGAAGAAGAACGAGGAGAAAGGATTTCGTATGTACGTCGACACCAGCGCTTCAATGTCGCTTGCAAGTCTGAATGGAGGAGAAGAGGTAATCCGACAAGGCGATCCTCGACAGTAAATATACTTGTTCCATTCCAAGCCAAATTCCATCTAGACCACCTCGGACAGGTCTCAATGTATGCTTGTTTCTCGGTCCAGGTCACCCGGTAATCCATTAGTTTACATGTCATAAGTACATATACTTGCATGACGCAGTACTTCGCCTAATTATTAAGACTGGGTAACTGGGGGTATCTGGAAACGGGTTTGGGCTACGCCTTGCCAGTATCACAAGCTACTCGAGCCTTGGTACCAGTAGCTCGCTGTGCCGGTTGACATGTACACCTACACAAGAATACCCTGGTCATCGTTATCCCCGCCCTTTGCTATGCTCAATGGGGAAATAAACGCTATATCAAAACAAAAACTATAGACCCACTTTGCTCTTTTGTCTATTTTTATAGAGCGGTATCGATATCGGATTTTCCCTATTCTGGAAGGGTTTTGAGAATGTGTGAGAAGAGATGAAACGAAGACATCGCGGCTGATATCGATAGGCGGTGAGACCTCTCAAGAGCGAGGTAGAGTGGGTCTTCTGACTGGATCATACGGGAGCTACGATTTGACGGCTCATAGCAAAAATCTTAAGGTTTCTTACGACAAAGTTCCGGCCGGTCCGTAGCGTTGGGAACATTGAGTAGGGGGAACATGCCAATACTTACAATGATTCGATATGTCGTTTCTGAAGGGTGTCGCTCGAGCTGCTGTTGGTGGTGGGGCTTCCCGTTCAGGGCTTGACCTTCTTTGGGATTAGTTGTATCTGATTGGCTGGAAACGCCTTGGCTGGCAGGGTTCGGAGCTGAGGGTGGTCTGGGAGCGGCTCGCATTATGCCTTGTGATTGGTTTACTTCAGCTGGGGTTGACTGCCCTCTGGCCACTCACGAGATATCAAGTTTAAGCGCCCGCACTTGGGCAATTGCAGTTGTTGGTGTTCTTATTATTAGGAACAACCACAGGTGGACCATCTCGACTTTCCTTAGTTTTTTTCTTCTGAAGCTTTTTTTTTGACAGCAGCGTACAGACTGAAACAAGCGGGCGGGCGGGCACAATTCACATGGTAACTAGTTTTAGGCGCAAGCCCAACTGTGATAGTGATTACCTTGTTTCAAGATATGCACTGTGGCACTTGAAATAGACGGTTTTCCCGCGGGGTAGGATATACTGGAAGCTGTTCGAGAATTATCCTCAAAAGTGGAGATTGGATTCAAGGCATTGTCGCGAGAACGTGTTGGAAGTTTTGTTATATTTTTGTTAAAACATTGGACATTCAGTTGTGAATGGAGTATCGTGATGAACCATACAGCACCCCAGTTCTAGCGCCGATGGGAAGCATTATGCGTCGATCGTCCCTGCCCTGAATGCGTCTTGCATTGCACGCTGGAAAAACCAAGGGAGGAATCCGAAACTCGCAAAAAGGTACCAAGTTAACCCCGTCGGTCGGAGCAATGTCATCGTGGCTACAACAACATTGGAAGGCGTGTACCTTTTTTTTTTTTCAAAAGCCAGTAAATACCATGCGAATAGGGAATGGAAATTTGGCAAAAATGCATATTGACGGCACAGCTATATTGACGTGCATTATATGGAGACCTTGAACCTCTTGAGCTCTCTCTTCGCTATTGAGTGGGCTGGAGGATGCCACGCTTGTTGTTCATGGAATCCTGTCACCAAGTCTTTGGGATGTCGATGCGATGTATGTCAAAACTTTGTTACCTATCACATCAATTGGCCAATAGACGGGTCGCAGTGCCGCCGTGGGAATGTGAGGGCGAAGGCGAGGGTTTTTCCAGCCACTCGGTTGCATGTGTTGGGTGGATCGATGCCACAAAGGGTTGAACACGTCGTTCGGCTTAGGGTTCGAATGTTCCTGTCAGGAACATCAACTAGGAAGAAGTACCGGGTCAATAGGTACTTAGCCTTAGGTTTGGGTAGTATCGGCTCTAATTGCCCTTTGACATGATTTCCGTTACATTTATGCTGTATTAGTGAGGCAGAGCTGAGGTATTAATTAAGAGTTTTGGAGTTAGCTAGCTACTTAGTATTGATTTAGTCAGTGTGAATCGAAGTATATTAGTAAGTTGTGTAACCTATAAGTCGGGATGGCCCCCTATAATCGTGCGCGCGTGTGTCTTGAGGTCTTGAGTAGTATCATCTGCTTAGTGCCGTAAACCTGCGCACCCCGCCGTCAAGTTGCATTTTCTTGATTTGCTGAATTATTTCGCAGACCTGCGGAAACCTACAGGTTATTGTTGCCACCAGCCTACTCGGTGTCTGATAAAATATTGCATTCAGCATGTATACATGTATACCAACGGCGCGGTCTCGAGCGTTTACTTCTTCACGATGTATTCAGTATAATATTGGCCTCACAAAGCCGAAGAATGAAGTCGAAGTATATCAGAGGCAGAGCAATATATTAATATGATTAGATATGATATATCCATCCCCCGTTCTGCAATATATCTTACCGCCCACTCGCCACTATTGTACTTTATCAATGGATGATCTCGATACCGATGCATACTACATACCGAAGCAGCAGGCCGAGGCGTTTGGGAGGAAATATTTCTACTTATTGAATTGCGTTCTCACTCTTATTAAGTTCAAGGGATATTTTGGGGGGTTGACGGTTATATGAGCTGGCTCCTCAACGGGGTCGAGAGTAGATTATATGTGGCGACGACATGCATGTATGCATCTTGTTTGATGAGGGGTTTAAGATGAATATATATACGAGATATCAGGCATACATACAAGGCACCTAAGCTTAAAGAACCCAAGGCCATAGGAAAGGGATATTAGCGCACTGGTGGTTAATCGGTTACAGTACAACATCTACAGATGAGGTATAAAGATCGACTCGAGCGGAAATATCTGCCTGGTGAAATCGATGGTGTGGCCAAGGTACTGAGAAAAGTCACCCTTTTGAACGCCAAAGATACACACTTGTTAATCCGAAGCTCTGAGTACATACATGCATACAAGTAAAACGTTACTGAAACCAGACTTCGACAACGAGACCAAATTCGACCTCCAACCTAAGAGATTATTCATGAAATGTATTTCGCTGCGGCGGAATACCTCCCTTTGGCTTTAGCTTTAAACATTTTAGGCCATCGGTAAAATCTTTAGCATCGGTAGCAACGTTGTATTGAATGTAGCCCCGAATCCGGGCGATTGGGGCAGAGGGTATTAACTAGACAGCATTGAGGGTTAAATATAACACACCCAACACTTCCTGGCCTGGGAGTCATCCGGCGAAGAACGACCTGTACATATCTAGTCCACTAATAACAAAAAAAATAGTATTGCCCGTATCCCTTAAAGGATACATCGATAGTCTTCATGCATAGAGTACACCAAAATACATTTTATGGGTGGGGTCCGCCGAACCAATCAGTCAAATGTACATGATATCGTGCGATTTATTGCATATGTCCTCGACACGACGCGACTGGGCTGGGCCAAATCAACTATACAGCACGAGATACATGGCAGAAGCCCCCACCCTCATATTTGGGACCTCTCCTCGGGTTCATCAACCTACGTGGCCGGCTGGAAAAGTAGAATTCGAAAGGTCTCCATCGATAATCAGCTCTGAGGGTTTCAACCACTTCATTCTGGTTGAGCGGCAACCTCCTGGTGTCGGCACACCCAGCTTAACCAACACATAGGCCGGCAGTCAAGGTTAAAATGTCCGTAGCACGAATTCGAGAAGATTACACAGTGGGATGGATTTGTGCTTTGACGGAAGAACTCGTCGCAGCAAAACTCATGTTGGATGAGGCCCATCCATCGATAGAACCGTTACCAAATGACGTAAATACATATGTCTTAGGATCTATCGGTGAGCACAACGTTGTGATAGCCTATTTACCTGAAGCGGGCGGCAATAAGGCTGCAACAATTGCCACATGGATGGTGGGCAGTTTCCCAAATGTGAAAGTTGGCTTCATGGTCGGGATCGGTGGTGGCATTCCACCCAAAGTCAAGCTTGGCGATATTGTAGTCAGCATACCGGTCGATGAATACCCTGGAGTTGTTCAGCACGATTTCGGCAAGGTGGAAGGTCCCGATACGGAGGAAGGCACATTCGGACGAACTGGAACGCTGAGTAAACCTCCAACTGCACTTCTGACGGCACTTCAAAATCTACGAGCCGAGCATCAAATACGCCGATTCGACCCAGATCGTTACTTAAACGACGTGCGGAACCTCAATACGGACTTGGACCCGAAATATACCTGCAGACCTGACATCCTTGAAGATTTCCACAACGGTCAAACCAAACCTATAGGGTTGCTACCAATTCTATCGACCCTCCTGGGGTGGCTTCTTAGTATCCTCAACTTTATATTTGGGTGGTCAGCTTTCTCGCCTTTTGTATCCCAGCCAGAACCAAGAGCAGTGGCTATAAAGGCCACAATGGCTTTCGATTACACCAGTACAGGTCCGCAGCAAAAGAGAAACGATGTTCGGGTTCATTATGGCCTAATTGCATCGGGGAATCAGGTTATCAAAAACGCCAAGTTCCGGGATCGTCTTGATAAAAGTCTGAATGGAAAGCTACTTTGTGTTGAAATGGAAGCCGCAGGACTAATGGACGATTTCAAGTGTATCGTCATCCGTGGGATATGTGATTACGCTGATGCACGAAAAAATGATGATTGGCGTGAATATGCTGCTATGGTAGCGGCGGCATATACAAAAGATTTCCTAAGCCATCTGAGGCCTGTTGATGTTCGAAAGGAAGTTCCTATTAAAGATATTCTCCTAAAACAGGGTTGGTAGCCTAAAATTCGATCGTTCGTCAATTTATTCATTTGATTTTTTTTTTCCTATTTGGCAATGAGAATTATCGCTAGAAGGGTTATAGGATCTAGTACACTGACAAATTTGACTCAAGGATACAAGATCGACGCCATCCAAACTGATGTTGTCGACGTCAAGGCTATGCTGGAATTCGAAGAAAATGTTAAATTTCTCAAAGCATTGACACCAATTAAGCATGGTTCTCAACATAATGACGTCTCTCAAGAGAGACACCCAAAGACTGGTCAGTGGCTGTTACAATCCTCGGAATACCGACGATGGCTGCAAAGCAACAGAGGGTATTATGTTGTACCGGCATACCAGGAGCAGGGAAAACCTTTCTAACATCGGCCGTTATCGATCATCTCCTTGGCCAGTATCCCGAAGCTACGCGGCCGGATTTCTTGGGCAAGGGATTGGCAGTTGGAGTAGCGTATATCTACTGTAATTACGCACGGGAGGCAGAGCATACTATTTTCAATATGCTGGCAAGCCTGCTCGTTCAATTATCTCATCAATCGAAATATGCTCGGGGAGGAACTCAAAAGGATCGGTATTCTTTGCCCGAGCCTGTACGGGAACTACGCGAAAAGTACGGCCAATCAGAGGTAACACCATCAATCGCTGAACTGGTGGCGGCCGTTGAATCTATAACGGCGACGATGTATTCGAAAGTGTTTATTGTCATCGACGCCCTCGACGAATGTCGGACATCTAATCACTGCAGACAGGAGCTTCTTCAATATCTCTTTCGCCTCAATGAAAACGTCGCATGTAACACGAATATAATTGTTACCTCAAGGCATATCAAAGATATTACAGATGAATTCGAACTGCGAAATTGCAGAATGCTCGAAATTCGAGCTCAAGAGGAGGATCTTCGGAGCTATTTGGCTAGCCAAATAGAACAGTCCAGAAAGAGATTACTGGAAAAGCACGCGGAACTCATCAAAGCCGAGATTATTAAGGCCGCAGATGGAATGTAAGTCACCCATTTTATCCCAGCATCGTTAAGAGACCTAGGGGCTTAGGCTCCTTGCAACCTATAAGGTCAACCATCGAGGATGGTTGACAATATCGGACACTAGAGAAGTGGACCGTTGGCGGACCTCCAAGGTCTCTCACGCCGGAATTCCGCGAATTCTGGAACACCTAATCTTTATCGGGCCTTCCATGTTTGATTGATAAGTTAAACACTACTGGTCTATTAAGATAGAACTTCATACTGAAATTCGAGTTTTCAATAGGTTTCTGCTTGCTCGGCTTCATTTTCAGTCGATAGAATTCAAAACATCCCTGACGGAACTCAGGAAGGCATTGGGGGCTCTCACCAAAGGAGAGGCTGCATACCGGAGTGCCTACAAGAACATCATGGACAGAATTAATGCTCAACCAGCCGAGTACAGGATTTTGGCAAATAGAATCTTATCTTGGATTATATGCGCAATGAGGCCTCTTACAGGATCAGAGCTACAGCATGCTCTTGCGGTTGACCCGGAAGCTGATCTGTTTGAGCCTGATCAAGACAACTTGACCGAAATTGAAACCATGCTCTCTGTATGCGCAGGATTGGTAACAATGGATGAAGGGAGTGAAATCATCCGGTTGATCCATTTCACCACCCAAGAATACTTCAATCAAATTTGGAATTTCGATAAAGCCCAAACCGATATTACAAAAACATGCATCACCTACATTTCGTACAAATCTTTTCAGAAAGGGGCCGAGGAAACAGAAGATACTTTTGAGTGGAGATTGCGAGGAAACACCCTACATTACTACGCAATACAAAATTGGGGGCACCATGCTCGAAACTCCACGGCTGCGAAAACAAAGAGGATGGTTTCGGGTCTTCTCCGGAATGGGCCTCTTCTATTCGCCTATGGCCCCTACATGTTACCACTATACGGGGACACACTTTGGTCGTTGATGATGAGATCGAGAGATAGATCCCACACAGGTTCTATACGTTTTCTCCAATCAATGGGAATGCATATCGCAGCACATTTTGGACTTCGAGATGCTATAGAGGAACTCCTGCAGGATGGCGCTAACTTAAAGGGCATTGATAAAACCTCCAGTAGTGAATCAACTCTAGGGCTTGCTGCGGCCGGTGGCTATAAAGAAGTTGTAGAGCTACTGGCAGACCATGGTAGTGATGTTAATATCGCAAGCTTTTTTAATGGGACACCGTTATCACAGGCATCTTCAAGGGGGCATACACTGGTTGTGAAGCTGCTATTAGAGCGAGGTGCAGATCCAAACGGCGGGGTGCTTGCAGGGTCGGACCCAGAATCGCCGTTATCGCGCGCCGCAGAAAACGGACACCTGGAAACCGTGGAAATACTGCTAAGTAAAGGTGCTGATCCGAACAAAGTTCCGTCTACCCTACCACTAGCCTCTGGAGGTGGGCATCTTGCGGTTGTGGAGACCTTGCTGCGTGCGGGCGCAAATCCTAATGAAAAGTGGCTATTTTATGGGCGGGCGCGTTACCCGATATTGGAAGCTGTAGAGAAGGGACATACAGTGGTAGTAGAATCACTACTTCGCCATGGCGCTGACCCAAACATTAAAGATAAATATGGTCAGACGGCGTTATTCGAAGCCGTGTGGCAGGGACATACAGCGGTAGTAGAATCGCTTCTTCGCCATGGCGCTGACCCAAACATCAAAGACGAGGACGGTGAGACAGCGCTATTCGAAGCCGCAAGACGAAGATGTACGGCGGTGATCAAATTACTACTGCACTATGACGCTGATCCAACTATCAAGAACAAACAGGGTCAAATAGTATCACTCGAATTTGTGATGAGCGAAGCAGGCTATAAGTGCGCTAGCGGGGTCAATGAAGTTATTCATGACTGTTATAGTGGATTGGCATCTAATGCTAATCTTGATTGAATATTTTGATCATTAGTCTAGAGTAGTATTTATCATATGATACGAAACTAAGGTATAGACTGAAGCGTCGTATGTTACGAGGCTAGTTTTACTCATAGCTCGAGCGGGTTAGCGCTCGTGAGGTCTATAGAACTGGCTCCTAGGTTGTAAACTACGAACATATGGAAAATTCTGTTTATAAGATAAGAGTTGGTTCCTAGATTAATATTCCTAGATACGATACATCGTGACCGATCAATTGCTATTTAATGGCAAATAAGCCCTAGACTGGGTGAATAAATCCGACAGTGAAAACGAAACGAAGCCACTGTTGGGAATCTGCAGTTGTTGGAAAATATGTGTTGTCGAGGACAGGCTTCGTTGACATCACACATGAGATCTCTGTGTTGTCTGGTACCAACGAGACCAAATGAGATTGGTCTCGTTGGTACCAGACAACACAAAGTCCACCATGAGATCAGTGTTCTGTGTTGCTCGGCCAACGAACTGGGCAACACAGCCTCGTAAACAAAGGCCAACGCACCCCAACATCTTCGACAGCTCCAAAAACCTCTCTGACGGCAGCCCAATTCAACTATCAAGTTAGCCATCTCCACACGGCGAGTTTTTCAACATCATCTACACACTCTGCCAGCAGAATTCGACTTCACGATCATTATTTACGAAAGGCCCCGTCGGTAGGTTGTATCTTAAGCTTACACTTCTAATGTACATGTGACTTTGAAGCTAATCAAATTGTTGGGCAAAGGAACTCCGATATCAAGACGGTTCTACCGAAAGTCTGGTTAGGTTACCTTTACACCCTCTCTGGTGAACTGACTGCCAAATAGGGCCTTTGGATAGAGCGTACGCTCTCCATTATTCACTATCGAAAATGGCACCGACTGCATCAACCCTGAGAGATGCCATCTTGGACCTCTACACTCGCTCAGCCGATAGCTTGATGGGCACCCCAATCGACGCCGCCATGGCCCAATCTCTCGAAAAGAGAAACCCTTACGTAAACCCCAAAGATTTCTCCAAAGGCATAATCGCTATCTTCGCTATCCTCGGAGGAACAATGGCGTTCTCGGTCTGGTGGTTCTTTATGAAAAAGGGCGGGTTCCAGTGGAAGGAGGACGACTGGGATGATTACAAGTCTTCTGTTCTTCGTCGAAAGGGTCCGGATGGGAAGACTATCTCCTCGGGTAGTACCCGTGCTCCGGAGACTGTTGTCACCGATTTGACCTACCAAACTGAAGGCACATCTGATTATGCCCAGACTGAAAAGCAATCACAGGCCGGTGGAAGCCGTGGCGGTCGTAGTCGCGGGGCTCCCAAGGCGAAGTGGGCCAAGAAACCCGAGCGTAGCAATAGCAAGCGTAGTATCTTCTCTCGCTGGGGGCGGAAACGGGACCATTCTCCTACATCTACGAACCGTGATCCGGACCTCGAATCATACGCCGACGAAGAGCCAGCTCGCATGAAGTCTTACAATCCACACCCAGTCCAAGCTCCATCTATCATTGCCGAGTCGGATATCTCTGAAGCCAGACTAGATCAACGAGGTACAGGCTTTGCTACAAAGAACGTTGGTCGAAACCCTTCTCGTTATGCATATGCCTACGAACCTACCGAAGGCTCTGATAAGTCACGCCCATTGGGTCCCCGTCAAACTACCAAGAAGTCCAAACGCGCAGAATCTTCTGCTTCCTCTCGTTCCGCTGCTCCAAAGCGTAAATCAACCCAACGAGCAGCCGCACAGCCAGATCTCTCTACAATCCCAGATGAAACCGAAGGGTCCCGCCGTATGTCTTTCGAAGCCTCAGATGATGCCGCCTTCACAGTCTACTCCGAATCCATTTCCCGTCCATCACCAGCCGTCACCTCTCCACCGAAGAAGATGGCAACCTCCGGCTCTAAGGGTACAAAGACTTACTCATACCCAATGGGCAGAGATCCAACCAAACGAGGTTCAACATCTAGGCGTAACCACCACAAATCAGAATACTCTTCTTCCTCCCGTACCGGCCGCAAGGAATCCGCAGGCACCTACCGAACCGCTAGCACCGACTCTTCGGACAGCGACTGCCCATCCGACTGCTCCTGCTGCACCACAGACTCAGACTCAGACTCGGACAACGAGACCGATCTTTCTCAGCAATTTAGAGAATCTGCTCGTGGAGATTTGGGAACGAAGGTTTATCATCATCCATTGGGCCTTGGTATCAACCCCAAGAGAATTAGCTCTCCTGTCCCAACCGGTCAAATTACTATGGGTAAGCAACGTGGAAAGCAACCGCAACAGAGCACGGATAGACGCGTCCCGGCAGCTAGAAGCTACCGACAAGAGAGTCGGGGCAGTTTGAGCAGTGATAGTGAAGGTGATAGCGGAAACGAGACCGTTACATCAAGGGTTAAGAAGGCGTTGAATGGGAAGAGATAAATTTTAGCAAGCTCATTTTCCCTGGCTTTTAAGTTCAGAGTTCTTTGGGCGGACATTGGAGCGACCTTTTTTTGTTTGAGTGTTTTGATATACCGGCGTCGAATCGGTTGGATATGGCCGTTTTATGCACACACATCTATGATTGGTTGATTTTTTTTGGTATTTTTCATTTGTTATATGCTTGGGAGACGATGGAGTGGCCTTTTTTTCTCTTTACCTCATGAAAAAGGTTGGCTAGTCTAGTCATTGGTCTTGCTTCGTTCCACGCGGATGGTAGCTTGTATTTCCCCGGTTTTACTGTTATGCTTGCACGCTTCATGTATCATGTACACATTTACTACCCCCTTGAACACTTAAATGATAATGAGTTCCCCAATATCAATTCCCATTCATGATTCAAACCGTGACCTTCCGATAGCCTACATGCGTGTACAAACAAAAGGAATAGTTCAATCAAAAACTCGATGCAATACCCAAGTTTGTACCATGACCCAACACCCGTATTAAAACCCGTTATAAGAACCCAAGTACTCCCAAACCAAAGCTATCACCCGTGATCGATACCGTATAAACCCAAAACAAAAAGAACAAACCCCAAAAAGACCATATCGTCAAGCATTCTCTCAAACTTAAGCCTCCTTCGTAATATCTTCAACGTGCATAACCTCCGCTCCCTCTCCTTCAGCCTCACCATCAACAGTCCCCCCCGCCTGTTCAATCCCCTCCATCGAAATCTGCAAAGCCGTTCTCCCCAATGTATTCTTCGGCGTATTCCTCGTCATCCTCATCTTCTGCGTCCCAGGAACAGAACTCCTATCTCTCAAGGTTTTCCTCCCGCGTAAAGTCCCCGCTGGCGTTGAAATCTCAACCTGTGTCGTAGAAGCCATGTTGTTCGTGGGGACGTTTTCATTCGTAATCGGGTTAGAAGAAGAAGGGGGATCGAGATCGATGTTGTCAAATGTGGAAGTATCCGGTGGTGATGATGGCGCTGATGTAGTAGTAGTAGCATCCTTATCTTCAGATAGAAGAATAGACTGATCCTCTTCATCATCTATCCGATGAATGCGAATGGTACCCGTAGCAGAAATAACCTCATCCTCGTCACCCACGATATCCTTATTAAAAGCATGAGCAAAGTCTCTAATCGAAGTCTTTGCCAAATCTTCAGGGTCGATATCAGTCTCCTCTTCATCGTCCTCTCCACCATCATCCTGCCCCTTCCTTTTCTGAAAACTAAACAGCCGATTCCCCGTCTCCAACTTCTTCCTCTCCAAAGCCCTCTTCTTCAACTCAAACCCTCTTTTCCAAACCCCACTAGCCTGCCTACCCTTCCCATCTTCGTCATCTTGATCATCTTTCTCAGGCGTAGTAACCCCATCCCTAACCTGATCAAACCCAAACTTCAAAAGTCTCCTTGTCAAACTCCTCGCCAAACTCGGATTATACGGCTCCCTCGAATCAACTTTTTCAAACGTAGGCGGTGTCCCCCTCATACTATATCCCGAAGTCTCAGTCTCCAAAGTCCCCACACTCCCCGCTGCAACCCCCCTATGAACACCTCCACCATCCTCTCCACCCGTAACCCTCGTAATATCCACATTCGAAGAGGAAGGAGAAGAAGCAGTAGCACCATCTCCAACCCCGTCCGTACCATGCCTCAAACCCCTATTAACACTCCTCGAAAACCGACTACTCCCCACACTTTCCTCATCAATAGCCTCCAACCTCGACTGATTCCTACCACCACCACCACCCCACGGCGGTAACATCCAACCACTCCAAAAGTTCAACCGATGGCGACCTCGATAAGCCCTTTGTGCGGCAGTGTAAGTACTATGCATCACATGTCCCAACGTTCCATAGTTTCCTGCATTGCGACCACCACCGGTAGCACCAGGACGAGGAGTCCCTCTATGTACCGTCTTAGGATACGCCAGACTACTCGCCGTCCCCGTCCTCTCCGCAAAATTAGCATTAAGAACCGCTTCCCTTTGATCTTGCGACGCTGCCATAAAATTCGATGGTCCAGCAAAAGAAGAAGAAGCCCCAATCCTCCCCAGCATAGGCGACACATTCCTCGACGAAACCCTCCACCCTCCCGGCGTATTAAGCACAAGCAACGGCACCGTACTCCCCCCACTAACCTCCCTCCTCGGCGTCCCAACCCTCGAAGAAGAAGAAGGCGGTCGTTTAATATCCCTACTAGGAAACGGAAGCATATAATAATCCCTCCCATCAATAGAATACCCCGGTCGAGTAGCATGAGCTTTCATTCGTCGAAGTTCGTCATTTATACGATCTCGTTCTTTACGTCGGTGGTAGACGAAACAGACGAATATGGGGGAGCCGATTAGGATGCTGAACATTACTAGCAGGCCAACGAATTGCCAGAGTGGCATGCGGGAGTGGTCGAAGTCGATTTTCACCGTCATTTTTTTTTTTTTTTTCGGTAGTTATGATATCGTAATAAGTAGGATGCGAATGGTAGTCGTTGAGGAAGTTGACGCCCCTCCTGTTTGAGGATAAGGGTGAGCGAACAAGGGAGGGAGGGACAGGTGACAAGTTCTTAAGGAACTCGCCCATATTTATTTATCTCTTAATATACGACCGACCACAATGCCAACAGACTGTAATCCCCAATCACTATTTATCATATGCCCGACTGTCAGGAGGGTCGAATCCATCCCAATAACTGTACCCAAATTGTGTTCTTTTTACTAGAAGGTTCTATGCAGCTATATATATATATATAGCCTCCAGACTACTATATAGCTACTTAGTCTTGTAGAAACAGTCTTGTGCTGTAGCTTCGACTGAGAAGCGGAGGCGCCCTAGAAAGAACGGTCGGGTTTAAGTGCTCGTGCGCAGCATTTCCAGTTGTTTACAACGAATTAAAAATACAGACTTGATCAACTACTGTTGCATTTTATACAAATTCCGCGTTGTTTGATGTATATATACACAAGGGATCTGGACGATCATAACTGGAATTCTTTACAGGAGTGCCTGCTTTCAAACTACTCTTTCTGCGGCACATATCCCGTGCGGTATGTTAAGAATTTGGCTTTGGCCTTGCAATCATAACTGCCCTCTTAGAAATATTACCTCGCGCTCTGCATGACCATGATCATATGACGGGCTGTCTAATGCGGCTGAGGTTCTCGTCAACTATGGTTAATCGAACAGCGCCACCAGCCTATGAGCACAGGATAATTTTCTCATGATGCACCGCTTCATTTTCTCCTATACATCACACTTCCGCGTGGGGCAGCCGACTAACCAAACCCATCCAGGATGACTTTTCAATCTACTTGCAGCGACTTCAATCCTCGGAAGAAACTCATCTGGCTTCTTGTCGTTAGCTGGGTAACGGCATTGGCGATATGGGGGCTGGCCCTTTTCTGCATAATACGGGTGCGTATTGTGACGGCTGCCAGTTACCCTTGGCCGACTTCCAGACATTTTAACGCCATATCGCGGTTGCTGATTACCATATTCTGCAGCTTTGGGGAATGCCTCCTGGCGATGGTTCAAACATGGCCATCATTTTTCCCCTTTCATCCAATGGAACAGCCATCAAGATTGGAGTTATTGTCGCGTTGAATCTTCTGTCTTCTCTGCTATTTGGTATTAGTTATATATTCCAAGTCGTTGCCATCACACCAACCGAGTCCAGTGTCATCAACGCCATTGGTCAATCTAAAATCACTACCGTGAACAACATTCACGCTCCCAAAGCCCCGGGCCTCTCTACCGGCATGCGGCGGTCTTGGTATGCTATAGTTGCAACATCACTTCTGCTACACGGCGTATTTAATGACACAATCGGAGTGTCTACAAGATTCTGCGTGGATGTGTCGTACATCGCGTTCGATGACACATATATGAGGCCTTCCGCCGCCAAACCGTACGAGTGTAGATCGGATCTGAGCTTGCGCATTGTCCCCCTTATTGCGGCGGCTGCGCTTATGCTTTTCAAAACGATCGCCTTCAGCTATACATACAATCGATACAGGAAGTTGATAGCAAATGGCCCAGCGGTTGAGTCTCTGCGCGACGTCATAGCCGCCGTGAACCGGAGAAATATTCGAGATCGTTATGGAGTAACACCACAAGGGTTGTTTCGAGTTCGCGCTGAAAGCTCGAGCTTATATGGCACTGGTTTACCCAAGAAACAGCCCCGAGGCCTGCGACAAGAACCCGTGATACGGTTCGAAAAGGCTGCTGGGTGGCTGACTGGGGTCCTGGGACTGGGAACAGCGATTGCAATGGTGACTTTTGGTGCGTGGATGCTGGAGGTTTGGAACATTTACCCACCGACCAGCGACACACAAACTTCCACCGTCCTGTCTGCATACGCGGTCAACGGGTTTTCCGATTCCAACCCAGTAGCGGCCTACTTCTACACAGCCCTAACAGCCGCCGCTCCACAAGTGATGCTCGCGTTTATTTCACTGCTCAACATGTCCATATTGGAGATGTTCTACCTCAACAAGACATGGGCATCCTTGGAGTACGGTACGACTCTCTCCCGCACAAGGCACCACTTCACGCTCTGGAAGCCATGGACGCTACCGGCGGCAGGCAAGCGCGGTCCTATTGGAGTAATCATCCTCGTCTTCGCACCGGCTCTCGTACATGCTGTGATCGCGCTGGCCATCGCACAGCAAGAGATTTTTTGTGAATCGTTAGAATATGAAAGCGACTACTGCAGTTTAAATGCACACCTTGTTGGCGGCACTGGATTCGACTTAGATGTTATGTGGACATCGTACAAATTAATCATCAATCAAGTCTTCTTTCTGACTGCCGGAGTCGCAATCGGTCTGATGACTAGTGTGGCTCTGTTCATCGCAAACACCAAACCCAGGCAGGCTATACCGCCGTTCTACGGCCGAGTCGAGTCGGTCGCGTCACAACTGACGGAGCCGATCAATCGTTTACAAGACTTTACATACCTACGATGGACAACCTCCGGTGGTAGAAATGTTTTGGGAAATACAATTCAATAGACTATTGCCATGAAATTTCACATTGCTCTACCCCTCTATGGACACACAGTAATAATTACTTAACCTAAAAAAAAGAACAACCATTCATATTTTATATTCGAAAAACGGGAGAAGGAAAAACATGCAGAAGGAAATAGAGTAAGAGCGAGAGTGTGGGCGAGAGAGAGAGAGAGAGAGAGAGAGAGAGAGAGAGAGAACCCGTGAAAAGAAAAAGAAAACACCAAAGCCAAACAGAACAGACCCTTCATATACATCCCTTTCACGACGACGAAGACGATGGCGTCGCCTGCAAAACCTCCAAGTCAACCCCAAACTTCATCCGAATCCTCTCAAACACCCAATCCACACTGTCCACAAACTGTAAAACAGAACTACCTTCCCCGTAATTCCCTTCCATCCTCGCCCTACCGGCCACGATCCCGCTGGCGGCGAATCCAATCGTCTTGTGAGGAGTGCAACAAACAGCTCCTAGAATTCCGGCAGTACTCAAGCCCTGCCCCTCTCCAAAGAGCGCGTACATCTGGAACGGCCTTTGAGGGAACCGGAGACTATCTTGCACATCCACCACAACAGAATTGTACTTCGCCTCCTTCTGACCACCACCCACAGCTCCTTGAACAACCACAACCTTCATCTTCTCAGGTATATTATCCACCCCGAGTGCCGCAAGAACAGGTCGCTTGATACCCCTCGAGTGCACAACGTTCGACCCAACCTTGCCGTTATTAACCTTCACAAGCGCGTAGTTTAGCAGTGCGCTATCGGCAGGCTGTTCTTCCGGCAAAACCTCAGGAATATCAAACTCGCATATCCCCGTGAGAGTTCCGAAGGCCTCCCCTGTATCTTCCTTCCCCGTATACTTATTCACAATAGTCCCCTCCGGCAACAATGCCGTACGTAATCGTGGCGGAATATTCATCTCCTTCTCCGGCTCCCTCAGAGCAAACGCACTCGCCGTAGTAAGCGCATAAACTTCCTTGGTAGCCCTATCCCTCACATACAAACTGACCGCTGAAAACCGCCCGGGCGCATCAGCTGGCCCAACCAAAACTCCAATATCATTATTCCCCTTCGTCATCGCCGCCGTCGGAACCGTGGTGATAGGCTCCGGCAACTCGTAATTGAACGTAACATCCCCCTCTACAATCTCAAACTCCAACTCCATCCCCTCGCACAGTGCCGCAACATCAGGCTCGATCCCAGTCTGCTTGGTAACGATCAACACGCATGGCTTAGCCAGCGCGGTCGATTTTCTCGTCAAAAGCGTCATGGCATACGACCCCTCCGAAAGCACCGACATCAAATCCGTCCTTATCTCCTCATACCGCTGAACATATAATCTATCCCTCGAAACAACAGAGTAAGTCGGTGCAAAGGAAAGCGTTCCGGATCCGGGGACATTACTATCAGAGTCGTAGGCGTCGTAAAATCCAGTCGACATCATACTCATTTGCCGAGGCCCGTGTATCAGCTCCGCAACATCATCCTCGTCATCGGTATCCTGAAAATATCCCATTGGCGAATCTGGTCCTCCTGTCCCTCCAAAATCGTCGTCGTCAGCGTCCAAACCTACATCGATCCCGTCATACCCATACCCATACCCATACCCCCTCGACCCAAAGTCGTATTGTGCTCCCGTAGATCCTCGATACGCACTCGAGGACCCGATCCCCGAAGATGGCGATCCGAACAACGTAGTGTAAGTCATCGGCGGCCTAGTCGGGTGAGTCGTATCGTAATACGTCTCATCCGGTGTGATATGAAATGATGATTGGTAGGTTTTCTCCTCGGGCGGCGGCGTAGTCTGGCCGGAAACGAAAGCAGAGGAACCCGCTCCAACTCTACTCACGCTGCCGGAAGTCGGCTGTCTTATCGATGACGAAATTCCACCAACCCCGTAGGACCGCGACCCGTCCCCCGCCGAATAAACCTGCGAGGATGAAGCTGGTTGCAATCCCGAAGAGTAGCGTGTGCCAGAAAAAGAGGAAGGGTCCCCGTTTGGGGACCCAGAGCCGTTTGGGGACTCCTCATCTTCATCTTCAAGGTTGCGGTTCATTGAGGCCTCAAGTAGACTTTCCATGGTCGGTCCACCGAGAACATTCGACGCTCGTCGCCGGTAGAACACGAGATAAGCCGCGCTACCGTTGATACTCGTGGCTGGTGTCTGCCTTGCGCTCGAGTCGTCGAAGTAGTACCACTTCTTGTCCACCCAGTTCCTCGCGTTAGCGGTATAATGGCCACCACCGAGTCCTCCGAAATGATTATCAACCGCAATCAAGTCGTAGATCAGACTCTTGCCGTCGCTCTCCAGGACTCTCCCGGTAAGATCCAACCCTTCGATAGGAAACTCAATCGCCGCATCAATCTTGTCTCGAAAGCTTCTAGTACTCGAGAACCTCTTGAATTGCAACGCAATGATATCCGGAACACGCCAGATTTGCATCGATTTCTTCGCATTGCGATGCTCCTTGCATCTCGGACAATACCACTGGTTGTCATCGTTGAGAATTTCCTCTCGCCCGAATTCGTCAAAGCAATCATCGATGTGGATCCCGCGGCGCCGTCGGGCTTCGCGGGTCTTCCGTTTCTTAAGCAGTTCCTCATCGAGATACTCTTCCTGGGCGTCGAAGTGGGAGGCTCCCCGGAAGGAGTCGCCGGATCTTCCACCAAAGACAGCATCGAAGGCCTCTTGGTTCCAGTCACAGACAATACCCTCACCTAGTCGGATGAGTGCAGGCTGAACGGGGTCTGGGATGGCAGGTTGTTTGCCCGCCTTCTTAGAAATAGGTTTCTTGGAAGCTGTCTTGGTGCCGTTCCCGTAGAAGTTGGAAGGCGCAATGGTGCTGAAGGTGCTCTTCCCCCGCAGGGCAGCAGGTTCGCTAACATCCTCATCGCTCTCCATATCATCTCTAGACTCTCCCTCATCCGCATCGTCTTCGTCGGAAGCCGGTGGAGAGTTCAAATACTTCCCATTCTTGACTGGTTCAGGGACCTCGACAATCCTTGACTTCATAGTCTCGAGGTTCAACTCAATCCCGTTCCACGCAGTTGGCAGCACAACGTATCCCTTCCGGGGCATAATCTTGGTAGTGAACAGGCCACGCCAGTGCGAAAGAACTTCAGGTGGGGCCTCGCTCTGCATTGTCGTGGTGGTCGCAGGTGTCCCGCTCATCTCGACGTTGACCTCAGACTCGGCATCTCCCATCTTAACGTCCACAAAGTCTTCAGTCCCAGTGTCGGTGTCGCTCTCCTTTGACGCAGCGGAAGGCATGTCAACGACTTCGCCTTCCCCATCTAAGGTGTTTGAGTCAGAGGAAGCAGTATCATTGGACCCGGCGGGCGGAGTCGGTTTCTTTGGTGATAACTCCGGAGAATACAAATCACTCGTAGTGAACTTCTGCAGGTTTGACACCAATTTCTTCAAAATCGCGTCCGGGTCCTTTTGCTCCTCTCTGTTTAGAACAATGAAGGAAGGAATACCGAAGAGGTCGGCTCCCATTCTTCGGTTATCTCTGTACAACCGGTTGAAAATGGGCACCAGCAACTCTCTAGTCTCTGTCTTTTCGAAGTCGTCTTCTGACTCGTCATCGTCCCAGCTGGTCATAAACATGTTCGACATTGTCAACCTGCCGCCGTATGTCCTTTGCTTCTTCCGCTTTGGGGGTGGGAAGTTGGTGGGCGTTTCTTCAACTTCATAGACGTAAATCTGGTCGTTGGGCATGATGGCCTCGGTGACGGTCTTGTTATCTTCATGGTGTTTGTAGAATTTGTTTCTGAAGACTTCTGAGACGACCAACTTCTTGATGTTGATACCAACTCTCTTACCGACGTAATCCTTGAGCTGTTTAATCGTAGCAAACTTCTCCATCTCAACATGGACCGTGACCAACTTTTCGTAGTTCGACACCGTCTTGGCGGCAGGAACGAAGGTGACGGCTTTCGACCACAAATTCTCCACAGGCAGGGGAAGCTGACAACTGAGCCATGGATCAAACTTGATAGAGGTCTTGTCGCAAATCGGACAAGTGACCGTGCTCTTGTACATACCCGCAAAGAGATCGATAATGACTGAATCATTCCTCTTGCGGTATAGCTCCCAGTTCTCCTCTGCAAGCTTAGCGATAGCAGCGTTGTTTCCGATCATCTCGTCAGTGCTGTCGGGGAACTCAACGACGGGCTTCTGGTGGATTCTGTTAAGATCCTCATGGAGAATATCCAGTAAGTAACTAACGAACTCCTGGCTGTCCTGTTGACCGTATCCGCTGAAGATGGTGTTGTGCTTGCCGACTGCTCCCTTGAATTCACGGGGTGCAACAGTGCTACCGGCAGTTTGGCTATAGACCTGACCCACCAACTGAGCATACATCGTTGCGATCCGTCCACCGGAGCTGATTGGGTTTCTGGGGTTTAGCTCCCGCTTGTGAAGGCCCTCTTTAAAACACTGTTAGCACGGAACGAATCGCCATAGAATAGATTTTGGAAGCCTTACCAATAAAATATCTCGACAGTTCTTCAACTGACTTGATACACTGCAGAGCGGAGTTCATATAACAAGTATTTCCCAAGTTTGAGAACCCAACGGCACCAGCCGCCCTTCCATCTCTCCTTGTCATAACATTCCTCTGGATGACTGGAGCAGACAAAATAGACGTCTTAGCAGCAGGAGCCTTGATCTTGCTCGCTGCCGTCGCCTTGGCTGACGAAACACTCTGAGTGACACTTGTACCCTTAGTGACGCGGACGGCCATACTGCTCGCGCCATTAAGTTTAAGGGCCTTGCTAACACGCTCCGAGGGCCATTCGCCATCCTCTTCGACTTCAACGATCAGATACTTTTCCTGTGAGATACCAGCTTCTACTAGCGTCATAGTCGATTTATATGTGCCCGCCATCAGCTCCCTAGAGCGATCAGGTAGATCAATGGGTTCTCTATTTGCACCGTATTCATACTCTAGGAAGGTGTTGATGTCGATTTTCGCGACATTTGGAGCCTTGGCTGTATCCGACTCCTTAAGCTTCCATAGCCGGATCTTGTCTTTTGATTCCAACCCAAGCTGAGTCTTGATATCGAGCAAAAGCTCCTGGAACTTCGCTGCCTTCCCTGTTAGGATTTTCAGGGGAGCTTTGTTCTGTACGCTATCTCGGAGTTGTGAGTGTGTCGTATTGGCAGATGGTGTAAGGAGGAAAACGGTGTAGATTGGAGGATTGAGGTCCACCGTAACATTCTTTGAGGCAGCTTCTCTGTCAGCTGTGTTGATGGCTTCTCTAACAAGCACCGGAGCCCTTTCGTTGATCCCGTAATCACGGACAAGTTCATCCCAGACCGCCTGAGGCACGATATCAAAATCAAGCATCATCTGTGCGGTCTCCTTGAGGACCGGGAATGTCTTCCCATTCGGCAGAATCTCGATGTGGCTAACGAGAGGGGTCGTGTCGATTGGTGGGACGGGTTGTGAGGGGTCAAAGTCGTCCTCTTTGGTCAGCTCATAGTCTGACACTTGAGCGAGGAAGCGTTTCCACCAGGCAACTGGGATAATGTAGTATTTCTTGCCCTCTTCAACGGCGACTTCAGAGAGCCTCACGATCCGTTCAAGTTTCGTGTCTATGTCCTCGACTAGGAGTCCAGAGATTGGCTCTTCGATAGTTGGTGGGGGTGAGGTTATCATATCGACAGACGGACTTCGTCGGATGACGGCCTTTTCAGGGTTCGGCGTATCGATATCCATCTCGGATTTGTCTAGATCCTTGTTAGCCTTTTTTCCTTTCTTAAAAAAATCATCCCATCTTTTGTCGTCTAATTCTGTGATTTTCAACATACCAGGCTGAGTCTCACCAGGTGACGACTTGTCAACTCCATTCACCGCCTCAGACGTAGTCCCTAAGATCTCCGGTACATCAAGTTGACTTGGCAGCGGAGTTGCCGCCTGAGATTCAACCATCTGTGAGGGTTGTGGGGAGGGGATATATCCGGGAGGAGGAGGGGTACCAAGTCCGTCGTCAGACCTGGCGTAGGCGAAAGAAGAGGAAGTGGCTAGATTTGACGGATATTCGAAAGATTGGTAACTATCCTGCTGGGTGGAAGCCGACCTGACCAGCGGAGATGACGAACGATGTCGCTGTTGGCGTGTGTTGAATGCCGGACCACGAAGCTCCCTGGTGCTCAGCGTAGAGTCGTCACCTTCAACAGAAGGCACAATTGACGACGACGAAGGTGGTGCCGTCGAAAGGTCGACGGGCTGGGGGGTTGAAGAGCGAAACTCAGTCGGAGGATTTGGTGTCTGGCTTCTGGGGGAACCTGTTGCGTCCTCTTCGGTACCGCCTTCGAACAGCTTTCGTTTCCGGAGTGCGGAAGACGTTTTGAAGGATTCTTGGACCTGAGCTACCCGGGTTTGCAGGCAGCTGCTGGGGATTGGATTTCTCTGAGTTTGGTGGGTTTTTTGTTTGGAGCGGTTTCGGTTTCGTCCCTTTCGTTTCGATGATGGGGGGTTTTGTAGAAGGAGTTTAACTGGTAACTAGCTTGAGCAGCTGCCACGGAACTAGTTGGAAAGATGTTAGTGGGGGGATTCCAAGCAAACAAGGCAGGCAGTCAGGCAAGCAGGCAAGCAGGCAGGATCTAGCAAGGACCGCGTCTTTTGGGGATAAGGACCGGTGATGTGAGGAAGCGGAGGTGGGTTTTGGTGGAAGTGATGGGTTGATGAGGTGTGGACAGGAAATGGGAAAATTCAGCAAGTTGAAGTGAAGTATCCCAGAACTCCAAAAATCAATCGTTTCGACGGCTGTTCAACGCACAGCTGAAGAATGGAAATGCAAATGCAAATGCAAATGATATGATACGATGCAGCTGCAAATGCAAATGCAGCTTCTCCTATCCCGGCCCCCTTTCTTTCTTTCTTTCGTTTTTTCTCTATCTCCGTCACCAAAAGAATTGAGGGTTTGGATTGTAAAAGAGAGAGAGAAAAGAAGAAGCAGAAGAGTTCAAAATAGCTCTTACCTAACGGTGCAGCGGCGTGCAGAAAAAGTTGTGGAGAGGTGTCCAACCAGGATCAGCTTTTATCGATAACTGACTGAGCTTGGAGGTTGGCTATTTTAGATTAACGGTTAACTTCCGCCGGGTAAGTAAGATAGTAAGATAATTTGATCTATCTGATCCCTAGATAGAATCTAGATCTGAAATCTGAAATCTGAAATCCGACGTCTACTCCATTTTTTTTAAATCGTCAGTTTCGACTCATTCAGATTGGATCCGTGATATGATATCTAGTTATACGTATACACGTATATCTGGGGGGAAATTTAAAGGACTAAATAATATTAATGGCGGAAAGCCCTACTTTTTTAAAGAATGAATCCTCTCACTCCAATCCGTGAACAAGAAACAATAAAAAGGACGGGAACAAATTAAAGGGCTGGTCAGATTCAGGATCTGGGACGTTAAGGATTTATATAGTGTACTAGCTGCTTATACTATATCAGACCGCATGCGTGTAGCGGCTGTACAAGGCTTGCACTTTTAGGAGCCCCGGGTACCTCCACTCTGTACCTCTTATACTACACATGCATATGTAAAGTACATTACATGACATACATACGTACATACTTGAGAGTTACTCACCGCATCCTTCAGCTCCATGGATGGCATGGCAGGGGAATCACGGGAGTTTGAAGCTAGGCTCGCAGCGAGGCCGCTGTTTGTTCCAAGTGACTACCGCCCCAAGGCTCCAGAAAGGCACGAGTTTAAGAGTCATGACTCCGCTTACTGATAGCTTTCGCTTTTGGCCTTGGACGTCTAATCCGTCAAGCACAAACGAACGAACGAATCCGCCAGAATTAATTCCATGCCGTTCCAGCGCTAGTGCTAACTATGACTTTGCCATGCTACATAAGCTGGCCTGGAGCTTGCCATGTTAGTTTAACGTTATTTTATTTATATCTTTTGACTATCATCGAAACTTCTCAGCATTCTTTCGTTCGGAACTAAATGTAGACGACACGAGAGCAGAACAGAGCAGAGCAACACACTGTCCAAAACCCCAAAGTTTTCCGCGTGAAATCCATCAAAAGACAGAATTCCTGGCCACGAAGAATTAATACTCCAATCCCATGATTATAAGGAAGAAAACTATGCCAAAAGTAATCTTCTCCAATCGTACCACAAATAGAGTATCTTCTGCAATAAAATCCACATCTATACCTCAAATCCCCGAGAAATAATTATAATCCCCAACCGGAAAACTTCTCGGTGAGGAGGTTCTTTTCCCCACGCTTTTGCTCTGAGACCAAATAACAATCCCAGCAAACCTGCCCACTCGACACTCGCCTACAAGCCAACCCCGGCGATGGAGCTTAAAAAAGAGAAAACAAGGAAAAAGAAAACTTCTCGCTCAACCGGCAAAAAAGAGACATCTACAGAACACACCCAAGATCTGCAAAAAGAGAAAGCACCCGGTCCTAGTAAGGCTCGAACTTACAACCTCCCGGTTAACAGCCGGACGCGCTAACCAGTTGCGCCATAAGACCCAGATTGCTTGAAGTTTCTGCCCCACTTTTCAGTATATACGCCTTTCAGTTACTACATCTATGAATAAGACCAGCCCTCTCCTACCCTCAACAATCCTCAAGCAAAAGCCCCACAAACGTGACACCGGCAATATACCACCATTAATTAGCATTATAATTGGGCTCCAAGAAAGTGTAACTAGTACGTAGGTATATGCACATCATAAATATTAAATGATCAAAAGTCCAAAACATCCTTTTTGTTTTACCTCACAGTAATCTTATCCACTTCAGCCTTAGCCTCCTCCCACGAATCCAGATTCTTCTTCGCCCACTCAATCTGACACTTCGCAAAGTTGATCTATATGCCGTAAATTAGTAACCCTTATTTCACTGTAATGTATACAACTATGAAAGTAGAGAGAGACAGAGAAACTCACCATCAACTTCTTCATATCCTCCTCCTTCTCCGCCTGGAACCGATGCAAATCCGCCAGCACACCCTTCCCAGCTTCCTCTACATCCCTCCCTGAAACCTGAAGCGCCGCCTCCAATTGCACCAACGTCTCCCTCGTTTTACCAATATTATTCCGCCTCGTCGTTTCCGGATCCGCATCAACAATCCCCGACACAGCATGCGTCAACTTCCCAAAGATCTTTGACACAGGATACGACAACGGATTCGAAAACGAACTCGCTTTCCTATGCTGCGGCGACACTCCACCAACTTGTTGCGACTGCGGATACGGCACCGGTGTTGTCGAAATAGGCGGCGGCATGGGACTCGAATGCGTCGGCGGGAAGTCACTATCCACGCTCCCAGCATCCGAATCCCCACTGCTCCTACTCCCCCCGCTACCCCCTTGCTGCTGCTGCTGCACACTGCTCTCTGAATTCCTCCTCTGTGATTCCACAGCAGGCGGTGGAGCAACCCCACTCCCAGCAAGATAATGCTCAATCCGTCTAGCCTCTAATTCACTCTTCTCCAACTGCTCAAGCTTCATCTTCGCTTTCGCCAATTCCTCCCTCGTAATCTCCTCCTGAATCCTCTTCATCATCCTATACTTCAACACACTCCTCACCACACCCGCAAACTGCGCCGATTCCCGAATGGGTTCCGTAAACCCGGCCGCGAGACCGGCTGCTAGTTCTTCTGTTGCCAAATACGTAGAATCCACCGCCTGTCCTACTTTCTCTATCGCGGGTCCTAGCGTGGGAGCGGGCTCGGATAATGAAAACGCATTATACCGTGCACCTAGCTCGGATAGATCGGTGGAAAGATTAGAAAGCCTATTAAGCATTCTGCGATTCACCTTTTCAACGCCGGATGTGAGTAGAGTTTCGTAGGCGCGGGTATTTGCTTCGTATGTGATGAAGTAAGGGTCTAGATCGGCTTCTGACAGGTTGGCAGTTGTTGAGGGAAGGCTGCGGGTGTGTGTGAAGCCTGTCGGGCGAGATTCCTGTGGTGATGTAGGGGGTGAGGGGATATGCTTTAATTTGGCACTAGCGGGTGGAATGGGAAGGTATTGGTGAGCCGGTGAGGGTCGTGCCGGGTCTATTGGTGGTGCTCGTAACGGGTGTTTTGGTAGGCCGGATATCGGAGGTGAATGTAGAACCTCACTCTGCAGACTATTAACAGCTTTCTCGAAGATCTATATATCAAAAGGTGGTACCTACCCAGCTAGCATTAGGGTCTAAGAATCGCATGAAGACTGAATCCTTTCTTATCTGCTTCATCCTCGCACAGCGATTCAGAAAGACACCTAGCATACGCCTTCTGTGTTCAATTATCCCCTGATCTTCCTTCGCTCTTGTCGGTGCAGCTACATAGTCCGACATCGAATGTTTCTCCGGGATTGGCGGGATAATCAACGTAGGATGCAAAAGCACCAGATTTGCTCTTAAAGATGCAAACTCCGAGTACCGTCTTCGTACTTCCAGATCCTATTAAACACACACCCATTAGCCAAAAATAAAATACCTCCAAATACTTCTTTCTATGAATGACTTCTTTACCCCAGTTCGTATCGTATAAACAATAAAATTCCCCCCACTCCCATCTACATTCTTCCCAGCATCGACAATATAAATCTCCAACTCCTTACTCTCCCATAGTATCTGCTCCACCCGACTAGTATAACCCCCTTTCTTCCTTCTCCCACCATAATAATCCTCCTCTTCCTCATCTATATCATCATCATGGTCATCGTGTACCGTTCTTCCAGGAGCGGTATCCGGTGCCTCCGCTTCATCCTCCGAAACGTCCCTTATTTTGCTCGTGAAATCCGGAACCTCATCATTTTCAGACGATTCAGCGCTCGGAGACGAGGGTCGATGATGTCCGAACGGTGACGGAATGTGGCCGTACGGTGAACCTGGCGGGGAAGCGCCGTATGAGAGGGGGTTGTTATCTTCCCACATCGTTGCGAGGAAGGGAAAGTTGGTGAAACTAAGCCGCGGCTAGCTCGCGACGCTGGAAGCGAGGCGGGATGGAGGGGCAAGCTGTTTGCTTCGGTTTCGGTGGCTTTTGAGCTTCAGTTATATGGTAGCTGCTGGCTTTCCGTTACGAGATATAGAGTCTTAAGGCCTGGGAGGGTGTATGAACGGCGTAGGAGATTCGATGAGTGTCGTCCCGTGGTTTAAGAATCGGAAGGAGGTGGTTGTGGAAGAGGAAGAAGGCCAGGACATAACGAGAGGTGCGAAGGCTGTACTGTCGCTGGTTACGTTGACGTATGTGCGCCAAGACTTTGACGCCTCAGCGCCACCCCAGCGATCCGGCTCAACACGAAAACTGCAACAACGTATTCTCTTTCTCAGCGTCGCCGCTAACGCCCTAAATACTATTTAAACAATAGGCAGGTGTATATAGCGTCTCTTTCTAGATGATACGCGAAAGAGCGGATAGACTGAGGTATACATAGGGGCACGAAGAATCAGCGATATTTAATGATTAATCTAAAGTCGGATATAGATCTGCTCCATCCATTAATTACTAACAAAAATGACCCCATGCTATGCAACTTTTCTATATACAATCCTCGAAAAATGATAGACCGATAATAATCCAATAACAAAGTACGAAAAAGAAATAACCTTTCCCCATTCTATGCATATGTCCCAATCTACGTCTGTCCGTAATCCCTAAACCTCTCATACCGGAACCTTCCATCTCTATCAACCCCACTCCCTCCGCTTCCCTCTCTATCCCTCCCCATATCCGCATCACTACTCGTATCTTGTGAAGGAATAGTCTCCATCCCTCCCGCTACTCTCTGTATACTCCTCAAGTGCCTTTCTCTCTCACCGTCTACCCACGGTTCAGCAACCGTACTTGACGTCCTCCGCGCTGTACCCCTAACTCTATCTGTATTATAACTATTTTCAGACATCGTATCGCTTTGGAAGTCATTCCGAAGAGGGTTTCCAAATCCAATTCTTTCAGGTGCATCGTGGAAGCTATTCCTTCTTCGACTTCCTGGTCGAATAGGTTGAAACCCCGCTGGCATGGTAGGATCGAAACCGGATATACTACTGCCCATGCTACTATCATCAAACCTCTGAGATGTAGCAGAATACCGTTCGAATTGATCTGACGGTGCGAAGGATACATGATTACTAGCGATCGACCCGGTTCGTCCATGCAGGTCATTAAGCCCTGCGAGTGGGGTTCTCATACCTGGGCCACCGACTGGATCACTTCCTCTTCGCATCCTTCCCCGTCTTATATCTTGATCTCGGCTACGCCTTCTTTGTCCATCATGGTCTGGAAAGAATGTATAGCGGGAAGTGGGCGGGCCCCTAATATCTTCTCTTGACCTCCTACTACCAATATACACCGGAGCAATAGGAAATCGTCCCACAGGTGGCATATCACGGAACTTTGGTGAAGGGGGTTCTTCTACATTTGGGTTACTCGTAGGATCAGAAGGGAAGTATGTCTCTCCTGGCCGAAGAAATACCGTTCGTCGTGGAGTACCCCGCGACGGAGGTCTTGGGAGTCCTTGGTTCGAAGCCCTTGGTGGTGGTGGCCTGGCATGTGGTGGAATTGGTCCTTCTTGCTGTGGTGGCATGGGATACTCTATTGATGCTCGCCGAATAGGTAGCGGGGGTCGTGGCGTGGTTCTCGGCGAGGGCTGGGAGGAGGCTGTCTGGAAACCGGTACTCCCTTCATCGAGCGATCCTTCTGCGAATAGCATACCTGAGCCACCTAGCGGACCGCGAGGCGGCCTAAATGATGGTGAATCTGGAGGGCTACTAGGCGGTGACCCAAAACGAATAGGACCCTGACCTGGCGGGAAATAGTCGTCGGAGCTCGATGAAGGAGGTGGTCCTGGAGGCCCAGGCCCAATAGGTCGCATTGGACCTCCAAACCCAGAACTTGAATCGCTGGAACTATCGTCTGTAAATCCTTTTCTCGATTTTGGGTGGTGAGCGCAGGTATTGTTTATGATGACAGGCGGAGGGGTCTTCGGATCATTAGCAATCGAAATAAGCGTATTCCTCGTCCTTCGGTTCTCGTATTCCAAATCCATTGTCCTTTCTTGTAATTCTCTGATATCTTGCTTCATCCCTTGCTGCCTCATCCTTGACCCAACCCCCTCTCTCAAGCGCTCTGCTCTTTCTTCCTCAAGTTCGTTCATTATTTCTTGCTGTGTAAAGTTCGATTCAAATGTATCCAGCTGCCTCTGTCGCCTCTCTTCGCCCAATTCCCTTTCCATCTGTTTTTTCATTCCCTCCAATTGACCTCCTATTGTACTTTCAATATCATCAAGCACATCTTCAAACTCTGGTCGGGTTACTGCGTTCCTCGGATATACCGCTACCGGTTGAACAATCGTTCGAGGCGGGGGTACTCTTGGTGGTGGCATAGGTGGTGGCATAGGAGGCGGCATAGGTACTCTTAAGGGTGGTGGTGATGAAGTTTGCATAGCCATCATCGTCGGGCTCGTCCTGGAACTCTCACTACCCGAACTGCTTCCCTCGCTGATAGGGAACCTTAAGTCGGGTACAGTATTTGGTACAGGGTCCGGCACCGCAGGTACCCCAACTGGCGACACATCTCTTGACGGCAGCCGCCTTAGTCCTCCCCCAACCCCGCGAGGATTCACAGGACGGGGGCGAAGCCGAGGTGGTGGGGTACGAGGACGGGGAGGAAAACGAGGAGGAGGAGGAGGCTGAACAGGCCTGAAAACTCCTCCTCCTCCTCCTCTCCCCGCAAAATGCGCCATCCCAGGTCTTCTAATCTCATCTATCCCTCTATCACCCACAACCCTCACTTCCTCTCTAGTCTCAACCCTTCTCCACCCCTCCCCCTTCTGTCTAGGACTCCTACATATCCTCCCCTCCGCCATCATCCCCCCATTACAATACCCATGGTGATGCCCACTAAGTTCTGGAATACTCACACTCCGATTCCCCTTTTCGACATCTTCCTCGGGTGGGATAGAACGCACTTTACATGCACCGCAGCAGCAGGTGAATATGCAGAGGAGGATGATGAACCCTATTACACCGAATACCACGCCGATGATTGTGGCGACGGTTTGGTCGGTTTTATCGGTTGATCGATGGAGTATTGTTCGAGGAGACAACGGGGTTGTAAAGGTGGGTATTTCGTAGGGCATTTTAGTCGTGAGGTGTAAGGCTTATCGGTTCCTCAACCATTATCCTCATGTTCCTTCTTTTCTTGGGTCAACTAGTCGGTAGGTGTGTTCCAATGTCCTAAATCTATAAAGGTAGTATGCGGTGCCGCCAAAGGTCAAACTGTCAGAAATGATATAAATATCTAAATCGCAAACAAATAGACCGAGCGTCCTATGGGGGTCCCGTGCAGGAACCTAGACGTTTTCAAGTATGAAACTATCATAGAATACTTCGAAGATAGATTGTATAGGAGTAGTATAAAGAAATGATGGTGTATCAATTAATATACCCCTTCTGCTCAGTTTTAAACAGGCAAGCAGCGATAACAACTGCCAAAATTTCATAAAATAAGAAACTTGATCATGCCAAACCGGTTAACCGGGAGGAAACCCTAGAAATCCTCACATTAACAGCTGTCGCATTTTATATCATTCCCAAACACCCACCATGTGCACGTCACACCAAACAAGCAAAGCGCGCCCTTCCTCCCTCCAGATCTCTTAAGAACCTCTCTACGAAATCTTATAAAATCCCCATATCCATATACCAAAGGTGTCCCGAATCCTAGTTTCGTCAAAGTTTGTCTAAGAATCGCCATCCTAGCAGCCGAGATAGGTCGTGATCAATGGTAGATTCCCAAGATAACAGTCAACGGTTTCTAGGAATTCGGTGTTTCACTGCAGTGTATGCATATGCAGTGCCGCATAGGCTAGGCGGGATAGTACAGGGTCTAGGAAACTGGTAGGCGGGAGATAGTAGGGGGATAGCTATTCTGAAGCTTAATGTTAATATCTCTATCCTAGATAGACAATTACCTATGGAGCCAGCCAGAGTGTGCTAGACAATCAGAATACCACAAACGTTCCTAGCTTCTAGAATTCTTTTGACGGGTCATGTCGTTATGTATCGGTATATCGATGACTGGAGAGTCCATATCGGCATGGGCATAATTACAGCCGTAGCCATTCTGCTCTGCCACAAAGGCCGCCCATATACGGCCATAGATATCAGTTCAACGTTATTTTCCTGATTCTTGAATCGTTGAGCTCGAAAAGCAGAGAATTCGAAGATCAACGTTACACAGGATTCCAAGCCCCTCCATCGAACAACACACCAAGGCCCACTTTCGATATTTGTGNCCCCCAAAACATTAACCACCGGTACCCTTCGGTATCTACAAACTTTTTCTGCATCTTCTTTCGTTTATACTTTGTGGGTGGTTTGTGTTCGTTGCTGTTTGGTTTAAGGAATTGCTCGCACGACATGACCATGGTATTGACAGCTGGTTTGGCTTGGGCTTTCTGGGGTTCGGCGAAGTTTGACCGCTCAAGTCGATGTTGATACCGATGCCGGTATCTTTTTTTTCGAGGTTCTTGAATGGGTGTTCTTCCTAAGAATAGGAACAAGAGCATTCCTGTTAGGGTATTTCCAGATAATTGGATACGTACCCGTACATCTCGTCCTATCCAAATCCGCAGTTCCATCGACGAACCCAAGACTAGGTGCTTGCGTTGAACCCGCGTTGAAGACATGCCCCGGACCCCTCCGATGCCCTGGAAAGATATGACTACATCCTCGACAATTGATATCATACCCAATCCAACTGAAACCTCCTTCTCCTCCATGGATATCGAAGACATGCTACTCAATCCTACAACTTCAACCAGACAGATGATCAAATATGTATAAAATATAACTTCGTACGAAAAGGTTCCGCACAACGGCTAGCGGCCCACCCTGACGATCCTCGAACGAGGCCTGAACCAGGCATCGGCGTTCCCAGGCTGCAGAATTTAACTAAACAGATCACCTACGCGAGAAAAACGCAAATTCGCAAGTTCCGACAGCGTGCATTCAAAAGCAAGTGGCAAACAGCGGTATCTGCATATAACCCTGGGACTTGGAATAAGGTCATACGGCACCCCCATCCTCACTAGTACCATGCATAACGTCGACGATCTATAACCCAACCTTCCACCATCCAAAACCCTCATGCCCCGATCGATTCGAGTATAATCTTCCAAAGCCCTTCTAGAATAACTCTAAACCCTAACGCCTAGGGAGATATTTTCCCAAAGAGGAGAATATGCGTCGCAAGGCTAACTTTGTTAGACATTGCTCCTGCTATCTTCGTCAGAAATTCTATCTTTATCAACCCTCTGGTTTTTTGCATTTTTGTCTACTATTCGCTTCGACGCTAGACGGGCCAAGACATGCATATGAAAGAGGGCTGCAGACTGGATTACGTAGACCGAGAGCGCTAGAGTGTGAGGATTAGGTCTTACGCTACGCTAAAGAGCACAAACCGACTTTCTCGGGATGGACAGCTTGGCCGGTGACCGGATGATAACGATGGCGACAGACAGTCCCAAGACCCATTGCTAAGACTTTTATTTTTTTTCACAAGAAACGTTCGCCGACCATAGATAGCAACTACTTAGTAACTTATCCGGGTATTTCATCTCATGAGGTTTGGAAAGTCAATCGGTAAGTGTGTACGCAGCGGGACGGAAGTCTAAGGCCTTCACTGCCCGATGATTCCGCAATCGAATCCACATTTCGAATTTCTATTGTGGGGAACACAAGAAAAAAAATGATACCAAGATAGCGACCGCATGCGCAGTGAGGTTGGGAGCAGGGTGGCTCGGCCGATGCCGAATGCCCTTAAGTCTCCACCTGCCCTCAAGTGCTTCTGAACCCCTGCCTGCGTCTCTGGAGTGGGAACTGCGTTATAAACAGGCCTGAACAAAAATATCATACATGGTCAAGTGCGAAATGGAATAGAATCCTCGAACTTCTTGAAATTCACTCGTTTGGCTCGCACCGTGCATCACTTTGAATATAGTAGGGCCCGAAAGCGTCAGCCTTGCCTTGTGATTGCTATAAGCGACATATACGAGAGTGATATAAGCTTCGAGTGAATTATGAGCGAGAGTATAACCTCGATCGATCAGAAAGAGACAGATGACTTGCAGGCAGATGCAGGGCAGCTGTTGGATCGTACTAGTTTAAACGGTGTCCTTTGATGGAGGGCAGTCTAGGTAGCTACGGCAAGGTTTCATGCGACGGGGCGGGCAAATGTGAGTACGTCTGTGCCTGCAAACATAATCCATTTTCTCAAGCAACGAGTACCTGTTCAAACGGTATGTGACATGGAACACCAACCTCACAGTATCACCATTCCTCAAACGTTATTAGAGGCTGTAAGAGAACAAAAAATATGGAAAGCCATGTTGCCGGAAATACATTCGTATGGAACTCCACACTCATGCAAAAAGAAGGGTTGAACCGAACCAGCCGAATTCCCTGAGCCCTTCCTTCAACGTCATGGACGTAACCCCAGAAAGGGTATTTGGTATCATTCTCGGTACTTCGGCAAGTGGGACACTAGTATCATCTGGGTAGGTTGCAAAAATAGCACCGCACGAGGAGAGGAAGTAAGTACAAAGTCGAAAGACTGGGAAAATATTCTATGGGGGTCGAGGGTGAATGGATCCGAAAGACAAGGCTGACTGTCGACCCCGAGCCGGGCCAAGCAAAAGTACGAAGGGGTCACATTATCCATTGTTCTCAGGTAGACGATATGCAAAGTTCATTTGCTCGTCGATTTCGTTAATTCTTACTCTCCTCTGAGTGAATATTAAATTTAAATTTTAAGGCTGGCTTTCATGTTCACTTTTGCTTCTGCCTATGCCGATGAGTAAGAAGGCCTTGGTGAGCTAGTCGACATGAGGAAAGGGGGTGTAACAGAGACTACTGTATTGCATACGGGAATGTTCCGATCCCAGCATCCTCGTAGTTCTTTCTTGCCCTCAGTTCGGTGCATACTCATGCAGCGTGCATGGGGACACCAGGCTACCCCGAACAGCCGCCCCATACGTCGTTCGTTCTGTTCGCTCGACGCTTGCGGTGATTTTCGTGTTAGTCAGAAGTAATATGGATGTGTGGGATCCTTGCAGGGACTGTTGAAGCTGTGCCGTCTTGGGAGCAGGATATCTTGGATCGAGAGAAGTGTATAAAGAACCGGCGCTCCCCCCCGAGGTTGAGGCTGAATTTGAAAAAATAATTTTGAAGATTACATTCCTTCGCACTCCAGAGTACCATATTACTATCACCAGTTCATTGCGAACTCAATCAATTATAACCTTATCATTCCATTGAAGCTTGTTTATAAAAACACTCCACCCTCAGCTGCTTACCACAGTCAAAGCTCAAGCTCAAGCTCAAACTCCAATTCCAAACTGCTGCTCCACTTGCAAAAAATCTTCATCCAATTGAAAGAAAATCAATCGATGGAACATACCGGATCCCAAGCTCCTCCTGAGATCACTATCTCCACCTCTCCCCGCTCCTCCTCTTTCTTCGACCGAGTCCTTCGTCGCACTTCCTCTGGCAGTCACGCCAGCAGGATCCCAACTCTCAACCTACCCGCCGAGGTTCCCTCCAACAACACATTGGGCAACACATCCTCGCGGTCCCAATCCCAGTCACGCTCTTCCTCCCGCTCTTCTCATAAGCGTGCCCCTCTCACCATCGACACTTCTGTCGCTTCAGCCGGCATGGTCTCGAACAAGAAGACTAAGTCCACTCACCTCACCGTCGTTGAGACCACAAGCACTCGCTCTAGCTCCCGCTCGCGGTCTCGATCTCGGACTGGCAGATCTCCATCTCCCAATATCGACATGATGAGCCAGTCTTCCCGAGTGGCCAGCATCAACCATGTGGGGAGACACACCAATGACTGGCTATTTGGTGGGTTCCACCTCACATCGAAGATTGGAGCGCCAAGGGGGAGGGCAAAGTAGTTGCCGAATACCAACTATTTCCTGGTTCTTTCTCAAATCAATCGACGACAGTCCCGTTAGCCGCTTTTCCTTTATCTCCTTGTTCTCGTCTTCTGCCTTATTTTATCTTGATCCCGGATATCGATCATCTCTATCCGTCGGGGAACTGTTCTGGGCAATCCAGCAATTGCCGAACATTCCCAGTTTATCTTGCTTAATATTCTGAAGTTATTCCCAGCGTCCTTCTAAAGAGTTACGAGGTTACGATATGATCTGCTTTTGGTTCTCGTTCTTGTTCTTTCTCTAACTATCCTTCACTCGCTGATGTCACCGCGTGCACCGAGTTTCCCCATGATATCCCCCCAACTACCTATCTTCCCCTGTCCTTTCTCGTATTCGAGATGCAAGTACCGGACAAGGAGGTAAATTCTTCATTCGTTCAATTCTGTGTATCATAGATTCTTTAAGATCTTTTTCCTTTTCTTTTTCCTTTTTTAAAATAGGGACAGATTAGAAAGTCCTATTATTAAATAATACATCATGATATTTTCCTACTATCAACTCCATGATCTCACAATCTTAAGATCTTCCTAATAAAAAAATTTAGGACAAGTAGTAACACCGATGGTATTGAAAATAGCTCCGTTCTGTCTTGCAGTTAGAATAAAGAGGGGAATACGTAACATTGCAGCGTCGCACTTCGCAACATTTCGGGCCTCGCTCCACAATCACACAATGATCATATATCGCTCCTTGCAGTAGCAATAATGAAAAATAGAAAGAAAAGGGCTCGCTCGCTCCTTTGCACAAATAACTTGGATCAGAAATAGAGCAGCGCTAAATACCTCGAGCGGGGGACTCGCAATCACTCATAGCACGCATGTACGCCGTTCCACAAAGTATTTCGGGATCTCAGGTTATTAAAAGAAATAAAAGTAAAGTATATTAAAATATGGTATATAGAAGGTTAGAAAGGAAAGATGAGAAGACTATAGAAGGAAAGATGAAGATGAAGATGAAGAAGAGAAGATGCAACCAAAAGTAAACACCATTTATGATGCCCATAAAAGAAAGAATAGAAATGATACCCACTATGTAACCACCCAAACGCCGTCGATATGCAGATGCAAGATGTGATAATGCGAGAAAGTAATATGTGTATGTACGTATGAAAACACCAGAAATAACCAGGAGACGAAAAGGGGAAGGAAGAGGGAGGTAAGGGGGGTGAACCCAACTGTACAGACGGGAAAGACAGAAGCATTCCTAACGACGACACCGAAGACGACGACGAGAACGAATCTGAAATGCAGAAGGCAACAGCGAATAACGTTAACGAAATCGAAACCAGAAATAGCCCATAGCCAGATCGTAGACGTAACCCCACATCTAGCTGCCCCACCAACTAACGAATCCCCAAGTGGCGAAGCATAAAACTATGCCAACCACCCTCGAAACACCAAAAAACAGAGACTAAAGAATTTAAAACCAAAAGCACAACTTTGTTTCTGACGGAGACGCAATGTTTCCGTTGTCTTTTCTGTTTCAAATCATTCACTCCTCACTAACCGGCCAGAGCTCAAACATAAACGAGTTCTGCCTCCCAATGGGAACCAACCGTCTCCCCCATTGATCCTCGTACCTCACCTCCCCGTTCTTCCACATAGCCCGTGCCATAACCGAGGACTCGTGGTACTTGAGGTCCACCGGTCCCAGTGGAAAGCTCGGCAACGGCGAAGCCTCACGCACGTGGGGCATGCCGCGTCGGATGTTCTTCGGCGGCATCCTCCAAGACGGAGGACCGGACCTTGAACGGCGGCGTGGGGTATGTTCTCTTTCCTCCTCTTCTTCACGGATAGTGCGGGTGCGGCCTCGTGAGCTCTCCGTATGTGTTTGGTGCGTAGGTGAGGAAGGTGGCGATAGGCTTCCAGCTTGGTTCTTTAACTTTGATAGGTCTGGTTCGGATTTGCTTAGTCGTCGCTCCTTGCCATCTGCACCTTGGCTAGTTGTCGTATGGTCGTGCAGATAGTGTAGCTTATTAGCCAGACGCTGGAACTGCTTCTTTGATGTCTCCGCAACTTTTTCAATATGCGACGGCGAACTGGCACGGCTAGTTGTTATCGCAGGCGGTGTCATAGACGGCGACTCAAAGTCTCGAGACCCAATACCAGCATCAAGATCCCACTCAGGCGGATCCTCTAGCAAGGCCATCTGATAGTTAAACGCCATCTCCTCTTCTTCAGCCACGGATGAGAGTTTCTTGTGTGATGACCGTGACGGTGATTTTGTACTCTGTGAGAACGACATGGCGCGTAGTGACGGCGACCTTATAAAGTCAGACATACGCTTCGGCCGCTGTGCCGTAAGCACCGGCGTCCTAGGTATCTGTTCTTCTCCATCTCGACGGACAAGAACGGTTTTCTCCTTCTTACTCTTGTGTTGACGTTGGATTTCTGGGAAGATGTTTTTGATACGCATCGAGAATGAGTATATGAAAATAAAATGGAAAAGGGTATGAAATGTAAGAGATGGTATAAGGTTAAAAGTTAAGAGATATCTAAGCAAGCACTAGAAAAAGTAAACGAGTGGACTGACGGCCGGGAAGCATTCCGCCAGGCAGGGTGAGGAGGTAAATATATAAACGGTGGAGAGATTAGGATGAGGCGGGATATCAGGATTTTATAGGACTGAGGAATCCGATCCTTCGGGACAGATATCAACTGGAAAGGCTTATGATGTAGGTAGCCGTGTGTGCGTAAGTCCAGGAGGTATATGTGAGTAATAGGGCTGTTCAAAAAGGAATTATTACATGCGTCAGTATATATGCGAAATGCTATTTTGTTTTTTTATGGAGAAGAAATTAATCTTCGGATGGTAGAACTATCCGCGAGAGACTATTTTATACATACATCTTTCTGATATGATATGACGGACCACCGGGGGACAAAATGCGACGGAGAGAAATATGAGATTATTGGAGGCTTTCGAGGAAAGGAACCACACGGAGCTGAGGTCCTTATGCAAGTATGTCCCGCCGCTCTAAAAGTTGAATATGCATGTCCCCGAAAAAAGGTTCGCTTGGAGCCTTATATAATCTACGACTTGCATTTCGGACTACCCAGCTGAGGAATAAAAGTGCGGTCACGCCGTGGACGACTAGGCCAGGGCGGGGTTGGGAGGAGAATAGAAGAGCTCAGATAAGACAACCAGACACTACAACATGATCGCTGCCCGCTGCCCGCTGCTGCCTCTTGCTTGATCGCGTAAGGCCGGATCGCAGCGGTGTGTGGTGAGATATTTCTGGTAGTTGTATCAAATAATCTGATACATGGGGCATCGCCATGATGGAACCTTTCCTTAGAAAGTGGATCGAGATATCCTTTGCTTATCGTAATACTCCAAGCGATTTGGACCGCGCCCCCTAGACTGGTGCTAAACGGCTGACGGCCTCACACTGGAGATTAACGTCATAGAACAAGAAGCGATTATCAAGATATCTCTTAGCTTGTTAGAGCCCATGTCGTGAATTCCGCGATGGTAACCGCATCTGATAGTTAGGTCGTGTAGTATTTCCCTGGTGTTGGTCTGGCTTGATCAGCAGGTACACCACCTGCCATGGGTAGCAGCAACCACCACCAGAAATATCAGGTATGGTTGTGCATATGACAGGGTCATCGCCCCCAAATAGGACGGAACATCCGGCAGGTTGGGTAAGAAGTCCACACCATTTCCATCGAGATCTTCTCCCTAGGCGAAGGGGAACAAGTATATTTGCGCTGGTAAGAGTTCCGACCGCTTTGCAATCAATCCTTGATTTCGAAGAAATAAAATCTTCAATTCCGTCTTTGCATTAGTGAGGTGGGGCAAGCACACGGGATTGTCAAACTCCGCATACATAATACATAACGCCGTGCGCCCACACATTGCAAGGCGACACAAAAGCCCAGAAGCATGGCCTCGTTGATTGCTCAGGTAATCGATAAGAAAATAGCTTGCCGGTAGTTACATCCCTTGTAAAGGGAAGAACTATTTGGAAGTTGTCACCTCAGCATCGAAGCCGTTCGCGGAGCGTGTTGCCTTCCAAGGTCGTCCCATCCTCAGCCGTCGCGGAAGCACAATATCCTTCACAGGGGCTCTTAACATCCGCATAAGACCCTCGTCTGTATCCCAGCTCCCCTTTGGAAACAGCTCCTCGCCCCATGCCTTTTCTGCAATAGACGCCATCACACCCAAATTTATCGACCCATGTTTACTCATATTCGTATCGAAACTTTCCCAGTGATATTTACTTCCTTCGAGAGCTCTCAACCTCACCCTGACCGCTCGCGCAACACTCCTCTTATCAACCCATACTCCTTTTTCCTGCAGCTTCTTTACGAGCCTGATACCCCACGCGCAACGAGATAATCTTGCCTTTCTTGTAATACCGCCCTTGCGGCGCAGAAGGTCCAGATACCACGATCTTTGCATGGATATAAATCCCCACTCAACCAAGGCTCGGATCGTTGTGGGCGGAAAGAGAGCTCGCAGAGGATTATTTGGGCTCCTGTTGGATTCTGCAAGTGGTGGATTAGTCCATTCGACATGTTGGACCTCAGAATATCCTAGCGAAGCAACCTGTCCCACGTTTGTGAAATTGATCGGAGAGCTGGCTTGTCGCAATGCGGGCCTCTGAGGGTCGTACCAGTCCGCTAACCACAAGCACAACTTCTCCAGATCCTTCAGTTTCTCAAACATCCCGTATCGTTTGATGATTTCCCTCCATAGCTTTGGGTCCACTTGATCCCCGTTCATGAGGAGCGCGCGCAGATAATTTGTCGCAATTCGTAAATCCTTAGTCCTGCGCGCTCTAGGATCTTTAGTAATCGGATGGCGAGACGAGCGGCGCGGCAGAAGTATAGCATGAAGGAGCTCTCGCTGGGCGGATGACCTGACGGGTATGGATAACGCGCGCATTTCTTCCATGAGCTCCAAGCCGGATTTCATCTGTCGGGTCATGAATAATCTCCTCAGGAACAGATTCCATGTGACAATATTCCGTCGCCGTAGGTTTTTATAGACGTGATTGAAGAACTTCCAGCGGTAGGTGCTCAGGTAGCCCTGGAGGAGCGCATTGCCTCTGGTTATCTCGAGGCCTTCGATAGGAAGTGACTCCTCCAATGCTTCCTCCGGGTTCCATCGTGCTTTCACCTCAAGGAATTTAGAATAAACATCGTTGTCTATTGGTATCTTCCGTCTATTCAGCAATGCAATTCCTCGAATGAAGTCCGCTGTCGTCTTCCCCCGCTTTACAAACTCCTTGGTAGTCTCATGAGCAATCCTCTCAATCCCAAGTTTTGTCATATACGCCGTAACATCAGCCTCCGAGAATCTCTGGTACGTGAGCAAAAATGCCCAAAACCGGTCGCCGAAACAATCATTCCGGATAATTTTCGCAGTGTACAAATCACAGAGCAGATCCATGATAGCACGGGTCCTGTAGCGGGCCTTGATTAATGCGATCACTGTACTCTCGACGATCTCGATCCCGTGGCCGTGAAACTCGCGGAGCATAAGTTCCAGATCCTTCAGCGGTTTATGGAACGCGTAATACTCCATCATCCGGTCGGCGAAATGAGAGTCCGCAGGTTTGTCTCCCTTTGTGACAAGCATCTTGTGCCACTGAACCGCTTTCTCGTAGCGTTCCTGCCGGCAAAGAACAGGTATAACCGCCTCATACACCGGTCCGATCTTTTTCGACTTAAATATTTTAAACAATGTCGGGAGGGCCTTCGAATCCCCCGCATGTTGTTGGAAGAAGGCTACGAATCCTCGCGGCGGTGCCATATCGACCATGTGGTAGTGCCACCAGAGTGCCCGCAAAGGTTTCTTCGCAAGTAGCCCTCCCACAACCATGGTATACATCGGCCTCCATCGTAGCTGACCCCTCCGCTCGAACCTCTGTCGGAGGTATTTGTACAACTTGAGCAAGAAGGCTTCATCTTCAAGCCCAACCCTAACAAAGTATCCCCACATTTCATCTGCCACCGGGCCAGTGAGAGGAATATCAGCCTTCCTCATGGACAGCCCAATCCAGATATCCTTAACTCCCTTTTCTCCATGTATCCTGGCACGGAACTTGAGCAATTGTAGCCAGTATTCGTGGTAGTTCCGAACTTCAGGCGTGTCAACCATAAGTTTGCCAAGTGTAAATTGACGTTCGACCCGGGCCTCTCTCATGAAGTCGTGGAACGGCTTAGACTCCCTCTCAAATAGCCGTGTATATACCTGCTTGCTCGTAATCGGCCGATTAGAAAGGTAATTCCTAGGCCGCTCCGGGTCTGGTGGAGACTTTGGTGGTAAAGGTTGTCCATGTGATTTTGGGGTTCCCTCTTTCTTCTTTTTGTCTGGTTTAACCGCGCCAGTTGGATACTGAGCATCCATCCAGAACTCTCGTTTCTTTGGTTCTGGTGGTAGATTTTCGAGATCCCTATCATCGCCGTAGATTACATTTTGGGGTTCCTTCGCCAGCCAGTTCTCCGGGTTCAGCCAGGCGGGGATCCGTACTTTCGGACCTTTGCCACGGTTATCATGGTTATAACGAAGACCAAAGCTCAATTGAGGTCTAACGAAGCTCTGGAGACGATAGGAAGCGACTGTAATTGCACCTCCGGAACCCGGAGTCAGTGCAATATCCCTCCCAGCCGATAATTGGCGCACATGCGATAATGGTGTAAGTCCGGTGGGTCCATTGTAGAATCTCCAGGAAGACCTCACCAGTCTCCCTGCGAACCGTCGCATAAACTCTGGCAGAGGTGGAGCGCCTGTGCCTGTTCCATTGGCATCACAGCGGGTTCATCTGAAGTGTTTTTGTTCAAAGGGCGAGGTAGCTAGTAAGAATATTCGAAAGGAAAAGCTGAAGAGTTGGGTTGAAATTCTACAGAAGGTGTTGTAGAGGGTTGAATTTTATAGACCAGGAAAATTTAGCGCGCCAAAACCGGTACGCCGAAACACCATCACCAAAACTCGGACGACCACCCATGCCGCTATAACCTCGACTTCTTTTCGACTTCATCAAACTCCCTAAATCCACCCAACTATGTTCGGAGCGTTCCGTCCCACGAACGCCCTCATGGGTGGTCTGCTATGGTACGACTGTTTCCACTCCGATTCCTGCCAATTGTCCGTCCCGCTAACCCCACTATTCCAGGAAAATCCCATGGCGCCTCTCCCGCTTCCAAAAGTACCGCCAGCGTCAGCGTCTCCGCCGTGTCGACCGAGTCGTCGAAACAATATCCAATGCTTTGGCACAACAGGGAATGGTCTCCAAGGCTGTCGAGACATGGAAGGCCGAGATGCCCACTGAAGCCGAGATGTTGCCACGGGACAAGTACACCATTTTCGATAAGAAGCATAAGGGATACCGGAAGGGAATTCATAGTATGTTTTATTCTACTTCCATAGAACTGAAGGCTATGGCGGCTATGGTGATAGCTAGGTAGATTGCTAATTGGTATAACTTCACTCACAGAGCTACCGAAGTGGACCCGAGTATCGCAACGTATCAACCCAATCGGTTTCTAAAGTACTAGAACCTGCACCATTCCATCTTTGCTCAACTACATTAGAGGTGGCCGGTGGAATTGGCTCGCAATGGATTATCAATGGCGGGGCCGAAACACATATTGTCACGATATACGAGCAGCTGTATATACGCAGACCTTTGTACATATATGAATCTACACGGTTCTATTTAGAAATCTTTAGATTGGTCGTGAGCTCCATGGCAATCTCCTGGAGCAAGAATAGTGAGTAGAGATAGGAATCGTCACCGTCGTCAGAACAAGGCACCGGCACATCATACAACTTCGACAAAGACGCCACTTATCAATAGAAGAGCTTCGTTTCAATCATTCAACATCGTAATAATAACCACTGACTCTCGTACAGCTCTTTACACACACATATACATTCAAAAAGATAAATGTAAAAAAGATACAATGTAAAAAGGCTGTATATTAAAATCTTCATCTGTCGGCATGGGAATATAGACGCAAAAAAGGGGGTTCAAGGTAGGGAAAAGTGTATATTACTAGATAAGCTAATAACGAATGGCTAGAAGAGAGATAATATAAAAAGATCAGTCGAGCATGTCGACTTAAAAGCGGCGAGGTCAAGCTCACATACAAAAAAAGTATCGAATCGCAGGCGGTAAAAAATAGAGATGAAAAACGAATTTTTTCAAGAACTCGCAGAGAGGAAACGATGAATATAAAAAATCAGAAAGGGAGAAATGTATTTAACAAGTAACAAAAAATTAACATACCATCAATCCCGGCAATGCGAGCGACCTGGTGGCAAAGGCTCACTCAGACCAGCAACTGCATCGCGCTAGAGAAAGATGGTGTGTATGAAGGAGCAAAGGGAATAGAAACGGCCGTAAAATAGGGCACCTTTGGAAATGAAGCATGTAAAAATAGAAAATCTCAAGGGCAAGAAGAATAAGAAGGGTAGTATAGGGGAGTATCAAAGGAAACATTACCGACAGAAGCATGGCTTTTTTGAGCGAACTAGACTGGCGGGAATTTAAGGAGAAAACACGAAGAAAATTGCCACACAAGGTCGTAAAGGAGAAGGAAACAACCGCCAGTAGAATATTCACGAGACTCAGGATCAAGGATCACGAAGCGAAACAATTAAAGCGGCACACAAGAATTCAAAGGAGGTCAACATCTTTTAGGACTTCACATGTAAAGAGAGGAAAGTAGTTTTTGAGGGAGAGTAGAGAAGTGGAAGTGTAAGCAGCAGAGTAAATTTCAGAATGCCATCCCCGTAGACAAAGAAAAGTTTGCGTGGATGTCAAGGTTTTTGTTAGAGTAGGATAGTAGTAAGGATGGAGAGGGAAAGAACTACCTATAAAGGTTGAAGGAAGACCCGTAAGCTGACCCGAAGCCAGATCGGATCTCCCGATTAACCTATGAGATACGTAAGTCCTCCCCGTCCGAAATAAGCTGAGTGACTGTTATGTGAGATTCCTATCACCAGCCCTCATTAACTGAACAATGGTTCGATTAGAGACAGCAAAGCATATGAACGTAAAAAAAAGTATCAGAACTTGTTTTTTTTGCAAAGTCATAAAAGATAGGAAAGACATAGTGAATGCAGAGTAGTAGTAGGAGGTAAGTATGATGAAGCTGAGTAATGCCATGCTTCTGTGAGAGCGAGCAAAGGATAGGTATGAAGAGAGGTGGATGGAACAATATCAATTAAACAGCAACAGAGCAACCACACCAGATGAAGACTTCAAAAGGACGATGAAAATAAAGCGACTTTAAAAGGCAAAACATGCAAGCAATAATAAAGCAAATCGTTCTTAAAAGCAGATAAAACCAAAACCTCAACTATGCGACGAAAGCGAAAAAGCCTTCTTGCTTTCACTTTCAAACTCCGCAACCTCAATAAACACCGGTTGTCCTTAAAACCACTCCCTTTCAAATAACATTAACCGTCAGAGAAAAATATGTATCAAGATGAAGTGAAATAGTAAGAAAATATATAAAAAAGGGTGTTGTATTTTAAGTGCTGATGAGGATGAGAGAGGGAAATCATCAATGGTGAGAAGAGATCGTGAACCCCAAGGACTGTGAAGAGGAGGAATGAGAGCAGAAGTCCCTGTTAAAAGATAAAATGTAATTAAACGCGAGAGGAGATAATGTAAGAATATGTGGGAGAAGACGGAGGTGTCGCGAGAGAGTATGCGGATTTAGTACCCGTGGCCATCCTCGATATAAGCGGGATTGGGGGGTAACCGCCTGTCAAGTCCTGAGTTTCGACTCTTTGTTAACTGACGGAGCTCTTCCAAATCATTGGAGTGAGAATAATCTAAACCGTGCTGGTAATCACTCAAACGCCTGTGCATGCTTCTCCTTCTGTCGGAATTCATACGTAAGGACCGATGCAGGGGATCCCCGCCAGCATAGTGTAACTTGGGCGGTAGCCCATATCTGGAAGAAAATGGTTCGCTGTGTCCACTCAGTACAAGCGCTTCTTGCTCGAATTCTTCGTGGTGGTAAGGATTGATTTCCATACCACTGCTATCGTAAGGATACTCATAGGCGCCGTATGTGCCATCAGTGGCGTAGTCGAATTCGGCTGGGCTGTAGCCGTGCTTAACAATAGCTCCGCCAGTGGAATCGCGCTTGGCGAGGGCGAGTTGGGCGATTTCCGGGCGAGGCTCAACCTTGACAGAGTCAATCATCTCGGCCATGCTCATGCGAGCTTCGTGGGCTCTTCTCGACGCGGAAGAAGAAAGACCAGAGGAAGCGTTGCTTCCCCGTCGGTTCCTGTCCCTGCCGGTGATTTGCAATGGCTGTGGGGTCACGCTAGTCATACGACGGGCTCTCTCAATGCCGGCGACATAGTTGTCAACTGGGGGGACGGAGGTAGCCCGTGTAATATCCAAAGGTGGAAGAGCACCAGGTCCGGCGCGGCTAAGACGACGGCTAATAGGATGAGCAGGTGCGTGGAAGTCCTCAGCTGCGGTGTTGTCATAGCTGTCATAGCCGGAATATGGGGCAGGAGTGTCGTAGCGACCAGCATCGTAGCTATTGGTGGCAGAATGAATACGCTTTGGGGCTGGTGCCTTCGACGCTCTACGTTGAGGAGGGCCCATGGCGCCGATTGGGTAGTCGACGTGGTAGGTGCTGCTTCGGGGTCTATTTCTTAAACCGGCTGGTTGTACAGACGCAGATCGGGGAGGGAGGTCGTAGTTGGTGTGGCTGCCTCCGTTAGCAGACATGGCTCCCGATCCGTTACCGTACAAGTAGTCATTGCTGGAGTAGGTGAGGTAGTCTTCTGTGTGATCTCGATTTCGGGTGGGTGTCGTAGGGGGGACCCATTCGTCGACGCCAAGATAGGGAGGAGGGGACAGCAGAGGGTTGACAGCGGATTGAGGTGTGTAGGTGCTAGGGGATGCGGTGTAGTCATAGGATGTGCTCAATCCTCCCAAAGGGTTTGAAAGCAGACTCGATGGTCGGGCGTTTCCACTTGCGTTGGAGCTAGTCGTCGGAAATGTTTCAAAAAAACCATTACTCTCACGAGCTGCGCTGCGAGTTCTGCCAGGAGAGCCGGAAAGAAGGCCAGAAGAATAGTCTAACGAGCTGGGGTTGTAAGAGGGAAGGCTGTTGGACATATCCAAGGACCAACTTCCTTCCAGGCCTGCATCTGGAGGGGGCATGGAAGGCGAAGGTTGCGCGCTGCTAGAGGCTTTGGCACAATGAGGGCAATCGCATTCGTCGGCATCCTGCGGTCGGATAGCAGGGGAAGCTCTGCCAGTGCTGTCTCTCTTACTTGTCGACCTACTAAGCGGTCGCTCAATGCGTTCGATGTTTCGGGTCAATCCGGGGACGAAAGCATATTTACCAGACGCCCGGTGAGGATTCGAAGATCTCGACGCACGTCCCTCAGATTCAAGGCCAACTGGGCGATTGACAGGTGTTCGCTCGGAGATATTGGAGTCGGAAAGGTCGCTTTGAGGTGTGTGGCGGGATGGGCTGTCACTCTCTGGGAAGAGTTCATGCTCCTCTTGACCATTTGGCGCCGAAGTAGAAGAATAACCGGAGTCAACGGTGCCAGCATCGGAGTAGTTGGTTACGGAAGCAAGCCCAGATTGTCTCTTCTTGAAAGCCTGTATTCTCGAGGATGGGATAACTTCTTGGACTTCGGAGTTGAAGTCCTCCACCATTGCCACTTTTGAATTCATCATTTTGTCGGATTTAATTCTCGTTTCTCCTCTTTGAAAATCGGTGGTGATATGATACTAGGTCGGCGAAGGTATGTTGGTATTGGAGGTGGGTGTTTCTCTAATCGATAGTGGATGGTCCCCTGCTGATTCAGTTCTGTCCCTGGTCAAAGTTGAATTCAAGCTTCAAGCAACTTTTATTCTTTTCCCTGCCAGCGAGAAAGATGAGGGTTTTTCCAAAATGACAAGAAGAAACAAACAGCTGAAGGGGTATGGGTATATGTATATATAGTAATGTAATATGTATATGGACACAGAAAGAGCGTGCAAAGGAATGGGTATGATGCTACGATATCAAAACCTATTAACCAGACATCTTTCTGTCTTTCGAGGGTGGATGGGGAAAGCTAGACGACCGGGGCAAACACACACTAACAGGCGAAAGGGTCCGGGATAGCGAGTGGGAAGTGGTCGGGCGGGAGTGGTGATTATAAAATGTAGTTGATGTTGATGTGGAGGAGGAGAGGAAGTGGAGGTGAAGTGGAGAGAAGGTGAGGAAAGGAGGAGGAGGAGGAGGAGGAGGAGGAGTGAGAGGAGGGAGGCCTGGTTATAGTGCTGTAACTTCTCCGCACTTTTCTTCGAATGGGTCTTTGCCAACAAATATTCGATCGGAAAAAGAGGGTAATCGTCGTCCCGTCGTTCTTCGAGAAAACTGCGGTCTCTGTAGGGCGGACTAAGCGAGCAAGGTATTTCTTATTCTCCTCTCTTGAAGCTTTTGTTCAATATGATTTGAGACGAGGCTGTCAAAATCCGAAACGGTGGAAAACTCTTCTTGATAGAGGATGTTAATGTTATGTATGATCCAAGACAACGCCAGCTGTTGGAGAAGCGAGCGGGAAGGAGAGAAAGGGAAAAGAAGAAGAGGAAAAAGAGGTGAGAGAAAGAATAGGAAATGGTGTGGGTGGTCTCGGTGTGAGTGTGTGTGAGTGTGTGCTGTAATGGTTGGTAATGTATACTGCTATGCGTGTGTGTATGTATGTATACTCTCTGCTTCTGCTTCTGCTTCTGCTGCTAGTTACTGCGCGGGACCAGCAGGGAATATGTGGAGAGAGACGGCGAGGGACGAGTCGAGTCGAGGGAAAAGAGAGAGGAGGAAGGAAGAGAAGAAGAAGAAGAAACTCGAGCTGAGTGGCCAGTCCTACCTGTCAGTAGCTCGACCTGCACATATTGTACACATAGTGCTGCATAAAGTGTGTGCTGTGGGTAGAGGAGTGATGGTAAGTACTTCCTCACTCGCTCACCCCGTCTGACGCCCTGTTTATTGCGAGGAAGCACTAGTGACGGTCACTTGGATTATGCCCGTTCCCTTGGGAGAAGCAAAGGATGTTGGCTAGCTGAACGGCGGTCGTTGTGCTGTCGACATGTATCAACCACCCAATTTCGGCAAAGTGAGGTTGGCTTTTTTGAGGAGCGCACCAAGGGTGACCAAGCCAGGAATGGTCCAGCTTGGTATTTGTGGGGGAGCAAACCCACACCCTTCCCTTTCCTCCAAGCTTGGACTTGTCCGTCACCGATGAAAAGTCGCTACTATCGCATGTATCTCTCCTCAAAGTGGACTGACCAGGGCATTACAATTGGTGCCTCGCCCGGATGTAATGTACCTTGATCGCCAGCTCCGATCTCGAAGCCTCGCCCAATTCACGTCGCTGGATTCTCTCACGGGGTACGTAACGCGACATGGCATTCGCAGGGAGACTCCGGATATTCATGGCTAAGCTCTTGAGGTTTGCCCTTTCCTTCCTCTGCTATGCTCGACTCGCACAGAGTCGACCGCCCAATCCATACCCCGGGGCGATTGCACCAGACTCGGGCTTGCGATCCAATGGTTCGCTGCCACTACAGCATCTCACAGCTGTCATGTCTTCTGACAATGGAAGGCCCAGGAAGTTGAAGCATTGCTGCACATATTTTTGGCTCAATTGAATTGGCTCTGGTAATATCTGATGTTTCGAACGCACCACCCTAAACCTCTGGGGGCAATTCGGATAAACCACCAGCCAAAGACATCGTCAGGTTTTTCATCGATTTTTCAACAGGCGATTCGACTGATTCTCCTTTCAATTGAATGATATTCATCGTCATGATTCGAAGATATCAGGTTCTCAATAGAGAGAGATGCAACGCATCTCCCAGGGACCGGATGCTGTCTCAATGCGTGATTCGCTGATCGAGACATTATAGGCCCGATTCGACTCGCTCGTCGACGTGGCGGCCTTCTAATAGTTGAAGCGTGCTTGCCCTGAAGAGCTTGGGAGCCTGGCATCAGGAAAAGCTAAATCTAGAAGAAGAAAGAATAAATTTTTTGAAGGGTTAGAAAGGGGATCACTCAAAAAGTGAGGCGAGCCCAAGCTTAGACTTGCCTATGAACTTGGTAATTTAGCTGGGTAATCAGCATGTTTTTCCTCCACCCCATTTCCGTATCTCTCGAGCAAGTGGGCAAAAGTGTCAGGTGAACAGGAAAAGAGTACGGCTTCGATTTCATTGGTCGCCGGTGGTTTGACTTTTCCTCTTTTAATTGAACCCAGTGGCTCCGTTACATTTGCATTTGCATGAACTCGAGTACAGGGGTGGTATCTCCAGAGAGAGAGGAAGGGCAGCTGGCTAGTTGTCGTGCTGCAGCCCCCGATCATAATTCCAATTAATAAGGCGCCGGGGACCGATCATCGAGTTCGCCTTCTTCGCGTTTCATACCGATGTTCCAAGGTGGTATATCCGAAGAACGGGATTCAGATGTTTCAAAGAGCTAGCTCTGGCCGAAATGATCCGTCGTAGCATCGGAAATATGTCTCCTTCTTTGCCAGCGGGATGGTTCATGGGAACGAGAACTCGAAGAAAATGGCATGCTCTATAGCAATATAGCTGCACAGCTCACAGAGTGTCTCAAGCTCAAACCTGCAGCTTGCGCAGGATGACCTGCTTCAAAAAAAAGCGGCAGCGGAAAGAAAGGCAGGGCAAAGCTCCTTACAGCATGCGTGCGAGTTGCTCTGGCCTGACGACAATATGATGATGGTTGTCTCCTTTTTTTTTTCTCCCCTCCTCTAAACTTCGTCTTGGAGTTGAGATGGCATGGCGTGGTGGCTGTCGTCGGTACGTTCTGATACCGACCCTCCTGCCAATACGTCAAAAAGAAGCTCGGTGCGACCCTGCTTAGGCCACCAAAATGCACCCGTCTGGAGATCTAGAAGAGCCACGGCACCGAATATGCTGGTACGGGAGCTCGGAATGTTGGAAGACGGTACACAGAAATGAAGCTGTCGTAGCCGTGTCAGTGCTTCAATGATGATATCATCTTGGAGGTCCAGGTGGAAGGAGTTCGAATGTTTGTTCCAGATCTCTCGCTTCCAAGCGGCTTGTACCCTTCCCGTCCCGCTAGCCAAAATAGAAACAACACGCACACCCCTACCTCATACCATACCATACCAGCCTACAAACTACAGAACTACAGGCATCCTTCTCAAGGATATATCGTGAAGACAACGATATTAGTTTAGTTAGTTGAATTGAAAGGTAAGGGATATCGTGAATGTTGCTGACTATACTTGTTTACGCTGAGGCATTATTATTTCGACCTGCTTGCAATTACCTTATCCAGCTGTTTGTGTCACCCAATTCAACGGCGTTCTCTTAGTCCCTTTCATACGTGGCTGCTCCACCGCCCTTCGCAGCCCCAGCTTTTAACCCCCCATGCGAGGAATTGGCTGTTATACCAATCGAATTTCGAATTCCTCAAGCCGAAATACCCACTTTCTCCAGTCCAAAGGCCTCATTTTCAGAAATTCTGATACGGCAATTATTCGAAAAGGATGGGTGTTTTGTCTAAAATGTTATGGGATATGCACCGGAAAAAAAGAATTAAAAAAACAATCAGGGTTTATGCAAGAAGCATGCTAGTATCTCAAGCATCGATGTATCCCGCTACTCACTGTCACTTACACAGCTGGATCTTCATGATTCAGCCCGTAGAACATGTCACCAGCATCTCGCCACCAAGTAGCGAAGCAGGTGTAGCAGCTGCCTATAACACATCGTGATATATGTTTTATATGGGTGGATGTATCGATACATCTGCGTCGACCTTTCGCTCATTGGCCGATAAGTCTCGATTGGCCCAAGGTTTGCCTGGGAGTCCAAATGCATGCAGGATGTCGACATCTGCTGTTTGTCGGCAGACACTTGCCATTCTGGATATTAGTACCAAATAGTTTCCCACCAGCATTCTGGTTGTATTACTTGATACTAGTAGGCCTTTTTATCCAGCATTCCCCAAGTTCAGACAGCTTTGATCTTCTTTGGTATTTGGAAAGAACTGCCCTGCGGAGCGCTAGAGCTCGTGTGGGGGTGCACGTTTTTTATTTACCCATACTTACACGGCATCTCAGGTATGACGATGACGAGAATGAGAATTTCCCTCTCCTATCTCCCGCCGACTATACATTGCAATTGAGGTTTCAATTGATAGTCAGTTATTTCAGCGCTAGACTTCCTTTTTTCCCCAATGACGACGATACGTCGACTTTCCCCGCAAAATTCTCCTTTAAAAACAAAAAATATGCCGAGATTTCCGCTGCCAGCTGCCAGCCATGGTCATCTCGTCACACAAAAAATCCCCACACCTGTCGCCTGTTAAACAAATTGCAAGGACCCTTCTTCGTCTTTCTGTATCTCCATTTCACATCCTATGCCAGAATTAAATATTCCGTAGATACGAAAGAAATCGCCAGCCTCTCCAAATCCGCCGATACGTATGTAATGCACCTATGGTCACTTGACACCCTGCACTGTCTGCAAACACCGAGTTGAAGAAATGTACTGTGATAATGCAACTGTCAAACACAAAGAGAGGTCTTTAAGCTCTTCCAGCAGCGCAGCGCTCCACTCTTCATGTCGTGTGATTCATGTAGGGTTTATGCTGTGTCGCTTTTTTCCTCACCGGTGCACCGCAACAGAAAAAGGTCCAAAGCCTTCAAACCACATTTTCCAATGGGACTTTCTGAGAGGATGAACTAAATGCACTCAGAACAGATGCGGGTACCCGTCTGAGAAAAACTCAATTAGAAATTCGGTTTAAGAAGTTGCAGCCGTAGATGTCAACGCGTAAAGTGGTTTTCCTTGCAAGCTTATGGTCAGGGGGTAAGGCCTGGTACCTTAGCTTGGTACCTGGGACGCGAACCCTTTTCTTCATGGAGCGACCGCATCCATGTCGTCAGCCACTCATGAGCAAACAGCTCAACAACAATCGGTGGAGCTATATATACTTTTCACCTATATTCCAGAAAGCTCCATAACTTGTAAAGCCCGCGAGATCCGCCCGAAGCTCGGGCTGTGGGCGATTGAGAAATCTACGAACGAAAGGAAGGTTACACAGAGCGTCGAATTCTTGCGAGTTCGACTGCGGCAATTGGCCAATTGAGTATCTCAAACCAGATAGCTTCCATTGGATTCATTCGAGGCGAGCTGAGGCTCCTCTTCTGATGTCCGAGCGCAGGAGCTGGAGACTCGGAGACGAGCTCTCTCTCTCGGACATTACGGTCCCTTGTAGTTTTTTACCTAATCCGCATCGTGATACGGATCAATAAATTCCCCAGACTGTTAGCTTCGACGCTAGCCTAATACATCCATATCCCAGCTTTTAACCCGAGGCGGAAACTATAGAAACTACCAGGGGTCGATACTATTAGATTGATCGAGGGCCAGCTAAAGGCTATCACTTACTAGCCACCTCAATATTCGGCTAAGGACGGCGACGACGGGCCTGGAAGATGTGATCTTCAGTGCGGCATTCCTAAGTTCCCAAGTTTCGATATAGCATTATCCGCGCATGTAGTGTTTATCACGATAAAGCAAGGTGCAAAAATGTGCGCAGCGGGAGATGTGATGTGATATCGATGTGCCAGTTCACGCAATTATCTCCTCATCCGCTGCCACATCCGTTTGTTTCCACATCAACATGGTGAAACACAAGGGAGGGGAAAAAAAGGATACCACATCAAAAGTTAATCGTAGCTAATATGCCTCATCAGCTTATACTAGTATTATTTTGTTGTTTATATAAATATATTTTTAGAGACGCGGCATCCTGAGCCGTCGTTGCAGGATGCATCATTGCCTGGCCATGTGTAGACAGCGCATAGGCTCCAGAATACTCCCATTTGTAATGTCTGCATGTACATATGTACATGTAACATTGATATTGCGAGGGATATCAATTTTTTTGATATTTGTGATATTGGGATGTTGATGTGTTCTTGCCGGCAGACGGGTCCAGGCGTCCAGGCCAATTCACAAATTGTGGATCAGGCCGACGCCAATTTGGTATCATGTTGGCCTTAGGAGTGTTCATGAGAGTATCAGAAGGTGGGTACCGTAGGTGCATAATCTTGAAAGTCAAGAGCGGGTTCAATCTGGGAATACACACGTATCACCTAGTAAGCACTAGTTCTATAGAGTACCGACGGTGTAACTTATCTAGGTGCCTTTGGGTTGGAGGTGTCTCGAGGGATATCTCATCAATAGCTCTCCAGTATTGATTATTATGTCGTAGCGTAGAAGCCTCAGTATCACATAATTGCGGTTGTTGTTGGAAGTGGCCTCGTAGTAACTGATTGAATTAGCTGTTACCGATTGATGTCTGGTGATGCTGGTTACCAAGAAGATGGCGATGCAATTCATCTGTGAGAGTTCTGTATATAAAACATAGGAACTTACGGTCGCTGTTGTCCGACATACCAATATGTGTTCGAACCGAGTTATCTTGGTTGAATAGTTGGAAGCGGCGTCCGAGAAACCGTGAGGGGCAGTTTTCTTGTTGATTTCTAGCGCTCCAGTAAGGCATACAACCTTCGAAAGAGTTCAGACCCTTCAATTGCTTGATTGTATTACTATGGGTATAATTTTTATATTGGAGGGGTTGAATCTGTCGAGCTAGATCCGGCCACGGAGTCCGGCGTCCGGGAATTATGCAGGCTGGCTGCCTAAATAGTCCTCCATTGGTCCGACAGGATCATGAAACCCCAACGTTGAATAATAACGTTGGTATCTTGAGCAAATGCAGTTCCACAATTGAATGGGAAATATATCCTGAATCGTCCACCAGATCCTGCCTCGGGCCGTTCAGTCCATCCGAATCCTGCGTTGTCGACGTCAAAATGCAACAAACCCGCCAAATTAGCGGCGAAACTCTGCTAAATCTTCGGTGTGTCGGCCAGTTTCAGTCGCCAAAGCACATGGATGGCCCACAAGCCGCGCCGCCTGTTGAGGCCGTTTCGAGCTGGACCGAGGCACATTGGGGCCCAACTAGAGCTCGTCTTTCGGCGCCCAACTTTCCCGGGCAGGCGGCGGCAAGCAAAGACTCACTTTGATTCCCTCGGCCAGGATTCAATAGCTCAAGCTTACCAATGCGAACAAACGCCGACCGAACCGTTTATAAACTTTGGACCCTGCGCCAGACCTTACAAATGCAGTCCTCTTATAAACTTGAATTTATAAGTTTTCCTAAAGACAAAGCAAGAAGACCCTTATGCTAGCATCTCGCCAAGCTCGGTTGAAAAATTTTTCTCGAAATTTATATTCACTCTATAGTCCCCTTATCGAAGCCCATTATATTCCCTTTCCATTTGATACTTATCGATACCCCGGATTTCGTTCTTTTTTATATCAACGCTTTTTTTTATATATCATATTTTATATTTTTAAAATTCTTTTTGATATTTTTATACTCAGATGGCGTCCCTTGCAGCAGCGCTTCGTCGCACAGCATGCCCGCCCACCAGCCGCCACCTCCTCCGCAGAGCAGGTCTATTAGCCCCATCACATGTCCTCCCCTCCATCATCCCCTCCGTCCCCAGCCACACTAACCTCATCGCACACCAGCCACATACACCCTCTTCTGGGAAAGTTTCAAAATTCCACACGACAACGCAGAATGCGTCGTCGCACGCTCCGATGTCGTTTTCGGACTTGTCGACTCGGAAGAAGGTTACTATAAATACTCTGCGGAAGATGTATGAAAAGGGAGAGAAGATTACGATGCTTACTGCTCATGATTTTCCGAGTGGCTTGTTAGCGGATCAGGCTGGGATTGATGTTATTCTTGTTGGAGATAGTTTAGCAATGGTGGGGTTGGGGATGGAGGATACGAACCAAATAAGTTTAGACGTAAGTTACTAAATGTTTATATAATATTTGAGAATGTATAGCTAAACAGGATATAGGACATGCTTCACCACTCTCGTGCTGTCGCTCGGGGCGTTCGCGCTGCTTTCCTCGTTGCGGACCTCCCCATGGGCTCCTACGAACTCTCGCCTCAACAGGCTCTTCAATCTTCCATCTCTCTTGTCCAGCGCGGCCGTGCTACCAGTGTCAAGATTGAAGGTGGGAAAGAGATCGCCCCAACTATTAAGGCTATCACAACGATGGGGATACCTGTTCTAGCACATATTGGACTTACCCCTCAGCGCCAGGGTAGCCTTGGTGGCTTTGTAGTACAGTCCAAAACCGCGGCTTCGGCTTCTAAGCTCTTAAGTGATGCTTTAGCAGTGCAGGATGCCGGTGCGTGGGGTGTTGTGCTCGAAGCTGTTCCTGCCGATGTGGCGAAGTTGGTTACTGAGGCGTTGGATATCCCTACTATTGGGATCGGAGCTGGTGACGGGACGAGTGGACAAGTTTTGGTGCAGATTGACATGTTGGGGAATTTCCCGTCCGGACGTTTTTTGCCGAAGTTTGTCAAGAAGTATGCGGATGTTTTCGAGGTTAGCAGGAAGGCTATTGGGGAGTATCGAGGTTAGTAGCTTTTGCCTTCATTTTGTCTTTTGGAGATGAAATGCTAATGATGTTTGCGTAGATGAGGTCAAGGCAGGTACATATCCTGCTCAAGAACATACCTACCCTGTAAAGGAACAGGAGGTCGCAGAGTTCAGGCAGATCATCGAGAAGAGAAAGGCCGAGATTGCAGCTAGTAAGGAGAAGAGACGCAGTTTTGAGTAGAGCTCTACATTTAGAGGAGGATATTTTGGTTTGGTGTTTCATTTGCATTTGGCGGCTTTAAATATCATTCTTGCATCGTATCTTTTTTCTTTCACTCGTTTCTTTCTTCGCATCATACCGGCGGAGCGATTTGATAGCATTTTCATCGTGGCGTTTATATATATTTTGTATAGTTTTGACTTAATTGCTGCGACGCATGAATTTAGAGTATCATCCCAATAAGGTATTGTGCTTTGATTAAAATCTAGAGACAGGTCTAGAATTCGGTACCACGATACGCAATTCTAGGTTTGGGATTCGCAAATCGATATTGAAAGTGGAAAGCCCTATACCTTTTCTATCTATCCAATAACGCCATAAAGGGTAGGGCCTATGAAAAAGAAAAACAATCCCCGAAAAAAACTCCACCGGAATCCAAAAGAGGAGAGAATGTGGCCTCAGAACACTAGTCGGCTAAGCCATAGCCATATTTTTCGAGTTTCTTTTTAATTATAAGGAAAAAGGAAACGCCATGCTTGCGGGTGGGAGAGCAGATTGGGTATAGAGTGATTCGTCCGTTCGAGACTAAATCCTATCATAGGTATCTTCGTCAGCTATGGCTTGCGATTAGACCAGGATGAGAGAATGAACTAACCGTTAGAAGAACCCAAATCTAAACCTTGCACTTGCATGCGGCGCCGCACTTGCAAACCCCTCCGGACTTACATCCACAACCTCCAGCGGCAGCAGTGCTACTGCCAGCGACAGGAGCCTCAGCGGCGTCACCCTTTCCACACTCACACTTATCTCCACACTTGCACTTCCCCTCATCCAGACACCCGCAGTTAACCTTCTCGCCGCACTTACACCCAGGCCCACACTTGCATTCCTCGCCGTTTCCCTTACACCCACAATCTTTGACGGCTCCACAGTTACAATTGTCACCGCAGGTGCATTCTTTCTTCTTGCACCCACAGTTCTTATCCGCGGAGCAAGCGCAGTTAGGGCCGCAAGTACAGGCACCGCCAGATTTGCAGGTGCATTTCGAAGAAGATCCCTTTTTGTCGGAGGACGACTCCTTCTTTTTGCCGAAGATGGGGTTGAGGAGGTTTTGAATTGCAGACATGGTGGACTAACTAGTCTGATAGTTGTTTTTAAACTTGTTTTTTAATAGTGGGATGGTGAAATGAACTCTTCAGATGATGGAATTGCAGAATAGAGTCTAGATGCGGATAATAAAGTCAGGAACAGCCGGAGATGACAGGGTGCTTAAACTCTAGCGAGCGAGAAATAGAAACTTACCTGTTCCTTTTTTAGTTTGGAGGCCCCTTTTGCGTTCTTGAATCTGTACAATGACTAAGTGCCTAGTCCAAAGTACGTAGAGTGGAGCACGATTGAGGTTGTTTTTATTGTGCGCGATCAGTAGCAGGGAGATGGTTTATTTTTGGGAAGAGAAGGAAGGGCTGGGAGGGTGGAGCGGGGCTTTTTATGGGTATGGGAGGCGGGCGGTGAAAATTCTTTCGTTTATGGTTCGGAGCTTTGGCCACTCCCCGAACCCCCAGCGGTGATGGGATCTGCTGGTGGGATGTTGCTGTTTGCAGCCAGCGCTCTACGGTAGATCCGTAGGGCACGTTAAGGTTTAGTGAGGGACCTCATAAGCTTATCTAGCCGCTCTTTCATGGCATTCTATTGAATAGTACTTTAGTGTACTACTCTTATGTCTATTGCTATCAGACATTAGTCCACTTTAGCTTGAAGAAGGTTCATTATGTCTTTAGTCAGTGTCAAGTTGGCATGTCGAAAGCCCAGAGGTAGAGGTAGATTATATAAGAGGACCTATATCAGTAACCGGAAGACCCCCTCTTTTCTTAGCCAGGAGATACCTTGAATCTTATCCCCAAGCAGTGGAAATACCTCAATAGGATAGATATTCAACGATCATCGAAGAAACTGTCTTCGTTGGTGCCTTATTTAGAAAACTCTCCCGCATGCCCCCTAAAAATACCACATATAAATGTGTTGCCAATAGGGAAGCGGATTTGACAAAATAGTCGTCCCCGTCCACAGAGACTCCTCTATCGCGCATTTTTTATTAATACGGAATTTGTCCATGAAAACTAGTATTGTAGCTACGAAAGATAGCGGAAGCCTAGAGGAGAAGAAGTAATATGAAGAAAAGGGGTGAGGCTGTTGCACAATATTTGCTCAAATATCAGCACGACCTGTAAAGGAGCATTGGCATTAAACCACGAGCATTGTAAACGAATCCCACGTTCTTGTAAACCAACCTCCACGAAGTGGCAACGGAATATCTCAGTTTCAACTTCAGCAAGATGAAACTCCTCAAATCAACCCTTCCCGGCTTCATCGGCCTATCCTTTGGCTTCTTAGCAATACTGTCCCAGATCTTACAAACCTCAGCTCAAGGCGAGATTACCACCACATTCGCACTCTGGGATTCTTATGTTAAAAATAACTGGGAAACTCTTGAAGAAATCGGGGGACACGCGGACATGCTACTCCATAATCGAGAGATAAACTGCCCCGTCGGTGGGCCAGGAGATACTCTAATGAAACCGTCTGCCAAGTATATGTCACTCTGGTATTATATGGATGCGTTCAAGCTCCTTTTGAAAAATTTCGATGAGGCGAGGTGGGCTCTTAGGCAGAGGATGAAAGCGAACTGTCCACACTTGGTACCAGAGCTATATTCTGGCATATCCCAGACGGGTTCGCCGATAGTGATACTCACGGAGGAGGAAAGGAATATGGCAACCTACCCTGAGGCAGCAGGACAAATCGGGCCGGAACAACAAGTTGTAACAAACAACCTGCCTGAAAATGGGGGCGAGCTTTTGGAGGATGCCGGATATGAAAACTGGCCATGGATCCAGGAGGTTTTGAGTAAAATGGGCTGTAAAGACATGGAGGAAGTAGAGGGCGTGAGCTCTATGCTCAGCAGTGTGGTCACTCAGACCAAGTTAGCAAGAAAGCACATGCTACGCTTCGGTGCCCAATTACTAGGACTTTCAGGGGGCGTATTAGGCGACGGTACTGAAAACGAAAATATCCAGAAACTGGCCCGGCAGATAGACGGAGCGCGTGTAGACGCCAGTGCGCTAACGGTCACATATTCATCGTACGCACGCCCTCGCCTTGTAGGACTCCTCAAACTCGCTTCATCTACACTCAGTAAAGAGCTTTCCTCTTTGGATACCCTGGAAGCCGACATAGCATCAGTCCTATCTGGGAAGGCATGGTATGAATTGGCGAAATGGGGCCTCCCGAGTACCAGTAACGGTACCAAAGACAAAATACTTGGCCTTGTGGACAGGCTGGGTGTTTGGTATCGTTGCTGGACGGAGGAGATGAACGAGATGGCGGATCTTATCAGTAATCAACTTGACCCAGCACCTGGAGCCAGCTAAAATCCAGTACGAAGGCCGATTGGGCGATCTTAGCAGCGATAGTGGTATTCTCGGGGAGCCCTGAGCAAAATATCTTTTGTTGGATCGTTTGCTGCCCGGATTCGGGATGTGTATGAGCACTGTATAATCTAGAATCTATACCAAATTGTGGTTTCAACGAGCAATACTTCACCCACGGTCGAGGGTACAAACTAATTAATCTTTTATCTTACTCGATGCCTTCTCAATATTCTAATTGCTCTTGCGAGGAATATAAGTCGGCGAGCCTAGTGAATTTGATGAGGACATCGAAGGAAGCCCCGGATCAGTCGGCATTGGAGTGAGCGATGTTCTCGTAGGTGGATTAATGCGCTTGATTGCCAATTTATCTGGGCATTTCGATGACGAATCCTTCTCATGTAATCTGGACCGAATTGTCTCCTGGAGGGAGGATCTAGCTGGATGAAGGAGGTTGAAATTTCGAAATGGAACTTGTTGCATTTCGTGCGTTGCTCAATCCGGATCCCACGAGGTGCGACGGAACTTCGGAAAGTCTTCTGACAGGCCAAGTTCGAGCGACCATACTGCTTTCTTTTTATATTTTCCAACTATCAATCTACAAGGAAGGCGTAGCAATATCCTGCATCTTTCTCCCTATCTTTGGGTTCTTTCCCGAGCAAAGCCTTGAAAGGATTATAGAATCTCTGGAATTTTTTCTCGGATCTCGGATGCTCTGTCCTCATGCGTGAAACATGCTGCCAATTTTGGCCATCTCTCGAAACGGAGGACACGTAATCTTGGCGTGATATTGGAGTTCATTCTCCTACTTCTCACACACTGGAGAATCAAAAAGTGCGAATGAGCGAAAAGACGATGGTGGTCGACGAGCTTTGCCGGCTATCCGGTGGCATAGTTGCCGTTGCCTGGTTCAATGGTTGCCGCAGGCAGACTCCGTTCCGGTTTCACCAGGCAGATTTAAAGACCAACTACCATGGCTTTGTAGCTGAAGCTCACGATTTGTGTAACTGCACTGCCCGGTCCAAGGAAAACAAGCTTTTGCTTGGTGTTTGATGAACCATCTTGGCTTCTCGGGAAGTTAGGCGAACTGATGATAGAATGTCAGAGCCTCTTTTTTCTCAAGACACGGACTTTGGGTTCCTTTTTTCTTGGAAGGCTTTTCTCTCTCACTAGTTTAATCTCACCTTTGATCAACCCCTCTTCGCATGATCGCATATGCATGAATTCGGGGGGTATCGAGTCCCGTAGGCCCCCCATTTTGGACCAGTCGATTCGAACATACTGGTCTCGTACATGACTTCCTCGATTCAAACTTCCCCTCGCCGCCCAGAATCCCGCCATAAAACTGTCTAAAAACAAAACGTACACTCTCTAGTCCCTTACTTCCAGCTATTACGACGAAGCGAACCCCCTCTCTTCTTGTCAATAATCTTGAAGAAATGGAAATCATAGTTTCTTTTTCTTTTTCCGACAAGTGCTTCGCTACCGAGGGGAGTGGTATAAGACGAGATCAAGCCCGCTTTTGCCAAGTCCCTTAGATCTTTGGATCTGCAGCCATTATTCTTTTCATCTACGTTCGTTTCTAAAGTTTTAAAATATAATTTTTTTTTGTTTCAATATCTTTGATACACTCACTTACATAACCTTTTTGGAGGAGATTGGGTTTTTTTTGATACTGAAATATGTCGAAGGGTCGAGGCGTCGACGTGAATGTCACCGAGCCAGAGAAGGCTTGGCGATCTGGGTCTCGAGATGATGGCGATGTATCGCCAACAGGTGGAGAATTCCCTCGAGGCGAAGAGGAAACCGTTGGATTCTGGCGGGTAGCTACCAAGACGGCGGATGACAACCACGCTGAAAGGATCGCAGAGGGAATCCCCAATCCCTTTCGCTTTCATCCTCTCAAGATGTTGGTGATTACGGCGAAGAGTACTTCGAGGTTGAGTTCGTATACTCATATTTTGCTACCTGCTATTCCGGCGGGGATAGTGATGTGGTATACGAGTAGGAATAAGAGTCCTATATTGGTGTTTATTTTTAATTTTATTGCTATGATTCCTAGTGGGAATCTGTTGGCTTTTGGGAGTGGAGAGTTGCAGCATCGGTTGCCGAAGGTATGGAATCAACCTTTATAAGGTTCCAATATGGTAGTAGCATTATGCCTAACTTTTCATAGGTCTGGGGAGCCTCTCTTGAAATCTTTACTGGTGCTATCGTCGAAATTATCATCTGCCTTATCCTTCTCATTGACGGTCAATTCGATGTCGTGCGCGCTGCACTGCTTGGATCTATGTTTGCAAATCTGCTGTTGATTTCTGGTGCATGTTTCTTGGCTGGTGGTATCGCTGTAAGTTCATAATTCTCATAGCTCAGTTTAGGGTAACGGATACTAAGGGGTATTGTGCTATCTAGTGGAAAGAACAAAAGATCGCTCCTTACGTTATCGAAGTCTCCAGTGCCGCCTTACTCGTCAGCGCCGTGGGGACTGTGGCACCAAGTTTGTTCTTTCAGACAATCCACTACAGAAAGGATGTGAACGAGCATCGGGCGGAAATGAGGGTGCTGAGAGTCAGCAGGGTTGTCAGTATCGGACTTTTCTTCTCGTATCTTTGGTAAGCATAGCACTCCGTGTGAAGACAAGAGATCTCTAGAGCTAACAATCGAATTTTATTTGATAGCTTTCTGTTCTTCCAGCTCCACACCCACAGCTCCGGTTTTCACCACGTCCTTGAGCGGGCTGAGAGCGTTTACGTCGGTAGAAAGCAGTATCGCAAGAAACTCTCTGTCTTGGAGGCTCTGTTTATCAGCATCATCGGGCTGGTATGTGTTTCCTTCTGCGCTTATTTCCTGGTTCGAGAGATTCCGGGAATTGTGGAAGAGCAGGAGGTGTCTGAATTGTTTATGGGTCTCATCTTGGTGCCGCTTATTGAGAAGACGTCTGAGCATTTGACGGCGTTGAATCAGGCGTGGGATAGTATGTTTCCCCTGATAGCTATTATTGATTTCTGAGTAGACGTGGTGCTAACGGTATTGATTATAGACCAAATCGACCTCGCAATCTACCACTGCCTCGGTTCTACGATTCAAACCGCCCTTCTAGTAACGCCACTCGTTGTCATGGTCGGCTGGGCGGCGGATCTAGACATGGACCTTAACTTCCAGCTTTTCGTAGCCCTGTCATTGCTGTTCGCTATCCTTGTTGTTGGAAACTTCATGCGAGACGGTAAAACACATTGGCTGAAGGGGATTTTCTTACTCATGGTCTACTATGTCCTGGCGGTTGCGGCGTTCAATGATCCGAATGAGAAGAAGGAGGCTTGGGGGATGGATGTTAGGGAGGGGGTTGAGGCTGCTCATGCGGCGGCTGCGGCTGGTGGGGATACTGAGGAGAAATTGAGGCTGCTTAGATTCCTATAGATCTAAACGGTATCTAGAGGGCGTGGGATGCCAAGTGGGTACAGACGAAAAGCATAGAGGTGCGCAATAGTTGTGCATATATTGGATGCATCTTTGGAGACTTGGGTTCTCAGATATTTACCTTGGGATGGATTTAATATGGGGTCCTTTTATACCTGGTTATGATTTATATTGGCGTTATGTAATAAGTTTTTATGATATCACGACTTTCTATTCTATATTCTATAGACATTTATCCGTAATATACATACTCCTAGTAATTAGTTAGCTTTCTGAAGATGTTTCCAGCTGTAGCGGAGTAAAACTATGATGAGGTGGTAGCGAGGCAGCCTGTAGATTCTGTTGCATTTTATGTGTTGTTTTCCCGGCACGTCTTCTCGTGTCCAGTTGAAGGCCAGCCCACCTACTTCATTCACAATGCCGCCAGCGACACACACCTGGCGATGATAACCCGGCATGACACTATCCTTCACCCGCAGCCACCAATGGCTGCCCTCCTCACCGCTACAAATCCTCTCACGCCTCCTCACATTTCTCCTCCTCCTCCTCAACTTCACCGGTAACACCGTCGCGGACACGTACAAAGAGAAGCTGGACCTTCAACCCCTGTCTGGCCAATTTCTCCTTGCCTCCTTCAACTTCCAAAGCCATGGACCCATCGAAGCGTTTAACAAGCAGATGTTCCAGTTGTTCCCTAGGAGCCTAGGGCAGATATTACAGTATACTCATACCCGAGAGTTGCATTTACGGTTTGCGCTTGGGAGGTGGGATTCGGAGTTATGGGGTGCGCAGCCTGGGGATGGGCAGAATGCTGGTGGGACTGGTGTTGAAACTTGGGCTTGGGTTGAAGCTGAGAATGATGTTGAGTATGATATTCTCTCGTTGGATGTTACGGGTGGTGGAGATGCTGATGGTATGAGATAGAGCCGAAGCAAGGTGGACGTCATTGAATAATGCGCTTTCAGGGCTGTTCTGTGCATCTCTTAACTTTATCGACTCTACGAGGACTATTCGGCCTGTTATGTCGTTTAATCCTACCGGCGACTATCCTACGACTAATACATCCCGTCTGTTCCTACTACACGGTAGTCTTCCGAAGGAACCGGTGTGTACGGAGAATCTGACGCCGTTCTTGAAGTTACTACCGTGTAAAGGCAAATCTGGAATTTCCACGCTCTTGGACGGCCATAAACTCTTCGATGCATCGTTTCAGTCCATGTCTATCGATGTCCGCCCTATCTGTTCACCACATACCGGCGCTTGCGATATCGAAATCCAGCAGACCATTGATATGGTACTCGATATATCTAGGAGTTTGCAAAGGAGGGATAGCCCCGTTCCACGGCCACGGGAGCAGCATGAGTTGATATGCGATACTTCCAAGTCTTATGCTTCGAATGAGTATTGTTATCCAATGGACAATAGTTTCGATCTTCCTTGGTCTTTGTCTGACTTATTCGGGCGTACGATTTCAGGAGGGTGTCCGTTTGCTATCAATTTACCCGTTGAAGAGACCTCGCACGTTTGTATTCATGCGCCGGAGAATAGACTAAAGACGATGGAAACACATGAGGGGGCTTCTCCGACGTTGACGGAGGATAAGCCGGATCTACAATGCTACATGCTCCGGGAGAATGTTCCGTTTGATCTTTCGTTTCCGAAACAGCAGCCGCCGACTACACCTTTACGACAGGAACCGCTGTTATATGCTGAACGGTCGTTTACGGGACATGGACAGGAGCACGGTGGTGTCAAGACGGTTCTTAGGAATCCGTGGCCTAATGATCCTATTGAAGTTGTGTATTTGGAGTCGTTACCTTGGTTTATGAAGCCTTATCTTCATACTTTTAAGACGCGGGTTTTGCCCGCGCAGGGGTTGGAGGAAGAGGTTATCTCGGAGCTGTATTATCGACCGGCGTTGGATAGGAAGAGGGGGACTCAGTTGGAGGCGAAGTTGATTGTTCCGCCTAATTCGGTGGTTATTTTGACGTATGATTTTGAGAAGGCGGTGTTGAGGTATACGGAGTATCCGCCGGATGCTAATCGAGGGTTTGATGTCGCGTACGTTCCCACAATGACTTTTCATGCTAGCTTCGAAGGTATGGTTTTACTGACTATAAGATCTAGTTCTGCGATTATAACGGTTCCGCCGCAACGCCGTCGGTCAGATGGGAAGCGGGTACCGGCGACATCGATCAGGACGACGAGTTTGCTCCTTTCACTGCCTACGCCGGATTTCAGTATGCCTTACAACGTGATTATTTTTACGAGCACGATTATGGCGTTGGCGTTTGGGAGTATTTTCAATTTGTTGGTGAGGCGGTTTGTGGCGGTGGATGAAGTGCAGAGGATGGATTTGAAGGGGAAGATTAGAGGATTGATTGGGAGGTTGAAGAAGGGGAAGACGGAGTAGATTTTTTGACCTTTTGTTACTTTTCTGTGTATATGATTTAGCAATTTTCTTGACTTTGAAGTCATATTGCATTTGGCTAGGGGGTTAATTGTAGGAAAAAGTATGGAGGAAAAGGCATAGAGATATTAGTCTAGAACTGGAATACTATTATTGATTATAAGGATAATATCGCTACTGCTACTCTGGGTATATATATATCGTACAAGGCCAATGATCCCACCAAATGGCCAACATCTGACGAGTCTGGATCAGCTCGCCAGTGTATGTAATTGCTACCGGCGCCTAAGGAACATTTCATCATCGTCTTCATAGTCATCGTCTGATCCCTCGCTTTGGAGCTCAGGAACCGGATTCGTGTCGTCCATTCCACCCATTGTTACGCTCCTTACGCTATTCGAGCGATGGAGGGTTTGTGGAGGGGGTGGTGGCATGCTTGCGGTAGCTGTGGCACCGGTTTGCCGGAGCATTTCTCTTCGTTCTTTTAGTCTTGCTACGCGTTCTTCTAGTGAGCTTTGTTCGTCGAAGAATTCGGCCATTGCGGCGCGAGCGTCTTCCATTTCTTCTTCTGCTATTGTACGGGCGTTACGGGCGTTCATTGAGGATGTTGTTTCTTCGTCTTGTTGTTGGATTTGTGCGGCTGTGAGGGCTGGTGCTGAGATTGTGTGGTTCGCTGTGGGTGGGAGGGTGGTATTCGATTGTCCGGTTGGTGGTTCTTCTTCGGCTTCTGCAATTTCGGCTTGGAATGCTGCCCATTCGTCGTCTAGATCGTCTTCTTTGGGTTTTGAAGAGGTGGAAGTTGTGGAGAAGAAGTCTGCTGGGAGTTTTGAAGATGAGGATGTAGTAGGTGTAGGTTGAGGCTGTTGGTTTGTGCCTTCTACTGCTATCGGGGTTTCGTCATCGTCCGGGTCGATTACTTCGCCCGTACTGACGATACCTTCTTCATCTTCATCGTCATCATCGTCGAAGAAACCGACTGGCAATGCTAGATTCTTTACATCTGCCTTTGCAGTCTTTAATCGTTTCGAAGCAGCTGGACCGTCCGCAGTTCCATTCCGAGAATCACCAGATGAAGCTTCGGCAGGTCGTTTATTACTACTGCTTTTACCGGAGGATACGGTGCCACCTCTTCTGGCGACGTTGGATTTATGCTGTGCAGAGGCGACGTGGGCGTCCCAGAGCGATTCGGACTTTATAGGCGTGTTTGAGCAGATGTTGCAGAAGAGGGCGCCGGCGAGGGAGTAGGAGGCGTACGGGGAGGTTATTCGGCGGGATTTTCTGGAGGCGGCGAGGAGTTTACGGGCGTCGGCGGCGGACATTGTGGTGGTTATTGAGGAGAAGGAGGGAGAGAGGGAGATGGGGGATGGGGTTGGTGATGAGGTCGGTGATTCGAATTGTCGATTGTGGTTTGTGGAGAATGAATGAATGCGTGAGTGAATGTGAGGCTCAAGGCGAGTTATGCGCCACTTTGAGAAATGTGGCTGGTGAGCACCAAATGCACCGCCACAAATACAGTGACTTCTAACGATGCCAATATCATAGAAATAACAACGTCAAAGAACATAATAAATGTAGTGTACATAGGCACTTTGATATACACGGTTACTACACTTATTCCCACCGATTTGGCCGTACAAAATAAAGTATATTCGGCGTATAATGTACAATTATCGATCCAATTCGCCCTCCAGCCCATCTGAGCGTACTAAAATAGCACAGAATACTAGCCTGGCCGTTTTCTAGTAGCTTGCTAACTCTGACATCATTGGCCTGTGAACTGGCTGAATGGTGGTCCTTCGCGGATTCAACAGTTAAACTAGTATAACTTGTTAGTGCTGTATTATACTCGGTGCCTACGCATATTTTGTTACTAGTAAAAGCGGGACGGGCTTGGCGCTCATCACAGCGTTTTCTGCGATTGAACTGATTGAATGATTTGACGGGCAAAATTTGGGCGGCATATTAAACAACCCACACAGACCAACAACGCTCCCAGCTCTCACCTCCCACCATCAATCCCCATCGACGTTTAGCATCGTCACCTCTCCAGCTTCATCGTCCTCGTCATCGCCACCTACTCCACGCTACTCTCCGACCATTCTGCGCCTACCCTTACTAACTACCTTTCTACCAAGCATCTCCAGGGCGCCTTCAGACGCTTCACCGTTCTACTAATCGCTTTCTCCAAAAGGTGGTCGCGCGATCAGGTCCAACGGACACCTCCCCGCCGGCTACATCGCGTTTTGTCAGGACGCGCCATTCTCTCCCGAGCGCCTGCAAAACTTCGAACCTCGAACTCCCAAGTTACCTTCGCCGGGTGACTTTCCGGTCCTCTTACCCTTCGGACGACTGGCGACCTCGGCTGCGACCCGAGTTCGTTTCTTCCCGGCTTGCATCTGCATCTCTGCATTGCTCGCTCGCTCGCTCCCTGACCACGGCTAGTCCTTGAGGAAGTGTGGCAACCTGTCCGCGAGGGGATACTAGCAACTCTCCTTGATGCTGCTGCTGCCTGTCTGTTTACAGCGTTTCTGTTGATTCTGAAAAGCATTTTTTGCAACTTCAACTTCTTCTGCCTCTCCGGCAGCGAGGAGGAAAGAAGGAGAAAGAGAAAAAAAAACGAAAGCCACACCCTGTCGAGTAAAGAAGAGAGAAAAGCCGTTCCTGTATTACTGTACTGATTCGAGACTTTGACAAAAACATCAATCATCATGGCTGGTAAGCATAGTGAACTTTTCCCTTTGATATTGAAGCCGACATCTCTATTATGCCCATCCTTTGAAAACCTATACTACTACTGCTGCTGCTGCTACCTACTACCTACTACCTATTACCTATGGAATGCCTACCCTTATGAGAGGACATGGTCATGATACCTGCTCCTCAGCAGAATGTCTGGGCCACTGTCCTCACCAACCTATATGATACCTAGAAGAGGACGCTGGTAGCCTTCGCAGGGTAGTCAGCGTGTGGTTGTACACGGAACAGGGCCTACCTGCAGCACCTCTACCTCATATACCCTCTGCACTACGTCCTTTTTATATCTGCACACGTCTTCTAGCGTTAGTTGTATGGAACCTAGCTAACATTACCATCTCGCTTCTACATAGGAGAAGAAAGCGGAACCCCGGAACCCCGTCGCAGCGGTCGAAGTACCAAAGGACAACATACCCGTAATGCAGAATTGAACGAGGAACCGCCTGTCAAAAAGACCGCTCCAGCTCCTACTCCGGTTGCGAAGAAAGCCGAGAAGAAATCCACTCGATCCTCGAAATCCAAAAATGACAAGGCGGAAGCTACGTCACCCACCGATGCCGATACACCCGCCGGAGGTAATGAAGAAGACGGTGAGGTTATCAGATGCGTCTGTGGCGCGGACACAGATGAGGGCGGTAGACAGATGATATCCTGTGATCAGTGTGAGGTTTGGCAGCACTCCAGCTGCATGCAAATTCCTACCAAGAAGACTCCTGATCACTACTATTGCGAACAGTGCAAACCCGAACTTCACAAGGACCTTCTTGAGAAAATGGCCAGAGGCGAGAAACCCTGGGAAAGACGAAACAGGAAAGGTTCGAGGAAGAGCGTTGGTGCTACTAAGAAGAAGAAGGGATCCGAGGCTCCTGAGACACCGGCTCCGGAAGAAGGTCACGACGATGAAAAGGACGAAGACGCGAAGATGGATAGTCCCGCTGCTACCATGACTACCGAAGCCGAAAAGGACACTGAAGAACCTGCTCAAGATACCGTTGTTCAAAACCTCGAGGAGGTCCTCGACCCTGCCTTAAAGAATGAAGAGGAAGAAAACCAAGAAGACGTTCCGATGGAAGAAGTTACCGAGAAAGAGTCCCCCGAGAAGTCCGTCCCTCCAGAAACTACCCCTGCTCCTGTAGATTCTGGGAGACGACTGTCGTCAGTCGCGTCGCCTACCACCTTGAAGCGAAAGGCAGACGAGAGTGTCGAGGAAGAGACCCCTGATGGAAAGGTAAGCATCGAAAAGTCTCCTCATATCCCTTCGCGATGCTAACAATAGTGCGTAGGCGTCATCTCCGGCCCGTCGAGACTCGATTCCACAATCTCCTACTCAAACCAAAGCCTCGAAAACGCGATCCGGCCGACGCTCCTCCACAACTACCTCAAAACCACCACCCAAGAAGCCGAAGATGGCTGACAACCAATTAGAGCAAGTTGCCGAGCTTGATGACCTCAAAAGCGAAACCCGTCGCAAGGGCGCCGAAACACTAAAGAAATTCCTGGAGAGTGCTCTTAAGCCTGTTGAAAAACTTCCTGAAGGAGAGACCTCAAAGTCGGAGTTCGCTGCTAGATTGGCGTTGGAAATCGAACACCACACCTACATTCTCCTATCCGCTCAGACAGCTGGGGAACCTAATGATGAATACCGACAGAAATTCCGTTCGATTTTGTTCAATCTCAAGAAGAACGAGCCTTTGTTGAATAATGTTCTCACAGGAAAGCTCGGGACGAAGGAGTTTAGTGACATGACAGGCGATGAGATGGCTACTGAAGACATGAAGCATATCGTTCAAGAAGCGGAGAAAGAGAGTGAAAAGCAAAGCATCATGACAGCCGAAGCCACCGGTCCTCGCATTCGCAGAACCCACAAAGGAGAAGAAGTTGTTGGTGAAGACACTGGCATGATTGCAGAGAATAGTTCAGGGTTCATTGGATCGAGATATGAACCTCCAGCAGACAAATCGGACGAAGAACACTCAGCACCACCTAGTCCCGGCGCTGAGGACCACGAGATGACCGACCGACCAAGATCCCCCTCGCCTGCCGCTCTCCAGGAACCTACCGATACACCATCCAAAGCGTTGAAGATAGATACTTCCAAACAGGCTAGCGGATCAGGGCATCATCGTAGGACGAGCAGCTTTGATATCCAGAACGTCTGGTCGAATGTCGAATCAACCGATGCCGGGCACCGACAGAGCATCCCACGACCACCCATTACACCTCTCACAGCTCACCCAGCCAATGGAAATAACGCACAACTAGACCACGATATTGACATGCTTCTGCGAAATGATGATAGCCCTGGTGCTGGATCCGAAACACCCCCATATTCTCCCAAGGACTACATGGAAGAATCTGAAGAAGGCGTTGTCTGGAAAGGAAAGATCTTGATGAGAGGCGTTGCGGACTTGGATGCTCAAGCAGTTCATGTCACCGGCCCGGATTTGTCCACAAAGGTCCCTTGGGCTACGGTTATCGGCAATTCGATCGAGATCACTGGACGTATTTCGGTCGATCGTGCTAATGAGTACCTCCAACAATTGAAGTACAGCTCGCGATCTAGCGATGTCGTAGTCTTTACGCTTCACCCGTCTTCCTCTCGATCCTCCTCCAATGATGCTGAAGCCGGATTCAACAAGCTCTACTCACACTTCAAAGAACGTCAGCGATCTGGCGTCGTCGGTAACATTACCTGGTCACCAACAAAGGATGTTTATGTCGTGGCTGTCGGAAAGGACGAGGCGATGCCGAAGCACATGCTAAACACGCAGTTCCCAGCTCACCCACGCGAGAAGGATCACTTGTTACTCTGCGTTGTCTTCAACAGATCTCTGGAGCCATTCCAAGATAACCATACTCCAACTACCGCCACCGCGTACACCCCCGTTCCACCATCAAGGGCCATGCATACTCCAGTCACCGTTGCTTCAGGTGTCGGGCAGCAAGGATGGCAGCCACCACCGCAGATGAATAACTCTTATGCCGCGTACCAGCAGTCACCCACTCCCGTTGGCTATCAAGCTGGAATGCCTACACAACCAATGGACCTTCAGTACAATCCTCCAGGACTCCAGCATAGATCGCCGGTCACTCTTCCTGTTGCTGGTACTGTTAACAACGGTGCTTCCCAACAGAACCCTAATGTGGTTGAGCAACTAATGAAGCTTTTAAAGCTGGGTCCTGCGGATCAAGCGATGCTGAGGGATATCGTTGAGAAGAACCCTGAGTCTATTGCTAATCCTGAACAGCTTATGCAATTGGTTGCTCAGTACCCACGAAGGGCTTGAATTATGAAAAAGTCCTAAAGGTTTGAGCGAATAACTGAAACGAGCATTTTTTGCATAGGCTAATGTTTCCTTCCTACCATGCTTTTCCTTACTTAATACTGTATCAGGAGTGGAAACTGTGGGCCTATTCTTTCCCTATTATCATTTTATTGCCCAAGATTCTAAATCCTGTGGATACATGAGGCGTGCATTAACCTTCCCTTTGTCTAAGCGGAGTTCCCGTTCCCTTTGGCCCCCACCACCATCTCTCCCCTTAACCACCACCACTCTACTATTAACCTCACTTAATGTTTCTATTCGATCATAGCCAGGTCGGCGATTGTACAATTATTTGTGCTTTTGTTTTTTTTTTTATTACGGATGGAAAGGATTCTTGCGTGGCCCTTGCTTTTTCATTCTGTTGTTTAAATATTTCGTTTTTTCTTCTATCCAAAAGCTACTACCATGTTGTCCTTTTTTTACATCTTGGAGATAAAACCCCCCTCTCCAGATCCGATTCACGCCCGTCTGGAGTACTGATTGTACTTCAGATTCGGTCATGCATGTATGTTAGTAGTAGCTTTTTGGAAACAATTCAAAGGAAAGGTTCATTCATCACATCGGTTAACGGACGGATAGAGAGGCGTGAAGGCGTACGTAGTAGATGGTTTTGTGGAGATATTATATTGCCAATATCGTATCATATCATATCATATCATATCAGGGACGCATCTACTGCCTTATAACGGGTACGAACTGCTTTGGTGTGAGACAGTGTATATTCATGATCGATGTTGAAGTGTAAGTAGCCGGGATGTGAAACTTGGAATCCATAGGGTAACGTGTTTGATTGACGTACGCAGGATTTGTTGAACACGCTGTGGCTAAGGATTTAGTTGTTCTCGGACCATCGATCTTAAGATTTTCCTAGGGAATTAATCCGTTCGAATTCTGGAATGCTAAAAGCTGCTGGGAATTTTTATGTCAGTGGCTGGGGTTTTGAAAAGGGAGCTAACCGCCCTGAGAGGAAAGATATGGGATGATTTTCTCTGCATGTCAAGCTGGTGATCCGACAAGGCAATTACCTGGGTGCATGTGCATGTGGGCTCCTATAATCGAAGTGGAACGTGACATCCCAGTCGAAAGCATACCCAGCTCCGTGGGAGCTCGGAAAGGGGGGGGAGCTTTTGCTACCATGTAATTGTAATATTACGAGGATGTTATTACCGACACTTGCTGGTTATGCTATGCTGCAGCTGCAGCGCCGTTTTGTGTGATATTCCGAGGCGGTGTTATAGGTTTGGCAATTATACCGGGGATGGCCTGAGCGTAGCGTATAACCTAGCAGCCTCTCCTCAATCATTTGCTCTGGTGGTATACATGCATCCCCAATCATACTGTAGCTAGCAGGGAAAAAAATTGTTAGTTAGTAGCAATTGACGTCAAAGTATTCAGCCGGTGGAATTTCTTCGAGTCCCAATCGTCGCATTCGGATGATGGTAGCTGTTAAGCCACCCCAAGCTTAAGCTAATTCGGGAATTCGAACGGATTAGGCGTGTTTCGAAAAAAAAAGCTGTTACGTTCATCGACGGGGGAATATACCTCCAAGATCCGACCGGATTACCCAGTTATCGCTTCCTCCGAGCCTGTATAGTCAGGCTATAGCTCCAAGCATTCTATATTCTCACACTCTTGAGATTTGGCGTACATGATGCACCCGATGTAATATATCAAACAATGCAGCTAAGCTCGTAATGCAGATGTAGATTAGTATCGCCGGTCGGAGTCGTCCAATTGTCGAAATGCACATGGAAGGGCTGTTAAGCCAACCATGCGAGAAGCTAGAAGCGAGCTGAGCTGTTATGCCGACTCATGATCGCTCATTGCATTGATTGGGATGATATCCCCTGGTAACCCCCATCATGGACATAGCAAATGGCGCGATATAACGGCGTTTTTTCGTTGATAACAGTCTGTCTGCATGGTTTCCTTTCATTGAACCAACGAGAGAGGCCTAGAGGTAAGGGTGCCTAGGAGGGTGAAAGGGTACATAAAGAGCTGTTGAGTCGGCCGACATGGAAAGTTTGATATCACGTTCCATGAGACGTAAAGAATCATTGGTTTCAAAGAGAGAGAGTCTTTTTTGTTTTCTATCTTTCTTGTTCGTTTTTGTGACAGTGCGTACATATATCACGATACAATCATCTCGGAACAACTACCGAACGGCGTCACCCCCAACATCGCAGCCGCCAGTTCGCAATAGAGTTACTATCTTAGATTTTTTTCAATTCGGCGTCATCATTTTTTCGCACGGTAGCAAATCACAGCCCTTGCGCTGAATTTTTTTATCTGGCCGCAACGGGCCGAGTCACCTCATTCACATCTGCCCACTCCCGGTTTCCTCCCTATCGGTTCCGATCTTTCGATTCTAGTCCGTTTTTAGATATCTTCGATCTATTGCGACAGAACATTCAACAAAACGCTTAAATAATCCCCGAGTGGCCGAGTCGGATTATACCTACCTGCTTTAAATTTCTCTAGATATATATTTCCAGCTTCAGAGATTATTAAGTCTATAAGCCTACATACATACAATATACCTACAATTTCGGAATATTTCTTTTATATATTTCTATTCCAAAATGCCACATGCAATCGAGCTCCCTAAGCTCCAATTCGAGGACTTGCCTCGCGAGGTACGTACAATCGATCCCTTTTCCCGCTTTACCTTACCCTCTTTTGTGCTACCTTCCCAATTCAAACCCGGTCAAAAATTCCCAAACGGATTTTTTTGTGTTGGGAACACAAAAGCCTTCATCGATCCTCTTCTCTTTTATAGTCGCACAAAGGTTTAATAAGTTTTTAGCTAACTGTGAAAATTAATAGTTGATCGAGGAGATTCTTTCCTTGATGCCCACTCGTTCCCTTGTCATGGTTTCGGGAACTTCAAAACTCATCCATGATATTGCCACATATATCCTCAGCCGTCGATTACGGCATACCCTCCACGTCGAGGGGTATAAACTGATCTTTGAATGTTATGCCGCAGACGATAAGTGTGAGTATCCCCCCATAAAGACTTCAAAATCTAGTTCTTCAGCAGCTAATCGAATATTTTATAAATACCAGTCAACCACCCATTCAACCACTGCGAATACACCGGCACCCAAGTCGGCGCCGAAAACTGCGCTGCCCCAACCAAGAAATTCCAAAAAGTCCCATATTTCACAGAAGACGACGGAGAAGAAGAGGAAGAATGCAATGCTCTTGCGAAATTATACTCCCACTTCACACCTAGATCATACAACCTCGATGCTCCCGTTCCATCTACAACGGTTACCATCGACTCTGGGGATCTGTTCACACAAGTCTGCGCGTCGGCTAGCTTGATTAAGCTTTCGAAGTCGCCGTATGGGGGTGTACAAAGCGTTATCCCCGTTTGTGAAAGTTTCTTTAGGGTGAAGAGGAATTGGCTAGATGCTGCTTGTGAAAGCCAGGATCAGGAAAAGGTGCCGATGACTTGGGTCGGTATGGGAGAAAATATGGGATTGAAACTTAAAGTTACTGGGAGAAAAGTTGTGGGACCGGCGATTAGCGGTGGGGTTAGAGGACGAGACCAGGAAGATGAGGCTGTGGAATATGGAGTTGAATATGAAGGGATTGTTATTAGGGCGAGTTATTTGCTGGAGATGGTGGAGAAGAGGCAGCATGCTTCTTTCTTTCAGAATTTGAGGTTGGTGGCGGAGGAAGAAGGGGGGGTGCAGGGTTTGGATACCACTGCTACGACGGCGACGACGGTGATGGCCTTTTAGAATGGTATAGATGAGTGGTTTTGGCATTGTGGTTTGCGGAGGCTGGCCCACGAGACCAGCAATTGCATTTGAATTTGCGGGAGCATTGTTTTTATTCCTTTTCGATTTAGAGGGGCACATAGGTCGTTTATTTTCTTTACAGTATATATGGTCTTGAGATCTGAACAAGATGTTCAGATTGAATCTTTTAGAAATAGATGGGCATAGGATGGTGATTGAAGGTAGCATGGACATTGTTTCTTGTATACAATTTACCTTATTGTAATTAGATTTTTAGATACTTAGATTTTATAAATCAAGAGATATTCAAGAGATTTCTACGGGCTTCGCGATTGATAAAAGCTATTCGCATACTCTATTCATTATGCAGATATGGTCTCGTAACTCATTTTTGGACTTCAGTCCAGGGTCATATGGAAACTAGTCAACATGAGCTATTCGAGAAAAAAAGACATGCAATGTCACATTGCGGTATTCACAATTTCTACATTCTCTTTACAATCTAAGTAGTCAGATTCGTGAGGCTAGCTAGTACTGAAAGAGCAATAATTGGACACAGTTGATGGACAGATATGCCGGCGAGCTAAGCTTACGACTACAGCAGGGAAGTAGCGAATATATTGAATCAGGAAGGTAGGCTGAAGGGAAACTAGGGTTAATTGGGAACTTAATGGACCCTCATAAAGAAATGGCTCTCTGTACATGATTTCGAGGATTCCTAACTAAAATTTGGCTTTTGAAGAGAGTTAGGATCTAAGGGACCTTGACTTGAATCCGCGAGGTAGGGAAACTCCAAGCGGGCATGTGTGAACAAACGATCCACTTCCACGTTGTCGCGTGGCTGAGCCCATTCGACCCTCCGGGTCGGCCGCATATGGCCGCACATTATGGAGCTAAAAGTGCGGCATACTTAGAGACAAGAGGCATAAGGTACCCCAAAGTACTGGATCAGGAACATTAGAAACTATACGCAGCCTTACCCGCCCAAAGTCAGATCACGAAATCTTCACCACCCTCCTTTCCACACCTTAAAATTGAGAGGAATGTGAAATCCAACAAAAGATGTTGCCAAGTTTCTCGGAAAGGACCTGGGCAAATAGAAGCATGAGACAAGAGATCGGTTGTTGGGTTGTTTTGGGAATAGTCATGTTGGAAATGTCCTTTTGAAAGTTGGGGTTGCTTGTGGCGAGGAAAGTGTTGGAACGATGAGGGTTTATATCAAGGGAGAATGACCTGAATCAGCTACTTAACATGCTGAAGACGGCAAAGTGGGAATTGAAGGGTGGGAGGGAGCGCGGGAGAAGTTATCTGTTTTGTCACAGAATATTTTGATGAAATAAAAATGGGTAGCTTTAAACCCGTCGCTATATTTAAAACCGGCCAGATAGGAGGCCGACTAATTAAGGCACGGCTGTGTCTGTATGAAGTTTGAGGCCATCTGCAATTGAATTCCGAACTGGCGGCAAAGACAAAGGCGGTGGAATCCATGGTATGTTCCGGCTAGGATCAGTTCTCATATGATCATAGCTTCCCCTCCTTGGACACACCCCTTTCCCTTCATGAATTATCGGCGAACAAACCAACATTTTATTCCTGCCAAGGGCTCTTCAAGATGATAGGATCATTGATATATCCAAATTCATTATCTCGTTCAAAATTGAGCGCTAGAGGTTCTCCCGGGAATAAGGTAGCCTGAAGGATTCTATCACTTAACAATAGCATTGTTCGTGAGCGTTGAGGCAAATTCAACGAGATCTTGGGATAGTCTTAAGATAGACCCAAAGTTTCGGGTCCCCTTTGCTGGGTTGCAACGTTGGTATGACGGTATGAGTAGTTCTAACGGGATGTCCACATTCTAGAGGCTGGCCAGCTGGATATCCACTGCAGATGTTGGACACCTGGTTCCAACGATATCACAAAACCGTCTTCGTTTTAAAGACTTATAAAATACCGACACTCTGTCACCGTGGTACCGGCTCACGGAGCGTTGCCAACATTCTCCCCGGACTTGTCCGGCCAATTAGCTGAGATCTGAGCAGATCGGGACCTCCAACATAAAGACTTGCAATGGCACAAAGGACAAAAAATGCGTCCACCAACATGTTAACATCGTGATATCAGAGAGCCAACCAAAATCTGCTTGTGGGAATTAATAACCGCAACCGTTAACCGCGCGACAGGTTTCTGAGGCGTTAAATTTGCGCGTTCACAACTAGTACTGCAACTTGTCATATGACAAGAAGCGACTACCGAATGCGTCAAATCATCCGTGCTGCACGGACTGCCTGCTTGTTGGATGTTTTTGACTCTTCTTGTATGGTTCTTGAAGGAGAGTGTTTACGATCACGCTAGCCATCAGCTTATTTGCCGCTGGTCACGTCGATCGAGCTGCTGTCCCACCCATACTCCATGCATGCCTCCCTTATTTCTCAGGGTACGCGGATGGAATACAACAGGGCAAGGTATTTTGTCCCAGTTTGATATGTTAGCCGAGGAATATGCAAAGCCTTGATCCATGGGGCCATTTTTGGGCCTGGGAACAACGTCTCATGTTACAAAATGACGAAAATTGGAGTGGATGGTTCCACATGGTCGCCATTTCGGTACCGCTTGAGCCCATGGTATGTGTGATCCCGAGCTGGTAGCGGCAGCATTGGTACATACCTGTAGTTGTGTGTCAGAGGGTACATAAGAATCTTGGGTGCTACGTTGAACCGGCATTCCTGTATCGACTCAGGCAATCAATGGTTTCCTCTCGTGCATATGCAGGGAATCGATTTACAACTTGCAACGTCCTGATCAGAATGACAAACAATTCCCGTCAGGTAGGCAGTACTGATTTCTAACTTTTATGGCCGGAATTTGCCAACCTTGGTGGAATATAATTATTAAAGCGGGGTCAAGGGTAAAAAACAGATTAACATGAGGAAGTCTGGACTCGAAACTTGATTCATTCACAAGGCTGGCTGAGGATAACCGCCCGCGACGCAAATTCCAACATTTGCGATTCGTACCTAGCGGCTAGGCGGTTCTCCATTTACCACGCAAACTATACCATCTGGAAAAGACAGTGGCAACGTTTTGCCCTCAAATACAAGATCTAGGCATGACATGATCTTCTAGATGCCCCCAGAAAAACAAAACAGGCTGAAAAATTAACATAAGAACTAGTTGCCAGAAATATGAAAAAAGCCAAGCCTCGATCTACTACCGACGGCGTAGCAGCCGCGAGCCCACTAGAATCAGACGATCCCTTCATTTTAGAACCCCATGGTACTAAACATGACAAGCTCGTTCTTTATGAGCAGGGGCTACCAACAACATTAACATCCTTTGAAACCCCTGGAGGTCTCAAAACTGCGGGGCAACTTGGAGGTGTCTCTTCGATAGCTCTGCTCCCCGACCAATCCGAGGACTCGAAAGCTATCGACTCCCAAGGCCAACAGCTTTCCGGGCCCGGTATGAAAGACGAACTATCCAACTCCCCGCATTTGTCTTCAAAATCTAAGAAACAGGCCAGAAAGAAGACAAAAGGGAAGGCCAATAAAGCCGCACCACCAAAATTTGCAAAGGAAGAACCCCAGGTCACCAATACCACGCCATCAGCCCCATGTGACCGAATCCTTCCTTTAGCAGTGCATGAAAACGAAAACGAAGGAAAAGCCAGCCTACTCGCGAACGACAGGGAGTTTACAAGGGCCGTAGATCGAGCCATCACAAACTTCCAACAAAACTTCCCCGCCATTGATATGCCTCTTCCACACATCAGTCAAAGGCCAGGTTACGAAGTGGTTATGTTCCCAGCTACCAAATCCTTTCTAAAGAAGAAACTCAGCCCGGCATCGAAGAACTTGCTGAACTTTGAAAAAGGTGGGGCACTGTCCTCCGACTACCATGTCTACACCGTTAAAAACAACGGGGTTGAAGGTTCCCCGCTTTTGTACACAGCAATTGGTTCCTTGGGCGACAATGTTCTCGTCATTGACAATTTTAGTCATGACAACGACAAGACCCTGAAAAAACCTTCAGCTCCAGAAATAGCCTTCGATGCATGGCTGTGGATTCCTCCCTCCGTGAAATCAGACGACGCCACAACCGAAGATATAAAAAGACTTCGCCTCGTAGTCGAGCAAGACGACGCACTTCAATTAGAAGCACCGATGCTTGACTTTCTTGCGGGAAAATTATTCGACGCAGGGGAGTTCAAACCATGCCAGCCAATACGACTGGCTTCGATGTCTCAAAGCCAAATACGAGAAGAATGTTTTTATCTACTGTCTGCAGCACCAGGCCTTGAAAGGACAAAGGAGATGCTGAGGAACTATAGCAGGATGCTAGGTGGTTGCTGGCCATCAGAGATTCACATGCTCAAGGTGGATGGGAGATGGGCAAGACTAACTATTCTTCAGAGGGGAGCAATCACTTAAAGCGGTTCCTGCCTTGGGTAAGTTGGGAGTTTGCAACGTTTCGCTAGATGTTCTAGATCTCGATCTAGTTGGTTATGTACTGTTGGAGACTGCGGTACTGTAGGTACGTCTGTTTTACGAGACAATTCTGCTTTCGTGTATATATATATATATATATATATGGTGATATATTTCGTGATTTAGTATACTATTATTATTCAATAGATAGTTTTTTGTAACATTGAAGTACTTAAGTTGGTTGTCCCTTCCCAAGAATCGACGGCCTGGGTCACGATTGAGGACATAATATTCCACAGTGGCCAGTGCTGTGGTCCGTGCACCAGTACGAGACATTGCAATAGCAGTCCGTGCAGTACACCATGCACCCTGCTAGGGTGTGTAACCGCAGATCATTACAACATCCCGCAACACGTGAGCTGAACGGAAAGATTCAAACTTATATTGCTTCATGTAAATCAGTTATGGGCACTCCATTTGAGTGGCTACTGGCCAGAACTGTGTCCGAAAACATTCGGTACTCATATCTCCACACAGCCTACTACCGCCCCCCAGTTTGATTCTGAGAATACATCGGACATTAGTATATCCGGTGGGGCCTAAGCAAATTTAATAGAATGAGGTAGCTACCACCAGTTCCAAGAATAACCTGACAAGAGATTTGGACACCTATACCTGCTTGTTCAGTTAGTGAGCAGTATGCATCTGCACGCCAGATTTTGGGCATAATCGACTAAGACTATTGCTGATTGGGCCACAAATTATGAGTCAACTGAATATGGCGCCAACTCGGCAAATATGCCGTATAACCGTCTGAATTTTAAATTTCGTACAATTGTGTCAGTAGACATGGTCCAATTCCAAAGTTGAATGCATGATAGGCGGATTTCTAGAAACTGTGCACGTTCTTAGATGTTAGACTGGCCGGCTCCGGGAGCCTGATACCCGTACCATAATATAGAATATAGATGTGCAACCGAGGCTCATTAATACTGCCAATGCTTTCACCTTCCAAAACCTTTTAATTATGATGTTCTGCAAATATCGTAACGTTATAGTTGATTTAAGGTAAGGATTCGTTTAGGATCGACGAGGTTGGTTATGGGGGAGCACGTTCTAACTGTGCAAGTTTCTCGGTTTACCTTGTCGAAGTTAGCAGGACGTAAATTCGGAACTCGTCACCGATCGCTGGCTTCGCTTGCCCCCGCCAAACCTATTCAGTAAAGTGGAACCCAGCTGCCTTGACCATGGCTTTTCCCAACAATCTCTCGGTGCATATTCTGATAAGCAAACCCGAGCTGTGGCGGCAAAAAGGAATGATCTCTTTCTCCTCGGTGCGTGTCAGGTGTGAGATAGAAGAAATTTCCGAAATTTCCTCGGCCTTCAGTGGGGGCGGGTCAGTGGGTCGAGTCAAGAACGGACCGTACCTTCTTATTCGAATCTTCTTTCGTCTCTTTTTTCCCTTTTCAACACGAGCACTGTATATTTTCTTTTTACAATAGTCTCGAGACGTTTCCTTTGCATTTCCATCCGCAGAATCCGGAGAAGTAAGGATTTGGCGTCGCACTCGTGGTACCTGGATATGCGAGGATCGAGAGCGGCATAGCCCGGAGGACGTTTCTTGAACCCAGCAAGGGCTCTGATTGGGCTCGTACTTTGATCTAATCCCGAAGTTCGCTTCATTTATCATATATCAGTAAGCAAGAGAGCGTTTCATGAAACGTTTAATCCGCACATTCAACGGGCGAGGGCAGCGGCTTGCAGGCGAGTTAGGTCCACTTCTCCTGCTTCTTCATCTTCACGACCTTCGCTCAATGCATATTCCGGGGACTTATGCAAGTAAGTCGCCTATCCCCTGCCGTCCGAAGAACATGAGGTAGTCAGCCGATTTAGGTTCAGGAACCTCCAGCCTCTTGTGGCTCGATCGCATCGGCTTTCCAGTTTGAGTCGGGCTTAAAGCCCTTGTGGAACATATCCCAAAGCTCTGTATGCTCAAGCGTTGGGCAAGTCCAAGCTATCGAACGGCATGGTTCTCATAGGGCAATTGAGCTAGGATTTGGACTTTGTTATTATCGGTTGTTAGCATACTAGGTTCATATGGACAATTAACGTCCTGGGCTGACTAGCAGCGAGTGACATCTTGTTCCGAACGATTTACTATTCTGGAGTGTATGTTGTCAAAGGGGCCACCTAGACCTTCTATAGGAAAACTTCTAGACTGCGGAAATTAGTCTACTGAACTGTTTCATGAATTCAATGCCGATGTGCGGTATCTTCCAGCATCGATTTATTTTCGTCGATGTAGAAACCACATCTCAAGTTTCCAAAGTGTTGAAATAGGTGTCAAGGACGTGAAGAATTATTAGATAATCAACAAATATAGGCTTCTTGTTGGTGCCAGCGTGGACCATTCCCTTGGGTCGGTTCGCAGTGTTGGAGGGCACAAGGAATCTCCAGCCGTCTGATGTTGAGACACTTGTGGATTAAAGATTAGAAGCTCTAATTTTCAACAATTCTTCAGGCAGAACGTTAACTAGCCGTGAAATATATTCAAGAAAAGCAGAGAAACAAGCTTACATACACCAAATGCTAAGTTAACTAGAATATCTAAAAGACTGAGCACGTATGGTTTGAAACAAATGCTAGCTATGAAAATGATAAAACCAATTATCCAGCAAACAAACAAGAGACCGAGACGCCCTCCCCATGCAGCCGACCGACCTCCTTCGCGATACCCCTAACTGCGGGCCTATGACAGTAACTCTATAGATCTATAGATCTAATATCCGAACCCTGCGCTTTTTTGACTATGGGTCTCTTCGTAGAGCTGCCTTGTCCCTGTTCTACCCCTCATCCTCTCAACCCCCTCCACAAACGACGAGAGTGGTGGCAGGGACGCTTGTAACGATGGTTGAGACCCTGATCTCGGTGTCGCGAACTCGTACTCCATTCTCTCTTCGTAAGGGCTTAGGCTTCCAGTATCTTGTGGTGACATTCGCTCCAATGTTGGGCTCCCACGTTCTGCTTGCTGACCCATGGTAACCATCTTCCTTGCCTTCTCTTTTTTCCAATCGCCCCGGTTCGAAACATGGTCCTTTAGTAGTCTTTCTACCACGTCGGGTCGAAACTCTAGGACTCGTCGGTCAGGCTCAGCAAGCCGCGATAGGACTTCGTTGCTTAAGTCGATTTTCCATCGTGGTGTGATTTCGGTCCAGCGTTTATCGATGAACCCGTACTCGCGACCAAGCTCTTTGTAAACTTCTCTAACAACGGCCTAGTTTGAAAAACGATATATGTTAGGGAAACTACACGCAATAAAACCAATAATTTTATCCAATTTTATAGTAGAAACTGTGGGGTAGAACTGTCGTCATCAAGGGTGAAAAGGGAAAGGTGGTTGCACCTGAATATTGATCCATCTGTCTTGCGGACTTGGAAGGTCCGGATTTTCTTCTCCAAAAAGGTCCCTCAAGAGGTCGTCCTTGCGTTTCCTTGCTGGTGCTTTTCGTCGTGCTTGTGGCTCCATTGTATGCATAACAATAATAACAATAATAATAGTAATAATGATAATATAGATATATAGATATAGATTTAAAGGATAAAGAGAGGCAACGGTGTGCGCGGGCAAGACGAATTCCTTAAGTATCGAAAGCGGGAGGGTGAGTTTTTGGCTAGCTGAGCCGAGTCCGTCTCGTACGTGAACCTTTAAAGGTCGTAATCGTGAATTGATGGAACTGGGGGGGCTAAAATAGAAAGACCTGTAGTGAACTTGTACAAGGAAAAATGCAGGACAAAAAAGTGACCGTTTAAACTTTTTTTTGCGGGCGAGCGTATTAATGTCTTATGCTTCGAGTCGACTTGGGCACCTGAAAATCGTTCAACTCGGAGCTTGGGGGGGACAGGAATTTTAGAGCTCGCATAGAATCAGGTGGGATCTCGTGTGGACCCAACCAAGATCTTGAGGAAAATCCAAGATCCAGCCCTGCACCCCTTCCTCGTCCCCACCTCCCTGCCCTTTTGAACTCTTCGCTCGAGTTACTGCCGTTCGAAAAAGAACACTACGTATATCGTGTGATACGACAGAATATGGGCAATCCCAGTGAGCAGCTCCGCCGAGACCAACTTTTCACTCTGCAACCCCTGCATAACTCTGGAGCGTTATAGTAATCCAATTGGCTCTTACTAGGGATGGGATCGCGATTTTGCGAAGATCTGGGAAGGTTGCTAACATTTGTGTGAAGAAAGAATAAAGCGGCAACCAGCGGGATAACCCTGGTGGTGGGCTTATGCGGCGCGATGGGCGATGTGTGGGCCCACAAGTAGGTGCCAGGGCTCAAACAACCAGTCTCCTTTGATCGCGTAGAGAATTCCAAGATCCCATTAGCTACGGTACGTGCTCGCCGGGTGACGGGAAGGTTAAAGGTTAACTGGTGGGTGTGGTTACCCACAGTTACGACCCAATCATAAAACAAGTGGCGAGAACTTCGCTTCCGAGACGCCACCAACATTTTAGCGTCATGTACGATTTCGATGCAGTGGGAAAGGTTTCGTGAGGGTCTCTTGCATTATGCCAGTTGGAAATGGAACGAAATAATCTAGATTCGATCACCAGCATGCTACACTACAAGGGTTGGGCTGTTGCGCAATTGCATGTATAAAGAACATGCATATTACATTAAATTGCTGTCTGGTACAAGCCCTCAAGAACCACGGCGCTAGTCATATGTAGACGCTTTAATGGCCCTAACGATCGGATATCAATATTAGCATGCGATCCCTATAGGCATTGAAGCCATAAATTATCCGCCTCCCGTCGGAATTTCGCATCGGAATCATAAAGTTGATTGTCTTCGAAGCCTAAGACAAATACGCGGGCGTTTTCGCGAGCGAGATTTCGCCCGAGAACACAAGGGAAATGAAATTAAGCTTAAGTACCCCAAGACTGCCGCACAAGTTACACAAAAAGCAGCGAGCAAACCCCACCGAAACAAGGAAAGTACGAAAGGGTTTAATAACTGGGTCAAATAATATTTGGAACACATATCAGATCTCGCCCAACATTAACACGTATCCTGCATATTCCTCACTCCCTGATCCCAGATGTGGCTTCCGACCGATTGGTCTGGAATCCGATCACAGTAAATTTGGATCCCCCACATAATCTCACAGCCGCTCTATTGTTCGATCACGTTGCGCACATGTGTTCCTCCCATGGCTTGGTACCTCGTAGAAGGATTCGAGTACTTAACAGTACACGGAGGACTCCAGTACTTGATCAAAACGTCATAATTCATTTCAGATGGGAACCTCGAAGCGCGCCTACCGAATGACTTTCCGAAATGCGGCAAACGAGCAAAGTGAAACCAGAAATTTGCCAAACACTCACCGGAAGCCGAGACCAGCAACGAACGCCAATATCCGTAGGTTCAAGGGTTTTCCCAACCACAAGGACAATTACTGAGAAAAAGAATCTACACGTCGAATCAACAGTTGACAAGAAAACATTATGTCTTATATATAGTGCATCCAAAGGCTATCAGCTGCCCCCACGTCATTTTTATTTTATTTTTCTCAACAATGTTAATGAAACCTTATATAGGGTCCGCTTGTTGAAGCAACTCGTTTATACTTGCCGCCCCGCAAGAACCCTACTCCAGCCTCAAGCCTCGAGACTCCATTGAATTTCAGAACTTGAAAATTATAGTTTTCTAATTAGTATAAAGTATCACTAGCCCTGCGCTATAACGGTCAAGAGCCATAAAAAATTCCCTCAAGTATGTACACTTTCACTAACTTAAGGTGACTTTCTACTTCGTATCGAGGGTATCAACCTTTGAACCTTTGAAGCTACTTACTCGGATCGATCACCAGCCTGTATATTACAACACGTTAACACGCCACGGGAATTATACTCGCGAACTCCTTGTCCGGGTATCTCGGGTATCGCAATCCCATCGCGACGTCCAGAATATATTCATCACATGTATACGTATCTTGTTTGCGCAAATCCGCGGAACTTGCCCAACCGTAGTGATAACACCTGCGGGCGTTGGCATCTAGCCTATACCAAACTCGTATATCTTAGACCGGTGGCTTACCACCAGCGAGAATCTCCTCCCAATCAGCTCGAGCGTTGTCACTCAACTTCCTCGGACTAAAGCAATTGTTCCGAGGGGTTCAGTGCAACACCGAGAATTTCGGCATGCCGTCTGAGACAACATGGAAACCTGGATTTTTTTTTTTCCCCGTCACTTTCTTCTTCTTACACTATAGCAGACCGATCGTCTACAGTTTCCCGTCATGGATAAAGAAGGGATTCGAAATCAGCTCGAGCTCGGGTTCCCTGCGCCGAAGTCCGGGAGCTCTTGACGAGTTGTCACATTGGAAGGCCGAGGCGTTGACGCGCTGGGAACGAGGGAATCCCGCATCGGCAGATGGAACATACAACTGCCTGGGACGCAAGGACCGGCCCGAAGTCAGTGATGGGCAATATTCTCCCCAATTATATTCTGAAGGCTTTTGGGCGCCGGCTAGGACAGGCTTCGCCTTGTAACATGTGGACAGCTTTTAGATACCTTATTCCAGGGTTTTGTTCGCCTCTGACAGGAATATACCGATATTGCGAAGCACATAGATCGGCTTCCTTGCTTCCGGCGGGTTTTGAATCGTTTCTCCACGCTCTATACCCTTTACAGCTTATGCGAATTCCCTGCATGGGTGCTTTCCCACCAAGCAAACGAGGCTAGTCGGGAAACTAAGCTTGATAGGTTCGAGATAAGCATCAGGATCCCTGTATATTCTTCACAGCGCATAAATTTCAAATTCTGCAGAATGAACTCTAAATTTCCATGGTCAAGAATCCGAGTCTGCCTTGCTTTCTGGTGGAGCGCTATCGATAGGGCCGTTTAGGTCCGCTCGGGGAAATCCCCAGCCTTCCCATGCGGGAATACATAAGTATCTTGCATGATATGGGGTCCCCAGGAAATTCTTAAGGAAACTCGATATTATAGGAGCCGTAGAATTGGGATGGTATCACCCAAGAGCTCACCCGTGATGGCCAATGGGATGTTCAAGAATATTAATCAGCTTCCTCAATGGTAGTGGTAGTTGCTCTCATGACTCGAGCCATGTTCCTGTTGCATTTCTTAGCTCGCAACGCACTTTCTCGCCACTACCACTTACCTAGCCCACTAGATCGATCGAAACTTTATGACAAAGCTTTTGCCAATTTTCAACCCTATAGACATAGCCCCGAAGCCACGTTTCGTCGTTAGTGACACCCGTTAAGGCTATCAAGCTCAACGACCCCGTAACGGCGGCTATCTCCTTAAGTCCCTCGAGCGGCTGAGATGCAAGACGAGCTAGTTGCTTGAGCACTGACATTGGCTCTGCAGAAGATATTGTATCTGAAAGTTACTGCTCCCACGAGGTCCTAACGCGTGACAATTTCCCTCTCTCGTTAAAATCTTTGATTAACCATTTCCGTCTGAATCTCGGCCGAAGGATGGATAGTAGCGAATCAAGCGGCGGCTTTGCACAGACCGCCTGAAGTCAATCCCAGATACCCGGAAACCGGCTTCTCGCTTCGAGTCCTTCGGTTAGCCAATTAATTATGTTCCGGTTATACTAGGCAAAATGTGTTGAAAGTTCAAATTATCGATGGCCGGATGTCGATTGCCGCATGCTTTACTATCTTAGAACTTCGAAGACTTGAAAAATATTGCTCTATGCCCGGGCCAACCTCGCGCCACGTCGTTTGGCTGCACCAAGGCTACTCGAGATATCAATTGCGTAACGATGTTGTATTTTTCGTGTTGCCCTCGCCCCGCAGCCGAACTACCAGCGTGTTTTGCTTCGTTGAGGCTGGTTTATGAGACCAGGTATACTCCAGTACCGCCAGCCATAGCTAAAGCTCTATCCAATTTATGATGAACAACTCGGCCCATGCGACGATGGATTCAGGAGGGCTATTTAATCCAATTAGGGCCTTAAATTCTTAGATGAAATATATTACAAAACCTAGCAATATATGTAAACATATGGGCGGGTTGAACATTGCATAATTATATAAGGCTAGACTTGGCTCTGGAATATATATTCCCGGAAAATGCTGGAATGTTTGAACCATGATGCAATTACGCCCTAACAGAGGTGGATCAATCGACTCCCAAGGCATTGTATGTAAGCACCAAGGCCCCAGGCCCCTCCTATTAAATAAGCCAAGAAATATATTGCTTTCGGACCCGGCGAGGACTGGTAGCCCTCTCAGACCTCTACGTTGAATTCTGGAGCATTGATCGCAAGCATTCCCTATCAAATTTGAAGGTTAAAACTCGGCCATCCTCAATCCCGATGGCCACTACATCGCCTCTTATATCAGCAACTGTTGATCCAAACTCTGATGGTAGCTGAAGCACACCCATGCTTCCGTAGTAGATCCAACCATTTCGCACCCCGAGATCTAGGAACTCATTATGCCCGTCTACAAGCATGCTTTCGACCTTTATCTGACCACTCTTTGTTACTAAGTATCTGCCGTCCTCGGAGAATTGTAAGGGACTTGCGAAATCTCCATTGAGTATCCGGACACTTCCAATCGTGGTTTCTCTAAGATAATTACTCACCCCAGGCAATCTTAGAATCCTCGAGGTTTTGGTACTCCACAAATTGAGGCCAGTTCCAGACACTGACGCGATTTGCCTGCCGTCTGGTGAGAAGGCTATAGCATAGAGGTCCATACCGTCCTCGAGCTTGGCTCCAGTAAATGTCCCCTCGTAGTCCCCGGTTCCGGTATTCCATAGACCGATAGTTGAATTTCCGAGAATTGATGCGACTCGCTTGCCATCTAGTGAAAATGATATGCCCCTGCAGTATGCGTCAGAGTAGTTATATCTGAGTTTTCGCTGCAGTTTTCTGGTTGCGGTATCCCACAGCGTGATAACAGCACTCTCGTGTATACATCTGGGCCCTAACGCAATTTGTCTACCATCTGGTGAAAATGCTATGCTTCCGATGTCATAAGTGTGGGTTTGACACCATTTTTGATGGTCACCAGTTACTGTATCCCACAAAATGATTGTCCTGCCGTCCACGTCTGTGGCGGATCTGAACGCTATTTGTTTGCTGTCCGATGAGAATGCTGGGCCAAATGAACCAGATTTACATTCTATTGTTTTCCGAAGCCTGCCGGTTGTAACATCCCACAGTTTGATAGTATCCGAAGACCTTGAAACGATCTGTTTGCCATCCGGTGAAAACACCAAATATTGAACCGGCATCAAGTGGCCTTCGAATGTCCTTTGAGAATCGATTGGTGTGATATTCCACAGTTGGATACTTCCATCATGAAACCCTGACGCGATTTGCTTACCGTCAGACGAAAATGCTACGACTTCAGACTGCCTTGAGTGACCTTTGAGCTCTCCCTGAAAGTCGCCGGTTTTAGCATCCCACAGCCGGATGGTGCTACCAGATGCTAGCGCGATCTGTTTACCCCCTGGTAGGAATACTACAGCGTCAATACGGTCAAAGTTGTATTTGGGCCTAAATCCCCTCTCAAATTCGCCGGTTCTAGCATCCCAGAGCTCGATGATCTTTGGGGATACTAACGCGATCTGATTGCCATCTGGCGAGAATGCTAGAGCATCAATGCCGTCATCTCTGTGCGAGTCATATCTAAACGTAAATATCTTCCGAACATCACCAGTGATAGCATCACACACCTTGGCGATAGTCCTAACCACATACGCGATCCGCTCGCCGTTCGGCGAGAATGTTATTGACTTAACTAACGGAGAGGTTCCGAATAATTTTCGACCATGTCCAGTCGTAGTATCGTATATCAGGATAGTTTTATCGATTCCTAACACAATTTGCTTACTATCTGGCGAGAATGCTATAGTAGCGGCGCTACGAAAGAACTGGCGATTATCAACAAGTTCTATTTTCTTCTGAAGGTCGCCGGTTGCGACATCCCATAGTTTGATAGTAGGGTAGGGCGGATTTCTTCTATGCATGTCTATGAGATTGATTGACGCAATAACCTTGCTGTCCGGCGAGAATGCGATGGCTCCGAGTTCAGGGGTCTCACCGGGGAGGTAGAAAGGTGCGAATGTCTGGGTTGGGTATGCTTGCGCATCTTCTGCTTGGGGGATACTTTTCAACCACTTGGCAAGTTTATCCAGATTTTTTCTTCTCACCAAACTTGTTTGAGAGCTGAAGACTATTGTACAGCTATAAAGCTGTAACGGCCAAATCTTGATTATCTGGTAGTGTTGTTGCAGGAAACACGTAGCGTCTCGCACAAGTGGCTGCAGGAAGAGGTTGTCTTTTAACTAGACAATCCTTTCGTTAGAAAAATAGTCTTAGGAATTTATATCGGAGGGTAAATTACTGACGTCCACTATACCCGCTAACGTCTTTAACACCTCAAAAGCATGCGGGAGCTTGTTCAACAAACTTAGGCATTCTAACCATTCTAGCAACTTAGTCCCGAGGAACGTACTGAGCTGCCCCTGCTCACTGAGAGCGTTCCATATCAGTGCGGTTTGCTTGGCGGCCTCGAGATGTTGCGCCCAGAAGGTGGCTGCATAGCCCACGCTGGCTACCAATGGATTACCCTTCATCGAACTTGGAGTTGAATCAGGCCACGGGAGGTCGGCTAGATTGATCTTGAGCCGTCGGGATAGATAGGACAGACAATTCAGTGAAATTTCGCCGTGTCCGTAATGCTCCATGGTATTGAGTATAGGTTGCGCATGGCTCCCAGCCAAGTAATCTCGAGCAGATTTATGGACAAACTCAATAACGTCGGGGTCTCCTTGTCTCTTCACAAACGAAGAACATCGATCGATCAACTTGTCAACAGTGTCCGGCTCTTCAAATAGGTCTGACACACTGCCTAATTCCGCCACATTGAGTGGCCGATATACCAACATCATCACCTTGAGAAGCCGCATGCATTCCTTCGCGCGGGCCGACTTGCTGAGTTGATCCAAAGCCCGGTTGTAAAAAGGATGCAAACCTGGCAGCAAATCTTGAATTATGTTCAACACGTCTTGTAGAGGCGCGTCCTCGAGCTCCTTGCATACTAAGCTCGCCCATATATATGCGTCCTCGGCCTTTTGGATAAGTTGATTTGTTATATCTTTACGGAATTCCGGTCCATAATTATTGCGATTATCGAGTTCGGCCACCCTTCTGGTGATATAGGCTGCTACGCCGTCGGCAACAAGCTTCGAGTTGTCTTCTAGGCTCACTAGCGCCCGATTCGGCCCCGCTAGTAGTCCCTGAGTAATATCCAGTGGCCGACTCGTTAATAGCCATTTGATTTTGGACGGGCGATGGAGCCCTGTTCGGACAAGGAGCTTTAGGAAATCATCCAGGTCGTCTTGACACTCATCGAGGCCATCGACGATAACGTACACTCTTGAGCACTCGCATTGGTCTAGCATCCGTAAAAAGATACCCCAGAGCAGGCGCCACACAGGAGTGCCTTTGGGACCGACAAGACGCCCAGTTTTCGCATCCCAATGGTCTCGCAAAACTCGAGCAGTCTCCTGCAGCTGCTTAACGAGACGCAGTATTAGGCCCTTTATGATCGCGTCGATGGTATTGAGGTCACAGTCGGCATTTTGACAGAAAAAATAAGTTACGACAGCCTCGGGTGGAAGCTCCTCGATAACACCAATCGACAACATTGTTTTCCCTTTCCCTGCGCCACCCCTGATCAAGAGTAGCGAGATCTTGTCTTCGTTTCTCCAGCTGGTATATTGTTGGTCTTGGAAGATCCAGTTGATAGATTCAACAACTAACCCATCTTTTGTCTCTTGTAAATGGTTCTTGACAGCCCATGTATCAGGGCATTGCAAAAAGTCGAGACAAGCTTGTACCGTGGCATCTATAGTGGCCCCTTCAATTAAATTGTAATTGGATACTATAAGATATATTAGCTCTTGATAATACTATTACTTATTTGTAACAGCTAGAATTATCTAGTAAATTCATGAAGGAATGAAGATCTATTGTACATTGGTTGCTGGCTTACCATTGTTGAAGCCACCGTTGATGGTGGAGATATTCAAGATCTGTGAATTATCCCTTGCATTAAACTGTTGTGCCCTTTCTCCTTGAGCGACACTATGGCCACTGCCAAAGACCTCCATCGTGTAGTTCCCCTCATGCTCATCAAACACATCATCCGGCACAGAGGATTTCCACTTTGCCACTTCTGCAATATCCTCCTCAAGCTCCTCTTGTCTCGGATTTGTCTGAATCTTCTCTTCTTCGCCCCGCTGAGTTATTATCTTCAACGTGGCTAAGAGATTCACATTCTCCATCAAATCCTTGAGCAATGTTTCCACTTTACTTCCTTTCCCCAAAGTTTTGACTGCTTTGTGGTATCGTTCCGTGGGAGAACTCCCCTCTTTAGGAGTAACTTTCTTGAATAGCGTTTCCAATTTCTTCCAGCTATTTTGGCAATTTTCAATCGTTCTCTGAACTGCGCGATCGACCTTCAATGCTCCGTTTTGCTGGAAGGCGGACTCCGTTTCTTCCAAGATGACCCCGATGAGTTCAAGTTTAGGCTTCGCATTGCGGAATACCGTGGGAAGGTCTCGTGCGCCCGATGCCGCCTTTAGTACATCGTTTATACCGGTGGAAATGGCGATAAGCGAGGAGGCTACAGCTGCAACGGCGATAAATTCGGCGCCTGACATGATGTAGTGGTATTGGCAGTTTGTACACTGGGTGTACCTAGAGTTATTGTTAATATTTCGATTCGTTATTAATATATCGAGTACACTTACTTGTGTACTATTTGGAGCGATGCCGCTAGATAGCTTGAGTATAGAGGTACTGATCCGAAGAAAAAATGACTTCCGTTCTCTAAACTACAGGTTCAAATTTGCTTGGGTACTCGGACAGGTGAATATCTAACGTTGAGGGCGTAATTGGAATAAGATTTTGAGATTCTAATGATCGCAAGGAGATGAGGGGTAAGCAGCCAGCGTTCTTTTCGAAGCCAAGCTCGCAAGACAACCTGCAGCCTTGCACAAAAGACAACAGCCTTGCCTAATCACAGACTTAATTCGCTACCATTTTTATGCATATACGCGCCCGGATACATTACGACAAACAGTGCAGCAGTTAAGGCAAGTATGGAAGCTCCCTGAAACAATCCTTACAGCCCCATTTCCACGAAGGAATCGGAGGCTATGAACCCGTACTCTCAGGCGTCTGCTTCAGGGTAGAGAGCTGGAGGTTGAGGATTTGACTGTTATCAGACTTCGAGTATGCTCCTTTCGATGGGGCCTTTGATAGTTCGTAGATACTTTTTTACCTAAGTTTGAGGTATATATGGCTTTGGTCACTTTGTGGAAGCTGGTTTGGAGACTATGTATGGCGCGTTTTGTTGCATTTTGAGAGACTTAGGATGGAGATTGCGTTGTGGCTAATGTTGTATTTTACGTCTAGTACGTATACTTTGAGATCGATCCTATCATTGAATTGATTGCTTTCGAAGCTTTCCATCACCTTTCGGAATAATATACTTAAGTACTTAAGTACATAGGTTCGCCTCTACAAGCTACTCTAATTGCGAAACCACATAGTCACATGACATGCATTGCGCTAGCCACCACGTTGGTGGCTTCGACTAACTATCCGTGGCTTGATCTCAGTACGTACTCGAAGCACTAGGTAATAGTTGATGAAGTATCGCTTGTAGTCCATCTTGTACCGAAATACCAAGATCGAAATAGTATCCGTTTAAGATAGAGTTAACTGTCCCTCTATGCTCTTCTACATCGCAATTGCGCAGGGTTGTGATCAGAAGCTAGATTCGAACATTTAATCCAAGGGCCTTAACTCAGACATATCAACATCCAACTTAGCCGTTAGCCGAAGGGGTCTTCACTTATATACCTACTTCGCAAGTTTACAAAGCAACTCGGATATTTGTTTTAAAACCAAAAGATAGTAATTTTACTACAAACATGTACATGCATCTTCAGGTGCTCAAGCGCTTCTATGTAAACACTCAAGCATGCACGATTTCCGGATGAATGCTCAAGTACGCCATTACTACCGTGACATCCGCAAGGTTTCCATAGTCGTTTTCATTTGTCTCGTCTATAGGTGGTTTAATACAACCCACCCTTCTAGTTATTTTTCCTCGGAATCTATTCTACTGGAATTAAACGCATTTTAAGTAGTTTTATGAGCACGACTGGTATTCCAAGTGGATATCAAAATCCGGAGAGATCTATAGTGATAAAAGCGAGAGCCCTTATAGCAAATATATCACAAGAATCTAGCACTTCAGAGCTACAGGGTACTTAATTAGGTAATTTCTAACCCCTCATTATCCATACATCTAGATTTCTAGGAACCACACTAACCGCCCCTCCATACCCCTTCACCCAAGAAAACCAACCAAAAATGCACCCCACCACAACCTTCCTAACCCTCACCATCCTGCCCACGCAAATAACCTCCCTCGTAATCCCCACCTTCTACACCCCACAACCTCCACCAGCGCCATCTCCAACAACAGATATAACCCCGTCTCAAAACCCCAACACCGATCTTCCAAAACGAAATATTCCTCCCGTATCAATAATCGACCTGACCCACCGTGCCCGTCCGCCTGAGGGGCCGGATATACACTCGGACGGATCACACGCGTTGATTACAAACCTCCCGGTTAATCCTGAACCTACGAAGCCTATAACTGATATTGACGGGTTTAATATCGACCCCGCTGAACTTGAGAAGGTGAAGTCTGGAGTTGGTGGGAATAATGGGGAAAGTGAAGATGGTACTCCGGCGGATAATGGGGGCACAGTGGTGGCACCTGGGAGGCCGAAGGAGCTTGAAAGGAATGAGTTTAAGAAGAATGTTATCCGGTTGTAGAGTTTTTTCCGTCTAATCTAGTTTTTAGAGATTAGATTACTGCGCACTGTAGTATCCCGAAATGTGGGAATGTTGTGTCATAGGTCGATATCAGTATAAGTAGGCATAAGTGTGTTAATTTAACAGACTTATGCACTTGCCCCTACCAACACACTCGTGTACCCCGCTGTATCGTCTAAAGTATTTCTTTTTTAGGTAAAGGTCCGATGAAGCCTTTGTATAGTGTGTGTTCAGGCTTCCCATCTATCTTGCATGCTTGTGCTTAGCTGCGCTATAGCTATACTATGGCTGGATTCGAGGCTATAGCTATGGCTCCTAACAATGGGATGTTGCATGCATCTACGTTTTCGTTTCTTAAATTTTCGTCTAGGCCTCCATATCACATACACATTCTATCAAATCCAAAACCTCTGTTCATCGCTATCATAACCAAGATAATATAAACTATCCCACTAATATAATATACAAATACCCTCTACTCTCCCATCCATCCCATTCCACCCAACAAAGGAAATAAACCCTCACATCAAAGGAGCGTATGAGTCAAGCTATAGAGGAAAAAAGATGATGAAAAATAAAATCTCTATAAACCGCACCGCACCCTTTTTCCTTTCCTTTCCCACTACTATACATCCCTCCCAACTTGAAGGAAGATGACAACCTTAAAAAAAGCCGCCACTATAATACATGTTCTATCCCCCTTCCGCCAAAATATAGTACATGTCACCACCAACCAGTATTAAACGTATCCAAAAAGTAAAAAAAGGAAAAACAAGAACAAAACGAAAACAACATAGAAAAAGGGTTTGCAAAGTCCGCTTCGCTATCCGCTAATGCGTTTTTCTTTGAGAGATAGAGCGCTTGAACGCTTCATGTAAAGCTATACACACCAGTAAAATAAATCCAGGGGATGGTGTGACAAAAGAAAACGGGTGAGGTCATGATATGAACATGATGAGTGAGGGTGAAGAAAAAGTTGACAAAAAGGCAGCATGCGACATGTCATGCCCCTTTAGACCTGCCGAACGGTCCGATATTTTCGATGATAATGACGAAAGCAAAAATAGAGTTACAAGGAGAGAAGAAAAAGAAGAACGCCGCTCAGTCGCTAATGCTGATGAAAAGCTAACACCCATTGAAGTAAAAAATGAAAATGAAAAAAAAACTTATCCTGTGAGAGTGTTGGGGGGAGTATTATTAAGGTGAATTATTTTGTTGGAGTATGTTTTTTCGGGTCGTGTATCGAGATGTCGTCGCGGAGAAAGTGCGCCTGATACGAGCGGTCGCCCGCTCAATTCTTTCGCGCGTGGATGCCGGTATCATAGTGTACAATCCATTCGATGTCTAATAGGATGGTGTTGGCGACATTGATTGCTTGCGTGGCCTCTTCAGGGTTGCAAGTAGGGCATCCAGCTCCAAGAAGTTATCGTCGTTTGAAGCGAATCGTAGATGGCGTTTAGATTGGATATGCTGTGTAACCGTGTTAGTGTTTAAACTAGAATGAAATAGATAAGATAAGATAAGAACATACCTTCTCAAAGTCATCATACTTGTCACGACAGTTCTCGCAATACCCAGCTACGGGCTGCTTCTTGCTGGCTTCCTTCACAACCACCTCGCTTCGAGTTCGCTTCAACGTTTTGCGCTCGCCCTTGGCGTCGTTATTCTCTTCATCGACAACTTGGAGGGTAGTCGTCGTATTGGTTTGTCGGATACCACCAGTTGTCTTCTCAAACACACGGCGGTTGAGACGCTGGACATCACGGCTAGTGCCTGCCTTGGGTCCCACGAGTACGGGGTTAGATGAGATGGCCTGTGACACGACCGCAGAGGTAGGCCCAGTTGGTCGGAGCCCAGAAGCGACTGGTTCGTAGCCAGTGAGGACGAGATTATCCTGTCGGGTACGTTGGAGGTCCTTGAGTTTGTCGAGACGCGATTCCGTCTTTCTGACGGCAGTAGCGGCCGCCGCGGTAGCCATGTCTCTGTCGACCTTGTTCTCAATGCTATTGAGTGGCTTGCGGTCAACATGAGCTGCCCTTGAGTCTTCCTTCAGGAGACTGGTCTTGGCCCTAAGCGACTGGTTCCGTGGTGGAGGTTCCATGACACTCCTTGCCTTGAGGCGAGCGGCCTCCTTCTCCTTTGCCTTGGCTTCAGCCTCCCTTTCAGCTTCTTCCCTCATGTACGCCCGTTTGGTATCTGGGTCAAGAACGAACGGGCAGCGACCTTCCCTGTTCGAGCGAAACTGAGGCCAGTCGCCATTTTCTGGCTGCGAAACGTTTCTAAACTCTCTGATTATGAAGTGTTTATAACGTCCACTGGCGTCGCCGACAAGGACATAGGGTCCCTTGAAGATGTACATCTCCTTGGACGAGGATGGTTGGGTGGATCGGCTCTTATCTTGGCTGAGTAGCCTGCCTAATGCCTCTTCATTTCTCTTGGTGGATTCGACGGCGGATGGCTTCTTCACCTTCGGCGCCTCGACCTTGCTGTACTTTGAAGGAAGGGTCTTCAGAGGAGCAGGAGCGACCACCATGCCATAATCGTCGTCGATCTTCTCGTTGAGAGTATGGATCATCCGCTCGATCTTTTCGAGGTTCCATATCTTCATTTGATTCAATCGAGCGAGGACGAGGACGTCTTCGTCATAGATTGTGCTGAGCGTGGCATGTTAGTCGCTGATATTAACAGACGATAAGAGACCAGACAGACATACAGTTTAGGGGCGGCAGACCCTCTAGGGTCGGTCTTGCCAAGAAGCTTTGGATTGATGGTGCCTGTCCTGGCAGCATCTTGCTCTTTCGGGGCCTCCGGTGGAATGTCATCTCTGGCAGTGATGACGTGAGTGACCTTGTCTTCGTCAAAATGGTCGATGACGATCTGTATAAAATTAGCCTGGTGATCTTATATATTTGAGAAGAACAAATGCTTACAGAGTCGAGGTCACGAAGGTGAATCCTCAGCATGGCCATCTTATCCTCCGACACGGTATCATCCAGATAGAACGTCAAGGTCGGGAAGACCTTGAGGTAGTGCCTTTGCCATGCCCGTATGGCTTCATTATTCTCAGCAATTACAGCATTGAGTTGCTTGTCTCGAGTCGAGAGTTTCTGGACGTGGGTTTGGGTCTGAACTGGCTTTCGATACTTCTGACTATCGATCTTCTCGACTGGACGGCGAGCAGCGACGGTTGGCTTGGTACGAGCGACACGGGAAGGGACGGCATCACGACGGACGGCATCCTGTCGGCTAGGAGTCTTGGGAACGAGGACGAGTTTTGATGGGGTGGTGTGACGGTTTTCCTTCTGATCGGGGCCAAGGTAAGCGGTATCGAGGTGTGCTTTTTTCGCAGGAGGAGGGCCTAGGGTGTCTCGGGTGGGTTTGGCAGGACGTTTGGCAGGAACGGTAGCGGTGCTGAGGGAGTAAGGTTGTCCATGATGGTTTTGAATGTTGCTGAGAGGGACACGGCGGGACATGGTAGGCATCGGAGGGGGAACGGGCGAGATAGGAAGCGAGAGCATTGGATTCGACGGAGGATTGAGATGGGTACACGTCAAGGAATAGGTGGTGGTTCCTGTGACGTTTCGGTCGTGATGTTTATCTTCTCATTGAGGAGTGAAGGATTTGTTGATTGTGCCAATTGACGGATCAGGGAGACGAGATCGAATATTGGCGGTGAGGGGGGCGGGTGTCCGGTAGAGGAGACGGTACCGAGGAGGAAGAACGGGTGGTGATAATGGCGGATTGTGGACGGGCGATGGTGATGATGGAGGTGATGGTGGTGGTGATGATGGGAGGTTGTCGATGGAGTGAGGAGAAGGTGGTTAAGATTATTATTAGTGGTTTGGTTGAGTTGAGTTGAAATCGCGACAGCCCCCAATTCAATACAAATTCCCGCCAACCAAAACAACAGCCAGACAGGCTGCAAACAGTACAGTCCACGAGAGATAAAAAATAAAAAATAAAAAATAAAAAAAACGATGAAGCCGACAGGACTGATATTAAGTCCAGGTCAGATGAGGGGAAAGATGGAGGTTATATCGGGACTGGGTATTTTTGTTTGTTCTGCCATTTGATTTGATTTGATTGTATGTATTGGAAGTACCTTCCCTGTTCGAGTGTGTACCAACAAATAAACAGAAGTTTTGGTGCAGCAAACAGCACGCGCCATCCCTGTCCCGAACAACCAATAAATAAATCTGATTTGGAGCCGCAGCCGATACATTACATACATTGACACCGACACCGACATTGGCATTGGCATTTGCATTCCCGGTAACGGTAATCCGGGGTTTGAAACTGTTTGAGATTTAGTCTGTATATGTACACATATGCACATGCACATGTAGACGTAGAACTACTCCTAATAATTAATATACACACGGACGTGCTGGATTGTTGTATGAATTGCATATACAAGTGTAGAAGGATCTTGATTGTACCAATGTTGCAATTGGAAGTGGTCTAGTAACTTAGACGAGTGCCCGATGTTAGAGTACCGACATGTATCAATTGCAATATATTATCTTTTATATCGTAAGGTAATTCTGAACGCGTTAACGCTCTATCTCCATAAACAGTTTTTTTCCCGGGGGTAACTAAAGACAGGAGGGCTCCCCCCGGTAACATACGGGTCAAGCTCGAGCTCATCGACGAGTTCTCGCCACCTGTACATGTATCGGTCCCAGTACAATGTCTGGAACACTAGACCAGGTGACACAACACCCGAAAAATTACCAACTGCAATAAGACTACTTGATCAGCTTTGACAAGATTTCACTAGCAGGCAATTACTCTGTAGATAGCTCTAGATCTGTGGATGAGACATCACCGTGTATAAGTATATAGAGGGCCTCTTAGACGATGACGGCTCTGTTATGAACTTCATCCATCAACTTGCTCATCCACCCGAACAGCTAAAGCAGCCTACCCCACCTATTGCTATATTTCTAATACCTATACAATCTACTAGTATACTTGTGCACCACACATACAAAGGCTTGTCAAAAAAAAAAAAAAAGGGTAACGCTCCACGATTCGGTGGTAAATTGGTTTGTGTGTGTGTGTATGTGTGTGTGTGTGTGTGTGTGTGTGTGTGTGTGTGTTTATGCAAATTATGGAGGCTTTACAAAATCTTTTATCCAGCATCAGAAGTTTGTATGGAGTAGAGAAGTAATGGAATAATGGTTGGCCTTACTACCGATTGTATATCTGCCACTCAAGAGGTCACGCTATTAAACAACTGTAACCTGTACAGCGTGTTCATACTGTGTGTAATGGATAAAATTTGAAGCTACAAGAATGATACTAGTATACTGCGAGATTGCGGTGATTGGCCTCGCCAAGCGAGGAATGGACTCTCAGGCTCATCTTCAGATGGTCCGCTATTGCCCAAATATCAGATGAGAACATACAGCATCTATTTACGAGTTTCAACTGTTAATGTAATTATAACAGCTATATACACGCACTTGTTTAAATCTTCCTTTCTAGTCTCCTTGGAATATGTTGGTCTATGGACGGGAAATTATTGATTTTAGGGTAAGATATCAGAATTTTCTTGGGGGGAAGGTAAAAAAGAGTGTTTGTATATGTAGATGTTAAAACAAATTAATCAATGGGTGCAATAATCTACCTAAAGAATGACTAAAGTTGGAATTTAATGAACGAACTCTCGTTCGAGTACGAACCAATGTGCCTCAGCAAACTATGTTCTCCGTAGTAAACGCTCCCGTGAATATGTCTCGAAAGGTTTAGAGGGGCCTGCACCTAACGCTGCGAGCATGATTGCGGACCAGGATCCTGAACTTCTTGATATGGGGCCGGGTGACGCTAGTTGAACCGCCATCACCGGTGGCCAGGGTTTCAACATCGTTGGTATCGGAAGACCCTTGGCAATCAGATTGGCTGCGGAGGTTTCAGTGGAATATTAGATATCGCCTTAGTGTTTCGAGATTTGGTGGGTTTAGATCCTTACCGGTAAAATGTGCACCGATGGTTTCCAAAGTGGTCGGCGGATTTGACGTTGTCCCTGATCCCCTTGGGCAAGGAGCCTGAAGATGAACTCTATTAGGACGAATTTCAAATACCTTATTTTCTATTTTGTTTTGTTTTGTTTTGCTTGATATTTTTTTCTCTCTTCCTTCATTTTCTTCTTTCTTACTTTCTTTTTGTAGGAATTTTCACAACTATCTAACGGGGATTGATTACTTACGGCATTTGCCGATCGTGACATCGATTGTATTTCTGAATCCGCCAAAATTGGAATTGCTGTAGACCCCAATGGACAGGATGTCGTTTTGTCTAGCATCAAGCCGGTTCATGTTCACCACCTCCAGCTCTTTAGGCTCGAGTGGGGCAGAGGTGACGCTGGTGGCAGCAGCAAGAAAGACGGTTGCAACGGAAAAGATAGAAAGCTTCATTTTGACAGTTAAGTCTTCGATTTGGGAGATCCCGGAGGCGATTGAAAGATAGTAATGTATTAAACGTTTGGAGAAAGAAGTAAAGAAGTTATAGAAAGATGAACTTTAAAGGATGAAGGGCGGGTGGTGAGCAAGTGGAATGATTGAGGGGCGGTATTAGGGGGTATTTATACACTATTGCATGTGGTTCCAAGACTATATTACATGATCGTGGAAACCGCACAGTCCATTTCTAGATGCACTGTATCATGAACAGGCTATGGTACAGGGCCCATTGCATAGAATGCTTCGGTGCATCAACTGAAAGGTGAGTTGTGCGTTGTGTTGGATTAAACGCGGGTCTCGTTGGTACCATGGACGGCCTCGCCTTCCGACTTGGCGACAGGCTTTTGCACTCGACCTCTCTCGTCTCCTCAGCCCGGCGAGGCTGAAAAATTGCGAGAGCAACTTGATTGGTTCTTGTATCCTATAGTTACTGCTCCAAACAATATATCTACAATGTTTCCAAATAGCGCTTAAATGGTATGCCAGACGTCAGACCTTGGAACTGGATAGTATGTATACCCTTGTTATCCGGCGAACCACAAGGCGAACGACGTAGCTAACTACGACTTGTAGCCCAAATTGGTCTCGTACCCAGGCCCAAATTACCCTTTTGGGCGTCCGCTCTCTAGCTCATGAAACCATTGTGCATATCGGGGCGGGGCGTGGACCATACATGACCTCTTTAGAAAGCTTACAAAGGACCTTCGCCAGAACTGGACAGCCTGATGCTATTACCCTTGGCTTAGATGTACACCACAGGGCCCCGCTGGTGAGCTTCACATGAGCTTAGTTATCATTGTGGGCCCGTAACTGCCAGGAATCTGTAACCTGATTTGGGAATAATGAGAAGGAAATCCCGCTTGTTGAACACTTTCAGGGAATACCAATGGATCAAAGGATCAAACCCTCTAGGGCTGATTATATTACTTCTGATAAGATATATAAAAATGCCAGAAGAAATAAAGTAACGGGTCTAGCATTATCTTACCACCCCTTCTATAGCTTACTACTTGGCTTCTCTGAATATATCACACACCAACTCGGATAGGGTGTATGTAGGCTCGCACGAGTGACTTTTACGAACCTTTTTTTTTCTCCCCAGTTTCGAATCTTAACTTGGTCACCGGCATCAAAATGGGAACGAATGGAAAAGGAGTGGAAAGCAAAGGGGGGAGGGCCGAGGAAGTCTAGTTCTTGATATATACGGCCGAAGAAGTCGCAAGATTATGTTCAAACCCTTCATAATTTTAAAGGTATCACCGAGATTGCCCAGCATGGCAATAGAGCAAATTTCAAGTATCATTCATTGAAAAGGACAATCCACTTTATTAGGCTTGGAAGAGTTTGATGAGCTGGAGAGCTATAACATTGGACATATCACTGGCTACGCAAAAAGACGGCAAGGATATATTTGTCACAGGATAGCACCGTGCGTGCATGCGGGAGTGATGGCTGTGTATCCTGAAGTGTGCGAGCGTGGAGCCAGGTATCGCATTATGCACAGCGCGCTGTACAGTGGCCGTTAACGGGTGTGATATAGGCCAATTTTATCAAAACACTGTTACATCATTATTGGAAAGAACTAAAAAAAAATGCTTGAGAAATTCTTAAGAATACTCGCTTCAGAACCCCATTATTAGTTATTTTTGGTCAATTGGTGCACTGATTCAGGTCGGCTGGGAATGACAGTCCGTCGACATGATATCATGATGGGTGACCTCCTATTCGAATATTCGAATAACAGCCATGTAACCAGCTGCAGACGGCTGGGGAACCCGTCAGTAAGCTGGCCTGATAGAAAAAGCTAGCTTGGTTGAGGGGGCATATTTGTTATCCTATTACCCAATAACGGACTGCAGAAAAATGAGGATGCCCGTGGATAATCCTGGCCGGCTGGCCGGCTGGAACATCTGGAGGTCTTGAGCTGGCGGTTAACGTTTTGCAAGTGATTAGCGTTATTACCGGACGGGAAACGAGAAGAGTGATCTGCTATTGATGTGATTGACTGGGCGGTGGCCGACCTCGGCGAAGCTGATAGACATTTAATCAAGACGGCGGTGGAGGAGTCTCAGGGTTAGTAAGTTTTCGCAGTGGCCGGCTTCAGTCGATATGTACATATGTCAGCTAGCAAGAATTTATCGTATGCTGCTTGCGGGTTTATGGCTAACCAGAGCCAGAGCGGCTCAGTCGGCACAGAACCGACTTTAACGAAGACAGAGCTGGGATACCTAGAGGGGATAATACAGCTCGCTCAAACACCGGTGACGACGAAAGACACTACGAAAGAAGGGTGAACTTTTAGAACCCTACGTCTTTGTATTTAACGTGACGGTTTTGCAACGGGAATTCAGTCCTCTTACAAATGCAGTACAGCATATTCGATAACATATGTTGAAATGCGGTATGTATTGGTCTCGTAAACCAGCCTCATAAGCAAGCAATTCCATGAAAAGGACATGTTCACATTAGTCTCGTATGTTCAAATAAGCTGGAATAGTCACTTGGATTGTACATGATGCTGCGCTAAAGAGCGAGGTTCAACAACTAATTGTTGGGGATTGCGGAAGTGGGAGGTAGGATTGGGGTTGAATTCTGTACCCTTTATGAAAGGGAATGTTGGTGAGATTTCTGCCGGCCTTACGGTTTAGCCCTATGCCGGAGATAACAGAGCGGTTTCGCTAGCCTCTCTGGTAGTATGCACAAATGGAAGAGTGTCAAATCGTTGTGCGGGATTAGGGTCTGTAGGCACACACTCATCCTGTATAGGATACTTGGCCACATGGGCAGTCCGGCTGCACAGAAAAATGTACTCTCTAGTTCAGCTATTCATGTCCGAATGTCCATTTAATTAGATCTATCTCCTGTCCATTTCACACACGCCATTTCCTTTGCACATCCTCCTTGTGGTCGATATTTGTGTAGTACTTTGATACCTTAGACCATTCTATATATATACAATTCTATATACAATTTCTGACATTTCGTTGTACTGTATCCCTATCAACCTAATTATTGATACCAAATATCAGCCACAGTCTCTCGTAGAACCGAAGATCCAGTAACCTTTCCCGGTTCACTGCTAGTACTAGAGTCCATAATGGCTGTCTTTGAACGCCACAAGAATAGTTTCGAAACAACTGTATCAACTACCCCTACTCCCACCAAATTTCTAGCCCGACCCCAAGTTCGATGGCACTGAGCCTTACGAACTCCACAGCTTACTCGCCTAGCTAAATAACAAATATAAAGGAGAACAGGTCAAGTTCAAGGAGCCTGCGACAAGAATCTCCTATGCTGTCAGGCTCCTGAAAGGAAATCGCACAAAATTTGTCTTCAACGAATACAATGCCAATGGAAAGAAGTAGCCATAGGCTGCTTATGGAAAATTCACTGCATAGAGTGGGAAAGCCCTTGGAGACCCTGATCCCGCCAGTACCGCAGAGCGAGAGATACGCCTGATCAAGAACCTTATGTTCCTTTTTCTGTCCCCAGCATCCTCTTTTGCCCCTTCCTTGTTCTTGATTCCATTGACAATGCTTCATTGGGGCCGGCTTACTAAAATAGGTAGTGACAATTATTACAAACGTTCCGGACCCCATCGAGAAAGGGCTACCGGGTCGTCGGTTCTGCTGGAGGTCGCGGCCGACATTCGGGCATCTTAACAACTCGCGATATTTAAGCCCTCAGAAAACTGTCATTTCGATACAAGATTCCTCTCTTACCACCGTCTGCTACAGCCCCTTCGATGACACAGCTTCTGACTAGCCGTCTGAATCCCGTAAGTGGGCAGGATAGAGACATTGGGGGGTAAAGCAGCTTTGTTACAAAACGAAACTTCTCTATTGGATTAAAATCTCGCCCGGCTACCTCAGCTGCAGGGCCATCGAATTCGAAGGGGCCATCGTCTAGTTACGGAGACTGAACAAGCTTATGAACACGCCAGACTTCAAAATTCCAACGCGGCAACGCATAGCTTGGGAAAGACCGAATGTTGGCTTTTGGTCCCGAGCTGGTTTCGTTATAGCTTTTAACAAAGGTATTTCCTGGGCTCTGTTTCTGGGGGCTCATAATTTAGCGACGAACCAATATACTTTTGCGATCGATTTACTTTGGAGCCCCTTGAACTTGGTGCAGGTAAAGTAGGAATAGGTAGCCTGATGTACTCCGATTCGTTTGTAAAACGTTCATGAATTAACTTATTGGAAGACAAAGATCTGTAACCTATCCATGTGCCCTCAATGGCCAAAGCGTTGCAAAATTGCCTCCTATGTTCCTGTTGAGCCACCGCCACACTTAGTTACACAGTCCAGAACACCACACTCTCAACACGCGATACTCAATGTCGATAACAATAATTTGGAATATCACTTGACACTCCGATCAAACGAACAAGGCATTCCTTCTCACGAATACGATCTCCTCGGTACCAGTACTTTACCCCCCTTATTAATAATATGTTACAACATGTACTCCTACTTCCCCCAACCGATCCGTACAGATGTGGAGACAAGGATAAATGCAAAACCGTCCAGGGTTGTCATTTATCCGCAAAACTTGTAAGCCGGCTCACCGATAGACGATTGTTTGTATGGTATGCTATAGCTGGCTTCGGAGTATAATACATCCTTCCCCCTCAGCCTCTCGTATTTAAACGCATGTTTGCCTTAAAAACCTCCAAGATTCTATCCGCCGGAATCCGTTAAGAATGCCATCTTCTCCCTCTTATACGGTCAAGATGATCTCGTCGCATGTTCGATATTTTATGATCTAATCTCCTCTTCTGTATATTCTGGGCATTGCTCAAATCCCTCATATACATATATATCCTAGAATTCTGCTAGTATATAGATAGTATAGACAACATGGCCCTCCACCGCCGCATCTCCCTCTCAGACCTCGAAGCCGCCCCCGAAGCCCCCATAGCCTCCCAACCAACCCGGCACCTACCCCCCAAATACTTCGAATACAAACCCGGCGGCCGCGACGAATTCTTCAGAGATCTAGAAGCCTACCAAGCCGCCGCCCAGATCCACGCGCAACACCGACAGACCGCCGTCGCGTCTCCAACCCTTTCTAACGATGAAGATTTCGAAGCCCCGAGTTATGATAGTATAGGCGAATTACTCCCCACTATTCATGAAACAAAAGTTTTTAAGAAAAGGTTGTTGGATACATTAAGGGCGATAAGAGATTTTACGGAGAAAAGAAGGAAAACACCAAAATGGTCCAACTGCTTCGGTCTATCCAACAAAGTCCGGCTGGCGTTAGCGGTAGTCCTAATTCTAGGCATGCTAGGCGGAATCGCCGCCATGGCCGTCACATTCCGTCAAGTAGCTGGAATGCTAGCAATGGTTGTCTTCCTCATCGTATTTTTGGGGTATAGTTTCTTCATGGTCAGGAAATTTATATACCAAGAAAGACTTGTTGAAGCTTTATTAATTGGATTGGGGAAAGTGGAACGGTTTGAGAAGATTGATCAGAAGACTTTGGATAGGATTAAAAAGGGGGTTGATGCTACCCTAAGTCCGTATTTTTGGATGGAGAGTGAGAGGAAGATGGAGGAGGCGATTCCTGAGGAGCTGAGGGTTTCTCCTGCGCAACAGAGGGAGGCTGCTATTCAACCGCCTCCACCGGCGCATTTGCCGGCGGAACATCTGCCGCCACCGAGGACGCCTCCTCCCCCTCCTCCGCCTGTGGAATCGTCGGCTCCACCTGTAGAATCTTCTCCCCCACCTGTAGAGCCGTCTTCTTCAACTGTGGAGCCGTCTCCGCCGCCTTTCGAACCTTCTCCTCCACCGCCTGTGGAATCGTCGGCTACCCCGCCTGTCGAACTGTCTCCACCGCCACGTTTCGAGCCATCTCCTCCACCGCATGTCGAACCGTCTCCCCCAACTGTGGAGCCAGTTCAAGAGCAGGCTGTGAAGCCGACTGAAGAGCAGCCCGCGAGGAGGGCAGAGTAATGGGAATTCAGTATTCTTGTGGAATTTTAGTTGGGATAGATAAGGAAGGAACACTGCATGTTGAGCATGGAGGTTTGGAGTTACTGGCTGGATTCTTTTCTTGTATTCTTGTATTTTTTGTTCTCGTTCTTTTTTCTGTACGAACTGTTACGATATATGTTTTATGATTGGAAAATGCAAAATACCTCGGGCTTCTTATTGAAATGGCGGTACCAATCTGCTTAACGGGTCAGCTTCCAGCGGCGTGGTTTCGAGTATTCATTCAAGCTAATTAAGCTCCGTATTTCGTCGCGCGTTGCGTTGGACCCTGCATTGGTCGGTCAGTGGGTCGTGTGGAGATAGATCGATACCCGCCCGAACTCTCCCTCATCAACTTCCAAAGCTAGTAGTATATATTATAATGGCCCTCCCATTCGTAGACGTCTCCCCCTTCCTGCAAAAGGGCACCCCTCCATCCTCCGCCAAAGAAGCCTCCGCAAAATCCCTCTTCGCCGCCTGTCACGACGTCGGCTTCTTCTACCTCAAGGGTCACGGGATCCCAAAGGAGCAATGCGATCTGGTACTCGATACGGTAAAGAAATGGATGTTAACTGCTACGAAGGAGGAGAAGGATGCTATTGCGCGTAAGGACGCTGGGGTTGGAGACGGGGATGGGGCGCGGGGGTATCAGCGCGTTGGCGAGAATGTGACATTGGGGAAGAGTGTATGACTACCTTACCCTATAGTAGATTGGATATATACTGATCATACTATTATAGGACTTCCACGAGGTACACCCCCTCTTACAAAGTACCAAAGTCGACGAAGAAATAAGATGCTTAGAAAGAAATAGGCAATAGACCTCTACGCAACCTACCCCTCCCCCCCACCATCCCCACCATACGGACCCCTCCAAGGCCCAAACCTCTGGCCCAAAAACTCCCCCACATTCTCCACAGTCTTCACAACCTACATCGACCGAATCCTCCTCCTCGGCGCCGCTTTAATGCGATGCATGGCCGTAGCCCTCTCCCTTCCTGAAGATTACTTCGAACCCTTCATAACTCCTTCATTCTGGGTATGTCGCGCGATAGGATATCCACCGTTAACGCCCGAGGCAATGGCTGCGAATCCCGGTGGTGTGGGATGCGGTGCCCATTCGGATTATGGGTGTTGGACTTTTTTATTAGCGGATGAGACGAAGGGTGCTTTGAAGGTGCAAAGTAAGGATGGAGAGGGGTGGGTGGACGCTGATCCGGTTGAAGGGTGTTATGTGGTTAATGTGGGGGATATGTTGATGCAGTGGACGAATGGGCTGTTTAAGAGTACTGTGCATCAGGGTAGTTATCTCTCTTTCACCTTTTTTATATTGTATGGGAGCTGACTTTTAATAGTGGTGCACTTGGGAAGTAACTACAGGTAATATACTACTACTACATCTACAGAACAAATATAAGGTGGATATGCTAATAAAGATATAACAGAGTATCAGTACCAGTCTTCTTCGAACCCTCATGGGACGCCAAAATCAGTCCGTTGGAAACCTGTATAGCCAAGACGGGCGGGGAGGCACTGTTTAAAGAAGTCACATACGGAGAGTACCTGCTGGGTAAGATTGCTACTAACTTTTATACGGAAAAGAAGTAGACTACACTCATTCGTGTTTGTCTAGAAGATAAGTGGTATCAAGCAAGCATGTGAATTGAAAGACATGGTCCCGTGGCGACGGAAGCGACATTTTAAGCTGCAGTTTGGCTGCATTAAAGCTGCATGCGGGGTTTGACAGCTCCCTTGGTCTGGTCCGTCCAAGACTAGCTTGTCCATGCGCTAACTACTGCGACGAATTCCGGACCTTAAAGATCAAATACAAACAATAATAAAAATAAATTAAAAATGAAAAAATATAAAATAAAATAAAATAAAAATAAATCAAATATGAAATAAATAAAGATACCAAGTAAAAGTGCTATTGAAGAGTTCATTTCTTAACTTATATACCTCCGTGGGTACTTGAATATGGCGGTTGAGATTAAAATAGGGAGATCCACGCGATGACGTTGTTGTGCTTCTGCGCCCGGAATCTGCGCCATCCGCGATTAATATTAGTTGACAGCGCAGTCCCAGTGCGGCCAGTCACTGCCAACATTCTTCACACTTCACATCCCCCACATGCCACTTCACACTCCATCCCTTTTCCTACCTGCTCTCTCCTTCTTAGGAGCATGTTCCGAACAACCACCACTCCCATCGATTACTATTACTATGCTTCGAATAACATACCATAACATACCATAACATCGCCATGCCAGACATGAACACGCTCTCCGTCGCAGGTACCTCCTTGTCTCTATAATTCACATCAACTGTGTGGTAGTTAGTACCTACAGATATTAACCAAATGCACAGCGGCGACAACCCCGACAGTCCTCTCCGTCGGTCTCTCCCACTACCTCACCAAATCCAAACACCGCGGAAAACCCACCTCCCACCTCGGCTACCACCAAGGTCTCGAACTCGTGCGTAAATTCCTAATCTACGCCTCCCACCGTACCGTCGAAGAACTGCAATCCTTCACAGCTCAATACGTCCCCGTCCCCACATGGGTACACGTTGAAGAGGCTGTAATTCCCGATGAATTACTTGAAGAAGCTGCTGAGAAGATTGTAAGTCAGTTGGGCATTGATGGGGTTGAGAGGGTTGGCGGGAAGAGGTGGTGGAGGTGGAGGGTTAAGGAAGTTAAGGGGGAGTGGATTGAGATGAGACGGCATTATCATGAGAGGGTTAAGCATCCGGAGTGGGCGCCTAGGACTATTTTGTACGTTCATGGGGGTGAGTATTCTCTCTTAATAAACATATTTATTACTTTATTAGTTTGCAATGGCTAACTGGAATAGGTGCTTATTTCTTTGGGTATGTATGCTGTGAAGCTCCAGAGCTGGTTTGCAGGCTGACGAGGGTAGCTCTGTCGATGAGCATCGGTATCAGTTGCAGCGGCATGCTCGGAAGATGAAAGCTAGGGTGTTCGCACGTAAGTAGCTGCAATCAGGTATCAAGTTCTTGGCTAACAGCTGGGCAGCCAGGTACCGACTAGCTCCACAGGTATGAGTATCTGCTTTATAGTGGATGAATTACTATCGCTGACTATTTTGGCTACAAGTTTCCATTCCCATGCAGTATGTCTTGAATCCTTACTGCTAGAGAACTACTCTAACGATGATATACAGGTCTTCAAGACATCCTCGCATCGTACCTCTACCTCCTCTCCAAACAGCCAGCTTCAACAATCATCTTTATGGGTGACTCGGCCGGCGGTGGAGCTATAGCATCCCTCCTATGCATCTGCAGAGACCAAGGCATCCCTTTACCCGCAGGTTCAATCCTGATCAGTCCATGGGTTGGTGAGTAGCCGACCTTTTTCGCTAAGTCAAAATATTATGGGAGGTTATGCTTATTCGAAAAGACCTCACGCACTCCTTCCCCTCTGTTATATCCGACAACTCTGGCGATTACATCCCCGCCCACGGTTTCCTTCACAAATCTAGTGCAGCCTGGCCACCACCAACAGACGAAGATATCGAAAAGGCAATCGTGGAGACCAAAGAGCCTGCACAAGCCAACGGAACAGCCGAAGTGTCACTTACCGCCAATATCAAGGAACAGCTTAAATCTATAGGCCCATCGAAAGAACTCAAGCAAGAAGCCCAAGGGTTCGACGTAATCCCCCCAACAAGCCCATCAGGCCGCCGAAAAAGCACCGCCGCAATTCCAAAGAAAGGTGTCATCTCCGTCCTAATCGAGGGTCACGAAGTACGAATCAAAGACCAAATCCAACTTTACACGACAAACGAACTACTCAGCCACCCTCTTGTATCTCCCGTTGTTCAAGGAAGTCTGGGTGGTCTACCGCCTATGATGGTACTTGTTGGCGGTTCTGAGGTTCTTAGGGATGAGCAGATATATTTTGCACATAAAGCTGCGAATCCGAGGAAGTATCCGCCGCCTAGTCATGTTTCTTCCGCTCAGCAGCTTGCAGCGTTGAATCGGTGGAAGCATGGGACTGATGTCTATCTTCAGGTGTTTGATGATTGCTGTAAGTCCCTCCTACTAAGGATGTTAGTGGGATATTCGTTGACGTAGGATTTAGGTCATGTTACGCCTACGCTTTCTTTCACGAAGCCGGCAAAGTATATGTATCGCTCAATTGCTAAATTCGGTGACTGGTTATTCGCTCGAGAGGCACTTCAAACGACTGCTGCGGGAGCTACGGTCCCGGATACCGCTGAACCCCTCGACGCCATTGACCCCAACGACCCGAATATCAATGTCGTTGAACAACTATTCTCCAATGAGGGTACACAAATCGTCAAAGGCGAGACAATGTCCGTGATCTCCAGTTCCTCGTCATCATCCTCATCAAATGAAGAAAACTCCGCAACCACTTCATCAAACAGTCGTAAAAACCACATTGCAAGAAAACTCAGCAATGCCACTGCAACAGCTACACAATCCTACAACATCCCCACGTTTCAAAACCACATGGTTCGTCAACGTGTTGATCGAAAGGGGAATATATACCCCTTACCACCCGTGCAAGAATTAGAATGTATGCAGTTACCGATGGAGGAGGTTGGGTGTATTAAACCCGAACCTGTTAGGCGGTGGATGGAAGGGAAGAAACAGTGGGATAGTAAATATGCTAAAGCTAAGAAGAGGGTTCAGGAGCAACGGGCGAAGGAGATTGCGGAGGGCGGATATTTGGGGTTTGAAGATGATGGGAGTGGGGTTGTTGAGAGGCCGCCGCCTAGTGCTTTGGTGGGGAGGTATGTTTTTTTAAATACTTGTTCCTTTTGCTTATTTTTTGGGAGAAGCTAATGGATATGGTGGGGTAGGAGAAGGAAGAAAGGAGAGGTTGTGCCCGGACGGAGTTTTAGACCGAGTTATGGACTGAAACTTTGGAGTATTATTGGCTCTAAGCAGGATGTTAAAACGGTGAGAAGCTTCAATAATCGTAGTGCTTTGAGGTGTTTTATGATGTGTAATTGTTTGTTTCCTGAAGAATGGTAATGACTAATTATTATTATTTTTGGGGGGAGTAGATTGAAGCGGAGCAGAAGAAGGAGAAGAAACAGGATGATGGTGATGTGGGTGGTAAGGTGGAGGTGTTATCGCCTACGCCTGTTGGGGTTACTGATGTTTCTGGGGTGGTGCAGGAGGATAGGGTGTTGAGTTCTTCTTCTGGTTCTTCGGATGGTGGGGTTGGTAATGGTGATGTGAGAGCTACTACTGCTAGTAATGGGGTTACTACTGCTAGTAATGGCAGTGAAGAAGGGGCGAAGCTGGAGAAGACGCAGAGTCAGGTTGAGAGGTTGGAGAGGACTGCGAGTGTGCCTGATGCGGTGGTGGTTGATGCGGCGCCTGGGGTTGTGGATGTTAGGGAGCCTTTTGAGAAACTTGGGAGCGGGGAGGGTGAAAAGGTTGGGGGTGTAAATGGGGAGGGGAAGGTAGAGGTTAGGAATTAGAGAAGAGGCGGAGTTTGTCGTATGATTCTCTGGCAGCATAAAGGAGTAAGGGTAAATGTATGTCGTGAATTAAAGATCTGGAGGGTTACATATATAGTACATACATATTCGACAGGACGTTTGCTATATCTTTACAGATTGAATAGAGTAGAGACTAGGATTTGGCGCTCGATTCTTTTTTTCATCTACAGATATACATTCTAGTTCGGAGTACAGGCAATACGACAAGACTCTAGAATACATGATAGCCAGTAACTAGTCCAAGGGGGTTGAATTCGCTGCTCCTTTAGTTAAAGAAGACAGTTAAGTGTATGAGATACATGTTTGGTCCCAATTTGGTAGATGGCACGGGGCCAACCGAATGATACCGCGGAAAATGCCACCGGTGTAACATAGCGGAGGCTTTAGTGTATGTGATCGGAATACAATCTGACAGGCTGCCATATTCAGGTTACCAAAGGACGAGCCGGGTACTATCATGAATAGAGTGAAAGAAGTGGACAAGAGGGTGGTATTGTATTGTATTATAGGTAGGGCAAATAGGGTATGCTTAATGTAAATGGTAGCATAACGATACATGATACACAGAAAGGAAAGACAAGTTAACTAGCTTATTCCCGAGGTATTGTTGCTATCACGTCCCACAGGCAGTGGCCTTAAATCCAGGTAGGAAGGGAATCTTCGGTTCCCGAATTACTCACCTCACGATCTCTTCAGCAGCGGGCCGATCGGTCCCTCTCTGAGGGCGCGATTGGCGTAAGTAGAAATTAGTACGCTGGCGTAAGCGGCTGCAGAAGCAGACGCATAGGGCTTCCAACGGTCATTATGGTGACTATCTGCATAGTCGCTGATGCCTTTTATGGGAAGACAGCCAAATTTATCAACTAAATGGCCGATATCTGTTTCAAGACAAATCTCTTGACTTTGTTGTGTGATTCTGTCACGTATGACACCATCCCTGATAGGAACATCGCCCGATGCAATGGCCCCATAGAAAGCCGCAGGGGTATTGTTTCGCCTTGCTGGCCGCTGAACTAACCTGGCGCTATTGCAATTGTTACACGTGCCTCCCGTGTGGCTGCCTGTGTGCCTATAGTCTGCCTGGAAAAGTTTGTCTTCCTGTACCGTTGGCCGGAATAATTCTCTAGGACGGCTCTCTATAATGCGGGCTAGCAGGTCATCAAGATCTTTGCTCATATCTAGCATCGCGCTTGCGGAAGGTACATGGGCAACTGCTAGCAGGCTCCACTGTGGCGTTTTTAATGCCCTCCCACTTCCTGGAACAGCTCTGCCGTTACGGTATACCGAGACCCCGTTAGAGTTTTCTGTCGGTGTGCCAACGACAACGTCGCCCAGTCGGATGTCAAATCCATCTGCTGGCCTTGGGACCCCCCCGCCGGTACCAACTAGGACTATACCCTGTAGTTGGGGGAAGCTGAGGGTTAACGACGTTGCTACTGCGTCAGGCGTGGGCTCGGATCCAGACCCACCGGTGGGTAAACAGGTGATGACAATATTGTGGAAACCGATTTTCCCTAAGGTGTAGGTATTGCTATCGGTAGCGTCTTGCGGTTGCGGGCCATGGAGCTCGTCGAGGACCGCTGTTGCGGCTAGGAGGTCTAGAGGGCTGCAGCAGATCCAACCGAAGGTATAGGCCCTCCAAGCGGGGCTCTTTCCGGTAGCTCTTGACATTTTGAAATTTGCTTGCAAGTTTTTTGAGAGTTCTTTTAGATAGTATTTATTGTTGTGGTTTTTTTATACAGAGAGGAGGTAAAATCGATAGACGAGATATGGCTAGCTAAGAAGTATTTGAAACTTCGAAGATGTGGATGATTCTGGATACTCGAGTGTAGATATAAGGTGGGCTTTGGATTGGCTATTGTGTATTGATTGTTGTGTATTGATTACAGCGATCAGACATCGAGCTTTGGAGCCCTTTAAATACTTCTAGGGAGGACGAGATGGCCATAGTGACGGGTGACTTGAGATTCTCAGGCGCCGGCCCCCAAAGATGCCATTGCGAGTAGCTAACCTATTCTCACCCGACTGGCTGTTAACCGCTAGCAATTCAGCGGTAGGGTGATATTTGGACATGGGTTCAGGTCGGACTGGCCGAGGAATTGGTGACTGTGCCGCGGCGTTGCGTCAATGCCATGAACATTCTATTGCGCTAGCATGATCCTTCATTTGAAGCGGTTGCAAGACGATCCTCGCTCTTCTTGTGAAACGCGAATTGGTGTGTTGGATTTTGTGGGCGACAGTGCCGCACACAAGCATGGGTGCTAAACCACTCCGTAATTAGCAATTCTCGTATTCCGTAGAGTCTAATAAGGATACTGGCACTTTCAGATGTGGGTACGAACACCTGAAGGTGGTGTCTATGAATTTCTTTGGGGACATTGGAGCCAATGATCGAGTTGAATGGGGGCTAGGGTTCGTTCGTCGGCGCTTGGGGGGTGCTAGCCGGCTAGCGCTGAGTCCGAGCCGCTGAACGTTATTGAAAATAGTTCGACTCATTTGGAGCTACCAATTGAATTTTTCAGAGGTTCTGGGCCACTAATTATGGCTCTTGTGTGGTTGCTAAGTTGCTTGAACGACCCCACCAAAAGTTTCATTTCCGTGCAAAGTTCTTCCATTGTCTGGATAAATTCGTCTGGCCCAATATTGAAATGTGTTAACCAAATATCTCTGCTTCGAAGGTGCAGGTTTAGTGCTCTACCAAATCCCCTCCGCGGGTCCGTTATATTCAACTCGGTCTCACATGCCTCAGTAGTACCCTCCGCAACATCTATCCCTTCAATTCGAGTAACATAGCTTGCAGGAATCCGATCGAGAACGAGGTATTCATCGTTGCGCAAGAACTGCCTCAGCTTCTCCGGCGGCTGTACCCCCGCATCGTCGAACGCCTTTTTCATATTATACACATACATCGGATACCTCCCATCCGTCTTGATAGTCACCAAACGAACCGTATTCCGCGTATTTATGTCTTTATATTGATCCAACGATCTTGCCCAACTTATCGCATACGCTTTGTCTGAGACAGTTGATATAAATCTGCTCGGGATGTCGGCGTTCCATTTTAGGTGATTTTTGAACTGGGTTATTGTGGCGGGACCCATGGTTATTCGGTCTTTGGCGCGGAAACCTATTACGTTTTCATTGTAGTGGGTCCAGCTGCCGGGGTAGTCGATTCGGTAAAGAAGTTTGGGGATTTCGGGTTCGAGGAGGGGGTGGACTATGATTTCTCCTGACATCTTTTTCTTCTAGGAATAGGTGGGCGATTTGCAAATTTGAAGGGCGGTTGGCCTGATGAAGGAGCTAGGGGAGGCGACGTTTTATATTTCCAGTTCAGGCTGCAGGGCTGAAGCTCGAAGGTTGTGAGTGCTACCTAGCTTAACGACATGCAGGGTTCAAGATGCAAGCGAGGTTTGGTATGACTCTACTCGCGACAGTGTACACTTTTCCCCACGAATTCAATCGTCTTGTGTTACGTCCTTAAGATATAAGTCAAGGGTTCGCCCTTCAGAGGTCGGTGTAGTTTGAGATTAGATTAAAGTTATTCTTGTAAGAATAGAAAAAATTGTATATCCCTCTAAGCTACAGAATCCGGATATCCACAAAATCTCAAAATTTTTGAGGTAGGGAAGCTTTGAAAGGTGTTTGGTGAGAAGGAGAAAAAACCACACGACCGCTCGAGGACTAGTCTCTTGACTGGATATCTAGATCTAAAAAGTCTAGGCATTTACGCGTATACGATTATTAAACGCGCCAAAATACTGTTATATCATATACAAACAATCCTTGTAAGAATTCTGTGAGCAGTACATATAAATATTAAATATTTAAACCTATAAAGCGAGGCAAGGCATTTCTGCATGGGTGCCAGTATACCCTGAATTCATGCCCCTGTCCAGAGATGCCAATGTACCTATATGCGCCCACTAGCTGGCGAGCTAGGTCCGCCAGTGCAAGCGGAATTGGCCGGCCATCGAGCGTGCTTTCATATTGTTCCACACGTGCAACTCGTATGCGGTACAACCTAGATGGTGCGCACTAATTTATTCGTGCATGAAGTTACGTCGATTCGAGACGAGGGGTCCCTTGGTGTATATAACGACGTCAGAGCTGATATATATTTAGGCCACCTATTCTCCTTATTTATTCTATCCGCTTTACACTCTGGTAATATCGATATCATAATCTATTCCCATCGAATTCGGAGGTGATCGAGACCTAAAATTCTATTCGTCTTGGCGTTTAGCTTAGCTCCCAAGCTTTGAATATTACGGAACCTTTAATCCTCACAAAATAGATCTATATAACTCCCAAGATGAAATTTTCAAAGGTCATAGTTGCCAGCGCTATTATGTCAGCGACCTCTGCTGGACCTGTCTGCTATGGGATATGCCAAGCAGGCTGTGCAACCGTAGTTATGGCCTGCTACAGCGCGGCGGGGTTCGTATGGGGTGCCACCTTAGCAGCCGCCGCTCCGCCGACTATTCTTGCGTGCAACAGTGCCTTCGGCAGCTGTCAGGCAGCTTGTGTAGCGGCTGGGTTTGCGCCCTGTCCATGATGTTAAGATGCTGTTGGGTTTTTCGTCCTAAGTATGCCCATCAAAATTTATTTGGAGATATCTACTGACTGTTGGAATTTATTACAGGGATAATCGGGATGATAATTGGAAGAACACATGTTGCACCACACCCTTTTGGCACCAAACGAGCGTCTAGGATCTAGACTATTGGAAGAAGTATAATGCTGTATTAATTAGTGGCTAGGAAAGAGGTATAAAGGTTAATTGGTTCGAAGCTTTCTTTTCGATTCATTTGTAAACTAGTTGACGTCAACGACCAGTTAGCGGGCTATCTACGTTAGAGATAATTAATTGGTTCTGTACTTGGAGATAATATAATGCGAATGCTTTTTTTTCCCTTCCTGCGAGAAAACAAAGGACATATCTCGATGAATGAAGTCTCGAGACCAGCTCAAAGCCATATCGATATCGTCGCGGCGCTGGCGTGATACTGTGCGCATGTGCGTGTTGAAAGCGCAACGCAAAAAGCCCGCTAAAAATACCACAAAACGTTTGCTCATTGTCGCAAGAATATTTTCAAGCTCCAAAAAAAAAAGTTATTCCAAATCCACTAAGACAGCTTATAAACCAACCTTCGAGCTCCAAACCCTTATAAGCGTCTAACCATCGTCACTTCATCTTCCTCTCCCTCCAACTCGTCCTTATATACCTCTGGCGACTGTCATCCTTTCACTCTCATCGCTGGACTATACTACACACCATGGCGCAACCGACACCCTCCACAGCGGCAGCAGCTGCAGCCCAGAGCTCGAACATCCCACTAACCCCCTCTCAAACCCCACTTTTCGAGAACGGAATGACAATCCTCCTAAACGCCTGGCCGGCACTATCCATGGCTGTCGAAAACGAGTTCGGAGGACCCGATTCGGCTGATAAGCGGGATTGGATGTGCGGTGCTGTTGCCGATTTGTTTAGCTGTATGCCCTCCTCTCAACTATAGACCAAAAAAAGCTATAGGGTATAGAACTAATTGTGATTTCTGTGGGATAACAGCGGACCCATCAACTGATGCCGAAGACCTCGAATCCTTCCTCCTTCAAATCCTCAGCGACGAATTCGAAACCGCATTAGAAGACGACAGCGCATATACTGTTTCTCAACAAATCATAAAATTAAGAAGGCAGTTAGCTTCAAACGATCATTCTGGCTTTAACGCGCTTACTGCTTTTTGGGAACAGCATGGGGGGAAGAATAAACCTAAAGTTCAGGTTGTTAGAGACGGGGGGAGTGATGATGAAGATGAAGAGGATGAGGATGGAGATGTTGAGATGGAGGTTGATGAGGCGCCGCAGTTGGTTGCTGTTAAAGAACGGGTTGAGAAAGTTGTTGATGAGGATGGGTTTGAGTTGGTGCAGAAGAAGGGGAGGAGGAGGTAGATTTTGTGTGCCATCTAGCTTGGGGTAAGATGTTTGGGATGTTATATTTGCATTGCATGGTGTTATTTGGGTAAAAAGTGTCTTTATTTTTATTTTATGGGTATGATAGAGATATACTATACTATACTGCTATCTATGGGATGTGGGTGTAAACGAGGGTTAGAAGTGAAAGGTTATACTAATTATTAGATATTTTGGACGTCATTTAAGCTCCGAGGGCAGGACGCCGGGAATAGGTACGCGACTACCTCGATCCGGAGAGAGGTTTTGGTACTCTGTGGGGGGCTACTACTCGTAGTACTCCAATTCGAATCCCATGGCTGCACACTGCTCAACCTCAGTATATCCCTTCATCACCGCCCCTTCCAATTGCAAAAGCTTCACATCCTTCGCTCCCTTATTACCAACCGCCTTCTTCCACCCTCCTTCCTTCTTTATCTTTTCAATAGTCCCAAAATACCCTCTGGCCTTCAAGAATTTGAGATCAGGGTTAGGATCCCCGGTCCTTACAAATGAGGCCCAAAGGTCTACCATCCACTGCATGAATACCACATCGCCGCCATCATCACGGTCCGGCATGCCCATGTAACCCATTGTTCCGAAAGTATAGGATAACTCCCCAGCGTGGCATTTATAGTATTCCTTTGAACAGTCGCCTAAAGGCTTTTCGGGGCTTGGTGGCGGGTTACATTCCAATGGCGACCAAAGCGGGAACATGTATGTTCGGTTGAATTCGTACATGTACACGCTGGGGACTACATTGTGCTTTGCAAGGGAGTATCCTGTAGACCAGGATAGACAGATAAAGCAGTAATCTGACATGATGCGTGTGCTGGTGTTGAATGCGGCTTCGGCTGCGTCGACGGTTGGTGGGGCGGCGAAGAGTGGGGAGCTGGCCAGGTAGGAGACATCTTCGGAGAGGAGTAGGGGGCCGACGAGGTCGAAGTAGTCTTGGGTGTTTGTGGTGCCGTAGAGGGCGGAGTTGAAGGGGGCAAATTCGTCGCGGACGATACCGATGAGGATTGGGACTGGGACGGTGTAGCCGGGACCCTTGCCGGTGGCGGAGAGGCTGCCGGTTAGAAGCCGGGACTCGACGAGGGGATAGCTGGGACGGTGTGTTAATAAAAAGGAATTATACGTATGAAGGGGTGGGCATGCTTACTTGACATATGCGCTGGATCCGATCTGGGTCGCGGGGAGGGCTCGCAGGCAGGCCAATCTGTCCGCGACATTGAGGTTACCGCATCCGAGTCCGGTGACGATGTCTCCTCCCATTGTGGCTACCGACTTTTGAAGAGAGATATACTCAACCTCTGCCTTCTCTGGTGGAGCACCCCAAGCACCGGACTGAATAATAGCACCGGATATCAACCCCTTCGACTTCTTCGATGCCACCAAAGCGCGCACAGCGATAGCACCACCCGATTCACCCATAATCGTAACTTTATTCTTATCGCCTCCGAAGTACTTGATGTTTTCCTTAACCCATTGAAGGGCGGTTTGCATATCTCCGAGACCGTAGTTTCCGTTACCTTCACCGGATGGGACGGTGACGTTGTTGATGCCCAGCCAGCCTAGGTTTGCGAGACGGTAGTTGATGGCCACGAAGACGGCGTCGCCGCGGGACGCGAACATGCCGCCGTCGGAGCCGGGCTCGTTGGCTGAACCTTGGACTAGGCCGCCGCCGTGGATCCAGAAGAGGACTGGCTTGAGGTTTTTGGTGGAGGCGGCTTTGCCTGGGAGGTATGGGGTCCTATGTAATCATTATGTTGTTGAGTATTCATCGTAATGATGCAGTATATAAATTAAACCTACCATAGATTCAAGAACAGACAATCCTCAACTCCGAAAAGGGTTCCCATGTTATTCATATTCTGAAGACATATCGGTGGATAACTCAAAGCTGAAATCTCGGCCCCCCCGGTGTACTTCATCACTGTTGATTGAGCGAATCGTGCAGGTTGTGGGGTATATCTTATTCCAAAGAAGCGGAAGCCCATTTGATCTCTATACCCTCTAATCTCCTGACCAGACCCTACGTTCCGAGTGATCTGCCATTGAGCAGAAGTATCTGAGAAGGTACCATTTGACAGCGGCGCAGTGTTGGTGCAAAGCACAGGAAGACGTTTATGACAAGACACAGCATGGGAATTACCGAGGGCGTCAATAGCTGTGCACGATGGGGAGGCAACCCAGAAGAGTTGGTCGGAAGGGTATTTTGAAAGAAAAGTTTGGTAGGAGAGAGATATCTTTAAACCAGAGGAGAAGGGCGCTTCTGGAGTGGGGGACCAGAGGGACTCTGAGATTCGGGCGCAGGCGGAGGGGGCGTCGGTGTAGGAATGGGTGGATTCGATGAGGACGGCCTTGCTGGATTTACTGTTTGGCTTTCCTGTAAGTTTATTAGATTGATTAATGTTGAGTGTACAAGTCCGATGCATCAGGCCGGCCACGTAGTCATTAAATCAATTGGCATTGTACGTTAAGAATGACATACCGGTAAGGTCATTGTCGAGGAGAACTGACAGAGTAAGATCAGAGACGGGTCCGAGCGGATCTTGAGCTGGTATAGCTAGGGCTCCGGGCTGGAGGGACAGTATATGGCCCAAGCCGTAGAGCAGAACCAGACTAGAGAGGACTGTCATGCCGACTATGATATTTAGGGTCTGAAGAGTGAGGAGATGCACTCTTCTATACATATCGAGGGCAGATAAACGGCGTAGATGGCCGTCTTTATAGTCCAAAGCCATCCTATGCATTTCACACGTTCATCACTGTATAGATATGATTGCTTGCTGGCAGACGAAGTCACGGTCTTAGACTATAGGAGAACGGCAAAATCTGCCCTTGCAATTGAAGAACCCTCGTATTCGTCGGCCGATAGCTGATAGGTCTAGCTAGGACCCATTTGAAGCCGTTGTGATGTCTCCTGCATCGGTAGACGGTGATGGAGAAATTCCATAGGCTTGGAGAATACGGGATTCCATGGATTGTCAATAGCCGGATGCACATGGACCGGATGTGGGATGGCGGAACCCACGGACCAAGCTTCCTGGCAGTATCGATATTCACGTTGACGGGTGTGATATAATGTGAATTTTATATAGAGCTCGGGGTTCTCCAGAGGTTAAGCGCACTTTAAAGATCCTGGGGCAGTGAAATGTTGCAACAAAGGCGTTGTGTAAGGCTTTCCACGGTTGGCGGGGGGTCCTCCACCGTTTGTGGTATATGTAGAGTACCGCTACACCAGCAGTATATCGACTAGCCTAACGTTGCTAGTGTTAGTGGGTTAGAGTTTAGCCGCACGGGTAAACTAGGACACAAGCAGGTCGCTCTATAGCAGCTTGTGGGTAGACAGCTTGGAGAGGTGGAATTCAAGGCGCAGAATCGGTTTGTTAGCTGCAATGCAATGTATATGAGCCCGTGGGATGCGAATGACATATGGCATGTGCCGGTGGGAGGCGGTGAAAAATCTCGGAAGCATTCCGAGAAAACGAGCCAAGATGGAGCAATTCTAGAACAGCAATTTCCACGATGGCCCGGGCCTTATAATAATATCCTTCCTCCCCGTGCTGACAACCACGACACCAACAATGTTGACAGTTGGGGCCGGTTGAATTTCTGTTCCTGCGTCTTTTATAGTGGACAATGCATTGCCTCGTACACAACTTTATTGTGTACATTGTGTAAACATATGCCACATGGATGCATGGGTCGACATGACGTCTTGTATCTTAATATCTTTGGGCATGCTGAATTGGACAGCTCTCGGGAGATATTCTACTCGGAGAATCAGCAACTGCAATCCAATGGTAATATAATATTTCGAGAACGGGCCTCACCTTAGTCAGCAGCATGTTCGTTCTTGCCGTCAGATTCTCAATTTTGTTGAATTCAGCGGCTCTTCAAGCCTTACTCTTTTGCAGGGGTCGAAGAATGGGTTCAGCTGCCAAGCCAATTTCGGGCTCCTCATTAATCTCGACCCGTTCCACCGTAATAACAGATACATAGAAACCGTCTTGATAATTAGTATACGTACTGATGATATAGTTATGGTCATTCATCTCTGGTGACTTCATTATTGTTATCGAATCCTCTTTGCAAAGTGTCTGGTGTTCCTGTTTGGTTGTCTTGAAGTATAAGATTTTAGGTCGAGGAGGCGGCCTGAGAAGCTCCCCTGCTCTCAACCTCGTGTCGTGTTGACCTGCTTACCAGGTATTGCTGTACCTGCTACTTCCAACTACAACCACACACCACCACCAACATCAACCTCTCAATCAGATCAGATACGCCGCCGGACAAGGTATATACCGAACTAGCTAACGACTCCACTACTTTCAGGATATGAATTTATACTTCGATGCTAATTAAGGCTTATCTATAGAACCATCTCTAAAACAAACTTCACCGCCGCTGCGGCTGATTCGTCCGAGTCTGGAAATTTTCCCTGGCCAAGCATCTGCAAACACGCTGGGCGTCCTCGCTCAAACGACCACATCGCCTTCTTTGCCTCTTCTTTAAACAATCCCACGGCCTGACCTCTCTCGCCCGGATCACAAGTGCTGCTTTTCGAAGCGTCCGCTCCTTATTTGTTTGATATCGATATCCGTCGCCTTTATCTCTATCTTCATCGCCGCCGTCGGTCCCAACATACTCGAGCTAGTTAGCTCTGTAGCCAAGCCAAGCCTGCTACTTCGTCAGCTAAACTAACTCCTTTTTCCATTCAAACAAACCGTCCTTCCGTGCCCTTACTTGGCCTGGGTCTGTCTTGTCTTTTCTTGTATTGAATCAAGGCACTGGGCAAAAGTAGCGATCTCTCCCAAGTGTCCTTTTATACAGGAGAGGTCTTGTTCGGATATCGCTGCCGAACCTCTCTTTAACCACCTCCCGTTATCTCTCCCTCTCTATCACTACTGAAGCCTTTTCTTGACCTTCCAGGCCTAGGGCTTGGATTGGATCTGTCAAAATGGTGGTTATAAGCACAATGCTTAACCGCCGCCTTACAATGGTTCTGGCCGTCTGTATTGTACTCCCCTTCCTCCTCGTCACCTTGAGCCACTTCGGCAGCAGCAGCTCAGAACCAATTCCTCATCCTCTCCCGAACGTTCCCAATAATCGGCCGCCTACAGACCAAACTCCTCCACAGCAGCAGCAACCGCCGTCTTCACAGCAGCAGCCACCGGCGAGCAACAACCACAAGCAAGAATGGTCGGACATCCAGTTCAAGCAGGATCAAGACAAACCCGATACCTCCAATAACAACAAACCGGCCGAGAAACCCGTACCTTCCGCGCCGCCGGCTCGTCCCGACAATGAACTATCGATAGAGGATCCTGTGGCGATGGTCCGGAACGAAACATTGGGATTTGGTGCTATCTTATTAATATCGCTTAAGACAAGGACAGACAGGCAAGATGCCGTCTCGCTAATCGCCAGCCAGGCCGGTCTCAAAATCACACACGTAATCAATGCCGTCAGAGGGGAGGATATCCACCAGAAGGCGTATCCGTACGGGCTGGCCCGGACAGAGCTGCCATTGCCGTACCTAGGTAGTTGGAGATCGCACATGGATGCTTTCAAGTACATCGTCGACAACAGAATCGAAACCGCACTGCTTCTTGAGGATGACATTGATTGGTATGATCCGCCGATCCGCGCACGCGACACTACCATGTTGGGCTAACGTGTTATACACGCACAGGGATATCTACATCAAGGAACAAATGACCGCCTTTTCGAAAGCTCTGCGAAGCAGTCCACTCCGGAAACCGTTCACTACCGATGAACTTAGGCGAGCGCCCTATGGTCTTGACTGGGATGTCATACACCTCGGCACCTCGAAGAATCTAATGGCCCCACCGCCTTATAACAACTTATTCCACCGCTACAATGACCGATATACCACCCCTCGATCACTTACTTACCGTACTACCCCTTGCGGCGACCGCGATTTCTTCTGCTGGAACGATATCATCAAGCAAACGCAGGCGGCAGACGACCAGCGTGTTATATTCCCGTCATATCAACCAATTGGCCTGGTATCCCTCGCAATTAGCTACAATGGTGCGCGAAAGATGTTATACGACCTCTCATGGAAGGGACTAGATGCCTCAATGGACTTTGGCGTACGTGACGCCTGCAGACGCGGGTTTATAAAGGGCTGGTCGGTAACCCCGCCCATTATGTCATCGTGGAGAGTAAAAGGTGCTGGGGACTCAGATTTGAGAAATGGCGGGAAAGGAGCACCGGGTGTCGGGGTGGGGAATATGCAAGGCGAGGGAATCGGATTGGGGTGGAGTGCTAGGAAGGCTATGCAGCAGGAGTTTGAAGGGCATGATTATTGGAGGGATGGGACTATTGGGTGGTTTGGGAATCAGGAGAAACCAGTGCCAGATAATACTTACGTTCGGTTAGAGCCTAAGGAGAAGCAGCTGGCGGATCACGAGAAGGGGAGGCCGAGTAATAGAGATGGCACGAGAGAACAGTCGGCGCATCAGGACCCCGCCCCACTACCCCCTCAGCCACAGGAGCCAGTGAAACAGCAGGAACCACCGAAGCAACAGGAACCCCCACAGCAGCAGCAGCAGCAGCCCCCTCAACAGCAACCTCCTCCTCAACAGCCTACGCAACAACAGCCTCCACAACAGCAGCCTACGCAACAGCAGCCCCCGCAACAGCAGCCCCCGCAACAGCAGCCTCCTCAGCAGGAACCACCAAAGCAGGAACCACCAAAGCAGGAACCGCCGAAGCAGGAACCGCCGAAGCAGGAAACCCCCAAACAGGAAGGATCAGGGCGAGACGAACAGCCACAGCTTGTAGCTGAGATGCCAGATGATAAGAAACCACGGCCACCAACGGGTGAAGGTCATTTCCAACCTATAATTGATGATGATGAACCGCAAGATCCTCCAAAGATGGCGGTACCCAGCACTGGACCGCCAAGATCGGAAAAGCCCAAGGAGGAAGCCCCCAAGGAAGAGGCAAAACCGCCGCAAGGTGATAACAAACCTACGAAGAATGACAGACCGGTCGGTGAAGACGACGCCTTCGCAAAGAGACGCAAGCGTAGATGGTGGTCTTGAAAAATCTGACTGAGAGCAGTTTTTCCTTCGTTTAATTTTTAAAATGTCGTACTTTTTTTTAGACCGACTAATGCCCTTGAAAGAAGCGCATGATATCAAGCATACCCTCACCGTACTTTCCCTAGTTTACTATTATTTTGATGATTATCGAAAAAGGCTTTTAGCTATTGGCGCTGGTTCTCTCTCTATCTCTCCCCCCTCTGATTTTGATTAGTGTGTATGTGAGCAATGCATAGCCCTGGGCTTGGTTGAACGAGACGAAGCACAAAATAAAACAGTTTGAAAGATCGATGCATTGTTTTCCTTTTATGTACTGGTTCCTCTTGTTGTTTCCTGCTTGATGATTTTCCTACATTTTTCTTTTCATTCTTGTATCCCTTCTACTTGTATCTTATTTAATATTTTTTTCCTTTTAAGTTTTCTTTTCTTTTCTTGCTTTTGCTACTGTTTTGTTTAACGTTCCGTCTTCCAGCAATTTGGGAGGAGGGTATGAGGTTACCGGTGCAATTACTTGGGGGCCAATACGAGAGATCCTGTTGAAAAGTGTACATATGCATACTTATTCCGAATTTTTATATGGAATAGCATCACTATCTTTGCTTTACCTCCTTCTTCTACGACACTTAAGTGCTTCGTCACACAGCGATGGAAGTCCCTCCGGAGCGGAAGATGTCGCCTACGGAAGTACAGTTCTCTTGCCCTCAAGAGGTCTTCATTTCAGAGCTCTCCAACCTCTACATCGAGAAGCATCTGCTTTCTTAAAACCTGTACCAAGAATGTCCCCCCAGAAAAATATAACCTGCGACCCTCTATCAAAATTGCAAGATTAACCAGAATAAAGAGGAAAAGAAAAGCATATTTCGGGTGTACCTTCTAAATCCAAAGGTACAATATGATAATATTGTGAAAACCACAAAAAAACTACCAGAATACCGCTCTAACTACCTACCAAATTTATAACTAGGTAATTAGAGGAGAATCGACCCAAAAATCAATTCCAGTGCATTCGCATCATTAACAATAGCCTAGAGGAGAATGAGAAGTGGAGAAAGGGAGAGAGGTATATAGAAAAAAAAACCTAGCGTTTGTGACTGCACATGCTGATACTGGTGCTGATAACACCTGGGAGCACTAGTACTATGTGCTGGTGTTTCTGAGCTTATGTACTGCTTTTTCGACGCAGTAAATGGTGTTATGTTTCTTTTATCTAGTGAACGTCAGAACAGGTCGTAAAATCCTCTCTCTGCTGTTAAACAAACATCGTGATTTTTTTATGCCTCGCATGCTAAGGCGAGGTCTCGTCGCGAATCTTTAATATTCGGTGCCCAGTCGATAGGAAAGATGAACAATATGCGATCAGTAATACAGTTGGTAGAGGGCGGTTTTCCTTTTAACTATCAAACTTTTTTCTTTCTTTTTTTCGTCTATAGGTTTACGGATGATAGGAAGCAAGATTTTGAGCACATAGCATAATGTTTTGGAGTTTTTGGAGTAGTGAGGATTGCTTCATGAACCATTCGCAGTCGTTCGAACAAAAGAACTGAACCTTCGTGACTTGCGCACGGACCGCCAAAAACCTTTATTTTCTTCTCCGCAAGACTTTTCAGAATATCTTTGTAAGAAATATTAGTTCCCACTTTAGCGCTAGCTAGGCAAATGCTCAAGAATCAAATATTAATTCGCACCCAGTAGAACCCTTCCCAAAATATTGTCCTGTGTCAATCATCTTTTGTGGTACGGGAACCCCGCAGAGCCGATCAACAGTGGGTCCGGTTGGCGGTGACGTTTGCAACGTTTGAGAATTGGCGATTTAGAACAGATATTCGAAATGATGACTGAAGTAGAGAACTTAAAGTCCTTATCGTGTACAGTTTGATTCCTTCGGTATGTATATTGAAGTATGACCTGTCTATATGTGCAATGTATTAGGATTGGTTGGGTTCGAAGAGGGTTTGAACGGGAGGTTGATGTAATTTAAGTCGAATAACAGCTAACCTGTCTTCGTACTTCTATACGTCGTATATTCATATATTACGGTTGTCTCGCAGGCCAGATCCGACCTTCACACAAAATGTGTTGTGGTGGATATTACGGGTTTATTTGTCCCGTAAACCAGCCAGCAACGTCTCGAGTTCACGCCACCCCTGAAATACCGCCCATATTTATTTTAGGCTTATATTATCCTGCGTAGATCAAGGAGACCTGAGCACAATATGTCGGTATATATTGTCGATAGAGCTATACTACACTACCTACCATAGCTCTGGGCTGATGCCGCCGGCCTTTAAACCTCTACTAGCTTAATTGTATCGCACTCTTACACCCTAGAATTGGTAAAAGAAACCTAGTCAAATTATGACTACGCAATCGTGGGGTTTTATGTTGCGCGTAGTATATCTATCCACCTGCCAAGATTTCGAAAGGCTAAGCTGAGTGTAAATACGTAAATGGCTATAGACGTCGACGACTTTCCCAAGAAGTAGTTATTTGTGAACATTGAATGAAAAGATTTAGGCGAAGATACAGTACATATGAGGCCTTACATCAAGGACACACCTACATCCACAGGCCTTTGTTCATGCATCGGTCAGAAATCTATTGTATATGATATATATATATTCCACAATGTTATCCAGACTTTCCCCGAAATTCGGGGCCGGCTGGAGATCTGATTTATTCTCTACGTATATCTACATGTATATATGCTAAAGTCTGTGCTCCATTCTTCTGCATCCAAATATTTGAATACCATTACAACAATGTTTGGACTGATGAATTATATGGGTTTATTTCGATATTATCAAAGAATTTGGGACTATCCATGAGCCTGTCGGACTAAAGAAGAACATCTTTATCAAACTTGCATGCGATATGAATAAAGGTTGACCGAGTCGAAACCTTAGAACTTTGGCCTAGCCTGAGCGACTAAGAAAATATATATCGATTTTGTATCGTGCCCGTATTTCCGGAACACTGTTTCAGTACTTGTAATCGTAAAAAAGCACTACCTAAATTGACTAGAACGACCTTGGAATGTCATCTAACCAGTCCTGGAGCTCCATATCCAACAATTTCTCCGTATAGGCTTCGCTCCATTCCACCACCTTTATCCCGTCCTCGCCTCTATGAACCGTCGCAGCAACAGCCTCAAAGCTGTTATCCACTATATCATTCTGGCCCGCAGCTGTCCTCACAAATACTACCTTCTCCAGCTTCTCAAACCCCTTATAGCTCCACTCCAAAATCTTCTCCCCAAGTTCCTCTACCCCCACCAACTGATAAAAGCCCATCTTTCCCTCTTCCGTCATCGCAAGGATCCTAGGCCATCCCATCCTTACTTTTTTCAACCCAGAAATCCCATTTTTCTTGAACTCACTAAAGGCTCTATCAATACCTTCTATCGTCAGACTGGCATTCAATAAACCCCACTCGAGATAAACCGCCAGGTCTTCAACGTTTGGAGCCGCTCTAGAGAGCGTTGCGAGGTGCTCTCCTCCTTCGAATTCCAAACTATTTTCATCTTCACACCATAGGAACCAGGAGTGGAACCTTAGCTGTTTTACGTTTGGAAATACCAGTCCTCCAGGAAACTCAATCAGTGAATCGAAATCGTAAGAGTCAATTCTCATCCAGACGTTTAGACTTTCAAGACTATCCACCGAACCCGCGAGAAGGGAGAGAATATTGCTAGGGTTGGTACGCGAGAGCATCCGGTATCCCGAGATATCCTCACTGTCGGTTTCTTGGAGGTGTCGGGGGTCGCTCTTTATCGAGAACTCTTTGAGGGTGGGTAATTGGGTTGGTGGGCGAAATTTACCAAGATCCAAATCTACCGATCGCAAGAGCATTTGCTGGTGGGTACTTCGGAGTTCGGTGGCAAATTTTTCGACATCTGAGGTCCATTTTTCCTGAACAGATATTATTTCGATTTGAAGGGTTTGTAATGATTTGTAATGCGATAACTTTGCTTCATCTTCCCCGTAACTTGGACAGAGCAGAAGTAAGAACACATAGTCATCGAACCCACTAAGCTCTCCGATTGCGTGCCTCGAACTTGAGAATAAAACTTTCAAACTTGTCAACTTGTTGAAGGTATGCAGGGATAACCCAACAGCCTGGAGATATTGAAAGAAGACTTCAAGACTTAATCCGAGTGGGCTTGGGACACTGATCGTAACGTGCTTAACATACGACTTGATATAGTAAAGTGAATCAGTGAATCCATCAAGCGACGAGCTCGAGTTGTTAAAGGAGAAGTGTAAATCGGTAAAGATATATGGGAGTGTGAGAGGGTGAAAGTGGCGAGAGCAGAGTGAGAGGTTTTTGAGAGAAGGAAAAGGGAGGTAGGGGATTATGAGGAGCGTGAGTTCTAATGGAAGCGTTTGGAGTGAGGCCATGATTCCATGATTAAGATATTAAAGGATGAGGGAGCGGGTGAGGAATGTTGGAGATGTGTAAGAGTCTTCAAATGCAACTGTTGGTGGACAGAAGGGGATTTTATTGACTTGTCTTCCACTAGGGCCGGCAAAGGTCTGGTAACGAGACTGGTTGAGGTTGGTATATGCGCTCAAGCGGCACAGATCCGATAACGCAACACCAATTTTCTAACAAGGCACACAGGTTACGAGACCCGAATATACCTGGTCTCGTAAACCAGCCTCCACGAAGTGACATACCCAAGCCCAGGCCAGCCTCCCTTTGTGACGTCTGGGTACGAGACAAGCCCAGGCCAATGCCTGTCTAATAACAACAGTTGCAGCAGTCTCATAGCTACTAGTAATTCTATTAGCATTTACGAAAGAAGAAAAGGTATGCCCAGAATGAATAGGCTCGAATCTAGACCAGAGGTCCCTACAGTGAACCCGATGTTCTTGCGTCTAAATTAAGGACCTTGATAAACCCTCTACTACAAGACATTTGACTAGTATAAAACAGACCTGAGACCGCGACTTTCACTTGGGAATATTGATTACTCAGCTAGATAGAATACTAACTACGAAGCAAACCCTATTTCCCGACACAGATATAGTAGCCGCGGGTAAGTCCAGCGCAATTGCTGCCCAGGGCCGGATTCCAAGCTAATAGCTTCTGCATAGTCAAATTATTCGGGGCGGCGGCGAACCGTGTTACAATGTTTTCGCACGTATCTGTCGCTGCGACGTATCGCCACCCGATACAATTAGCCGTTAGCCCGGACTGAATGGGAGTCGGGGTAGCAACACCCGTAGCGGTACTGGTGGCAGTCGTAGTTGTTGGCAGATCGTCTGTACGTATGCAATAGTAATATCTTGGTTTAAGATTATTGCAGCTAGGCCATAGGGACTTGTTATAACTGAGAAATTTCTCAAGGGTAAGGAAATTCGGTGAACCCTGAAAACGTTGGACAATGTTGGTGCAGTTATCATTGCCCTGTATATAGCGCCAACCAATACAATTAGACGCTATCGGGGTTTGTATTGGAGCTGGGGTTGACGTTGTAGGTGGCGCAATGCGTATGCAGAGATAGTATCTCAAAGTAAGCCCACTGCAATCGCTTTGGAGAGCCGGATTCCAGGCTATTAGATTTGCCAAAGTTAGGCTTATTGGGGGCGCTTGGAAGCGTGTGACAATGTTAGTGCAGTTATCATTGCCCTGTACGTAGCGCCATCCGATGCAATTTGATACCGTGCCAGGTTGGAGAGGCGAAGGTGTGGCAAGGGCAGTTGTTGTGGCTGGCGATGTCGTTGTCGTAGTTGTTGAGATGGAAGTAACGATAACCGCTGTATCACAGAGCCCATAATCTGGCTGACAGCCAAGAATATCGAGGCAGTGAAACGGGGTCATTCCGCAAAATCCCTCTGCTGAGCAGCAATTGCCCCAATGGAGGCGGGTATTCCCTGTACATTTATATTTATTGACGAACCCGCAGGTCCCATCTGGACTTGGAGTGAAAGGAGAGGGCAGTGGTGTTGAAGAGCTTTTGGAATACGAAATATGAGCATTTACGGGAACTTCCTACTTGAACTTGGGGTTGATGGGGTAACTTACGTGGAAGTTGTAGTTGAGGTTGCACCAACGCAGGCACCATAGGCGCAGTTACCAGCCCCACATTCTGCACTCGTACTTCCGCACCTACAAACGATGGCATTATACTGTGAGCTCTTCGTTGCCTTGAAGCAAGATTTATACATTAGAAGCTTATCTTGGACATACTTTCCAGATTTAGAGCAGCAAGTTCCAAACGGTCCACCGCATTCAACGTAACCGTATTCGGCGCCGCAGTTGCCGTCGGTACTATACCCCAGCCCAGGACAATCTCCTTCTTGACAGTATCCAATACCACAGTGTTGTCTTCGCCGTAAGTCGTAGTTTAGTGTCAATTGCTTTACAGGTTACGAAATCACACGAATTTGAGACTGTAACCGAGCTAACTATAGTAGGGACTTACGTAGTTGAACCACATCTATCAGAAAGTTCTTTAGTAAATATCTCTCCCATATGGCCATCAATAACTCTATATCGAGATTCATATCTTAGAAGACTAGTTCCACTTACTCTCCATCGCGACTACAACAGTCACCGTAAGTAGTACCAATACAGGTAACGGGGCTTGAAGCTTGCCTGCCACATACGCCATCCGGTGATTTAGGTATCTCAGGCCCTTGACATAGATAGTGTTAACTTTGAAATTATTTTGGCAACCTTCAGCATGAAGCATATATAACGGGGTTTCTCAAACACCGTAGTATGAGCCATGAGAAGCGGTTCTTGAATATAGATACGTACTTTTCATAATGCAATATGTCGCACCAGGTTGAAATCCCCAACAATCATTCTCGATTGTGGGATTCAACCCCACGAAAGTCTCCAGTGACAACCCGTAAGCGCCCAGGAATGAAGTGCAAGTTGTAAAGATATCGGTGGTGATCGATATATCGCAATCAACCGCTGGTATTGGCGGAGTTGACTGTCTGCGCGATACGAAGCCTCCGTGATGGCCTACAACACTCATCGCAGCGTTGTGAATTGGTGCCCAGGGAGGGCTACCCATAGACGCTCTAGAGAACAATAGTGTGATTGTGAATATCAACATATTTGATCTTAAGTTTAGCATCATTGAAATAGATCATATATGTGTTGAGAGATATAGACTTGGTATGTATTCAAGAAGTCGGATGAGAATTCAGCGTTGCAACGTGATAGCTTGATCTCAAGAATAAGAGAAGTAGGATTACTCTGCTAGTGATTGTAATATGATAACCTAAGACCTCAGCCTCTCTCGTCTCGCTCAGACCCCGACATAGGCCCCATATAGGCCCATCTTGAATTCGGTACTAAGTGGGGTGCCAGTCCAAGGAGTGGATCTGTAGTAACATCATGCATCATGGTCAGCTCCTAAACCTTCTGGTGCCAGGGTTTATACGAAGTGTCGTTACTTGAACCAATCAGATGATGGGTAGGGGCCTCGAGGGTCATGGTCATGGTATCTAGATAATTGGCAATTGCAACATTGTTTCGCGCGTATTATGTGCGGCGCGGCGAGGATTACCTGCCGTCTGCCATTCTGGTGCGATTTGAATTAGGATGGAATAATATTAATACCTGTCATTTGGTGCAGCATGCCCATGCCGCCGCATCAGGGGCCATCCATGCATCCAGCCACGAAATGTAATCGCCACCATGGTCTGCTTTTGGCACTGTGCCGCGGGTCTACACCGGTTGAATATCCAACACATCCAACGCACCTTCTAAGTTTCAAGGATTCGGCGCTGTGCCTCGAGTCCACATCGTTTTTCATGCATTGATACAGGTGATGCATACGAAGGTTCGCATATCTCCACCTTCGGGCTTCGAATGTTTGTTTGCTTCATTGGTTAATCAATATTGGGTCATACGCCATATATTCGGGATTGTGGGGCCATTTAGAAACTCTATTCGGCGAAGACGTCTAGACCTAGCGGTATAGTAACATAACGATAAAAGTTACCCAAAACCCCGAAATGTGTGCACCCCAAAGGGTAGGCCAAGATCGGGATATCCGGTTCAAAAATGACTCTCCCCAACGTATGATATCTGTTGTGCATTGAAAGTGGCCTTGTTTCGAGAGCTTTCTCTTGGTAGTTCTCGTGTGGATACTGATAACCCCGGACATATAAATTGCCGCCGCCAAGTACTTGGTAGTAGAATTTCTCATTTTACGTGATGCAAATCTCGACGAGCTCCTTGTACAATGAAGGCCCGTATACTTGTACATCTCGTAGCTGACCTCGGTGCAATTGGAATACGAGAGCGCGGGACTCATGGGCCTTGACCTAGTCCTACCGTTAGTGTGTATGTATTCCTGGAGCTCTTGGTCACTTCATGGGGGCTGGTTTACGAGACCATGGAGCCCTAACCATATATGATATAAGTATGGGATGCGATTAGCACCTTTGTTCCTCCAAAGCCGTTGAAACTATATAGATGCTTTATCGATAATGGCTCGATCATTAGAATGGCTCTTTTGCGGACTGTTGGTTACGTCCCTTTTTCACATCACCGCTAGTGCCTTATGGGTTCCTACCCAAGTCATTCAACGTGTCCCTGGACGGAACGGTCAACTTATAAACGCTTATGTCGAGGCAACAGGAAGTGTGGGGCCCACATACACATACCCAGGTATCGCGTCAAGACTCGAACTCTTACTGCTCGTTCAATTGATTAAATCTGTGTTACTAGGCATCAAGGGCCATGTGCTGACTTAAAATTTTTAATACTAGTTTATACACTTACACCTATGCCGACCTTAGTGTATAACTGCGCTAAAATGCCAGCAATTTGCAAAAATGTTCAACAATATATGAGCCCTTACACAAGCGCTACCTTCCACTATGATCGCCAAGGGTCCCGAAAAACTGCCCGTCGCGCTACAAACTGCCCTAACGCTTGGACGAGGACGCATTCCTGCCCCGAAACGGACCAACCGACATATTACATTGGGGCAAATCCTAGTCATGGAACAACTGTTACTATGTCTATTAGCTACGTTATCACGAAAATAGGCCAAGTCACAGTCACGAGCACCGTTACGGATCCGAGAAGAATGGCTACTATAGTTCCTCCAACAAACGGAGGGAGCGGCGCGCAACCGTTACCAGTGTATAAGGCGTTGCCGATCCTTATGACATGCGATGAGTTTCCTCCTGCTAGGTATACATACACATATTATCTCGTCTTCAAACTTCTTACGTCTCGTGAGCGCTAATCTCTGATCTGGTTCTTTTAGTTGGGTCGAAGGTGGTGATAACGGAGCTACATATTGTAAGCGATGATATTTGCGTAAGGTCCCTAGATATGCTCTAGAAATGACTGACATGCTATCATAGGTGCACCACAATTTGGGGTGTGTCGTGGGGAATCAAGAAGGCACCGTGGTCCTCTGGCCAAAAGTAAGACGGACTGGGGATCAGAACAGGACTGGCAGGGATCTGCTCACAGCTCTCTCAGTGTAAAGAAAATCTTGATAATTCAGTACATATACCAAAATATTAGGAAGAGCCTCTAAACTAACTAATCAAATTGTATACTTAGGGGCTACCATTGATAGGGCTTAGTCAAGACGACGGTATAAGAAAGACGGATCCCGTCAACAACACCAATCTCGAGAGAATTATATTCCCATTCCATTTCCAGTTGGTAAATGAACCAAATACTGAGGGTGCAACCTGGGTAAAGGATTCTCAAAGGACAAGATACTGCCATGGACCTGGTGACGAAGTCGCAGGTAAATGTCCCGGGTGGGTCCCCTAATAGAGATCCTCTTTCAGAAGGTACCTAGGTTTGGCCATGTGGGCACTTGTATAGATGTATATTATCTGGGCCTAGCGTACGCACATGTTTCTGGGAGATTGATCTATCTCTTGACTATAAAAAACCCCGGTCTTTTTTTTGTTGAAGTTTCGGACGGTTAGCATATAGATACGTATCTCCAATCGTGACACCATAATTACTGAATCAAATTTGGGGCACACATGCAGTACCTCAACGAGATACCTAGGTATACCTGGTACTAAATCCTACAGCTATCACGAATGAGTTGAACGGTCCGGACACCGGGATGCTGAATTCATGAACCGCTTTTCGGTATATGCGTGTACATGTGTGTGCGTGTGTCAGAGCTCGAGATCAGCGCCTTTTGATCGTTGGTCTAGTCGCACGTATATAGCTGTGGCGTTATCAAGTCACTGATATCCTTACCCTTCGCAATTTTTATTACACATATGTTTCTCTGGTCATACATGTATTTCTTTTGCCTGGTCATGAGGGTCTCAGATCGATGTGAATCCAGCACGTGGGGGTATGCGGTGAATAATTTAATGCCTCGAGTCTCGCCGTCATAAAAAGCAAATAGGTAACTTGCATGGCAATGGTTGAAAATGTAAATCCTAGACGTAGGGGAAGCTATTCCGCCGACTGGGCAGTTTGTCTAAACCCTTGTGTGCATGCATATACGAGAAACTACCTCGACGAGAGGGGTGGCGTTAAGGTTCTGCCGCGCCAATACAGCGCAATACGAGGTGACCTGCGCCCTCGACTGTTGCAATACCATATGATCAGCCGAGTGCAAAAAGTCGAGGCCTATCTAGGTTACTCGAGGCATCCCCTTCATCTAAAGCACCGAAATTTCTCTTTTCTCGCGTAAAGGTTTGCATACCATGGTCCTAGAGGTTTCTTTACTAATACGGGCACCAATTTTCCTTAGTTTAGTATTTTACTCTGCCAAAGACCCATACAGTTATCTACGACCTGCACAGTTAATTTGATAGCAGCTGTACATCTTAATCCCTTTCACAAGCAAACTCGCACGAAATTCTAGAACTGGTCAGCCTTTAACACGTAGATACGTGTAGGCAAAAGCAATGAGGGAGAGCCTATCAAAAGGCTCCTCGAGAAGCCTAGAGCTTCTCGTCACACTACTAGTCTGGCTGGCGTTTGCACCTACCTTTGCCTACGCTGGCTTCTGGTCTTACAATGATGTTCTACCAGAAGCGCCCCAAGCGGAGGATGCCCCGAACCTAGTATATCGGCAACTAGGACCTTCTACAAACTTTACGAACAGCACGAATGAGTTGTCTGAAGCAGAGCAACTCGTGAGAAGAGCTCAAGAAGAAGCTGGGATCAGAAACAAGTTTATCAAGAAAAATGTCAGGCGAAACAAATATGAATTCCCCGAATTCAACCCAAGGCCCGCCCAAGACGATCCACTGGCGACTGGTGTCAATGAAACTATTGCGGAAGCAGCAGCAACAGTTGCAGAGCAAATAGCATCCAATTCGTCTTCTATCTCTGATAGCATTCTGGAAGAGCGTCAGGCTTCTACGTGGTGGATGGAACAGATGACGCAAAACGGAAAAGCCCCCTACGTCTCTAACTCATCGTATTCTGTCTGGAGAAATGTCAAGTCGTATGGAGCATATGGTGACGGCGTCCATGACGATACCGCAGCCATCAATAAAGCCATAGTGGATGGTGGTCGATGCGGTCAATCATGCGGAAGCAGCACTACCTTCCAAGCCGTCGTCTATTTCCCTCCGGGTACCTACCTTGTCAGTAGCTCCATTATTCAATATTACCATACTCAGTTTATCGGAAATCCTTTGAATCGGCCAATTATCAAAGCGAGTCCCTCATTCGTTGGGCTGGGTGTCGTTTCCTCGAATGTATATATAGAGGGCGGTAATGGAGCCTCGTGGTACATTCCTCAGAGCAATTTTCTACGGCAAATCCGAAATTTCGTCATTGATATCACGAGCGCCCCGAAGGACAAGGAAATCGCTGCTCTCCATTGGCAGGTCGCACAAGCCACCTCTTTGCAAAATATAAAGTTCATCATGTCTACCCAAGCTGGAAACAACCAACAGGGTATATTTATGGAGAACGGAAGTGGCGGCTTCCTCAGTGACCTCGAATTCGAAGGCGGGGCTATGGGTGCCTATGTGGGTAACCAGCAATTCACAGTCCGGAATCTAAAATTCAAGAATCACGCTGTTCGAGCGATTCATATTCATTGGGATTGGGGCTGGACATGGAAGGGACTTGACATATCTAACTGCCCTGTTGGTATTTTGATGTCGACTGGGGGCCCTGTAATAGAGGTGGGCTCTGCTCTATTCATTGACAGTAAATTCACAAACGTTCCGGTCGGTATTAGTATCTTCAATCCGAATCCAACCGGCAAATCGGCGCAGTTGGGTCTATTCAATATTGCCACAACTAATGTGCCAAGAATTGCGGAGGTCCAAGGGGGAAGTGCAATCCTACCTGGCAGCTCTGGATCTACTTACATCAAAGCCTGGGGTCTTGGTAAGAGATATGATCCTGCGGCAACGACGCAGGGTCTTTGGCAAAACAGTGCCCATTTTCCTTCAGCGCTGGTCCCAGTAATACCAGACTCGCTACTGCAAGTGCCAGGCGACCAAGCTTCTGGCTACTTCCAACGTTCGAAACCCCAATACGAAACGATACCCGCCAGTAACTTTATCAATGCAAAGAGTTCTTTCGGTGCAGTTGGCAATGGAGTCGCGGATGACACTAGTGCTCTTAACAATGCTTTTAGCTCTGCTGCAAGCACTGGTAAAATCCTCTGGATACCCGCCGGGGTATATGTCGTCACAAATACAATATTTATTCCAAAAGGTACTAAGGTTGTTGGGCAATCGTGGCCTCAAATTATGGGCACAGGAACGCGATTCCAAAACGCAGCAAGCCCATATCCCGTAGTCAAGGTCGGGAACGTCGGGGATATCGGGGATGTTGAGATCCAAGATTTGATGTTCACAGTGCGTGGTAAAACGGCTGGTGCCATCGTCCTTCAGTGGAACATACACGAAGCTAGCAGAGGCTCCGCGGCCATGTGGGGTATGTATGAATCGTTTTTTCTCTTCTGTTGGGAATATTTTGGGATCTCGTACTAACATGTATCGGCTCTATAGATACTCATGTCAGAGTTGGAGGCCAAAGAGGTTCCGATTTGCAAGTTGGCAATTGTCCAAAAAAGACAGGAAGTGTCAACCCATCTTGCATCGCGGCGGCGTTGATGGTCCATATTACATCTAAAGCGTCCGGGTATTTCGAGAACACTTGGTTCTGGGTCGCAGATCATGTAAGCGGATACTCACTATTCTCATATCCCTGCTTCTATCTGAGGCTGGTTTACGAGACCACTTAGATATAGCAACGCTTACGATTCCTATAGGACCTTGATCTTCCTGCACAGACCCAGATTGACATCTATGTCGCGAGGGGTATGGCATCCGTAAATTTAGAGGCAACGGTTCTAAAAGCCGTTCCAAAATTTACTCAAGTGTACTTTAACAGGCATGGCTAACGCAGTAACGCAGGCTTTTTGATAGAGAGCTCCGGTCCTGTCTGGTTGTACGGTACTGCAAGCGAGCATTGCGTATTATACCAGTACCAAACAGTCGATGCATCAAACATCTTCATGGGGATGATTCAAACCGAGGAGCCATACTACCAAGTCGCTCCTAAGGCCCCCGCTCCGTTTGAATCATCTTTACAAGTATTTCCATCAGACCCAACGTTCTCGGACTGCGCCTCAAAACCGAGCTCAAAATCTTGTGCAGTCGCATGGGGCGTCCGTCTGGTCAACAGCCATAGTATCTTAATATACGGTGCAGGTTTGTATTCGTGGTTCTCTGAATATACACAGGAATGTCTTGTTACGGAGAATTGTCAGGATAAAATTTTTGAAATCAGACAGTCAGCGAATATTTGGATCTATAGTTTAATAACGAAAGCATCCGTCGAAATGGTCAGTCCAGTTGGCCGGTATCCTGTGATTGCTGCCCAAAATCATCACAACTATGGTAGTATCGTACTAGCTTGGTTTGGGAGTGCGGTGGGAGGGTAATAATTGGTTTCCTAACCTCTTAATTTTAATTTTGAGTTGTGCTAACAACGGATGCCAGATCTGCGGATATTGTTCATCGGTCACCTGAAAGCGCAACTGTAATACCCTTTGCTGGCTCGACAGTTGCTTCCACAGCTACCTTTACGATCAAGAATCCAGTTGTAACCTATATCGCAACCCAGCCTTTCGAAGGCAATCAGAATGCCCCCCCGGGCCCCGGACGCTTGGATTGTACTGTGAGTCACGCATTGTCCTAGATTCTAGTCCGGGATATTTGCCAAATATTATGATCGAGCTTTTTAATAAAGTTGTGAGAACACAGAACTAATATTTTAGCAGTACTGTGATTTAGCAAGGCTGATTACCTCAACCTGCTGCGGCTCCGGGGGCAGCATATCTAACCCGATCAAAATAGAGCCGGGTGTTCCAATTCCGGTTCCTTTGATTCTTCCGCCTGGGTTTGTCCCAAATCAACCGATCGAATCTTCTGGGGGTATAATATACCCTGCCGGTGAACCCCTTCCGGAGGAAGTCGTTGTCCGCGCGGGTTATATTTTCCCATTCCCCTTCGAGATTCCACGTGGTTACCGTTTTAGTAACCGTTATACATCTAAAACTGATGGAGAACGTGAGGAGAACGATGAAGAAGATATCTACAAACAGATATTGTACATCACAAGTACTTTCTGGAACCCATCCGCTCCTAAAACTATCCGCTGCTCGTATCCGTGCACCATTGTATTTCCACCGATGACATCAACGACTACCTGGACGCCCCCACCACGTACCACTACGTATAACGGAACGACTACAACGTTCCACCCTCCCCCCATTACGTCAGTAAAGGTCCGGGTGTCAAAGACAACTGTCACGAGTGAAGATGGATCGCCTCCTACAAAAACAATTTTACCGATCCTCGCTCCTATACCTCTTTGCGTACTGGTCAAGATCACGATACCGATTCTTGGAACAATTACCATCAGCATATGCCCTCCGCAATTGAATCCTTTCCCGCCTATAAATATCCCCATTCCATCAATAACAATCATCCCTGTGCCTCCAGGACCACCTGGGCCTACCGATAAACCAACTCCGGACCACGAACAGGTAAGTTAGCACTTAACTAGTATGTCTCTTATTCTCGGCATCTCTGATGAAAGGTACGGAGTAATAGTCTGAGAGTGAAGAGCCTGAAAACCGTTGGGACGATGAGGTATGCCTTTTACCGCTTGGAGATCCTGGTGCGGAACCCGACGGGGAGGATGGCTGGGATAATTGGGATGAACCCGTAACCTCCGCTTCGACAGGTGCCGGAGTTGGAACTCCTACTACAACTGTACTTGGGGTACCAGCAACTATTATAAGAACGACCACCCTTCCGTCATCCTCTTTTAAACCCACAGACTTCATTATCCCTCCCACTATCACTAACGCAAGGCCCCCCCCTGCAACTCCGATACCTGGGACGGGGTTGGTAAGTTGCCATGAACCTGGTGGGACGGTAGCTTTGATCGTGGCTGCCCAGGAAATTAATGATGAAATGAAAGTCTTCTGCTCGCTTCTCGATAACGCCAGGCTCGGACCTGATACGTCACGAATGTACTATTACGGCTGGACCTTCGGACCGGATCGAAGGCCACGGATTTTCGCCGCAATTATCAGGGTGAATAATTGCGATTGGAGAATCAAAGAAAAACATTGCCTGGAGCAATTTGGAGTAATAACAAGCCAGTGCCGTATTCCGGAACTAAAGGGGCGTTTTCTTATTGGTGGAGCAGTGTTGGATAACTGTGCGCTATACATAATTTATACTGGGCGGACTCTTAAGGCGCTCCCTTAAGACGGATTCTGAGTGTGTGTCCCCCGGCGGTAGCGGCCCAACTTCCGACATGTGTGTGATGCGACGTCGCTCTGATCCGTTTGTGTAATAATATAGTTAAGCACAAGGACCATAGGTTTATGAATGTTGGGTATCATCAATTATAAAACACACTTTACGAGTATATTATACAAACTCAGATAGCCGATAGATTACTCAACTAGGGTATATTATCCAGTAAACCTTTATACGTAACATTGCAGTGCTAGCATGCTGGTGGGTCCCTCAAAGAAACTTATGCCCCGACGGACTCTGTCATTATAAACTATCCGCAATACAACTTAGTGAATGTGAATAAGGAGTAAGTTATAGCAAGTAGGCGCAGAACTTTGCGGGTATCGGCCTTCTTTCAGTCGGAGCGAGACCGGATAGATGGATGAAAAGACTTACTTCGACTGAGAGAGGGCTGGTTAGGCACAACAGTTGGATACATACGTATGCATACTTACTTAGCTAAGAAGCTACTTGAGTACTTCCTGATCAATTCGATTTAACTGAGTCTACGCAGTCCGAAAAGGCTTCCTTGGTTTCATGTACATTTTATGACGAGATGGGGACAGACTTTGAAGCTCGAAGCCCGACTAGTCTGGGAAGCCAGGTGAATGCCCGACTGAAAGGAGGGATTTCACTGAACCCCGGACGGGCTGCGTGGCGAGTGTGTGTGGCGGTGCAGGCAAATCTCGCTGGGCGGGAGACCTCGGATCAATGTGTTATTTATAGGGTAGTTGCGAATCCGTTGAAAATTAACTTCAAAAAGCTCAGTCTCGTCACCCCCAAGAAAAAAGTTCCGAGTGCGAAGTTCCCTGAGCAGATTTAAAATTGTATTTTAAAAAAAAAAAACCTATTTTGTTTGGTAAGTATTTTAGATAAGCAATAAAGTTTTTAAGCTAAAGCAAAAGAAAAGCCAAGATTAATAATTCAATGCAGTTCAGCCAATTTCAGTCGGGTTTAAGTGCTGCGCCCGCGCAGCCTTCTAGTTAAATGCCTTACGTAGCATTTGTGTTGAAATTGCTGTAATATGCACCGGGTCTAACCACCGATTCTAATCACCGACTCCTTGTAACGCCGAGTCTAACCGCCGGCCTCAACCAAGAACACGTGCTATGTTACCAGTTATATATTGTGAACCAGAATAATATTCTATATTTGCATCTCAATGGTTTTCACGACTCTTTTTTTTCCCGATTGGGCTTCCTCCCCCCTTAACTTGCTTAGATAGCGGGGCGGCGTGAATTGAATACAGTTTGGCGGGGCCGGCAGAACATCCCACTTGAAATAAAAGCATTTCCAAAAAAAAATCTTGCTGCCCCGCTAAGGTTAACCTTCGATATCAACATCGAAATCGATACCAATTTCGCCGCCTAGAAGGGGCGAAGATACCCTTTAAATCGCCCACAATGCCGGCCGCGACTCTGCCATCAAGTCTACCACTCGAACTGGCCCTTTTAACATCAACTGCCCTCCCCGCATCCCCACTCTCCGACCTCCAATCCCATCTAACGGCCCTCTCAACCGGCGACTACGTCACAATCCTCACCAGTCCACTCGCAAATTCCCTCCTCTCTCCGTCCTCTTTATCCGGTCTCCCACCCTCAGAAATCCCATCATCCTACAAATCCCACCTAAAAACCGCAATTTCAAATTCTACATCCCACCCACTCGAACTCCTAGTCCTCGGTATCGCATCTTTACAAGCTTATTTACAAACTACCACCACTGGACCTCCGTTACTACTTAAAGAAGCGAGTTTATTACCCTCAGAAGTTTCGAAGGATAAAAAGTTGGTGAAGGAGCTGAAGGATGGGTTGATACGCGGGTTATCTGTTGACGGGGAGGCGGCTTATCATTTATTACCGTATCCGGTGGTATTTACGCTTGCTAAGGAGGTTCTTACGAGTGGAAATTTATTTGGTGATGAAGCTGGATTGGTTACTGCGCCGTGGTGGCGGATTAGGGTGAATTTCGCACATCAGAAGATATTAAGGGAGGTTTCTAGTTCATTGCATGAAGCCATCTACGCTGATTTGGAAAAATTGGAAAAATTGGTGTTTCCTGAAAATGAAGCTGAATCGACTTTTCCGACAACTTCGGATTTAAAAGCGAGGTATTTAATCGAACGGTCTACTATTCATAGCTTTTATGGGTATGACGCCAAAGTACGAAAGGATCTTGAAGCTGCGGCGGCAGTAACGGGGTTACAATATGCTATTACTGGGAGACTGGGGAAAAGGACGAAGTTCCAGGTTGATGATATTTCACAGTTGGTAGTGCTGGCGAGGTCGAAGGAGGAGTATGAGGGGGGTGCTGCTCCGAAGACGGTTTCGATCTTGAAGGATACCGATGAGTCGAAGGCTACAGATACTGCTCCCGCAGATACGGAGGAGGAAGGGAAGGTTATGCCCAAACAATTCGATTTAAACGATGATACTCTTCTTGAAGCTATATCATTCACCCCCGTCACCGCCGAAATCCTCGAAGCGTCTTCCCTCCCACCGTCACTATCGACCCTCGATCCATCCGCCCAACCGACACTTCATCCAATCGACTCCATCATCCTCCTCCACCTCGCTGAATCGATAAAGAATACGAACCCAGCGGACGGCTTAACCCGCGAACAAATGAGCCCATACGCCGAACGAGTCCTTCAACACTCTACAAACTGGAGTATCCACACCATGGGTCTCTTAGTCCGTAGCAGATTAGAAGCCTACCGCTCCCGAACCGTTGAGAGGAGTTTATTACAACTCCAAGTAGTGGTGGATCAGATCGTTGCTGCTACGGCTTCGGAAGATAATTCGGCTGATGCACCGACCTTTTTGCCCAAACCGAAGGAAGAAGAGAGTGCTAGTGTCTTTGAACGATTGGAATTTGCGTTTGCGTTGGGGTTACCGACACGGTGGGGGGTTGAAGCGGAGTTGGCGGCGAGGTGGGTTGATATGGGGGGTCTTAGGACTGCGGTGGGGATTTATGAGAGGTTGGGGATGTGGGCTGAGGTTGCGCTATGCTGGGCTGCGGTGGAGAAGGAGGATAAAGCTGTTGGGGTTGTGAGGAGGATGTTGTTTGAAGGAGAGATGCCGAAAAGTGATGATTTTGAAGATGAGGTTGCTGGTGATGAAGATGAGGAAGGAGAGGTGGTTATTACGGATGAAGACGAGACCGAGAGAGACCCACCGCCGCCGGAGGCACCGAGGTTATGGTGTATTCTTGGAGAACTCGAGAAGAATCCAGAGCATTTTAAAAGAGCATGGGAAGTTTCCGGGCGACGGTATGCACGTGCGCAGAGATCACTGGGGGTTTATCATCTGCGAAGAAAGGAGTACGAAGAGGCTATTGTGGCGTATAAATTGTCGTTGAAGAGTAATCCGCTAAATGGCCCCGCGTGGTTTCAATGCGGATGTGCAATGTTGGAAGTTGCAGATTGGGATGGAGCGGTGGAGGCTTTTATGAGGGTTATTGGGATCGACGAAACGGATGCTGAAGGGTGGAGTAATCTTGCGACTGCGCTTTTGAGAAGGGGGAAGGTTAAGGTTGTTGAGGCCGGGAAGAATACAGTTATACTCGACGATGAGGAGGAAGACGAGGTTATTGAGAAGAGTGAGGAGGAATTACTTAATGAAGGTAAAACGCAAGCATTGATGGCGTTGAAAAAGGCCGTTGGGTTGAAGAATACGAATTGGAGGATGTGGGAGAATGTACTCGTTATCGCTGCCTCGTTACGGCCGCCAGCTTGGGGGGATATGCAGATGGCTCTCCGACGGCTTGTGGAGATTAGAGGACAGAAGGAAGGGGAGACGTGTATTGACGTTGAACTTTTGGAAATGCTGGTTAAGCATGTGGTTGATAACTATGGCAAAGAAGAGTTGGGAAGACCCGGGTTGGTGAGGATTACGGTTGATCTTGTGGATACGAAGATTGTGCCGTTGATTACGGGGGATGAAAGGCTTTGGCGGGTTGTTAAGATGCTGGCTATTTGGAGGGAAAAGTGGGGGAAGGTTGTTGAAGTCCAAGAAAAAGCTTTTAGGGTTGTAAATGGACGGTATGATGTTAGGACTGATAAGAAGAGTTGGGAGGAACTTGTGAAGGCTACGGAAGAGATTGTGGAGGTTTATAGGAAGTACGGGATGATGGAGAGGAATGAAGGGTTGGGGGCGGGGAGTGGAGAGGTTGTTATGAAGGATTGGAAGTTTAAGGCACGGAGTTTGGTGAGGAATGTTATGGGGAAGGGGAGGAAGGCGGGGTGGGAGGAGGATGAAGCGCTTTGGGGGAAACTTGAGGGGCTGGCGGAGGGGTTGAAGGGTTAGGTTAGCTATCTAGGTACTTACTTAGAGTGTATACTTATTTATCTATAGATCCATAGACCTAATTGAAGTTTTTGGAGACTGTAATTATGGGTTAACGAATAGAGTGTCGCCGCACGCATATTACTAGAAAATCCAATGTTGCTACGTCACTCGGATGGTAAATTTTTGTAAAAAAAGAAATTGCATTATGCATGCTAGTTAAGAGGGGGGGCCCTCATGGCCCCCTCCTCCGTCATAAAAAAAGAAGACAAAAAAAAGAAAACTCATAATAACCCCCCCCTCACCTCCCTCTCCTCCTCCTTCCCATTCACCAACCACTTCATCCCCTCCCCATCCCACACCCACACCTTCCCCTCCCAGTCGAACTCCTCGTCATTCCTCACCTTCACCACCCCCTTCTTGACCCGGTAGGGTAAGGCCCCCGCACTAGCCATCTCCAAGAGCTGCATCGGTCGCAGCTCGGCCTCCCAGTTTGCCTGGACAAACTCCACCTTGACCCCGTGAATCTCCATCATGGAGTTCACCATCTCCCACAGGTCACAAATCCTCGCCCCCTCCATGCCCCCAACCTCATTCGTCATGTTCTTGTCCGCCATTGAGTTGGACAATCTGTCCGAATGGTGGACGACTACGATCCTCTCGTACCCCATGCCCTTCCAGTCTTTGAGCTTCAACGCCTTGGCGACGGCTCTAAGCATCGCTGTTGACGACTCGTCTTGTAGCAACAGTGGGAAGTGTGCGTTGTTTGGGGTGGGGTCCTCGTCGTCGCAGGGACCCCAGACCATACTCCCGGAGGAGTAGGTTGACGCAGGGGCGGTTTTCCCGTCCGGGTTGACGCGAGTGCACGACTTGACCTCGATCGTGGCAGCGAAGACCATCAGCATCAAAGTGCTGTGGTCGAAGCGATTGACGAAATGAGTGCCCTCTTTGTTGACCCCCCACTCGGCATTCGGAGGAGGGCGACGCTTCAATAGGTCCCATAGACAGTTGTAGTATATTCCTGGGGACTTATACATGTGGTCTGTGCAGAGATTGTGGGCTTCTGCGTAGACTTCTGGGACTAGTGGTGTTCTGGAGAATGGGGTCTCTCTGAGGGCTGGGTTTAGCAACATGGAGTCTGTTGCGCTGTAACCGTCAAGTGCGGTTCGGAATGGGTCAGCCCAGCGGATGAGTGTCTTGCCTTTGTGGATGAAGGTTAGTGGGGTCGGCTCGGATGATTTGGAGGGCAATTGTGGGGATTTTGAAGTCGGGCTTCCCGGTTGGTTTGGAGCTTGAGATTCGGATGGGACCTGAGGAGGAGGAAGGCCTTCGCTCTTGTCCATCGATTGCGTGACGGAGGTGGAAGTTTGCAGCTGGTCGGCTTGGGAAGATGGTTGCTCGACCTGAGATGGCTTTGGCTCCGAGCCTTCGGTGGGGTTTCGAGGTTCGCTGTTCATTTCGAGAAGCGGAAGAACAGAAGATTTGCCTTTAGAAAATGGATTCTCGCCAGATCTGACAGGTGCTGCGTCTTGCTTTTGGACCTTAGAGGCTTTGATGGACGGAAGTGAAGCTGAACCTTTCTTCGTTGGTCGAGATGTTCGCTTTTCTTTTGAAAGGATGAGTTTGGGGACGCTAGCGGTTCCACTGAAGGGATTTCCTGGTCGCGAGGTTCTCGAAGAGACGCTTGGGATTCGAGGTTGTGCGAGGGGATTGAATGTGAATGATGGGATTGGAGGTTGAGACTGTGGAACACCGCTGTATGGGGTTCGAGATTGATGGTTCTGTTGATGGGGAGGTGGAACGGTGACTGAGGTCGAGCTTTGCTGTTGTGAAGTGGGAGGAGATAATCCGAAGCCACGATCGAGAGATGGATAATAACTCTCGGGATGTTGAGAATAACTGTTCAGTTGAACCGATGGTGGTCGTGATGGTGGTCTTGGAGCAACGGGAGTCTGAGAACGCGAAGCAAAGCCTGGTTCTTGAGTATAAGGAGAGATACTTGCTCGACTGTTGCTTTCGTCAAAGAATTGAGATGGATGGGCAGGTTGGAAGGTGGGATTTGGATGGTTATCACCGGATGGCGCGATATACGGTGAAGAATGATGAGAGATGGATTGTGGTGATTGAAAGAAGCGAGGTGATGAGAACACTGGTGATGGATAGGATGGTGATGGCGAGAAAGGAGGTTGTCGATGGGATGGACCTGCTTGTTGGTGGTAGCCTCCTAGTGCCGAGGGATAGTGCTCGGGGTATCCGACGTTCTGGAAAGACAGTCCTTGGTATGACTGCCCATGAGTTGGCAAACTCGGCGATGGGTAAACAGGAGATTGGGACATCCGTTCACGAGTAGGGGGATGAGTATGCTGTTGATTCCAGTCCTCGGAATACATATTTCTACCACCATATCCAGGGTAAACTAACTGACTCCCAAAACTCATCGATGCAACAGAGCGAGGAGACATTAGTCGAGGAGGATATCTTGGATCTACCGGAGAGAATTGAACATGATGTCCGCTATTCCCATGATCTTGATATGGAGGTGCATATTGAGGTCGAACAGATGGGTTCTCGGTAGGCAAGGGAGCTTGACCTTGAGAAGGCATCCGATGAGAATGATAGGCAACTTGAGGCTGCGGATTGAAGATAGGAGGCCTAGGAGGTGGTGGAGGAGGTGGTGGTGGTGCCGTATACAAATCCTCTCCATCGTCGTCATCGGGGTTATAGTATCCCCACGGGTTTGAAGGCATTGTGGACAGCTAACAGAGCGGTAATTAGGACCTAGATACTGTTAATTTGTGTATCTGGCTATTTAGAAAGCTTTCTTCGAAGGAATTGCACGAACTTACCGGGCTACGGCGGTATCGAATAGTTGATGGAACAGTACAGGATGGTAATTATGGTGATGAAGTAGTGGAGGAGGAGAATACAAAAGAAATTCCTTGAGGACTACATAGATTACTTGACAACTCGAGAGGGCTCACCATTAAGGTGCCTTCGTCCGTCTAGGTCTCTTGCCCTCTAGACGTTCTACGTCTTGAGATCTCTCCATACGCTCCAAGTGGAGGAGAGCGCACTATCAAGTTATGCACTAGTATAGTGTAGTATATTTGGATTGGAGATGAAGCTGTCTCAAGCTATATATATATATATACTCCGTAAACACATTACAAGCAAGAAAATTAACCATCTTCAGTATACTCACATTGATGAATTCAATCCACCCATAGGTATACTGTAGCATATCAGGGGTCTGCAGTCTTCAAACTGGACCCCAGTAATGTCATATATGAATTGTGTGTTGACTTTGTTGGATAATCTGCGTTGATCTGCGAAAGTTGCAACAATTTCTGTTTATGGAATAGTCTGGGCGTACAAGATTGGTGTTCCCACTCACGACCACATCCGCAACAACATTGCATTGACCTCGAAGCCCCTGCCAGCTGCCAGGGGTGCATCTTGGAGCTCTCCTCCGATCACCGAACGGGGGTATGGACGGTAGTGTACCGAGGATGTGTATGGATCTGAGCCCGTCATCGGTGATTTGAAATCATGTTCGCTTCGTGGTATGTACCGGCTTCCCGTCCCTGACATTGACGCAATCCGCTTGATATCAAAATGCCTATTGACTATAAACGCATCGGTACACTTAATCGAATCTCCGAATAAAGCTGACTAAATTGATGCTCTTTAGATTTAGCGATTTATTAGATACTCAGCAGTCGCCTTGCTTCGCCATCACTGACCTTCAATGTTATTCAGCTGAGCCTGCGGCTTTTGAGTCATCCAAGCCGTTTCACAAACCAGAGTGACTCTTCGTCTGGATTCGCTACCCGATTTGATCAAAGCCCCCATGCAAGCGCAAAAATCCCAACATTAAACACCAACATCTATATCCAGATATTCGCAGGCCATTAGAAGCTGCGGCGCTGGAGACTTGAAATTATTTAAAGGCCAAGTCTCCGCCATAAATCGCACAGTTTTCTAGAACAATCAAAAGGACAAGCAGTTTATTACCCTGCCAATTCCTATGATATCATTATCGCATATACAACTTCAGTCAAACATAACACCGGGATGGAGCAAAACAAGCACTGCCAAAACGGCACGGCGCCGGAAAGGTTTTCCATTGATGCATCCAAATCGATAGATGTCTCTAATGGGCCCCCACAACCGTTTTCTAGTATCCCGCAATCACTGACCCCTCGCACTCGTCCTACTTTTGCCACTCCCCTTCTTCAATCTTCGCGCTCTCAAACCTTACAATGGACTCTCCCAAAACCCTTCCAGCAGCATAAGCTGATTGGCCGTTCTCGCGCCGCATGGCACACTTCTTTTCTCGTCCCGTCCCTTAATGCGGTTCTCGATGCTGGTGTGTTAATCGATGACTCTCGGCCTCAAAATGTTTTCATCACACACGGCCACTCCGACCACTCTCTCGCCATTCTTGCTTATTGCCGCCGTATCACACCTCCGGATGTCTACGTCCCCGCCGAGGCTGCCATGCATCTCGACAACTACATCATGAGCAGCAAAGCTCTCAATCTGGGGTTTTCGGTCAAAAGTTATCATAACTTCGACGAAGAGGGCAATAGGCATAGTTTTCCTAATACTGTGGGTGGGAGGTTAATACCGTGGGGTGAACAGTTTGATCGTTTACGTTCGCATACACCTTCGCCGAACCAAAAGTCTAAAGCTCCTAGCCCGGTTCCTCCGGCGGATACCCCTGATGTTGGCGAGGACGACGATTTTGATGGGGTGGAGGACCCGGCGGACTTAATATTACCTACTCATCACATAATCCCCGTATCCGCCTCTTCACCCACCTCATTCTCATTAAAAACACATCCCACAGTCAGCGTCTCCATCCTCCCCAGATCCCACACCGTTCCTTCCGTCGGTTTCCTTTTCACCCAAACTTCCAATCGCTTAAAACCCGAATACCGTTCCCTCGCCGGCACCGAACTCAAAAACCTTCGCCAACAAAGCGTGGAAATAACCTACCAACACCGCACCCCTATCTTCGCCTTCCTCGGTGACGGCGATCATACTTCCCTCCTCAATGATCCAGAATGGCTGGTCGGCAACGAAGCCAATGGTGTTTCTCCGTGTCCGGTGGTAATCACTGAATGTAGCTTCCTATACGAAAGCCACAGAGCTCAGGCTGTTAAGACGAAACATACGTTATGGTCAGACCTGGAGCCCATAGTGAAGAGGCATAAAAGTACAACATGGGTTTTGATGCATTTCAGTAAACGGTATGGAGATGAGGAGATTGTAAAGTTTTTTGAAGGGTTGGAGGAATGTCCTGGGAATATTGTGGTTTGGGTGGATGGTGGGAATGAGATTTTGGATATGAAGGTTAAGAAGGATACCGGGACTATTTGATGAGGTATTTTTTTTTCTTCTCAGCCTCTGGATGGTTTCAATCGGATGGTTTAAATGAGATGCTGGTGTACATATCTGTTTTGGATATCATATCTGGTATAGTACTGCTAGGCGTCGGGTTCTTTCGGGTGGCCACGTGGGTTTGGAGTTTTTGGATCGGTTTAGATCTTATATCGACATTTACTCAGCAACTAGTTAAGTACTTATGTACCTATTAATAGTGGTAATACCTATGTCTACGATATCTAGAAAATTAAATAAAGTCCTGTCATCAAATTCCTCTAGAAAGCGCCTCCATCCTTGTTCCTGGGTACGAGACTACATCTACCCACATCTACTCTTCATCGGTGAAAATGTGTCTATGTGTTGTCGAATCGAATTGTAAGAACAGCGCAGGCCTGACATGAAAACTCGTTAACTCGACCTGGAGATTTAGATTGCGCTTGCCTCCTGCAAGCCTTGCCAACGTGGCTACCCGACTGCCGTATTTCCATGCCGGCCAGACACATAGCGATGCAACCTTCAAAGGGACGGGGGCCGAACTGCGACATGCAGAAGTATTCGTTGATCCTTATCCCTATCTGCCAGTCAGATGCATTCGAGGTCCACCCCGTCACGGACTAGTAACATGAAAATGTATCACTATCACCGTTCTCGCAGGATTCGATATCGTGCTGGACGAAATTCAAAATGCCTCATCGGGATTGAGATGTTGGAGGCCTGGGATGCGCTCAGGCACATTTTTCTAGAATTCTTTTTCGTTGATGCTTAACTTAATTTCTTTCGATATCGATACCACAATGATACTTTCTAACTTCAAGCCAATCATATCTTCCACCAGTTAGACTATCTGGAACATATTCCCAGCCCTCTTCGTCGCTGCCAGAAGAGGTTACTATCACGACCTGATCTTCCGATCTCTCCCGGTTCTCGTCCGACTTCTTCCTGATTTCCCTCCTTTGCATCCCAGACTGACCCCCAAACCAGGTATACTAGGTAGCAGCCCGTCTCGCCGAAATTTTAAATGTCCTAGCCAAGGCCGCTCGACTTCCGTTGGGCGTGCATGGGCAAAAAAAAACTGCGGGGGTGACGAAATGCCCAGCCAAAAAGCTTGTCCCCCGCAAGCCTTTCTTGGGCGGTCTTGGGCAAATGCAATGTCTCGCTGACGTCTACCTGCGTACAACGCGGATTAGACCCACTTTTTGTGTATCGTTGGTATGCATGGCAGTCGCTCGGACAAGCGTGCGCTTGATTTTGGGGCTGGGTGAATCAGTTTCCCACGCTTATGCTTAATTTTCGTTCTTTCTCTGTTGAAGGCGCCTCTTGATGTTTCGTGGATATCTACGGTTATCTGGCGCAGCGATCTAGATGCCTTCGGACTGTCCCCGGTGGTGATGAGAATTCAATGTCTCAAGCCATTCGTGCTATATTGGTGAAACTCCATCCCGATAATTTATCGATATATCTCGCACTTCAACGGAATTTTCCCCCTCTTAAAGACATCAATAGAGTTTTATCCTCTAGCTCTCAGATTGACAGACAATGCAATGATACCCCAGATATCTCACAAAGGGGAAACCGTTGAACCCTGCTCTCCCCGCAGACCCTTGAACTTTGTATCCCACAAGTACAGTCTGCGCTCCACTCTATAAGCTCATGGTCTCATGATGGCTATGCGGAGAGACCAGATACAGCTAATCGTCCGAGAACTTGGTAGCTTGTAGAAAACAAGTAACGGGATGTTGTAGATCAGCTAGCTAATGCAGGTAGCCCTGGTTCCTCATGACACCTCGTTTCGCGCGACACCTCTTTTCGCCATGAGAAGACCGAGACGGGAACTTCCAATTGTGATAACTTGGAAAGGTTATAAATTCCCCAGCGCATCTCCCCAGAGTTTTAGATAGCATTCCTGGCATCCTTTGCTTTCTCTCTCCCCGCCCTTGCATTTCTTTTCAGCTCGTGTGTGGGTTTTTTGTCTAGGTAACGCAGTGTGCATTTCTTGCGCCGTTTCCGACGAGGACATATTTTTTTGTGTTGCCTTGTCGCGGGATATATTTTATTATTGATCCCTAGACCTCGTGGAGATCTGCTGCTTTTGATCTCGTTTATCTTGTCTCCCGCAGGTTTTCTCTTTTTGAGATTTTGATCGCGAGACTCGGTTGGTTGAAGCTTTTCGCTGGTGTATACAAGAAAAACGCTTCAAGATGCCTAAAATGAGCATTGGCGAGTACCTGCGCACGCGAGTGACGACGTTGGCGCCGAGGGTGGATCCGGCGCCGAATCCGATTAAAGTATTGGCATCGCTGAGTCGGTCGAATTGGCTGAACTTTGCGGTTGCATTTTTGGGATGGACTTGGTGAGTCTAGCTAGCTCTTATTTCTTATCTCTCCGTCGAGGAAGACTGTTACTGATAAAACTGTGTGAATAGGGATGCATTCGGTATATATTTACGCTCCCCGTTATAAAGCGTGTACTTCAATGGTAGCTAGAAGCTAATATATATTTGATAGACTTCTTCACCGTCTCCCTCGTCGTCACGGACCTTGCCAAAGAATTCGGCAAGAAGAATTCCGATATAACCTGGGGTATAACCCTAGTCCTCATGCTCCGTTCCGTCGGCGCCATAACCTTCGGTCTAGCATCCGATCGTTATGGGCGTAAATGGCCATATATCGTCAACAACGTCCTCTTCATCGTCTTTGAGCTCGCCACCGGGTTCGTGAACACTTATAGCCAGTTCTTGGGTGTCAGGGCTTGTTTTGGTATCGCTATGGGAGGACTTTACGGAAATGTTGCGGCAACAGCGTTAGAAGATTTACCCCCTGCGGCGAGGGGTATTGTGAGTGGGATGTTGCAGCAAGGGTATGCGTTTGGGTATCTGCTTGCTGTGGTATTTGCAAGGGCGTTCGTGAATACTACTAGTCATGGGTGGAGGCCGTTGTTCTGGTTTGGGTATGATCTAACTTTCTCTCTTTTAAGTTGTTGAAGAGATGACTAATGGATATGCGTGTAGGGCTTGTCCGCCGGTACTGTTGATTATCTTCCGGTACTTCTTGCCAGAGACTGAGGCTTTCCAGAGGAGAATGGAGTTGAGGAAGCAAGGAGGCGACATTGCGGTTGAGAAGGTGTTCATTCAGGAGGGTAAAGTTGCATTGAGGAAGTATTGGCTCATGCTTATCTATTTGGTTCTGTTGATGGCTGGGTTCAACTTTATGGTGGGTTTTTCGCGATGCAATGGCATGTTGAAGGGACGGGGCTAACGGCTGAGGTTGGAATAGTCTCATGGAAGTCAAGACCTTTATCCTACTATGCTTCAGAATCAGCTTGGGTTTGGACATAATAGAGTTACTGTCACGCAGGTGGTTGCAAATCTGGGGGCTATAACTGGTACGTACTATACTCTGTCTAGTGTGAATGATGTGCTTCGGTTCAGTTATCTAACAGAATGTGTTTCTTGTTTAGGTGGTACTGTGGTTGGATATTGCTCCCAGATCTTTGGGCGGAGAATGTATGTTGAAAGTGCTCTCCCCTCGCCATATATCCGATAAGCTGACAAAGGGATCTTGGTAGATCAATTATTATGATGTGTATCCTTGGTGGTGCATTGCTTTATCCATACGGCTTCTCACGTTCGAACAGTATTATGGCCGCTGCGTTCTTCGGTATGTAACCTTCTATTCCCCATTCAAGGCCATCCACTTACTGATTGAAATCACCAGAACAATTCGCCGTCCAAGGCGCCTGGGGCGTTATCCCAATCCACTTAATGGAGTTATCTCCATCCTCCTTCCGCACCTTCGTAGTAGGAACCTCCTACCAACTCGGCAACCTCGTCTCCTCAGCATCTTCCACAATAGAAGCCACACTAGGTGAAAAATGGCCGCTCCCGCCATTACCAAATGGAACTAAAAGATACGATTATGGCAAAGTGATGGTTATTTTTATGGGGGCGGTGTTTGGATATGTGATGCTTTTGACGTTTATTGGACCTGAGAGGAAGAATAGGGATATGTTTGAGGAGGATGGGGTTGATTATGGGGCTGGAGTTCGGAAAGATGATTTGGAATATCAGGACGGGGAGAAGGCGGTGTATGAAGAGAAGGAGGAGAGTCCGCAGAAAGTTTAGATGGGTCTTGTTTTGTTTTTTTTTACGCGTTGATCTTGGGGAGGTTGTAAGTTGTTGTTTTATGGGATCGTGGGTCGTGCGATGAAAGGCCTGTACTGTCCTGCTTCGTTTAGATCAGTGTATGAGACTAGTTAGTACTTGTTTATCAAGATGTAATGATATGATGTCAGTTATGAAGTTGAGTATTGAGAAGCCAGTTGTGGCTCCAATTAATATGAAATGGTTGATTGAGCATGTCTGGGTATTTGATAGTCGTGAATTTGGAGTATGTTATACGTATCCTCGATTCCAATTCGTGCATGAGGTGGCCACGTGGGATACATATTCTTTGCGTGCATATGCGTATATGCTGTGTTCTGAGGGTCCATGAAGGAAGGGGTCTTTAAGCTACGATTCTATGAATCCTAGGGAACAGAATGTAATTAGGGGTTTGTAAGATCCAGCCTCGAAGCAAGACGCGAGGTCGTCCCTATGTAGGGTCGTGAAACAGCCACTGGGTAGTACTATAGTCCTAAGATTGGGACAAGTAAAATGAATTGCTTGACTCGAAGTCTTATAAATCTCCTTCAACAGACAATACACCCTGTATCCTGTAGGACGGTGCGTTACTCTGGACTCCGGCCGAAGGCCAGTCTGCTCGCGCTCGCTGGCTACCGTCCTACGTTAAGGCACTTCGTGACAGTTCAGGTTTATCGTAATGGCCATGAAGCCAATTAATTTGGCCCTAACATCTGGCTCGGAAACGCGCCCTTAGGCCTTTGTGCTGCTGTAAGAAGATCAGATCTAGACTCCGCTCCTCTTGTAGATCTAAAGTTATGAACACCCTATGGCTAGTCAGTGAATTCATTGATATCAATTGATCAAGTAGACATAAAGATAGATCAATCCCTCAACCATCCTAAAAACTGGCCTGCGAAATGATTAGGTTAGTCGAGTCACCAATTGCAATTTGCAAGTCCAATTTAGTGGGAAAGTGTGTTTGTTAGTGATCAGGGAACGTGATCTACTTGCTCGCAATCGACGCGCGTAGTAGCTATCGCTTTGCCTCCTCGTCGGCCGTGCCGGAGGAAATTGTGTGATGATTCAAGTCAAGACGGCCGACCGATCTGGAGCTCCGAAGAGGCAAATATTAAAGTTTGGCGTCCGAAGTGAAGTCAGGCAATGAAGCTCTATCCAAGGATGGGGCGAACACTTGGCTTCATGGCCGATGACACTCTGAGCTGGAACTTGAGATGTTGATTTGAGGTTGAACGTGTAAATTCTATTGAATCCTACATACGTATATAGACAGCACAAGATCTCCACCATGGATTGGCAATGATATAAGACGAGAATATTGGCATTTGAATTTAGCCTCAATAGTTCTGTATCTGCGAGTGTCCCGGCATAACATTTTCCAACACGCGCAGCATCATGGGACCCGGAACTCGGTTCGACAAGTGGAGATCTCGAGTATGCTCCAGTGCTACGGCAATTCCTAGCGCTGGAAGTTTTCTCCAGCTCCGGGTTTGTCCTTACGACCTGACCAAGGGTTCCAATCTATCAATATGCCGATGTGATATGTTGAAATAGTTTTTCCGAAGGCCTATTGATACATGGGCACGCAATTCGTGCCATTGACCCGCTTCACCACTTCCAAAGCTAGGGCCACATTAAGGGCGTTTTTCATGCCGAAACACCCCATAGACCAGGTTAGCGATATATCAGCCAGTAGGCTTTGAGAATAGTTCCCCAGAAAGGTGCATAATCTCCGTAACTGGGGCATGCAGTTTTCGTGATAACGTAGATTCATGACCATGACCATAGAAATTTAACGCGGGATGCCATATTTTCTCCTACCATAGATCTAGAGGCCCGGAAAAATTTTGGGAGCATGAAACCCGTTCGCTGAAAGCGCCGAACTCTCGCGAAATGTCTTGTGCACTCTCTGAACTGCTGCACATGACCCCTACCGGATTGGGGTGTGGCCAGCTCGCATGAGTCGCTCGAGACCTTTGAGATGTGATTTATGGGATCTAGATCCATTAGATCTCGTTGTTCATGGCATATTACCACATCCCGACTTTGTGGAAATCAATTAAGAGATTTCCTTCTTTTGGGGTAGCGCTACAGATATTTGCCCTGATAGAGCCTAGGCTTTGCATGCCGCCCGCTTAATCTGTAGAAGTGAGACAAGTTGGCATATGGCCTGAGCAAAGTACCTGTACCTTGTACACGGGTACCGGCCAGGCGCAAATGCAAGTTCGGTGGCCATGGCAATGAAGCGTCAGTACAGATCACACTTGATCGTATGATTAGTTTCCTAGCTTACCCCACAATTTGGTATTCGAAGCTGAGGTATTCCGTCGAACCTAATTTGTGAAAATAGTTGGATTGAGCTCCATAGATCCAAGGGGAGGCCATGTTGTTTCTCCCCACCATTGCCAAAATAGCCATTTCCCCGTGCCACAGTTACTATCCTCTAGCGTAGAGTCGTAGAGACCTACAATTAGCAGAAACTATTTTCCAAATCTCCAAGACTAGACCAAGGCGAATAGATCGAGATTCAAACTTTGGAGGCTAGGATTGGATATGGCTTTCGGAGCCAAATACAAGTCCCTGGCGGAAACCAAGACTGGAAGAATAGGTGCCGGACGGAGGCGAAGACGGCATAGTCTAGCCCATCAACAGAATCTCGTCGCTTGGGCAGCGGGTCTCCGGCTTTCGTAACTTGGCTTTGGGCTTGCATGCTTAGCCTGCAGGCGTACAAAATACCCACCCCATTTGCGTTGTAGACGTCGAATACTGTGTGTCACGTGATATGTAATTTGGCTGACATATTGTTGTCCGCGACACCATCTCGAGATGCATCGATATTCCTTTGCGACAGAATACGAGTTCGAACAGCCCGAGTTGCGGTGAGTTATGCATCTGGTCCGCGTTAAGCTGAGTTGTCAACTGACCAAACTGTCAAAGCAACTTTAAACTTAGACTTTTGACGGGACAAGGCCTGCTCGTGAAGTCAACAGAGACCTGACTATCATGCATAAGGCACGTATTGGCTCCTTCAAACGGGTTACCGGTGACATGGGTCAAGACCACCATCGACGAGATGCGCAAACCTTCAAAGTTAACAAGCTGATCATATCAGCTTTGTATCAGCATTGCGGTTGAGGGTGGAGGAATTTTGGGTTTGCATGTGTGTGGGCAGGGATGTTACGGGGACGCTACACAACCAACCTGCGGAAGATTTCAGATCCGCCAATCAGAGGCCTTCAAGGAAAACGATTCCTTGGAACCGTTTGTGCTCCCTTGCAGGTGTGGGAAACCTGGAGTCCCCGTGGATAAGGTTTAACCTATCTGCGGAGAGGAGGGTATCGCGAGACATGGTTGGGCCTTTTGGAATGCACCTCCAACGCGGGGAGTACATCAAAAGGGAAAAGTAATCAACGGCGAAACCACATGGCTGGAGTGGCCATTAGCTCCTCCACCCTCTAGCGCGGCGTGAGGACCTACGGTGTCTCAAGCTCGTATTCGAGATCGCTTCGATTGGGCGGACTTTGGAGGCCATCAGTTCCCGTTTGCTCGGAATTTTCCTAGCTTGGGTTTGTCTTTGGTTTTTCTTTTCATGGCTGCATTTTAGCCCCCATCCGCACAGAAGCTGGGGATCTGTGCTTATTCCAGTCGTTGTTCGCTTGCAGCAAGCAGATGGCAAGGAACCTCCGTCCGAGAACCTGGGGACCCTGCAAAGTAACTTGCTCCGTCGATCCTGATTCGTGGTGTGCTATGGGAGAATTGGACCTGGAACCCGCATTGATCTTTGGACCAGGCCATCTTGAACTTAACCTGGAGCAATGTATAAGAACTCCAGATTTTCCCCAAACTCGATGAATTTCTCTCTTCTTTCACCAGAGTAGAAGTCCTAGACTCCTCCAAGGGATCTCACACACGACAATTTGGAACGTCCTCTCGGAAAGCTTAATCAACCCTCTCACAACTCGATCAACCTTTTGAAAGGGGATATAATTCTAGTCAAAGGACTGTGTTCAGCTGAGCTTCAGCACCCGGGTCCAAGATGCACAAGCCATCAAAACAAAGAGTGTACAATTGGTATGTGGTACATCGCGATATCAGTAATCATTAATTGTTACACATTCAACGCGAAATGTGTGCGCCAAGATAGGCAAGAACGGATGGGCTAACTCTGAGACATAGGTACATCTCCTTGGTTGCGGCCGCAACCATGGTGCTCTACGGCTATGACGCCTCAGTCTTCAATGCCGTCCAGGGTTCCGACAACTGGAAAGACTACTGGGGTCACCCAGACGCCAACCTGCTAGGTACCATCAATACCGCCTATACCTGTGGTGGTATCGCTGCAGGATGGTTCTTCTCTGCCCCAATTTCGGACCGTTTCGGTCGTCGTATGTCTATCACTATTGGTTGTATCCTTGTCATCGCCTCGACTTTCGTCCAAGCTTTCGCTCCAGAAGGCCATGGTGTTGGTGGTTTCTTGGCTGGTCGTACCATCATTGGTTTCGGACAGGGTATTGCGCTTCCAGCCGGTCCAGTCTACATTGGTGAATTAGCTCCTGCGGATATCCGTGGCAAGATCATGTCTTTCTGGCAGATGTTCTACTCCGTCGGTTCTTTCCTCGCTTTCTGGATCAACTACGCCTGCACGAAGAACAAGTCGAAGCTCTCTCATGACTGGGATTGGCGCATGGTTGTCATCTTCCAGGTCATGGTTCCAGTCATCATTATCTCCCTTCTTTGGTTCTGCCCCGAGACTCCACGTTGGTACATTCAAAAGGGAAGAATCGAGGAAGCCAAGGCTGCTCTCCGCCATGTCAGAGATACTGAGGAGGAAATTGAGGAGGAAGTCGCCCAAGTTCAACAGGCTATCCAGTTCGAAAAGGAAACCCTCGACGGCTCTTATCTCCCGCTCTGGAAGGACAAATCTCTCCGAAAGCGTCTTTTACTCGCCTTCGTTATCAACTTTGGTCAACAGGTCACCGGTCAAGGTTCTCTTAATTCTTATTCTACCATTATCTACAAGAAGGTCTTCCCAAGCAACAGCACCATCCAGCTCATCAACGCTCTCAATGGCACATTCGGTATCCTATTCACCCTCACTGCCACTTTCACCGTCGACACCTGGGGTCGTAAGATGGTTCTATTCATCGGAGCCATCGGTATGTCCATCTGCATGTTGATCTCTGCCTCCGTCTACGTCGGAACTCCAACCTACGCCAATGATACCAAATCCACACAGGTCGGCGCCGGTATCGTGGTGATGATGTTTATGTTCGCCTTTTTCTACAAGCCATCTTGGGGTGCCGTCGTCTGGATCTGGACTGGTGAAGTTTTCTCCATGAACGTCAGAGCCCAGGCCGTCGGTATGTCCTCGCAGATGCAGAACGTCGGTAATCTCATTGTCAACCAGATCTTCGTAAGTACTTCAGCATCAAAAATATACATCTAAAAAATTTATCTAACCTTCATTTTAGCCTCTCATTCTCGAGAAAATCGGTTTCAAGGCCATGTACATGTTCGCTGGTATCAACCTCATCCTCGCCGCCTTCACATGGTTCTTCCTCCCAGAAACCAAGAACGTCAAGCTCGAAGAGATGGACGCTCTCTTCGGTGGTGTCAACCATATCGAGAAAGGTGCCACCCTGGTCGAGGGTCACCCCAGCCATATTACCGACGAGAAGGGACAGGATCTCACCATCGAGGAGGTTCACCGCAAGGCTTAGTGGATCTTCCCGATCATGTTATGAAAGCTCCCTGTGTAGCGTTTTGATCTAGTAGATAATATATACATTTTCTTTAACTCTACTTTGCATGATACCTCGCCTGTTTTTCCACGTCTCGCGATATCGAACTTTCCGCACCTGCAACATATGTTGATACAGTACTTAGCATCTTGGTATTTTCATAAACTTTTTTATATATTAATGAAGCTATAATGACACAAGAAACCGCCTCAGTTTCAAATCTTGCGCAATCGCAGCTTGACTTATCGGTATCCTTAGCTTGAGGTTCATCGGCACCATTGCCCCCGTCAATATAACTCGTCACGATCTAAAAAGTCGCACTTATTACATCCATGTCAACAGCCCGCATCCCGAAAAGTATTTCCATAAATCCCATCCAAGGCGGGTCTTCTGACCGCATACGCCGGCATCTCCCACCATGATTGGCGGAACCAAAAACCCCGTGCCTTAAATTCATGGGGAAGTCGGCCTTAGCTTAGCCTTAAGAATGGAGTAATATAGACGACATGCAACGTATGCGTAGAAAAGTGCCTCCGGTACGCTGCCAAAAAAGCCACTTTATCCACGGTTCGAAAAGCTTGTCAACCACAGGAACAGTTTTTTCTTTCCGCAGACAATGGAGGGGGGACTGGATAAACGGATCACATTGGTATTGATTAGCGAATAATACCTGTCGCCTGTTTCGGTTATGTCACAGGGCGGACTTTATCCAGCGGCCCTGGGAATCTATGAAACTGTGAGAGAAAAATACAACGCCTGCAACGCACTAGTACCTAAGCTAAAGCTCTTTATACTGCGGTCGGCCACCTACCATCAGAGTATCTGGTTTTAGAATATCATTGAAATATCCTATGGTATGAGACTTATCTTGTTTTCGACACGCCAGTACGCCAATCCGCCAATAATATGATTCACGGCCCTAAACGCACACACGAGTGCCATCAAATGGCCCGGAACAGCTCCGATTCACGATTCTTACGCTGCTAGATATTTATCTCTAGACAACAATAGTACCCTTTTATAGACATAATCCTGAATTTTTACCAAATCGAACCAGTTCATTTTAAGATGGTAAAGGGGACGATTATATCCATTCTCCAGACCGACGTCGACGTTCTAAGCCACCCGATCAATGGTGCAGCAATGACGACTCCCGCGGAGAATATCTCCGATTTCATGATAAATTACAACAGGGTATATAGGACTCTATTTGAAGATTATAGTCAATATTGTGCCTTGCATGTATCCCGCGAGATGTAAACTAGGTAGACCTTGTCGACTTAGTCGCGTGTATCGTGAAGAACTACCTAATCGGAGTTCCGAAGCGCGAAGCATTACGAAATTAGCTTCTAGTATCGATCCCGGGTATCTGTATCCTGGAAACAGTCGCTCCGTTCGCCTTTGTTTCATGCATATCCATGCTATCGGTGATCCGACAGCGTCGGATTGTTATCACATCCGGTAGGTTCCGGCGCACGGAACGGAAGGCGTGAGAGATCGATGAAACGATACCTAGAACGGTAATGCCGGAATATTTGATATTCCGGTTTTTTGTTCTAAGTTCTAAAGATAAGTACTCGAAGTTTACTCTATCAGAGTATTTAGCGCTCTTTCAGTATCTAGCACCGAAATACCTATTTCCTTACGAAACCGTGAAACATAATTCTATCTCCGTGTATCGCTTTATCGCCATCTTTCATAACTCCCGGATTCCGTTGCTATCACAATTCCTATATTGATCATTGGTCTCTCACCCCCGAAATATATTGCTATATCGCCACCACCACTATTCCAACCTAGCTAGGGTACGTATATATATGTAAGATGATAGACCAACAAATCTCACGATTGCGACTTTTTTAGCCGTTCAGATTCAAATTTCAAGGCTGCCGACCGAAGCTAGGCCAAGGAGCCTTTCCCTTCCCAGAAGAAATAAGGATTATGCTAAGTTCTGTTGGTAACACAGCTGCCATGCACCAACTGGGGTTCTCTTGCGCGTTGTACCGCAAAAAAGTAATAGCGGTTGGCGGAGGATCAAACTCCACCAATCAACGGTCCCTATCCGCTGGACCTTTGCCTGGACATATCTCTATCCCCGGTATTATTATAATTTAATCGCTATTACTGCGATACCCGGTTTCGTGGAACTAGGCAAATCGGTCGTTTTCACTCCCTTGAGTGGTTATTGGCTAATTTGTTGATTGGTACATACAGATTATCTACATCTTGGAATTCTTGATATATGAAGCGATTAGGCTGGTACCGTGGTCATAGCTGAGACTGGTTTACGAGACCGGTCATAGCTACATAGCCATACATAGGGATTCCTTTTCGATGGGGCCCCAAGTGATCTTGATCTCGGATCGCAAAATACCAAACTCCGACTTAAGGATAGAAAGACAGGATAAGCAATTAAATTTCACTCTTATAGGTCTGAGCAAACCTAGGAAGCTGACCATTTAGTAATAGTTGTGGCGAACAAGGGAAGGGCATCTGACCTGTGATCACATATAAAGCCAACTTATAATTAAGTCCACAACCATGGTACCAAGACCTGAAACTAAAAGAGGCCAAGAATCATTCCTACAGAGCATGCAACGGCATGCATGGGCGACCATGGAAGTCGCAACAAAAATTTAAATCAGCTGGTCAGTTAGTTGTAATTGATCTCACATTCATTTGAAGAGCGAATTTCGTAACATCAGAACGTAACACTTAATTCAATGCTTTGAAGTTATTTTTGTGGGCATTTTAATTCGGTAATGGGAGATTTAGGTGGCTGAAAGATAGATTCTTTTCGATTTGTGAGCTGCACCAAGATTCGACTGCTAGCCGTTTTGAAAGCCCCTACAAGTGAACTGGGTACCCGGATACTACCTTCGACGGTCCATGTACATATGTCACGGGTTCCTTTACTTGGGGGCAAAAAAGATTATTTGAATCCTAGGAAGTTGCCCCGCAGCGGATACATCGGTGCTATGCCAGTAGCTGAACATTTGACAAGAAAACGGGTGTATGGGACAAATACTATTGGTCGAGCTTTGTCGAGCTCGTTAAAGACACGAATACGAACTCAAATAAGAAAATTTACTCTTTCTGCACAAATGTTGCCTCTGACAATGCGGGGTCAAGACATTAATACAGAGACCCCTGTTCCCAAAATAGTCCAGTGCATCATTTTACCTCTTCGCTCATGGACTCAGATCATGCTGCTTCGATAAGCACGGCACAGGCATATCTTGGTGATGAGTGTCTTTAGACCCCACAGTCAACCCTAGCCCCATGGTGGGGGGATAGTGCAGCTCAGACATTTCAAGACAACATACTATAGATTCCGGTATATATGCTACTGTGAGATAAAGCAAAGAAATATATTAACTAGGTCTGGAAAGGGTTAAGCCTAGAACGAGGGATTCCTAGTACACCGGACTGGTACTGGTACATTTGGTCCTACCGACAGCGTTTAATTAAACCACGTGCGGATGTAAATTTTCGGACTCACAGACGGGTCAACCGAACACAGAAATATGATACGGTTCCGTGCTACAGGCCCTCCATCGCTACGTCTTGTAGTCGTGCTATAGGTTTTCATTTAGGTATCGTCCTGTAATTACATAACCGACCCAACCAAGTGAAACACTTTGGGCCGTTGGAGCGTCCAAGAAAACAAAGATCTAGAATTCCGCGACGTCGACGAGGCGTTTACCTTTGAAGAACCACCTTTAATTATCTGTTTCGATTGGAATGCGAACATCGATTTATAATTATTTCATATAGTAACGGGCATGCCTATTCCTAGAATCATCTTTCCATCCTCCCTACTCCACAACCTTTCATCCTTTGATCTTGAGTTAATAACAGGCTCACCTTTAAACCTCTCCATCCTTGAAAGACCCAAGGCTCGGCGACCGAAAAGGAATAAAAGACCAAATCTTGCAAGTTTTGAAGATATTTTAATGGAGATCAAATATAAATATTGTTTATACCCTTAAGTCTGAAAGTGCAAGTAAGTAGATCGTAGGGTAACAGTGCGTTCTGATTTCCACGCCATTCGAAGGTCTGGGCACGAGACAGTGACTACGGACTGGCCGGTATCCCAGAACTAATTAATTATACACAACTCACGCTAAATTTAATTATCATCAGAAGACGCACTAGGCTTATGTGCGACATTATACGTGAGGCTTCGAAATATATTCGCATCTACAGAGTCGTGTTAAAACATTGGAACCGTTGGATTTCGGAAATCAAGATGGAACCATTGCCACAACCAAGAGTCCGAAGTCGTTATCGTGGAATAGCTAGCAGCGATGGCATTGAAGCTACAGGGATTCCTAATATTATGCCGCATTGGTCTCGTTGTGCTGCATTGGAATTTCGGTTAGGAGGAAACCCAGATATTAGCACAGAAGCCACGCGTGCACAATGTTGACAAAGCAACATACAAGCCGCATTTATATTATGTACCGACATCTTCAGCCGTAGTTAGAACTCCCGAAGAGCTTGAATAGCCTATTAGCCGTAGTGATGATGTCATTATAGAGGCCGGAAATTTATTGGCCATGCCCACAGTCAATTGCATTGTACAGGATCCTACAAGGTCGCTCGAGTTGCGTTGGAATTTGGAGAGTTCGTCGCATTGTTTTCTCCACCAATCATCTTCGACGGTACTCCCTGCCGATAAAATATCAGATTGTGAAAATACAACAGCTTCACAACGCAAAGCTGCCCCTCTGCCTCTAGCGTCTGGATTCCAGGCTGTCTGGCGCCGCCTAGAACGTGCAGAGTCCCAAATTGTGATTTATAACGCTGAACCGGTACAGCACCTGAAATTTTCGAAACTAAATGAAATTCGAGGACATTGATTTATATATTCTAGAATATTCCAGCTCTCATTATCTACCATTGGTTTTAGTATTTTAGCTTGTATATTTTGTAGTTATTTGACATTCGAATTCGCCCTGGCTGAAGCAACGGACATACATGTCGACACAACACAAAAAATATCCGGAAAAAAAATAGAAAGCAGCGAAAACACAGCACCTAAACTTAATTGAAACAAAACCAGTCGGGCACTCGATCCCACATCCCTAGAGTGCAGGATATGCGGATCCGCCATAAAATTATGGCGAATTCTACCATAGCTTGGCTCGGCTCACGTGATTATTGGTGTTGGCATGATGTTGTTCGATCACTCATATACTATGCGCGTTAGGGTCTACGCTACGGGGAAACAGCCTTCTGGACATTTGCGTTGAGTTCTTCGTCTTGGAAATAAAAAAACGATTGTTGGTTCTTGATCAGAAAGGATTTCCCGTATATCTTAGAGAAGAGGCTAATCTTAGAGCCCCTTGGCATTGCTCTCCGGGATGGCGCTGTGGAAAATGTTGAGAGTTAGCTAGCTCTATATTGCACTACATTACAGTATATCTACGTGCCTTGTGCTGCGAGCGGGGGATTTCCGAGAGGGTTGGAACTGACAATGCTTCTATCTTTGCTACTGGTAGAAGATGGGCCACGAATTGTTCTTGGGTCTAGTATTTTCAGCATCAATCTGCTTCGAGGGAGCTTCGTACTATTCACTTCCCGGTGACGAGACTAAAACTATTCAATGCAATGAACCAAAAGTTGAATTGAGGCGAACTAGAATCTCGCCGAGCGGATGAGCCGCTGAATGGCGACTAGACCTCAATTGGATGGAGATCGTCATAACCGTTTAGATAGACAGCCGGCGGTTTGTTAGTTGGTTAGAGGTGGGCTCGATTTATATGAACAACATAAAACCTAATAGCTATATATAATGGCTAAAGCCCGACAGTCCTTACTTCCAAACCAGCAAAGTCACAGCTTGATTCGCGATCGATCCGAATCTAAGTGCCATAACCATAAATAGACAGCTTAAGGGGAAGGGACGACGCTACTAGCTATTAGCCCGTAGTCGAAATTAGTTTGGGGGCGCGATGGGGTATCATACTGCCATAAATATATTAATCCGAGAGTTCGAGCCAATAGTTGCCTATGAAAATGTTTTGCATCACAATTGGGAGGCTGGTTTACGAGACAAGCCAATGGTAAATCGCTTCAAATGCCTGTCCTTAACTCCAAGGAGTGGTACCTGCTGAGGGGGCAGTCGCGTACCTATCACTCAACTTCGACCCCAGATGCGGCTTCCTCCTCCAGCCCAACCCCAAGCCCATTCCCAACCTCCGCTTCGACTTCAATCCCAACTTCAGCTTCAGCTTCAATTCCAACTTCAGCTTCAGCTTCAATTCCAACTCCAACCCTTGCTCTGACTTCGAGCGAGACTTCGGTCCCAGCTTCGACTCGTGGTAGTCTAATATCAAATAGAGGCGCTCCATTATTTCGGTCTAACTTTCCTAACTCTAATCCGTGGGTTAGTATAACAATCTATGAAGTCACAAAAGACAACTTCAATGAATCAAACCAACGTACCGATATCCGTCTTTTCAGGGCAAAAACGCACCCATTTGTACGGCTTCGGTACCCCATACTGCAGGAGACTCCATGTGGCCACTACTGCAAGAATATATCCGACCCTCACGAGCAAATCATTATTTTGTTGAGGAGGGTCTGTCGGAGTAGATGGAAGTATGTTTGTTCCAGTGGTGTTCATTTTCGTCGAGTACCCGCGCTAATGTGATTTGGAGAACTTTTGAAAGGGGCGGAGGTTAGGTCGTAGTCTTTGTCGCTGGAGAGGACAGAGAGGCGGCGGACGCTGTATAATTTTTTAGTTTGTGCATATATAGGGAGGTATTCGGGGGGCTGCCTTACACTGCTGAGGGCTCGGGAGGAAGTTTGAGTCTGCACCCTGTGCGGTTGTAGACTTCGAGAGAGGGAAGGTTTTGAATATTTGCTCTGGCAGATTTCAGATATATCAGTGGAAGTTATTTTTTGAGCTGAGATGTCAGTTTGGTAATTTCGGCTTTATCAATTGCTTCGTTTTATAGACAATTTCCAAAATGCTATGAAATCAACACGAGATCTCATCCTGATTTTGTAATCGACTAGAAGTCCAGATACCCTGAAGATAGATCGGAGATAGCTTGTCGCGGGAATAGAGTTTGAGCCTTCAGGCCTATTCGGTGTTTCTGTTGCCCGAACCAGGATATCGATTGTCTGTGTATTACCATGTTGATATATTCACGGTACTCGTATACCCTCTCTTGGTCTGTTTGTCTTCGGCAGTCTATCACAATTCGTGGCTAGGAACCCCAAATCCGCACTCATCTGACCGTCTGATACCATAACCCGTCGGGAGGGCAAGTTTCAAGACCTAGAGCGGGACGCTTGGGGCATTTAATACGATTGAACAGATTGTAAGGGTGCGGAAGCCTGGGAATTGGGTGGCGCAGCCGTCCGAACAAACTTTTTTTATATGATTACAAGCATCCCCAATTTCGTATGAAGTAGCATATGGACTCACGAGGCTAGCTCGCACCCAGGGAATTGGCAACTGTGTAACAATACTCCATGAGTCCGTGGCTAAGCTCGGGTATGTGTACCTGAGTAATGCACGGGTTAATGTATTTCTGACTTTCGGGTCAGCTATTATGGTATTGTATGCCCGGCTGCTGTTAAGCAGAAGGAGCCTAGTAAACGTGGATGAGGCTGAAAGCTGGAAAACCACCTCTTCTGGCTTGGCGAACTTTCCCTTTTTGTAAATCTAAAAAAATGTCGTTAAGCAGAAAGGATTTAGAAAACGTGAATGTGAAGATTTAAGTAGCGGGAAACCTCTGGTGGGATTTGGTTCAATCTCCTATTTGGGCAGATTTTGAATTAGAAAATGTCAGTTAACTCAAGAACTAGCTTCAAGCCCTCACATTCATATGGCTGTGCGGTGGTTGAATGTGTGCAATACAAGTTGAAGAAGAAAGAAGCTACCTCTGGTTTGCTGGAATTGCAATTCTTCTTGAAATAAATGCACACTACATAATAAAAATACCACCTTGCAGCCTACCCCTGCACTGTAATATAATTTAGGATGAGAGGTTACACAGTACAGTTGAGAAGGAAATTTTTCAGCCTCCAGACCGATGCCGTTGAATCAAGTGAGGAGGTATCAATCCTAGAATCCTTTGAAAGGAAGCATGGCGTTTCTTACTGGGTATTACGTATGAGGCAAGAGCTTCGCATCATATCGGGTAACTAGTAGCTGTTATCCCGATCCTATTGGAAATTTCAATGTTGGCCCGTCACAGTATCGTTGCACGCACATATAGTAATTACAATAAGGGGATGCTTGAAGTTTGCTCTAGCAAAGAGGCTCATATGATGCATGACGCAATGATCGGATCCAGGGATATGCCCATGTGTTAGAATTCTTCGCCAATCAGGTTGTAGCGCTAGTTCAACGCAGCGTCGCATGTAACACATGATGCGGGAAGCCTGAAACTGTGGAACCAGCTTTGCTGCCCCCCGCCCGGAAGGCTGGGTGTCCATATGAATGGGGATACACGCAAATTCCAAAACGTTACGGCTTTGTCTTCAGCGCTTGGATTCTAGGCTACTCCAATGGTCACTTAAGTATCCGATCTGGCAAAGTGGTTTCAGGATTCGCTTATCCCTGCACTGCTCCAAGCCTGAGACTCTGTGGCTCCTTTGCTCGTGTGTAGACTATCGTCCGATATTAATATATTTCTGTTTGTAATAATGCAATTGCTAGTTCAGCCGGCCTGAATGGGTAGTTGACCTGCGAACCGGCTTATGTGTACCAGTTTATACCATTGGTTTACGCGTACCAGCCTACCTCTGGACTCGCCTGTGAATCTGCCTGTCTGTGAACTTGTTTATGGTGCAGCATACACGCTTACACTACGTAGCCTGAGCAGTTGGTAGGTGGTCGGTCACTTCTTTGCCTTGTTGAGATTTGGGCTTTAGTAGGTGGATTTTACCTGGTCCCGTTGGATTTTACCTGATTAATATCCTGTTTTGAGAGCTGGCTCTAGTTCCTTGGCCAGTTGGTGCGTTCTACACTGGTGTTTGCGGCGAGGTTGGCTTTGCTTCCAACGTTAACTATATCAACTAAAAGGTTAACGGGAATGTTGGTTAGATGCACAGGCGGCGGTGCCTCTTGGTTGGAACAGCAGACTCGGATGCATGCCTAGCGAGTTCTGGTAACCATAGCATCTTTCTTCACCGGATACATACCGGGAGAGAGCTCTAATATTCTCAACAATATGAATGCCTAACCTTCGCGCTATCAAGTTGGTAGATGTCGAAACTACAGCCTACGGCAGAGCTATGGTATACAGAAACCAACATTCGATCTTGCAACGTCGGACAAATTATCGTTCTACAACCCCTAATTTGGCCACAGATCACTCCGGAACACCTTTGTCCACTTGCCATGACGCTCTCAGAGGCCTAGGTACATATATACTCCGGACAAGACCTCTAGCTTGTTAAGTATAAGTTTCATAGGTCGCTCATAGCATCCCATCTATCTCCCCGCGAGTCTGAATAGATCTTCAGCACCCGATTATCCTTCTTCCTACCTGGAGGGGCCCCAGCTAGATGAAAAAATGCATCTAAAGGCCGAGAGGGCATTTTTACTATTCTCCATCTGTATATCAATATCTTTAACGGTACCTCTTAACAGCCACAAATCAGAATCTTCACCAAAGGACACAATCCGTTCACCATCGCCGGTCACGACCCGAATAGAACCAAATGTTAATACTACGACCTTATTATCAAGACGTGTTGTTGGAGGGCGAGATGCAGACCCTGAGCTGTTGGCCCTCTTTCGATGCAACAACACGGCTAGTATACCCTCTCAAGATACTAGCCCTGGCGGCCCTTCCTGCCTTATTCAAAACACAACTGGCACTGAGAAAGACAAAAGAATTGTGGATAGCAATATCTTTTTTCAGTGGTCAGTAGTGTGCCCAAGTTCTTACGAAATCATCGGAATGCCACGAGATCCGGACTCTTATCCGGTAATTGGCGGTCTGAAGCGACCCGATTTCCACACCTTCAGTTATCCTCATTCAAGGGCTTTCAGGGCTCATGCATTATGCACGGACTGCCTGTGCGACGATGATGGCAATATGATACCAAATCCTATTCCTGACCCAATGCAGTATCGGAGGTGCTCAACCCCCATAGCTGCTTTGAAGTGTAGACTGTGGTACAGTTAGTATTGAAGTCTCCCATCGTATCGCTATATCACTGTCAGCTGCTGACCATGAATATTGCAGATTGCAGATGTAATGCTGAAATGTTGCAGCCAGAAATCGTGCCCGGAAATAGTATTACTGACTATCAAGACGCTTTAAATAACATTCCAGTGAATGTCAAAATATCACAGAGTAACTATGAATGGAATTTGGCGCCTCAATTCTCCATGTCGTGGCAGTACGTGGCCGGTGGAGGTACCGGGCATGGCATTTCAAGCGCAAATACTCGTTACCTTGTACCTGGGACAAAGGAGCCTTACTATCTCGAAGGACCAAGTCAACAGCAAGATTGGAGTGGATTCTATGGCCCGCTGCTACAGTTAGGATCCCAACTCTTAGGCGGCTCAAATCGACGGCAGGTGGGGAAACCAGCAATCCTCCTATGAATCCTCGTGCAGTGGGGAAACTATCACTAAGACCGAGCGAGGGGAGATTTCCGTGTCGCCGCGGATGCGGCTATGTATCTATAAAGGTCTTAGTCATGGGTCAGAGCTTTAAGAGCGGCGTAGCGGAGGATGATATACCTGTTCTTAACTATGAGGAGCGCTGGATGTTCCCTATAATCCCTAAGTGCGTATCGCAGTTGACTTTTTGCTCATGCTAAGTACTTTTGTGGAACGCAATCCAATGTTATCAGTTATATGCCATGGATAATAGTTTTCTTTCGATCAGAACTAGGATTCTTTGTTTTTGCCCTTTCTAGCTGTCTTAAGATATTGTTGGAAAAGACTAGTTAGTGTGCAATATTGCAATGATATATATGCTCTAGGGAGCTCAGATGAGATACTGGAAAGCGCTGATCCCACGCTCGTTAACTCCCCGAGAGGACATTCATTGTTATTACTGTAGAAGGTTGAGGCGGTGAAAGCCTGTGCGGCCTTCAGTGATCCTCGTTGGACCCCATGCAAGAATTGTTGCCGCATAAAAAAATGCAACGCTAGCATTTATCATGAATTGCATTGCGTATCCATAAAACCTTCCTCTGGCGCCCTAACAGTTAGTAGTTAAAGTTCTAATTACAAGATGTAATATAAATAAAACTATAATATAATATTAATATATAAGTAAAAAAACGATTACAGGGCCCCGAACCATATCATCGAGATCCGAAGGTGACATATTGATGCCTGCGCACCGATATCGCGATACACCGCTGCGAGCTTGTTATAGTGATGTGTTGAGTTTTCAGGCGGCGTTATGAGACGGTCTCAAATCCGGTTATGAGACTGCTAGTCCTGTAACCAAGCGTAGAATTTTAGCGCCGGAATATTTTACATGAGAAGAGACGGCGAAATTCGGTTTTATTGCCGTGGTTGTCCCCCGCATTTTTGTTGAGTTTAGCCTAAAGTTCTGCGGGAGTCTGCAGTCGTTCGACTCCAAACTTCCCATTTTAATGTCCGATATTCTAGAATTTAAATACAGTGAATGAATGCTGAAACGCAGATAAGCTATAATGGCCAAATGGTTTTCTGAGCACAATTGTACAAGCCAGCAAACCGACGGAAAGCAATTTTGAATACTTGTTCGCTTAAGCTCTCCGATACTCCGAAAGCTTTCCAAAATGGCGGAAACTGGTTCCTATCAGAATCCCATTTTGAGGGGTTTCAACCCGGACCCTACCATCTGTAGGGATCCCAGAACCAATGATTTTTTTATCGCAACATCGACATTCGAATACTTCCCTGGAGTTTCAATATATCAAAGCAAGGATCTTATCAGTTGGAAACTGATCGGCCATGCGCTCACCCGACGTAGTCAACTTGACATGCGAACTGTCGAGCCCGGCGGCGGGATTTGGGCACCAACGCTCCGATATGTAGATGGGAAATTTTACATGACCACAGCAAAGTGGGACAGGTATCGCCCTGCACAGAATGTACGTGTTTAGTCGCTTGCATCATCGAATACATATGAGGTGTTTTTTGAGCGGTTTAAATATTTCTAAATTTGTGTTTTATGCGTAAAATACCCTTGCATTGGGGGACTATTTAATATCTCCGGTAAAATAGAGATTTAAAACTGACTTGTGTTTAGGAAAGGGTCTGGCCCAGGGGTTTTTATGTTGAAACGGACAACATATGGGATGAGAACAGTTGGTCTGATCCAGTCTACTTTGACCTTCCAGGATTTGATCAAGATGTATAAAAAGTCCTTCATTTCCCTTTATCTTCCTCAACTATAGTGCTAATATATCTTTAGTTATTTTGGGACGATGATGGGAAGGTATACCTATCTACAACCTATAGGTTGGTGGACAGGGATCCTGCAAGTACGAAGAAGGACTTCGCAATTCATCTATGCGAGATAGATCTAGCAACAGGGACATCATTGACTCCTCCGACTGTCATTCGCATTGCTCCTTCTGGGTTGGCTGAAGGGTCTCATATCATAAAAAGGAACAACTATTATTACCTGTTCACGGCGGAAGGTGGTACAGAGGATGGCCATACCGAGTGGGTTTCTCGTAGTAGTGTCGGTCCACTGGGCCCCTGGGAGCTTGGGACAAGGAACCCGCTATGGAGGAACACGACATCAGACGAAGTTCAAAATACTGGGCACGCCGACCTGATTGAGGATGCTGCTGGTAATTGGTGGGGAGTTTTCTTGGGAGTGAGACCTTGGAAACAAGAAAGTAATGGGGAAGTAACATGGGAAATCTCTCAATATGGTATGTGTCCCTTTGCGGCAATGTCTTGCTACGATCTGCAGCCCTCTAATGCGCTATGTTTTCAGGTCGCGAGAGCTTCTTAGTCCCAGTAAGCTGGGAAGATGACTGGCCAGTCTTCAATTACGGCAACAAAATTACCCTTCTCGGGAAAGCTCCGGATACTTATCACGTACGAGATGCTGAGACTTGGTTTGATGATTTTAGTAAGAGTAAGTTAGAACTAGGCTGGTATCACAAACGTAAGTAATCCTAAACATGCAGCAAGCAAATAATGGGCGGAATCTAGCATCTTTCGGAATGTAGGACTGGAGATATCTGACACATACTTCCTTCCCAGATACGCCTTTGAAGCAGGAATACAGCCTTAATGCACGCCGGGGTTACCTTCGACTCCACGGAGGTCCATACAATCTTACCGTCCCCGAATGTCCGACCATGCTACTCCAACGCCAGACTCGTGCCAACATCGTCTGGACTACTGAGTTGGAGTTTTATCCTGACCGCAAGACATACGAAGCCGGGACGGTAGTATGGTGGAACAGCTACACGTTCGCTAGCATAGGTATCCGTCTCAACGCATCGGGTCGACGATACATCGCCGTAAAGCAGGCTGTAGATGGTAAAGGTGGATTCGAAGAAGTCGAGCATGAACTCCCAGAAGGCAACCTTCCGGTGCAACTTCATATCAAAGCGCTTCCGTTAGAATACCACCTCGGTTTCTCATTCCCAACCGCAAGCGATGTTGATCATAGGATTAAGCGCACCAAGACCGACATTACCTGGCTCTCCAGTGTTTCAACAAGAGTGATGACGCTACTTCCACCTATCGGAAATGCCTTCGCTGGAATGATGTTTGGTGTTTACTCTTTCGGAGAACTAGAGCGGTGCCTCGTGCCGGCCGACTTCAAATATGTTCGATGGGATGAGATCTAGGCTATAGCCTATAACTTGTTGACACTGTGGCCGTCGGGTAGCTTCTTGGAAAATTCGAAAAATGAGCCAGGCAGTTTGAAGTCCGGTTCATGGGCTATGTGGTTATGATACCACGGTCTGAGGACGGACCATACCCCTCGTTAAACCGTTTTCTCTTTAAGCGTTTGCGAAGCGTAATTTTAACACTTGTGCATATTATCTGCTGTTTTGTGCTTGCGACTGAGATAATAAAAGTCTTGATTTCCACAATATTTGGGGGTTATGATCGATTCACCGTAGGTTGTAGCTGAAGGCGCTCGATACTAAGGCCATGCCATGCGTTGTAAAGTGTGTTATTTTGCAGCAACTCCTTTGTGAACAAAGTAAAGCGGAGGTTCAAAGCATTGAAGGCTATGATCATGGCCTCATAGATTATACATACACCACTATCAACCCTTTCATCATGGCCTCAGGTTACTCTGTCAAAGACCTCGTCCCCCTCACCGGCTCCAACGCCAAAATACCTCGAATAGGATATGGCGTCTACAAATCCACCGATTGCAAGACAGCTGTTCTTGCAGCTCTTTCGGCAGGCTACAGGCACATCGACACCGCCCAATTCTATAAGAATGAGGCTGATGTCGGAGAAGCTATTAGAATCTCCGGTATCCCTAGAAAGGAGCTTTACATAGTCACGAAGATCCAATACCCCGTCGAAAATAGCGTCGAGAGTACCTTGGAAAGCATTAGAGAAAGTGTTCGAAAGATCGATCCTGGGGAGGGAGAAAGGAAAGGATACGTAGACCTTTTCCTAGTTCATACGCCTTCGAGTGGAAGGGAAGGCCGTGAAATCCTCTGGAAAGCTCTAGAGATTCTGAGAGAGGAGGGGGGGACGGTCGATATTGGAGTTAGCAACTAGTAGGTGCACCCGACGACATAACGCTTTGATCCCCCAAACCACAGAATACCTTCAAATTTTTCTGAGGGTGTGATCATTTTCTTCCGCTGTGCCGGAATTCCTGCTACGAATGCCATTTCCAAGGGACTAACAAGCAACGTCTCATAGTGGCACAGAGCATCTCTTCCAGATGGACTCGTATACGTCTATCACACCAGTATGCAATCAAATAGAGGTCCATCCTTTCTGTCAACAAAAGGAAGTCATCAGTTTCTGCAAATCAAAGGGCATCGTTGTCACCGCCTACGCACCTATCGTGCGAAACCGACGGTCAGACAACCCTGTCCTTGTCGCAATCGGCCAGAAACATGGCAAGCACCCTACTCAAGTCATGATCAAATGGAGTCTGCAGAAGGGATTTCTACCTCTCCCCAAGAGCGATAACCCTGAAAGAATGAAGGCGAATATGGATATGGATGGTTGGGAGCTCACAGAAGAGGATATGTCTGAGATCGACCAGCTTGACGAGGGCCAGGGTGGTGCTATCTGCCCATATCCCCTGAACTGCCCGTAAAAGGATTCTTTCATCCCGCGTTTGGAGGCGTTATCAGGACTACCAATTCCATGATGTCCACAGAAGTACTCGATTGTATCTCATGAATGAATCTTGTCTCGTATGCAGGATTAAATCCAAGAAATTAGTTTGCATACCGAGCGTAGAGTGGCTGTTGCAGGTGTAAATACCAAGTGTAATATGGTCTATCAAACGCGGGAACTACACCCCGGCCTTCTCAGACTGCGCGATTCTCTTGCGTCACCTTGATTGTACTTGGAATACAATCATAACCGTTTCCCAAAACACTCATCAGATGGTCCATGATGCGGAGTGCCAGATGAGTTCGGCATTTTCTGATCCGAGTTAATTATCTAAGATTAAAATACCCAGAGGACGGTGGTAGTATTCCGAATGGGCCTAATCAAAGTCATGGCTCGAGATTCGAGTAGCCTATCGTCTGTTCCAAGACCTTAACGCTAGGTAATAGGTTGATAGGGTCTTGCGATGAAGAAATTTTCTTGACTAACCTCTTAAAATTTGAAGTGGGAAGTTACGAAATCCATCTCAATAATACTCGGGGGGAATCGGTGGGGATTACGACTAGCTTTGATACCAAGAATTTGAGACTGGGTCAAGGGTAGAAAATGTCGTTCGGCAAGATAACAAATCGCGTAAGACTATACGTATGCCGGGGCCATGTCATTGAGGAGCGCGGAGAACGAGAATTTGTCTATGGTTGAGATGAGCTGGTAGAAGATTCTAGGCAAGATACATACACCACTTGGTAGTCACGAACCTGATAGCGTGAAAATGTCTACGCCCAAATAGCCCTGTCCCTGGCTATAGAGGACAGAAATTATATGGGGTAAACTGTTAGCGTCGTTGAATTTTTTTTCCTGTCCATTTTGGCGGTCACTGACACTCACAAACTCCGGTGGCTAAGAGACTGACGCATAATAGCTGCAATATATATTCCCTTGGCGATAATGAGCATCGACGCACAATTCCTTTTGGGCGCTGCTTCTTGTAATCGGGGCGGCTGGGTTCGTAATATAGCAAGTTTTGGCAAAACTTTGAATGGGGAGACACCATCCCCACCTCCTACGTCCGATATTGTCAGGTCAAACCCCTGCTTTTTAGTCATGAGCACTGCTGCAAGTCATGAAAAGGACCCACAGGGTGGCCTGTTAGATCGCATTTGGTGGCTTTTTTTGATCGACACAGGCTTGTAACTGCTTACCTCCCCAGTCGTTGCGGAGAAACTCCGGTAAATCACTCAGTAAAGTGCAATTCTTTCGATGATAACTTATTTTTCCAACTTCAATTCCAGCTAACCCGCAGTGCGAATGGTGGCATAGAGTAATTAGCTTGGCGAATTGTGATACAGAAGCGCTGGGAATGCCTTTCGATCTCAAGCTTACAAGCGATATCACCAGAGAATTCATATTTGCTTTTGGGCGTCCTGTCAGCTGGCTCGCTTGGAATCCTCGTACTCGTGTGTTCCCGCCCTGGAGAATTAGAACATCAGGACCCATCGTGGCTTGCTAGGTTAGTATTAAGTAGTCGCCATTGTCGAATATGAGAAATACTAGAGGCTAGACCTTGGTACGTACGTACGACCGTTACATGCAATGTCAACGTGAGAATTAGTTGTTGTCCGTCGTCGTGTCACCCTAACCATGTCTCCAGCAGGCAAATAGGCTGGTGTAAATTTTCCTTTTGGATTTGCCACTCATGGACAAGGTGATCTCGTGTTCATGGCCTATACGCAGGCAGATTTTGGTTCGTCCGGGGCCAGCCGGACTGTCATCTGATATTAACATTGAATCGGATGTCATAGCCATGCTCATGCTCCTCCACGGATTGCGGCTTCTGGCTAAAAATATTGATATTTTCTCGAGACGAATACTAGTTTTGAACACAACTAGTTAACTACGTCTGAACAATATCATGGCCCAACCGGAACGGAACCTTCACGCGGGGATGGCTTCTCCAACACCCGATGGTCGCTGTTTGTAACTCTGGTAGACTTGGCCAATGCTTCGGACATTGACCAACCAGGGCCATGTATCGAGCCCACATGAAAAAGTTAATCGGTGGTTCCACATTTGTTCATAATATTCTAATCAAAGTAGTATGGTTAGTCAATATTGGCTTGCAGGCGGTGGAAACCTTTCTCAATTGGATGTAGACCGTAGACGCTAGCCCAAGTCTACGGTGATCAACCCATACCATAGATTAATCGAGTGGGCCAGGCTAAAGAACGGCAAAAAGATCCTTAATTTTCTCAATTAAGAATTCAAGCGCTGAGACCGAGTCTCTTGGTCACAAAAGTTAAGACGAACGGGCGATATTGCCCCGCTGAACAGCCTCATTGCAGGTAACACAAGCCCAGCTGTACTCTTTACCCCTCACTATAATACTCGATATCAGACGATTTGACATACGATTTTAAATGTATGTAGGCTCGTCCGAGGTTTTCCTATAGGTATGCATTGACGGCGCCTCCATCAGTCCCTTTGTTATTTTGGGTGTGCTGGTCTCTATGGAGTTTTATTCAGCCGGGAATGGCTATTTCTGCGTTTGTTGCATTTTCGTCAGGCATCCTTGTCAACAGGTGCTCCACCACCTCCAATATCCGAACTTTTGTCCAAGGAATTTCTTTTTCTGATTCGTCCGTTGCTGCACCTGATCTTGACTTAAGCTTGATTTTGTCTAGTGCACGGATAAGTTAGAAACCGCGCTAGCAGGGTTGCCCCATCTTTGCTTCGAGGCTTCTCCCAACCTCGACTTGAACTTCACAAGTTTTCCCTCCTCGGTCAACTTTTCGATTGTCTCTCTTCTCCGCACTGGCCAAGCGCGGTATACCGGATTGCGACTGTGGGAGAAATTTCCGTACCCCACCGCCTGCAAGGCACCGTTGCAAAGGCAAGGATTGGCATCCACACCATCTCCTTGAACTTTCAGCGGTGCTCGAGCATAGATCTACGGCAGAGCAGTGCGCAGAAGGGGAGACGGCAACGTGAATACACACTGGTACCAGTGGTTACCCAAGCCACCCAAATCAGCGACCTACCTCACCAGTCACGCACACCCATGATACTAGGATGACAACATCACAAAATCGACCTGCTGCACATCAGACGGGAGCACCGGGGGAGGCGTTCGGACCCAGCACATCTGCCTACACGAGCACCCTTTCTGCCTCAGCCGCGCATAGAAGGCTCGAAAAGTTCGAATTTCAAATTGATTTCAAGGCACACCTTTTACCTGCCCTTGTTTCTCACACTTCGGCAAGTACCTTTGGGGAATGGTTTGCAAAGGATTTGTTAACTGTCTCTCCAAGGTATTGTTTGCCAACTCCGCAAACAACCCCATATTATTCCTTTTTGCATGATCGGTGAGCAAGGTGGGGTAGGTACCTCCAGGTACGTCTGCATTCCCAGGACTCCTTCTAACAATTTCGGCCAATTCGATGGATCCAGTCCGTTACGTTTAGCCTGTCTCTTAAATCTTCGAGAACATATGATTTCCTTTCTTTACGGCAATGATCTGGTTTTCCCAATGTAGTTCCGTGCGCATACCCATATGTTCAGATCTTCGATGATATTCAGGGTTTCAGATACATCTAAAGGCTGCGAACGGACCCTGATAACAAAGAGGAGATAAGACGTTGGCAGACATGTCTTGGAACTCTTGATGTGTTCGACTTCAGCAAGGATTTGGCCACTGGCGAGATCTATCAGAGGCGCAATTATTATATCCGACCAATTCTTAAGTTCCATTGCTATTGCTGCTCTGCTGGGGATGTCTCACTAGGGCGGCTCGTCCGATAATCGAGTACTATATTGTGGTTTTTTGGGTACATGGTCACAGCAAAGGATATCGGTACAAATATTGCGTGTGACACAGCCGGTATTGGCCACGGCAAAGTTGGCAAGTACGCCCTTTTGAAACTAACCATGTAGACAAAGAAATGGCTCGAGCTCGCGCGAAGCGACCTGCGCCTATAGAGCAAAATACCTATTTCTAGGGTCTGTGTTTAGCCAGCACAGATGCCGTGCATTATACTCCGCTGGACCTTTTTAATTCCTTCTGCATAGAAGTATGGGGAAGAGCAAGGGCCGTACCCCGGAAGATCCGGGGCTGGTCATCCACACAACCCCAAAAATATCAAACCATCTACACATCAGCGTTTTCTTCCACGAAAACTCAAGTTTATACACGAATATCTGTAGAACAGTCGATGCAATCGGCCATTTTCGCAGGCGAAATTTCGGAATGATTGTGAAAACCGGGGATTGAGGGCTAAGTATTGAAAATTTTAGTAACGTTATGACTAAAAACTTACTACAGATGGTATGGACTCTGTGAGTGATTTCTGCGGTTCATGCATCTGCAATCTATCGAATCGATCAGAACCACAAATTCGAACTCGACGCGGTGTACGCTATCCTCGCTGGCGATATGGTGCATCATCGGCCGTGAACCATCCGAACCATTCCCAGCCAGGCTGCCGAATGGCAGGTAGATTTGGCCAGAACTGTAATCCCTCCTGTTAGATTTCCTACATCTTGGGAAACAGACGTCCAGGTAATGCTGCAATCACGGAATGGCTCTACGCCGCCGTGACATCATGTTGAATTTCTTGCATTTTTAGGTGGTTCGGGCTCCACTAATTGCACGCTCTATGTAGGAATGTGTTAAGTTTAATAAAATGTCAAGTTTTTCTTTTGAAAAAAATTGGTTTGTATTCAGTATGTCTCCATAATTTTGAAGACTGGAATTGACACCAGAAAGCTCAACTCTCTTAGTTATCGTACATACAGGCAATAAATCCAAATGTGATCAAGATGCCCTCCAAATGCTGTCTGACTTTTGTGCCATGAATGCAATGCAGTAATTGAGAACTTTTGTCGGTCCGCGAGAAACCTCAAAGCTCCCGTGAGATAGGTATTGGTATTTCCAGGTTGTGTTTTGGTAGAATGTCGGTGAACGTAACGCCTCCCCCCTTTGAAATGCCTGATTGAACACCGCCTGGTATCCAAAAAACAAGATATGAACAAAAACGAATGAGAAAGGACAGAAAGGACAGAAATAATAACTCCGAGCGATATTTTGGATGGGATATCAGCTGTACAAAAAGGAAAGGCTAAGGTCTGACAAAAAGCGCAAGCAGTAACTCGACTGAAGGTCGCGGGTATGTACAAATTGAGGCTCCAAAAGAAATTCGTGTTTCCAAGATCATCCAGTTCTCATGATAACTGGTAAAGGGTATACGAACAATAAGAAAATTGTATCGTGAGAGAGGCATGATCATATGACGGGGTATCCATTTAGTAAGCGAAGGCATTGCCGTAGACGGGGTAAACTGGCATTTGAGGTGCGCCATAGAAGTTTCCGAATGGCTGCACGGTGTTGGCAAAAGCAATGCTTTGCTGCATTGCCTCTGCTTCCCGCATCCGCTGGTGCTGCTGCAGAACAGCTTGCATAGCCTTCTCCAACTTCATGTTCTGCTGCCATGTCCGGTGGTCGAAACCATTGCCACCGACTGGGGGGGGAAGTTCGAGAGATTGCTGAGGCTGGACCTCAGGCTCCGCAACTGCAACATGAGGGTTGCAGTATCGGCATGCGCAGTGTCCCCCAACGCCCTTTCCCTTTGGCTGTGTAGGGAGAGCGAAGTAGTCACCGTTCTTGTTTCCCCACATTGGGGCCGAATATCCAGATTGGTCTTCGTTGTTGAGTTCGAGTTCGAATTCAACAGGATGGTTAACATGGCTACCAGAGGCGACATGCTGCTCGAGTTCAGCACCAGAGTTCAATCCGATGATACTGTAGGAGCAGCTTGGCTCAGGGCAGAGAAACCTGCCGTGGTGCATTTGCTGGGGGGTTGGGGGCATGAAAGAGTCGGCGCTGACAGTCGACGATGGCGAATCAATGAATTCAGGAGTAGATGGAGACATGGTTTCGTGCTGGTTAAAGGAGGCGGTCATGGAGTCAATGAATGTCTTGCTCGACAATAGAGATCCATCGACACGGACTCCGTTCATTTGTAAATCCGAAGGATTGACGAGCATGAGAGGAGGGATCATGCCCGCGAATCTGTTGTTGCTCATGCTGCGAGAGTGCTGTGGGTGGCTGCGTGGGGAAGACATATTGAAGTCTGAGATATTTAAATCTGATATGAGGCAAGAAAAAGGCCTTGAAGTCGTAAAATAATTTCGATTATATGTATGTGCAGGCTGGTTCGTACGCCGGGATCTTATGATCTACCAGTCGATATAGATTTCTGAGAATATGAATGAGTGTATAGAAAAGGTATATCTTGTCAGCGAGCAGTAGATATCGTCAATGAAGCGATAGCTGGTGGTGAGAGAAGGACTCGGACACAGATGGTGGGGATGGCTCCAAGATTAAATAGTGACGGTCCAGAAACCTGCGATGCATGGTCCGTCCCTTGTTCTGAGTGATCGCACAGGACTGTACAATCAGCCACAAGCAAAGGTGCATGCACAAGAATAAAAGAAACTATGGAGAAGATGCGAGTAAGTCGCAAAGGTAGGGATTTTCCGGAGAGCTCTAACCCTCCTTGGATTGAGGGAACGAACCGGTAGTGACCAGGTCGTCAGCTGTCCAGTCCAATCAATCGAAGACAAGGGTGGAGTCCTGCGTCTAGAGTTGCACTCTGGTAAGCAAGAGCAAGTATTTGGCAGCGCTGTCGCTGCGCCAGAAAGAGGACCTGGTCGGTCAAGACAAAGGTTAGGTACGCGGGCGAATTCTTGCCCCACAATCTACATCGGCCCCTTGTTTGGAGTACATAAATCTTGTACGGGGCGGTCAGGAGATGATCTTTTGTTAGAACAAGCTACAAATTAACTTCACACCGAAGAAAAAGGAAAAGAGCGTTGAAAAAGACTTACCCAGGCCAGGCCAGGGGTCTTTGGACAGGGAGGTCAAGCACTGACTGGGATACTTGCACCCTGTCCACCGCAGCAAGATGGTGGGGATAAAAAGCAACATTCGACTGAAAAGACCGGACCAATATGGTGGCGGGTGAAATCGAACAAACAGGCCAGAGAAAAAAGGAAAAGCAATTCGAATTCGCCCCTGCCAGACGCTGCAGCATGTTGACAAAATAAAATTTTGAGCAGGACAGCGACAGCTAAATCAGGCGGTAGACACGACACAGCGAAGAAAATGAAAATGTGACTTGACCAGAGGCTAGGTCCTGTCCTGGCCCTAGGTCATTTCGTCCAAATTCCGCATCGTCACAAAAGCTGATCCCTTCCAGCCGAGGGTCAGAGCCTGGCAGACACTTCCCACACCTCTCGCCTACACTAAAAATCTAACGAACGAAGAGTTCTACAATATGGCTAGGGATATATTAGAATATATTATTATTCCTCTCCTCGCTCAGTTCGAGAGACTAAGGTCTTTTGTCGCCCGAACTAAGGCCAATTCCCGTCAGTCTGGGATATAGCTCATGTATGCTCACTTTGCAGCTGTACGCGCTCTGCTACCCAAAAGATACCCTAGAATTCGGCCATTTGGACGATGCAGCATTACTGTCCTCCAGCAAATCTAGCGGTATCGGAGTACCGAAAATTGCGTTAATTGTATTACGAGCGTACATAGCTGTCCAAAGACCACATGACGCCTGGCCTCGGGCTTTCTAGCGTTCAGAGATCAGGAACCAGTCCGTGCTCTTACTGGAGCACTCTGAAACCTTCTCTAGTAATTCTAGAAGAAGCACCGACGATCTTTACGAAATGACAGGGCTGAAAGGCTTCGTTGTGTGGCTCTTGTGGATTAGACGGCTGGTGTCTGTGCCCCGCACCGGACTCTTGTGAAGAATGTGGTGGAGAACACCCACAAAATCTTTTGTTCACCCAAGGAGTTTTCCCCACATCTTCGCCAAGATCGATCGATTTTACCCCATTGTCAGTGGATTTTGCTGAGGTCTAGGGTGGCATCTTCCGTCCAGACCAACTCCGAGTTGATCGAAAGACAGGACATATAGAGCAGATGAAGGATCGAGCGAGGAGGGACGGCATTCGACTTCTGTGTCAAGACATGGATGGTGCGGTCCGGGTATTTGGGGTACAGCAGCAGGGCAGCCAGTGAACCGCGTGATCATATCCATCATCCGAAGACCTCATTGGCTGGGTTAACATCAAATGTGGGTCTTGCCAACTCGGCTAATCCTTAAAAAGAAAACCCGGAGCAGCAAAAAGTACCGGAAACCATCAGATATGCAAACTTCTGCTGGGAAACCTCAGAAATACTTGTTTGTTTTCAATGGCGATTTGTGGACGGGATAAAAACATCTCGCTATTATAATCATTGTGAGGTTTATTATCAAGATTTTAGTACACCATTCATTTTCGTCGACGATACATGCAGCGTGCACGCTGCATTCCTTCTGCAAGTCACCGGAATCAGGAATTTCCCCTTCGATCATCTCTCACCACTCTCACAAAACGCTCCGTTATCCTTCCCGAGGTGAATTGCGAGATGAGACTTGTAAGACCCTCTTCGACCCCTTCCCGGTTCCGCAAAATTATTTGGCCGTTCAGGATCGATGGATTCGCGGGGCTCAACACGTTCTCAGCAAGCATTTTTTTTACTGCCTGCCGCGCGGTCCATTGCTCTGCGTGAAACCGGGAAGACCAGGTTTTTGAGCAAGGCTACTTATCAGATTGTATACAATACATTGCTGCAACTGGGGAAAATATCCCTCACCAATTCCGCCTATTGACGTAATGCAGCTATGAAGCGACTCGCTTCTCGGTATTCGAAAGGGGTCAAAAGTGAGGCCTTTCCAAAGCCCTTATCTCCTAAAGTCTATTGAATGGAACGTACTAGAGTTTGTCACAGGAGAGGATTGTTATCGATGCCCCAGGCTCGATTTTATTCAGGAGATGGCATCAATCGAAACACTCAATTTAAATTCTCTACAATGCAACAGCAGTCCTTACCGATAGGTTATGGAAGATTGCATTGAAAGGTCCACTCACTACCTCCTTTTCGATGGTGCAGTCGCCTACAATCTCCATCCTCAGTGGCTACACCTGAGGCGCTAATCGCTTGGCCTTATGGTGAAGCAAAAGTGGACCGATTTCACGGCTAAGATTACAGGCGCCTCGCCACTCGGTCCCGCAACAACGTTAATCCGATTCAAGCCACGGGTGTGGGAACATTTGCACCAGACAGCTCATTCGTATCTGCAAGCATAATTTTCAGAAGCGCCACTACCATCCGAAAACTTCAAGGGCCATGTATTGTGCCCTGGCTTAGTAAAACCTTACAATTTCAAAACTCGGTTTAACTCCCTTTTACAATGCTGAGCGCCTGACAGCGCTGCAGCTATAGCTATATGTATGGCCTGATCCAAAATGGCCCACCAAGGCTTCCACCGCTGGATTCTTATCAAACTTATCAAAATGAAACTGATGATCCCTGATGTTCTACCAATAGCATCCCCAAACCCATTATTATGAGGCCATCCTCTCGATATAACTCAGTATGGGCAGTAATAGCCGAACCACTTGTTTGGGTGTTAACTTATGAACTAGCCATAGAAATTTATATAATGCCACCGGAGTCTCGGAAAAACTCAACAGATTCCGACGTAACCATCGCCTCAAACTTCCAAGCAAACTCCGTGGTCCTTCGGGCAATGCAACTGTCCATGTGCAAGTGTGCATATTTGTATGCAGCCTCGAAAAATTTTTGTAGATGGTGCAGTTGGTGCAGGTGTGGCCACAACGGTGGCTTCAATTCCAAGTGGTCATATGAAGCTTTCCAACGCGCATAGGCCTCTAGTTAGTTATTATCCATACAAGGATGATCCGGCCCTCTATTTTTCCGAAGTTCTCCGTATTTTGTGTTTGTGAAACCCCAGACGCTTTGTCCTCGTGATGTTTGACCAGTCCATATTCGGTTGCCGAGGCCTTCTAGAAAAGTAAAATGAAGGTGGCTAGAAATTCGTTTGAGCAGATGCAGCTCTGGATCACATCGTTATTATGCACCCCAGAGTCTCGATCGTGGAGGGATACGACGTTATTGTGATACTCTGTTGCATGAGCTCGCAGAATTTCATCTCGTCACGTAGGTCGGTTGTGAGTTCACACCGGGGACAACCCCGCTCACAGGATAATAACGACTGTTCAGGGATTGGGGCTTGACGAGAGGTTAAAAACTGTTTTTGAGGCGGGTGCCTGGCTTGGATGTGCTCATAGAAATCTTATCTGAACCCATAGGAGCATATCACGAAACATTCGACATTTGACATCAACTGTGTGACATTGGTAAGACGACAATCGTCACCTGATCGGAAAACTATAACTCTGAAGATTATGGGTGGCTCTCAGATCGCTCATGATGGCCACATAATCTCTTGGTGATATGGAATCTGAGCTTGGTCCTCAGAGCACCCCGCTTTTCGATGGTCACCAAAACCCTGTATACATATGTAGAAATATTAATATCCAAAATGTGATATTTATATTTTCCCATTTAAGTATTATCATGACTATTCTTACATGTATCCCGTGTTCATTTCAGCGATTTATGCCTTGGGTTCGATGTTCAAATCCAAGCCACATATTGAAGATGTAAAGACGCCCCCGATATGTGAAGAACATATAGCAAGCAGCCTCTTAAGAACCGTTGTTTCGAAACTTGATTAGCTTGTTCGGATTCGAGTTCTGGACCAAGATGCTCTATGGAAGAGGCGTTTCTCCACTTTCAACGTCCCGCCAAAGCTCCAAAAACATTCGGCAAAAAAGATCCAGGCCAATCCCTGCAAAACAGAATGATACTAACCTAGGATAATTTTTCCTTCTCAAATCAATGTGTATCTGACATGTCGATTCGTACCATTTGTGGCGGCTGAATTGCCTTGATGCAACAAGTTATTATAGAAATTGCGGGTCCAAGGTTTACCCAGGCCTTCTCACACCAGAGGTACATCATCGAAAAAATTTCCTCCTCCTCCTTAATTTTAAAACCCACATTGCCGACGTCGACGCCTATTCGGTAGGTCGACTTTCATAGTTTTTGCCATCATCTATATGATGGAGTACGCCGATGCTGCTTCTGAATGTGACATGCAGGCATACCCCTTCAGAGATGGGATCCACATGTCCCACCATCGAAGGGTATAGCCGTGTCTTCAACAGACGCTATAGCGCTAGTTTGTACAGCTCTATACCCTTGAAAAATACGACAGCAATTCTCACCAACGATCGGGAGAGCTCTGCGGATGCTACACTTTGTCTCTCCCAAGTTAACTAGTAAACGCTTAAACATTCGCCGACACTTCTCCGGATTTTCAGCAAGGTATAGAACGGGGAACTAGTGGCTTCTCATTAGCATTCGGAAAGACTCCATCGCCGTCTTCCTTGTAAAGTAGGACGGCAAAAATGTGGGAGATCAGTTGACAGGATGGGTTCTCCACATTCCTTCTCCGCATTTCCTGGCATAGACGCAAGATTTTTCCTCCGTAGCCCAGCCTCCCTTGAGCTTGAGTTCGCATCGAGCTCTAGCTGCAGCTTGAAATTAACTGCACTGTTGCATCTTGCCAACAACGCATGACCGGCTAGTTTCTGTCCATATGGCCATGTCCATGGATGCTGAAGAACAGTGGCTACCATGTCTGCATCCAAACGTTTCGACAGCTTTCACAAACCAGGAACTTTCGCACCATGTGTGATGCGAGCCTAACATGTACATTTAATATACGAACAGAAAAACCCCGATACTTGCAAGGGTGAAATACACGGCGGCAAAAGATTTTCTCTATCCCATGTATTTGCAGTATTTTAGCTCGGGACAAGCTTGGCCAACCAATTCCATTAGCCCGTGGCCAATAACGAGCTTATCAACAATCGCTGGACCTTTGGACAGCGTTGAGGCCATGATATCATAGTGACCGACGATAACATGTTACCGTGACACCATGATATTTTGAGCCTGGTGATTCTCATATTACAGGACATCCCACAGCGAACATGCAGTGCGGTAAAGTAGGCGGATACATGATATTCGGGAAATATGGCTAGCCTTGGAACCATAGAATCGATGCAGATGGTAATCTTGGAAGAATGGCCGTTCCCAATCCAGCAGCTGCGACTATTTCCCCTGCGTTTTAGAGCACCAGACTAGAACCGTCCTATCAGCTAAATCGTAGACTATAGTATTATCAGGTTTAGTCTATCTATCCATGTCTCGGATTATAGCCGTTGTCTGTGCTCTTGTTGAGATGCCGAATGATACACAGAGCTAGCTCTGTAGATGGTTAGCAATTCCGGAACGGTCGACCTGGAGTAACTAACGGGTTTTGGTTACCCGGAGTAAGAAAGCGAATGAAGAGTACCTGCGGAATAGATCATTCAGGCATTTGTTGCTTGTCTTTGAACTGCTGCAGATCTGCTTCGTTGCATATCTCCGAGAATTGCCAGAAATTTCGAGTTCCCTCTATCCCAACAGTTCCAAAGGTTCGGACGCTACTCTACGGCAAACCGCCTCAGTGGAATGGTATATCGGTAGTACTTTCTTGATTGGAACATCCACATTTTCAAATTTCAGCCCACAGACATTCAGGTACGTGTACTCCAAGGCCATCCATCATCCATCATGAACGCGTTCACCTTACTCAATACGATGCAGGAAACGTCACGGATTCGAGCACCACCGACACCGCTGAGCTTTTGATAGGCTCCCTATTTTTCTGCAAAGTCGTTGCTAACTTGGCGTCGGGAGGCACAGACACATGCCTATTGTTAGAAAATCGACCAACCCAGATATATCACCACCTATACGATGACGCTCAGGTCAACGAATGATATCTTGCAGCTATATGAAATGCATTCGAAGCACCGATACCCTGCCGCCGCATTATCTGTCTGAGACAACGGAAGTATCACATATTGGAGAAGACATTGGACCGAGCTCGACAAGATGTGGATGCGAATTCGAACGTTCTATCGGCCACATATCACCTTTAACGCAAGCACGTTCCAGAGTTGACCATTCTTGGGTCTTTCTCCGATCACAGATTCAAGAAAGTTCAACCGCGGTACACCAACGGCGCCACGATACCAATGTGGAGTCGCTGTGTTAGCGGGACCGACTCATATATTTCTCACATGTATGCCCTGAGATTAACGCTCACGTAGAACCTCAATGGGCATTCTATAAGTGCGGCAGGCAACCGTGACCGAGACATAGTGCGGAACTTCCCAGATGACGAGAGAATCGTACAATAATCTGTAGTTCGGAAAAACAAGGGGCGGCGAGAGTGGATTCAATGTAATTGATACTTCAAGATTTTCTAGAAGAAACGGGCCCTCGATCTGGGCTCTAAATTTCTTCCTTGTTGAATCCACTTCGTTGAATCCACTTGTCCGCCATGTAACCATTAAGCTTGAAACCGGCGAACTCAAAATCCAACGTCAGCAGCGAGGCTCTTCCTTCTGCTTTAGAATTTCGTTTCAGAAAAATAAGGGGCATCGATCCTGCAGGTACAATGAGTCGACCGATTGCCATCGCATTGGCTAATTGACAAATGGCGGCCTAAGCTCCTACCGTCCCAAAGAATCTCCACCAACGACAATTATCCTTTGCCGGAACCGTCTGTGCTAGTTACCAACAGAAGAAGGAGCTTTGGTAACAAGTTTTCGCGGAGCACATCCTTCAAAGCTCTTCGTCATGGTTTCTAGGAATGTGATATTAATTTGCATATTGCTTTCCCGCACAGACGTTGATAGGAAAGTTCGAAGAGTACCGACACAACAGCCGAAGAGTTTCACCGAGGTTGTGGGGCTTCTCTTTAGTGCCGCTCGGACCCTAGACCCTCATTTGATCCGATACACGGGTTGTCACAGTTTCATTGTAGCGATTGCCATTTTTAAGTACAAAGCTGCAATGCGAAGCGGAAAAATAGACTAGAAACAAATGCAATGCGGACATCAGATGAATCCAGACGAAGAATACCTCCCGAAAGGATGGGAATCTGCCTCGCCGAAACCCAAGTTGTCGGTATTGGGAATTTTTGCCGGGTCCGTTTTCGTCTGAGCGAAGAGCCGAAACAGCCGGGCACAGGCCGGTCAGATTTTTTCGGGTCAGTGCTGACGTAAAGATCAGGCCGAAGTGGAAGCCTTTTGATTGCGCCAAAGACGGACTTGCGAATACGAGCTCGATGCCAAACGAGACTTAGCTATAATGCTCCGGCTCTATAGTTATCTGATCACCCACACTTTCGTCAGTGCCGTCCGCCAGCTGCCTTATTAGGTCACTCTCAGTCAGTGTTGTTAACATGTTAGACGTGTACAGGCAGCTACATTTGTATGCCAAGCCTACCAGCTCTCGTGACGCGTCGAGCTCATGCTCTCGACTTGAAGCTGCAAAGCTAAGCATAAATCCAAGAGTCCAACGAAACCGACTCCTGGAACTGGGTGGATGGAGGTACGTTGTCGGGTAGTCGCCTGGCGTCCCTCCGTGAGACGATTACACTGCTTACAGTTTAAGGCCCTCGTGGGCGCCAGTTGGCTGGTTGGCCTGTGATAGGCTGACCCTACGCTGACGTTCAAGAGGGTTTGTCAGTCGGAGAGTTCATGTTCAAATGACTTCCGGGGTCCGGCGCTTTTCCAAAACCGGCACCGTACTCTGTTGGATTCTGCGCGTTGCAACAATTGCGGCATGTTGGAGCATCATGATAGGCGCGCGGCGGATGTGCTTTTCCCGACAATTGCGGGGTCGGTGACACGCAGACCATGGCGTCGTTATATTTGAATAACTACGGCTTTGTAATGCGTAATTTGAAGATTAAGGACGTATATAAAGGACATTGAATTGTCGACGTTGATGTTTGTTCAGCATCATAAAGTTCAATCCGATATCAATCATTCTTCCGCATAAATTTAAATCCGCCTCCGAGCTATTGTTACTATCAATTCCAACTTAATACAATCGCAGTTGTATTCTCTATTCATCTCGAATTAAACCAAAATGAAGGTCCTTGTTCTATCTGCTACCGGGTGTATGGGTTCTGGTCTTGTCGAGGCCCTCAAGGACAACCCGAACCACCAACTCTCCGCCTTCACTCGCAATCCCGATTCCGATGCTGCGAAGCCAATTAAGGACGCCGGAATCACCATCTTCAAGGGCGATTTTAGCGATAAAGAGGCTCTTGAGAAAGCCTTCTCCGCAGGGGTCGATGCCGTATTCTTTACCATCTTTCCTGACCTCTCCGGTGGTGATGCCGATATCGAACAGGCCCAGAACATCATCGATGCGGTGAAACGCCACAACGTGAAGCAAGTCCTCTATGGATCGGTAGCAAGGACTGGGACCCAAGAAAGCTTCGATCGGGCCTTCAACAACCTTCCAGCGGATAGCTTTCTTAAGGTCTACTGGCCTAAGAAATGGAAGATTGAAGAGCTTGTTCGTACCTCTGGTGCTGATTACACCATTATCAAGCCTCCAACTTTCATCCAAAACCTCGTCTGGCCGCATTATGTGGCCATGATGTTCCCCGAACTTCCGACTTCACTCATCATCAAAGACGCTACGGATCCAAACCACCCCCAGTGGTGGGTCGATGGCAGCGATACGGGGCGGTTTGCAGCCGAGGCTATCAAGAATCCTGAAAAATTCCGCAACAAGGAGATCACCATCGGCACCGAGCTTCTCACTATGAACGAGATGGTTGAGAAGTTGAGACAAGCCACTGGCAAGGATGTTCAACTCTACAAGTGGCCAGCAGATGAGTGGGAGGCTACAAAGACGCATTTTATACACAGCGTTAAGCGAGGCTTCGCAGAATTCGGATACGACCCAGAGGGAGGGAATCCCAAAGAATATGAGTTTGAATTTACGCCAATTTCCAAGTGGCTTGAAGACGATAGGAATAAGAAGGGGACCTGGTTGGCGAATTAGTCGACCAACGGGAGTGGAGATAATTAGATGGTGAGGGTGTGGAACCATTGGGCTCAAACAGTTAGAAAATTTTCACTTCGACCTTCAATTGGCCGTATGGCCATCGACAGCCTGAACTAATTGGTTCGGAACAGTTATCTGCTTTTTGTTTTTCCCTTCTGTTAACATGTTCTTTTCTGTCCTTTCTGGTAACCTATACTAGACCAGAGACTACAACGAATCTAAAGTACGAACTTTGGATTCGGATGGAAGTACTGGCTCTGTAACTTGGATGGTGCCCATAGTTATTATCATTCTTAATTTAAGTTCTTTCCAATTAATAAAAATATCCCGAGTGTCTGTTACTGGTTGGGTGATGTATAGCGATATGTATATACGCAATCGTATGGCAACCGACTACAAAAATACCACATGGCGGGATCCCCCACTGTCGATCTCTGCGGGGAAAATCGTGAAAATCTTTGATTATTGCAAAGATGACTTAGAGAGGCCCCCAGTACCCTATTCTTTCTGTCATACCTCAACGTCATCCGTCACAGTTTGCAGTTTTGTTTTGACCTTCGTTTCGCTACAGGTCCGGATCCCTCGTTTGAAAGAAGCTGGAAGCTCAAGTCGCATTGCTATAAATCAACCCTGTCACGATAACTACGGCACATTTCCTGCGGGTAGACGCTGCATCGTTCACCGGACAGGGAGACATTCCACTCGTTTCAAATTTTGGATACCGGGCATGGCCTAAAGCTACGGCTGGCCTCTAGGCATCCGTAACAATGGTCTTCGATGGCCCCTACCCGTCATATAGCGACTCTATGGAGCGTGTGACCCATGACGCTCTTTCTTCTCCGAATCATGAAGACATCGATGGTATGATATCGGATTCCTATCTTAGAATCAACAGGATGCAGTTGAAATATTAACATCCCTTCAACGCAGATATTCTATCAGCTTCGCCTTCCGTTCACAAAACCAACTTTAAGTTTCCGCACTATATTAGGACTTGGTTGCGGTCACGGCCCATCTTAAAACGCCTACGATCTTTCAAAAATCAGCCGGAAATCGCTTCGATCGCTTCGTGTTCTTCTCTATCGCTTCCATCCACCGCGGTGGACGACATTCTGGGTCGGTTGCCTGAGGGCGGTTCTTCGATTGGGAAGCTTGTCCAATCAATTCAAAATATGGAGAAATGCTTCACACCATCTGCGGCAGAAGACGCTGACAGTGCTACCGAGACTTCGTGTATGAGTCCATGTGGAAGTTTGATGAGTTCCCCTGGAAGTAGGGGCGCCCAAGAGGTGCGGATGACGCCCGCTAGATTTTCTGGTGCTGTACGAGGGCTGGGCCCAGGGATAAGGTCGTATTCGAAATCTAGAGACCGAGAGAAGAAGGCGACGAAACTCAAGGAGAGATACTTAGAGGTTCATGACGGAATTTGGGATTCGGCTGCGGGGATGTTTATACCAAATGCTTGGCCTGCCCCCGGGTTTGGGGCCAAAACCGCGATTAGTAAACCCAAGATTTCGAGGAAGGGCAACAGGTGAAGCATTCGTTTCTCGCAAGTTCGGGCGAACGGTTCATCGCATCGTATACTTTTAGGAGTACGAGTATTGGGTGATTGTCATACGGAGTGCGCATGCATACTAGTTCTTTGAAGGATTGGTTAAATTATCGGTCGGTTTGGCAAGCGGACAATGCGCTCCATTTTTTTGATTGTAATATTCGAGAGTAGGCTCCAGCATTTCAAATAAAAACCAGATCTGCGATATTGTTGCCGATTCCTTCCTAGTTCTGTATTGAAGACAGCTAACAGCTATGGTCTCGGCTATGGAGACACCTGTACATGTATAAACCTGCGTCTGCATAAAAGTGAGAGCTAGACCCCGGCCACTTGAATTCTGAATTAGAATTCTGGCCCATCGAAATCTCGGAGTAAGGGAGTTACCGACCTGAACACCGTGCGTACCAAGGAAATGTTCGTGCATGTATCATGTTATGCGGTTTCCACAATGCAAAGCTGGTTTCCAGATAAGAGGGGTGCGGTGGGCCATATGCATGCACATATCAAAGAGGCTAGTTTCATGGTCACTAGGTAGCATATATTCGATATATTAAGAGTATTGGGGATGCATTACTATGATACTAGTCTCGAAGGTATCTAGACTACGCCGAAGCAGGTATCCATAACCCAAGGTGGCTTGATAGGAGTTAAGATTATTATCAGAGGCAATCGATGCGACTATCGTATCAGGGTTCCTCGTTCTTCCGCTCGCTCACAGCCCAAACAGCCTAGAACCAAGTGCAAACCCGTTGCCTGACGGCCATGATTTATAAATTTTCCAGTTAGTTCACAAAGTCCTTTAAAATGGAGGAAAATATGACCTACGAAAACATCGGGCCAGATCCGACTCGTATAGCGTAAAAAAAGATGGCGCACTCGCTTCGTTACGGAAATGCACTACTCCAGCGGCCCTTCAAGGGGGAATTCGGTAGGACTAGACCTGTGAAGGCGGGCACCAAGGATGGTTTAGTTCCTTTTCGGGTCTAGTCGAGAATATATGCATGGTTTGCAGCAGTTTTAACCGAATCCGATACGAGATCTTGAACGGCAAGAAATACTCCGAATTTGTGTGACCTTGCAAAATAACACAGGACTGGAAGGTACTCATGGTTATTGCGTAGACGGGTATACGTACACCGTAGTATTCAATCCATCCCTGAAACCTTCGACTTTCTGTAATCCTTCCACAAGGCTATCCTAGACATTTCTATTCTCGAATGGCAGCAAACACGCAATTCCTACAACTCCCTTGATTAATCGGGGCGTTTGCTGTCACGGGTGAACCAGCGTTTCAACTGGTACAATTGGGACCTCCGTCCCAGACCGGACGCTACTAAATTTGTTAGTGTTTAGCACGCCTGCAACATGTATACTATGGAAACATTATACCTGAGTTACGGACACTAATGCTCGAGAGGAGCGCGTCTGTTTCCTATCGATATTGTGGATTCTAGCAGAAGCAAATTTCTAAAGAAAATTGCGGACGAGGCAGGAGAAGGCAAAAAAAATCTATATATCTTTTGTCTCATGCCCTCGGCCGCTGGCCCCTTGCTATTGCGTTATACAGTTTTTCTTCAGGCATCCTTTTATTTTGTCTCAGGTTTTTTTTTTATAAATTTTTCTGGGTCCGGTAGCTGTCTGCAGTGCGGGAATACGACGTCGCCAGAACATCTTCAAGGGTGTGTGTGTGTCTGGAAATATTTAAGCCGGCGAATAAGAACACTTAACGGGATCCACATCGCATTGGTCATCCGAACTTAGCTCATAAAACCATTTTCATATACCCTTCTATATAAGCACCCGAAGGTGCCCCTCTTAAGATGGCTGCAAGTATCCTAGGAAAACTCTAAAATACAATCAACGAGAAAATCCTAACCGTATTATTTTTAATAGCAGAGATCCAGATCGTGCAGTCCGATGGGTACCGTTCGAACACCAGAGCCCGATCTCGAAAAGGGTCTCGAGCCCACAGTCGAAGTCAACCCTACACAGGCTTTCTTCGACGAAGTCGCCTTTCTCCGACAAGAAAATAAAGAAATCCAAGCAAAGATTCAAATCATTCGTGAACTTCAGGCCGAATCCCTCTCCAAAGTAACAGATGAAGAAACAAATATTGTCAATAACAAAATCACCGCCAATGTGGCGGAGCTATCGAAGATGAATGCGGAGATGACAAGGCGTATCAAACTGCTAGCATCGAAAACAAAGGAAGACTCGGATAATGCGAAGCACGTTAAGCTCATTGAGAAGGAGTTTAAACAAGCGATCCATCGGTACCAGGAAGTAGAAGTGGATTATAAAAAGAAGATGAGAGAACAATTGGCGAGGCAATACCTGATTGTCAATCCCGATGCCACGGAAGAAGACATCAAGAGGGTACAGGAAGAGGGCAATCAGCCTATCTTTTTGACTGCTGTATGTTTCCGATTATTGCCTCAAAATTTAGAGCTTCGGCTCTATTGAAAGAGAGGTAGCTGACCCAGAGCATATCTAGATCATGGATGCCAGAAGAGAACAAGGAAGCTCGGCGCTGAATGAAGTTCGCAACCGTTATAAGGAGATCCAAAAGATCGAACAAACTATGGAAGAACTAGCGGATCTCTTCACACAATTAAACCAGCTTGTCTATCACCAAGACCAAGAAATCGACAACATTGTGGCACAAGCTGAAGAAACCGAGCGGAACCTTGATGAGGGCGTCAAAATTCTCGACAGCGCGATCGGGCATGCGGAGAAGGCTCGTAAATTCAAGTGGTGGCTGTTAATTATTGTTGGTGAGTGCGGAGATACCTATTGCGGGGCTGGGCTGAACTTTATGCTAACATCGTTGGCTTTTGCTAGTCATCATAATCCTCATCATTCTCTTTGCAGTCCTCTTCACGATAAAGCCGTGGGAATAAGTATTTGATTCACAGCTCACCGCTATACGATATTGTCGATACGCAGTCTTACACGCCGACGGAAAGCCGTTTTCTCTCATTTGCATGGCTCCAACCTGCCGGCGTATTGTTTATATTTTCTGGGTTTTTTTCTTCAAACTTTTTAGTAATTTTTGGTGCGCATTGATATTGCGATGGGAATTTGGACAAAATATGAATGATACCGCTGGAGTTTTGTCTGTTAGCATGCGTTTCTATATTATATTCTTCACTTCTGCGAAGCATGTCTCTTTCTCATCTCTGTTTCATGATTAATGTATCAAACCATGTCACGATCACGACCTGGACCGTCGCTCCTTAATTGGCTAATGCATTAAATTTTTATTTTCCTCACAGGAATTCGTTCCAATGCTCTTACAGGTTGCGCAGCCAGATTCCGATGAACGTTCTAACCCGAATTGCATCTTCAAGCCGAAACTACGAATTCCTGCCCGTTACAACCCAGCCCAGAGAAACAGAGTCCAACCAGCCAACCAAGGAAACGGTGACCCTCACAGACGGCTGTCTGTGGGGATCACCGTACTCTTCAGCAGCTCGTTGACCCTTAACTCCGTTTTCAATTTTGCTCTTAACTTCTGCCAGGAATACCGATATCGTCTGCATCCAACCAGAAAGCAGAGGAAAACGGTGACCCGCACAGACGGCTGTCTGTGAGGATCACCGTATTCTTCTGCCGCTCGTTGATACTAATATTCGGGATTCACCAGCGAGGAGAGAGAGAGATTGCAAAGAATTCGAGACAGGTCGCCTGGCCAGCAAACCAAGGCATACGGTGGCCACCACAAAAAAATGAGTATATATTTTTTATGGAAAAGATATACCTCTACTCCTGTGGGGACCACCGTATGCTTCAGCCGCTCGCCGGTATTGTTTGTCCTTGATTGAAAGATGAGATGAGATATAAGATATGAAGTATGGAAGAGAGAATGTGATTGATTGTGTGTGTGATGATGAGAAAGATTTGAACCTGAAGATGGTGATGGAAGGGGGTATTTATACACGTTTAGACACTTCTAACTATCTCTTTTACACTAGCTTCATCTATACGGCGGACTAACTATCTACGAAACGTTCCACATGAACCGAGATTTGCCCCTCCTTCGGCGATTACCGTAGCCCGCAGGATATGCTCCGCCGCTATTGTCCTCCCGTCAGAAAAGCCTCACAAAACCGCAGCAGACGACGAAGCTGTAACACTAGCGGAGGATAGTACAAAGATCCACATCACGATCATTCTAGCGAGGAGGTACCTCTTAGCGTCAACGTGCCACGACCAAGCCAATGGGAACAACTGTAACACTGCCGGCGAGCTATTATCGGACAATTTTGTCACTATTACAGCCCATTGACGAAATCACCAGGTCACCAGAAACGAAACAACTTCTTTTTCGCAATTTTTTTGGGGGGGTTTGAGGGATAAAACACAGGTTTCGATCACAAGCCCATCGGTCATCGATATATTGATTGGAAACGATTGGCTGCACTGTATACAATCCGGAGATGAGCTCCCGACTAAAGTGACGTCTAGAACGTGTTCAATTGGATAGGACTCCGGGGTGGCTCTGTCAGGCAAACCCGCTTTAGCCCAGGCCCGCGCCCGCATGCTGCAGCTTGCATATGTTGGTTCCTTTTTCCGTGAAGCCTTAAACGTATCCGAGTGGACGAAATTGCGCGCACACACTAGTTTCTTATGCATCTTTTTACTCAGGCTGAAGCTTGTGTTACGGTAGATGAAGGGTTTTTTGGGGGAGGGGGGTCTTTTGATATAACGAAACAGCAGCACATGCTACGGAGTATTGCGTGGAGGATCTATCTAGTGTTGCCTATATGGGTTTGAAACAGTGAGACTAACGTGACACTAAGAAGTGCCGTTGGTGAGAAGGGCGAGACGAAGATGAAGTTCGATGGATTCTGTGGAGATAGAGATGAAAAGAATTCGGTTACTTAATCCCACAGATACTGTGCCTCATTTTTAGATCTCTACAGTTTAGTTCGGACTTTGCCATATGAAACGAACCACCACAGCCTCATCCCGTCATTGATAAAAAATCCGCATCACGAAGTTCCTCGGTAATCTAATTAATTTTTAGAAAATCCAGGAATCTCCCGCCCTCCCCTATTGTATGCATGCATGTCCAGCATACCATCGAAGTGACGATTTGCAAAATTTAATTCGACAAAAGCAAATGAAATGAAATTGGGGGCTTTAGGACACGGCCATTTGTTGGGTTTTTCGCGTTGCGCTTTTGGAGGGGCGTCCAACGACAGTCAGTATGCACCCGTGAGTCACTGTGTTTCGCGGCAGCATCAGGCTTCTGCTACGTATCTGCAAGATCCTGGCTGGTATCTTCTGAGGCGAACCGTGGATTTTTCTTTTCTGATGGCTTGGCTAGAAGCGGGGCTGGATCCTGTGCTAGTCTGGCACAGCTTTGAATCGAATTTCTTCGTCGAGATTTGTCCATGATCGTGATTAGGAAGTTGTTTGTAATTGCGAGAAACTGCACGCACTTCGGTTTTTTGTGAAGGGATCATATTTTGCGTTGTCCCATACAAAATTACCACAAAAAGAGGCTCAAGAGACCGGTTGTCTCTGTGACGTCGCAGGTCGGGGAAATGGTTAATCCGTTTTACGCCTTTGTTCGTCCAAGATAGCGGTTCGGATGCAGTTGGCGTGGCTTCTCTTTTGGCCCGGTATGGTCTCTGCAGATTAATTTAGGATTTTTACCGACCCGGTTCTAGCCTGTCCCTTCCCTTTACCGGGTTCCAGGTCCCGCTATAGCACAGCACTATCGCATGCTCGACCTTGCTTGCTGGCTTACTCTTCTGGGATAATGGGGGGCCTTTTCTGCTTGACTGGTGGATATAGCGCACTATAGCGCCTGCAGGGCCAGGCTGCTGCTAAGATTAGGCAATACCCACCTTTTTTCGCACCCGCACGGACTTAGAATGCAGAATTTCCAATCCATTAGACTACCTTGCATATAGACGTTGTAGACTCGCTTCTAGGCTTCGGCGGCTGGGGTTTGCGCTGGAGGAGTTCAAGGCTGCATATTTCCCTCGTCGATGGTGGAGTTTACCCATACCCTCGGAGAAGTTTCAGAGGTGTTTAGGAAAACACACTAGACCCCACGTAATTGCATATTTTGCTATAGCGTTAGCGTGAGGATATCTTGTTCTATGGGGAGATTCCTGGTTAATTCGGGATTAATGAACCGACGAAGCTAAGATAAAAATATGGACGACGCACCTGCTTTCGCTAATGTATATGTAATGTAATGCAAAGCGATGCACGATGCAATAGAGACTCATATTTTCTCTTTTACCCCTCACTAGACGTTATTTGGCGAATTGAATTTACTTAAAAGTGAGAGAAGGACTAATGAGGGGTAATATTGATGTGGAGATTGAGGGGCAGAGCTAGGGGGAGGCGACTTGACGTGGCTTATGGTTGCACAAGTATGTCAGACGGCAGATTGGAATGTTTGGGCCTGATTGGTTCCATCAGGCCGGGTGGATGGTTCGAACGCGTCTCCGGGCCCTTTTTGTCTCGAATGTCAATTGCAACAATTGACCTATTATGGGAAAAATATATGCAGCAGTGAAGTACACAAAGTCGAGGAGGGGGGGTTTTGAGTCATCTTGGTAGCTAGAGTCGATACTGTTCTCCTGCTTAAGCTTGCGTCTACACTGCATTGTACTGGAAGGGATATGTACACGATACTAAATGCCCAATCTGGTCTACGAGACGATGTCTAGCTAGTGCTATTTTTCGCTCTTCGGGTATATGCGAATCGCGCTTATGCGGTAGACGTCACGGTAGTAGTTCGGTCACGTTTTCTGAATTTGATATAATTAGTATTGTCGGCCGATGGGTAATAAGAGCTCAGCACGCGTATGGTGGTTATTAATAGGCTATTGATATTTAGGATTCGATATCTCAACATCGATTAGATCATGAGATAGATTTTTTGGATATCATATCATTGCCAAAGGAGTTAGGAACATGGATTGCAAGGGAGCTCTAGAGCTCTGCGGATATCAATGACCTATCTTGGTCGTATATTCTCAGGACTTCGAGGAATTTCACGTGCTGTGGATACTCCTTCATCAGAATGGATTGATAACGCGATATATCACAAATTGGAAATATGAGGATAGGTTTGAAAAAGGAAAAAAATGATAATGTCAAGCCTTGATGCCTGAGGCAGTGGTAGGCTCGGGACTGTGAGACTAAGGCAGAGGAACGATAACTAGCTAATCCTAATGAATTTACAAAGAAAAGAACAATTGAAATGAACCAATTACGCGAGAAGACAAAAAAGGATATCATGATATCAATGCATGAGGTACCATAAAAGACAACGACTGACTCATCCTCCTACTCATCTATACCCTTCTCCACCCGTATACCCAATCAATTTCTGCCCATTCACCGGTCCAGAACCCCCATTCCTTTGCCACGGCATCACATACTCCCTCTTCTTCTCCTCCCTCACAGCCTGCGCCATCATCCTCGCCACCATAGTCTGCACGTCGAACCCGTGTCCCATCATCCCATTGCTCCCTCCTAATCCATCGAATCTACCAACATCTATACCCAGCCCGATTCCCATGTCATCGAGACCACCTGGCATCCGTCTACTGCGAAAACGGTCGTCTTTACCATTGAACCGTCTGTGATCGCCGTCGAAGTCGTCGCGGCCGGGGCGGGGTGTTGATGGGAAGCCGTAGTCATCAAGGGTGTGGAATGCGTTATTTCGAGCTCCTGCTCTCCCACCCATTCCCATGGCGGCATGTGCACTGCTGCTCATATTCCCTGATCGAGATGGGAAGCCATGGTGGTGGTCTTGGTGGGGGCCGAAGAAGTATTCTGATGGCGCTGGTGAGCCGCGGCGGGATGGGAGGGGGGTGTGAGAAGGGGTGATACGGTCTGTCTGCATGCCAAGGGAGTGTTTCGACGGGTTTTGGAAGATGCGGAGTTGAATTACAATGTGATCGTGGCTGTGATCTTTGTGACCTGTGCCACCGGTGCTCGTGATTTGGAGTTGCGGGGTTGTATGGTCTGGAGAGGTGATTTGGTAGGTTGATTGAGCTGGGTCTACGGTTACCGGTGAGCTCTCTATGATCTTTTGGAGGATCTGAGGGCTTAGAGTTAGGAAGACGCTGTTTTCGAGGGGCTGTGGTTCGTCGTATATGGGGGCCATTGGGAGGTTTTCTTCTAGGCCACCCATTAATGGGCGTGGGGTTTCGCTTAGAATGGCCGCTTCACGAGCTTTCTTACGTTTTTGGAACTCGTTATGCTCGAGTTCGAGGTAGTCGCAGAGACGGCGGGAGAGGTTCCATTGGCGTTCGCCGTATTGGGCGAAGGTTATGTTGTGGGAGTTTGAGTTGTAGCGTTTGAAGAGGGTGTCGTATGAGGAGAGGACTGGGAAGGTGAAGTCTTGTATCATCTGCGTGTGTGCGAGGAGATCGCCCAGGCGGAGAAAACGGAGAGATTCTTCGACATTGTCGAGGTTGTGTTTGATGTGTTTACGGTATTTAAGATAGGAGTTTTCGATATGCTCGCGGGTTGGGTTTTGACCGTTGTCGAGACATTCTAGGACTAACGAGACTTCAACGAAGGATTCGAGAAGCGTAAGGTAGGCAGATATGTCACGGAGGCCGAGGTCTTCGTCGTTATTGTATTGAGATATTTGGCGGGGTGGTAGTTCCCGTTCGCGGTCTCTTGGGCCGAACTCATGGCGGAATGGGTAACCGGCAGCGAAGGCCTCGGTTAGTGCTGCGCGGACATTGTACGTTTGGCCGTTTTTAATGCGGCGGAAGAGGGTGAAGACTACAATGCGAAGGGCCTCGCTGCCACCGAAGCGGGTAGGGGAGACAAGACGGGCTTCATCTACTTGGGGTTCTGGTGGACGTGCCCAAAGGACGACGTCACGGAGTGGGGCGAGATCATAGACTATGGTTACTTGGCCGAGGCTACGAGAGTGACGGTCTCCTCTAGGGTCAAAATTGTGGAAGCCTCGGCGAAGGCGGGGGAAGTTGCGGTGAAGTTCGGAGAGGGTACAGGAGCCGATGAGTTCGTCATTCCAGCAAAGAGTTACGGGTTGCATTTGGTTCGGGTGGTAGTGTTTGGAGTTTGTATTCCCCATGTTGGCAGTTTATGGGGTCAAATTTAAAAAAACTACTAGTATGAAGCCTGGTAATTGGTAGATTCAAAACTTAAGATAAAGTAATAATCGAATAGAAATCAAGAACTCTGGCAGGTGCACCGGATAAAATGAACAAGAGGATATTGGATGCGAAAGAGAGGAAGTAAACTGGCGAGTTAGAATTCCGAGTTAACTTTCGGTATAGTTTTTGGTAGTGCTCGCTTTTTTATAGACGTTGATGCTGTATCCGTGAATGGCCACGGAGACCATTCCTAGAGCGGGATGAGTCTAGAGTAGTTAGGTAACACCGGTGAAGAGATTTCATGTTTGCTCTATGAGGGTTGGCGACGTTGAATCCAATGGGATAAATATCCGGAACATTTCTAAGCCTCAATGCATGGATGTTGAGGATGGTTTTTTGTACGTCGTTGATATCGGTGGTACTTGGAGACTTGGCAGTGTAGTACAACTGACAGTTGTCAATCCCGTGAACCCGATAGGTTCGTAAGCAGTTGGGCGTATGCGCAGGGGACAAGGGCATATGTGTTACAACAGAAATGCTTGCACTCCCTTTGTGAGATGGTAGAGTTGTTCTAGAAGACTAGGATAAGACAGGGATGGGTTTATATAGGACCCGGTCGAGAGCTGTGGTCGAACTCGCAATACAACTTTCCCCGTGTATCCCTGTAATAACCCAAGGCCATAATGTCCACTTGATAAACTTATAGAGCTTTTTGTCTTTCATCCGCAGCCATCTCAAAAGATCCGATCTCCTTCATATCCCCTCAACGACAGACGCTGAATTCTGCGTTGCCCTATCAAAAATGCAACAAAGTGCCATAGAAACTGCCAGACTTCGAATATTCGATATAAAATCATAAAAATCGGGGGAGAAGGATAGAATTCGACAGTTTTTATCCAGCCCCCAGCTGCAATGGTGGCATAATAAAATAATACTCTTGAGAGTCTTAGTTATTAATTCCCATGCATTTGGTTTATTTGAGAGAGCTCCGCAGAGGAGGTTTGGCTGTTCCACAGAATGGGTGACGGGATGTTGCATACGCAGAGACACCTGGATTGATTGCCTTAAGCTTCTCATGGACAGCTTCTTCTTCTTTCTTCCTCTTCCATCTATCCATCCTCCCTTCCATACCCTCCTCCTACCCCNCCCCAGCTTACCACTACAAGCATCATCCACTGTCATCAGAATCATCAGAATCGGCATCACGAGTCTGCTATTTCACTGTGCATGCTCCGGCCACTCGGTCGCATCTAGCGATCAGGCTGATCGCGGTTTTCGGGCCTAAAGATAGCTTGGTTTGCTGGGAAGTACCTCTTTCACCTCTCATCTCGCACGTTCCATCTCCACGATTCATCCATCATCCCCATCATCATCATCATCATCATCATCATCATCATCATCATCATCATCATCATCATCATCATCATCATCATCATCATCATCATCATCATCAAAACCGTCATACCCATCAGAGTCGAAGTTGAGTTACCAGCTGGCCTTCTCGAACGATGCTAGTTCGAGTGCTTTGAATAATGCCTGCTCCTAAGAGAAGACATCAGAGGGAACCACCTTCTGGAGAGCCAAAACAGCCTGGAGATTCCCCGGAGCCAAAGCGTCGCCAGAGAGAGTCATCGGATTCAGAGCCTTCGGTTACGCAAGGCCAGACAGCTACCAACCAGTCTTCAGCTGTATCTTCTGGTAATCCAACCCCATCATCATCTTCTCCTTCTCAGGTTGTACAGCAACCAGTCGAATCACCCCCTCAACTATCCGATCCCTTTCCTCGATTCCATCAAGATATGTCGTCCAACAGAAGAGCAACGCGCGAGCCTTCTGAAGGTAGGTATGCTTTCGGTCGACGCATTGATGGCACGCCCACCCCCAATGATCCAGATATGTTTGCAGCAGCCCCACCGGCATCTGCTACCACCGGTCCCCCGTACCCACCACCACCAGGACGTCCTCCTCCACCCCCTCCACTTGAACTGGAGCCTTCTGGAAATGCCGCCTCCCTAAATCTTGATAATTCCCCTAAGCCAGCCCCAGCAATTCCCGCAACCGAGCCTTCTACGTCAGAAGAGGCTGCTCTTTGGGGCGGTTTGTCCGAGGCCGAAATAAGACGCCAGATCAGCATGCTGGAGGCTTTGGAGAGAAGACGTCACGGATCTCAGTCTCCATCCCCGGCGCCACCGTCGCGCTCTTCTATTTCCCCCTTATCTAGTCCACCGCTCAGCCCGCCCCCTGCAGCATCGGGGCCAAACAGACTCAGACCACCACCAGCTCCCCCTCTGGGTTTTGGACAGTCCGGTTTAATCCCAAACAGCCCGGCCCATCGGCCTGCATTGCTCGGTCGTGCTGCATCACCACCTTCCACAGCTCGTTCACGTCCTGGGCCTCCTCCTGCCGCTTCTGTTTCCCAAAGTCGAGGAACACTTCCCGGGACACAGCCTCCACGATTGCTAGGTCCCCTTTCGCCAGCTATTCGTCCTGAGATAGTTACTGCTTCATCTCTTACACGACAAACCGATCGCATGACTCCGTCCGAAGGCCACCGTCCACGCCGTGGAGCTATGAGCATCCATTTCGACGATTCCAATCCTGAGGCCGAGGCTGAGGCCATAAGATTATACACAGCTATGCGAGAAAATCCGAACCAGGGTTCTGTCGATTTGCTCCGAGATTTGGAAATTGCTCGTGCTACTGGCGCGACTCTAGCCCAACAAGGAGTGGTGAGTATATGTTTTCCGGTCGATGAGGGTAAAAACAAGGGCTTACCGATGAATAGTCTCCTATTCCCCCTCGTAGCATGAGTGAGAATGCTATCGGATCGCTTCAACGTCTCATCTCACGATCAGGCATAGCACGTGCCAATTCTGAGCCCAAGCCAGCTTCTACTACCGATAAGGGGAAACAGCCCCTGGCTCGCAACCCACATTCTAGAACCGAGCTTCGATCTCGAGTTCGCCAGCTTCGTGAAGCCGAGGACGCACATAGTGCCTCAAGCGGCTCGAGTGCCTCACTTCAAGACCCCACTTTTCGCTTTTCAACGACTAAAGGCTATTATGAAGCAACCGTCCCTATGGCGTACTTCATGAACAATCCCAATACCCGACCCATGTCAACCACGGATCCCTTTTTTCATTGCTTCCCATCCGATCCCGACGAGGTACCATTCCTGCGAGGAACTAGATATGCTAGCAGGCCAAGTACCCCAGAGATCCATCTTGATGAAACTCCTGAGCAGAAGAAAGAATATCTCAGGTTGAAGAAAAAGCTCCACAGAAAACAGGACTGGACTTCAAGAAAGGAAGTCCCATTGTCCAGGTCATGGTATTTGCAATATTCCGGCCGTACCCGTTCGACGCTCGCGCCTAGAGGACACACTCTCCCTAACTTTCCGAGCAGGATGATGCCGCCCGATGAGATTACCAATGATCCAGAGTTCCAGGAGTACCTTGCCGCACTTAAGAAGCAATACCGAAACAAAAGGCGAACTCTAGATCGTCATGAATTAGACGACGAAGCAGTTGATAACCCGATTATGTCTATCCCCTTTGATAGTCTCGCAATCGAACCGATAGACCCAATGCACAGCAGGAGAACCGGCCGACCGGAGGAAGCTCAGCCTTTGGAGGTCGTCCGGGAGCCCGGGCCTGTGCCGGGTCCATCGTCGGAAGCTGGACCATCGTCTGGAGCTAGACCGTCGCCGTCGTCAAGAGCCCCAGAGGAAGAAGCCGGTGAATCATCGCAGGGAACGAAGAAGGAATCCAGAAGGCGCAAGTAGTTAAAGAAGTTCTTCTAGAGAGCCTTCTCTTCTGTCGAGAAATGATTTCCGCGCGTCCAACCTTTTCCGGGACTCCACCTCTGGCCTTTGATCGAACGCTGCTTGGCTGAAGATACTTTATTTCTTTTTCTTCTAATATTTTCTGTTGTTTCAAAAGCTGATTTTTATTAATGTGCTCTTATTACGCGGGTTTGGGTTTCTTCTTGCCTTATTGATGCAGCTACATTATGGTATTCTGCACTCTCTTTGGTCGCGTCTTTTCATGCACTTCTCCGGATTCCCACCTCCATCTCTGACTCGACTTCTGAATGCTGAGCGCATACTGCGCGCAAATAGTTGAAGTATGGTCTTTATTTGTTGTGCATGAGGGAATGTATTATAAAGTGAACGAAGGGGGATGGATTCTGCATCCAATGAATGAAAATAAATGTGAAATGAAAGGAGATGAACTGTTGAAGCTGGTCAAGGAGCCTGAAGAGGCTAAAGTCTTTCCGTCCCGTAGCTTAGCCGCAAAGGGGTCATCTTGTGTAACCGTGTCTTTCACCGCCACATAGATGACAACGTGTGGCGTTCGTGCAACGCATTACTGAACTCTTGGCAATGTTCAGCTGTAGCCTCGTAGTACCTGTACGTTCAGCTGGCGCTACGAATTCTTACCTTGAAAACTAGAATTTGCGAATGGCGGTCTAGATTTTCGTAGTTGAGTGATTTGGTTTGACTTTGTGGTGTCGTATGTATTTCTTAGAATTTCACTGTGTAATTGTAGTACTATACGGCCCACAACGACGAGGCTTTTGATTATAATTAGGATACCAAAGATAGGGATATAGTACAAGTTGGAATTCTAGGACCCTAAGTTGATTAGAACAGCGAGTGGTAGCCCTCAGCTAAGTCGTAAATTCGGCACTAAACGTCAATAGGACGTCGTGAAATTTGGCTGCGACCGTTGGGCCTGGGACATGAGTTCCACAAGTTCTAAACCGGTCTCACCCAACGAAAGAAAACGTTTCTAGATGATATGAGATTATGGTACATAAAATCAACTATCTAGATAGATATATCTAAGTAAGAGGCGTAAGAAATGGGACGGTCGGAAGGAAAAACCAATGGGCAGCTTGTGTGCGCTGAAGAGCATTCTGTTGATAATCTGTTTGACCAACAGGAAAGTGCGAGTGGGTTTTCGGTTTTGTTAGAACCCTCTTAATTCTGGAAGCGGTGTTATCATCGAAACAACTTGCCCGCCCTCTTCGATGTAAAGCTGGAACGTAGCAGAACCGACAGCAAAAAGGAGTGAGCGATAATAAGGGTTTTGTTCCGCGTTATCTCTCTCCTCGCAGACTCTAAGAACTCTCTCTAACATAGGCTCAGTGTAGCGTATTATTCCCCGACTCGTCATAATTTCCGTTGATAGCTGCATAACCCTGTCTCGGCGACAGTGCCCGTCGAATGAGAATGTATTCGTTCCAAGGTAGTCCAAGCCAATTTTGATAGAATCAATTGCTTTGGAATAGTTTTTCACCTGATAATAAATATCTGCTTTAAGTAACTGGTAGTTCCAGCAGATTGCCGAGCCCGCGGAAGCCTCCTGATCAAATCGGGAATGGGAATGGATGCGGAGTATCTCGGAGATGACTTCTTCGAGCAGCTTTGCGGTTCTGAGAGCGGTTCTCGGATCTTCCATGCAAGTCTGATACTGCATAATACGGAGGGCCGCCAAAATGTCGGACGATTTGTCTTGGAGCCTGAGAGGCTGTATCTTTCCTAGGGATACAGCAACATATCTTTTGACATGATCTAGATCTGTTATGGTACGGGTAAAATCTTCCGCATACTCGGATAAACACTCAGGGAAGCTCTTGTGCTTAAGTACGAAATCCCATACCAATAGAAGCAATACTGCGGCTTCTACTGTAAATATACTATTGCCGTCGTTTTGATGTTGTCGTATACAAAGATTCCGGACGGCAAGGCTAGCAGCGCCTTTCAGATTGTTTCGACAAAGAAATTCCCAAACCGCCAGGGGTAGGCCGCAATATGGATCGAGGGTGACAGGAAGGAGAGGCGCTGCTTGTTGTAGAGATATCTTTGAATTACAGAAAGCAGAGATTTTATCTGGGTCCGCCCAATAATCAGATACCATATCAATAGCAACCATATTTGCCACCGCTGTTAAAAAATAGTTTAGACCGTATTTTCTCCGAAGATAAGGTAGGTGGATAACTAGTTCACGAAATTTTCTGCGGTCCATCCCGTCAAAAAAAAGGTTCCCATCGAAATTTTTGAAGGTGGCGGATTCCGACCCGACCGCTTTCCAAAGGCATGGAATAGTTTCGTAATATTGTTGAAGTGTATCGTTGTATACGCTTTCAGCGATATGATTAGGCCGTTTGTCATTCTCTGTTAGCAGATATAGTGCTTGTTGGCGAGAGGTTATTGTCCATTTAAACCAAGCAGCACTTTCTGATAAAGGTATTCTTTCACTCTCACGGAGAAATATATTTTTTGTCCTCTGCAGAGTATCAACTTCGTGAAGGTATCTCTCTGCCCCGTCCACTATGTCGGCCTTAAACCGCTCCAAATCTGGCCGGAATACCTCTGATAGATATTCAACAAGTTCTTGCGGATTCAAATCGTCGAGAATATCTTTATCCGATGGACGTGATTCTGTGTCCGCTGGCGATTCGATACACCGTAGCATATCCTCGCAGAACGATTGGAACAAGTTATTGGGAGAGTCGGCAATTGTTTCGATATCAGAAGCTTCGAGGTTTTCGTCAAACTCATGATCAGGTTCTTCACTGGCGGTATCCGCAGATTTATAGATATTTGACTGTTCTTCTTCAACGTCACACTGAAATTTAAAGGGGTTTACTCCATTGAATGTTGGGGTATCTTCATTACAAACGGTAGCGGGACAATCTATCTCGTGAAACTTCAGCGGTGATAACGCGTTAAAGTTAGCCGGATAGAAATGTGAGCGGTTTAAATGAATTTGATAGAATAGACTTACTTGGGCCGTGACCGCCGTGTTACCATTGATAGACTCGGAGCCGGGAGTTGGATTATTACTTGTTGTGGTGGTTTCCTCAACCTCTCTGATATCCGTGTTAATCTCTAAGTCTATTGGACTGGATATATCTAGAGCGTCGAGGACATCTGATGGAGATGGCACCAGTTCCCCGGGGCTAGATACGATGTCTAATTACGATATATGGAGTCAGAGGCTTCTTCTGAGATCGATCACGTAGCTACAGGGGATGTCATCTACACCGAGAAACCTACTTTCAAATTCAGTGCCACTGCTTTTACGAATTCGACCTAATTGAGTTTGTTTGACTATTTGGCCCGTATCTTTAAATCTCCATCTTCGTATTTCGAGACCTTTCCGTCGGGCTCGCCACTCAGTTTCAAAGATATACTTTCGATGTTTCTGCCGAATGTTTCGGTCTGATACTCCCAGATCCTTGACGAGTCGTTTGAATTGGTGTTCTCTATACGTGTCATAATTCATCAGAATATCAAATCATGCTTAAATTTGAGAATATATATCGCGCGCGCTTACTCTATAGATACCCCTTGTTGTTTTAACTTGGCGATAATGGTCCTCTGCGGGGTCCCTCTCTTGATTTCTTCAGAAACGAAACTTGAAATGTTGTCCCAAGAGGACTTTGGTGTATAGCGGCGCTTCTTTCTGACTACGCCGGTACATTGCCGGATTGGGAAATTTTGATTTGGGGCTGACATCTTTTGCCAAAGTGATAAGGCGGTGTTCTGGCTTGCGAGACAAATCCTTTGCGGAGACGGGCGAAATTCGACAGCCTTCTTATACGGTTGATATTAAACTAAGGAAGATCTTAAACTAATTAAGACCAGTCCGCGTTTGCCCAGCTTTTTGCTCAGACTATGTTGGCTAGTAATATTAATTGAGTGTAAATTGAAGATTACTAGAATGAAATAGAAGCGTAAAATATTGGGTGAGGCTGCTTGATCGATGATATAGTACAAGGGGACGGTTCGAAAACCAAAGGGCCCTGTAAGGGGATTATATACCAGATCGTCCCACTTGTCATTCCATGGGAATCTATATGCACAGTTCGTCCGCAGTTTGTTGAAGAAGGGATTTGACCAATCAATCGAAAGCAAACGTCGATTTAACATGGGTTGGCCAATCAGGGGTTGTAAAAAGTCGATTCGGATGTATTAGCCAATCATTAGCCATCAAAAGTCCGTTTGAGAAGCATGTTCGTTCCTGTTCATGCACGGGTGGGGCGCGAGGCATCCAGACCCAACTTTTTTTACTTTTTAATACTGATATTGAGCGTCGCGACGTCGATGTATCATCATGCATCAGGGTACTACGGCGTTGAAAAAATTATTTCAACGTCGGATCTCCTTAGCGATCATTCGCGCAGTATCGAGACAAAAAATTATTATCTTGGTCCATAGAGGGCTCGAACCTCTGGCCTTCGCGTTACTGGCGTTTAAAAGTCGCCTATTAGCACGACGCTCTAACCAACTGAGCTAAGAGACCTTGATTTTTGCGTCCGGCGGTTTTGGCACTCTTGGGATAGGGTGGTTAGAGGCTCGAATCTTGCCTTGGATTTTCAACAAGTCCTTAAGTCTATGTCCTATATATATAACCTTCAAACAAGGGCTATTTCGTAGACAAGCTATCCACACTATCTGACCCGCTGTATTTGGGCCCTTCAGAGCTAATAGTAGCCATCCGATCATTGGACCCAAAAATTCTCTTCAGCTTCCGAATCTTCGGATGATACCGATTCTCCCAATGAAACTCCCAAACCGACTTCCAAGTCGGAAAATAATACCCCTTCAATAAATCCCCAATGCAAAGAATTGGGACCGTCTTCTTCCCCACCGCTTTACGAATCCAAGCCCTTAATAACAAATGAAAATTCCCAGGTTGGTGAAATCCACCATCGTCATCTCGTCCTCTACAGTAAACCACATGCCAAATAGTCCCTTCCTCAGTCAAACGATCAATATCCGCAACCGGCGTACATTTCACAGGTCCCACGACATCATTATCGTACAAATACAATATTTCCGTTGACGTAGCATTATAAAGTGCGACTAGGAGGCTGTAATTAAGGGCCTTGCATACATCGTATACTTTATCGGATACGTCGTGTTTCTTTGGTTTAATAGTGATAGTAGTAACTCCTACTGGGGCCCAAAGGTGGCGCGTCGGCGTCCACGACGAATAGTGTTTTCGTCTTCCGGTTACATGGATAGTCATCGGTTTTGGAAGGGCGCGAATTCTTTCTTCTTCCCTCTTTTGTCTCTCGAGGTTGAGGTCTTGGATTTGGGCAAGGGTCTTCATGGTTTAGTATTTTGGGCTGATTGGGGTGTCTATAAATATAAGACCGTTTAACGTTTATTCTATGTGAAAGGGCCAGGAGGGGGTCCGGAGGGGGCGTATATATATTTAAGAAAGGTCGGGTTTATAAAATAAGGTAAATCGTGAATCGATGACGTAGATAAAAAAAACCCGACTCTAATGACCGCTTTAAAGAAAGCTAGAAATGGTATCTATATATCTTCTTGTTTTCGGACACGAGCACGCACGTGCCTTAAATTTATGCACACGTGAGCATGAGGTAGTTAGTTACGAGGAATTAATTCTAGACCTTTGGGAAGAACCTAACGTCGGTATACCACTACCTGCCAGAAAAAAAAAAAAAAACAATTGATGTTTCTACTGGTTAGTAAGAAGGGCTGGCTTGACGGAACTGGGTCTGATTCTACTAATTCATCTTGGCTCTTGATAGCATCCTAATTAGATACAGTGCACATGAAATGAGCCCCCATGTCTAGCTGATTAGCTATAGGCCTTGTACCTAGGGTATAATTATAGCTAGCTTTATATCGCGGTTTACGGGAGGCTCTGTCGAGGAATTCGTTGTATTTTGTTCTGGTGTAACACATCCTTTAACCAGAATTAGGCCCTCGGACGAATGGCTCGGGATTTATACCACCAACAGCTATTTAAACTCGGGATCAGATTTCAAATTTCATTATTATCCTTTAGATTGTAAAAGAATGTTGGTTTTTTCAGAAGAGGCATTTTTCAAGATTTTGTACAGGAGAAGAAGAATTTACATTTATAAAAGATATTTTTTTTTTTGAGATCGTTTGCATAAACGCGGTGTCATGATGGGTAAGGTAAAAATGCGAACACGCCGAAGGTTAACCATCATGCATCACCACACCATGATAATCAGGCCACCCCTTCCAACCGCCTATAAGAAGAATGAAAAAGGTAGGAAGAAAGAAGAAAAAGAATTCTCTAACTACTAATAAAATAGTTACTACTTACAACCTACATATCTTCATCATCATCGTTCACCACCTCACAATCTTTTTGGGAAGAAGAAGGAGAAGAAGCTTAGAATATTTACAACAACAACTCCATCGGATTCTCAACCACCCGCTTCAAAGTCTTCATAAATTCGGCCCCAACAACCCCATCAACAACCCTATGATCAAAACTTCCCGTAAAAGTAATCTTATCATCCCACTCAACCCCTCCATCCCTTCCGGGGATAGCAACCTTAGCAGGTGCAGAGACAGATAAAATACCCGCGTGTGGGGGGTTAATGATCGCTGTAAACCTCGATACCGCGTCGTTCATCCCCATATTCGAGATGGTGAAGGTTCCACCTTGGTATTCCTCCGGCTTGAGTTTTCCGTCCTTGGCACGGACCGCGAGTTCCTTGATTTCATCGGAGATGCTCTGGAGTCCCTTCGCGTGAGCGGCTTTTACAATGGGGGTAATAAGCCCCACTGGAGTGGCTACAGCGACCGAAACATCGACAGAGGCATATTGACGGATTACTCCCTCAGATTCAATCCATGAAGCGTTTACGTTGGGGTGTTTCTTGAGCGCTACGGCGACGGCCTTGACGATCAAATCGTTGACTGAGAGTTTGTATTCTCCATTTTGGGCGGAGGCGTTCAGTGCGACGCGGAGTTTTAGGAGTTTGGAGACCGAGATGTCGGAGCCGATGTAGAAGTGCGGGGAGGTTTGCATGGAGTTTTGGAGACGGGTGGCGATGGATTTACGCATGCTGGAAAGCGGGATGTCGGTGTCTGTTAGGCCTGAGGTGGCGGAAACGGTACCGGCGGAGGCACCACCGGCTGGGCCGGAGTATTTCTCAACATCGGCTTTGACGATTCGACCGTTAGGACCGGTTCCCTTGACGGACTTGAGGGGGATACCCTTTTCCAGGGCGAGGACTTTGGCGGCCGGGGAGGCCATGTATTCGAGACCTTCGAGGCGTTCGAGAGAGGTTTGGAGGCGGGAGCCGGTGGAGGTCGATTCTTCGGCTGCTGGGGCGGCAGGTGGAGCTGAGGATTCGGATTTGGAGGGTTCTGGGGATTTTGATTCGGGTTGGGAGGAGGCTTTGCCGCCGGCGTCGTCTATTGTGAAGTTTTCGAAGGCGGAGACGTCGCCGGCATCGTCGACCATGACCGCGATTGGCTACACTATTAGCTTATACTATCTATATATTTTACCGTATGGGTACTATATTAAGGATATAAGAGGACATACGGAACCGACGCCGACGTCCTTCTCGCCGGTCTGGAGGAGGATCTTGGCGAGAACACCTTCCTCCTGGTATTCAAAGTCCATTTGGGCCTTATCTGTTTCGATCTCGACGAGGACGTCGCCGGGGTTGATTTTGTCACCGGGCTGCTTCTGCCAGCCGCCGATGTTGCCCGCTGTCATGGTGGGGGAGAGGGCGGGCATGTTGACGACGGTGTGCCGGGGTAGAGCTGCCCCATCATCATTAGCATTGTCCCTATGGTTTTAGGTAGTAGATAGATAGCTATGGGTAGCTAAGGTGGACGTACAGGACTTATCGGCATAGTATCTGGAGAAGGTAGGGAAGGCGGCTCTCGGGATGCTAGTATAGTAGAAGAAGTAGAGTTAGCGTAAGTATTACGTATTTGAACCAATTGAACCCGACAACGAAGGTATAGACAATTGGAAGCCATCGGAACAATTGATGTGAGAGTGGTAGAAGGTAATTGAGAGGAGAGAAAGAGGTATACCTTCGTAGACATGTTGTGCTGTTGACCCTTCCGACGGCTCTGGACGCCAGCAGCGCTGTTCGGGAGGAAAATACCGCAGCGACCATGGCGACGGCTTTCTATGAGAGGGAGAGGAGGGAGAGAAGGAGATGAGGTTGAAGTGAATGAGATGATGGTATAGAATTGGTGGTGATGATGGAGATGGAGATGATGGTGGTGGTGGTGGAGAGGAGGAGTGGTGGTGGTTTAGGAAGGAGAGAAGTGAAGTGATAGTTACTGGTACTAGTAACAAGTTATCGGCGACGTCGCTGTTCTGCTAACAATTCGTTGGGGGAAGCAATTTCGTCCCGGCAAAATTCGCAGACGGGAATTTCGGCATGCCGAAGGAAAAAGGCCAACAGTTTTTCCTAAACGGCCCGACCACATTCCAACGCAACTCATTTTATCTCTTCTATCTCTTCCAAGTCTATACCACGCGTCTACGGGAAGGAGTATTAGTATTATTATTATATTGATGGAGAAGGATGGTCGTGCTGGCCGAGCAGATAGTCAGATGAGCTGCGTGGTGGATGGAAACTACCTATATTTATATATAAGCCATATATATATATATACTACTTACCATCTGCACGAATTTCCATCTAATAACTCTTGCTCCTCTACAACATTGCACGAACAAATCCCATTCGACGCGTCACAAGAATACGATGTCCAACAGGCTGCAAGAAGATGAACTTTCATGGCGAAATTTATATCTGTTACAACATGAATACTCGCCCGTGGTTGCCACTACCACCCGAGCTTACGGGTTTCGAGAACTATGATTCGAATTCACTGGATCCTATCATACCCGATCGAGAATCTCGTCAATAACTTGACTGAAACTCGTCACTTCATTTACGTCGGAAACACTATCAAAGTCAATACTACCGGTGACGTCGGGTTACTACTCTCCCGATACGGGCCTATATATCACCGCTCCTATCTATCAGTACCGAATGCTCCCAGAGCCATACCCCCCAGCAGAGATTTGGACCGTCGCAACCCCCCCGTGGGACGAGAAGAAATTGAAAGGGAGGGCCAAGACCCCGTTCCCGTGATATTTAATGACGAGACCCTATGGCTCTCAGAGTCGACAGTAATTATCACACTTTGAGAAGCTGCTTGAACAAGGTGGGAATATATTCAACCTCTAACTAGAGGTTTCCGATAACGAAGAGAAATTGATCATCAATGGGGGCGGTATGGAGGGACCAACTGCTTCGACAAACGGACGGCCGGACCAGAGATTAAAATCCTGGTTGAGGGACCACCAAGTATACGTCCAGGATTTGAAGAGCCTATCAAACGAAGCTGTGAAGGCTATGCAGCGATATATAGCGTCATTGGAACAATTCGGAAAGAGCGGCCACGAGGATTTGACGAGGCACCTCGAGGAAAATTTCGACTACCGTAACTACGGAATTCAGGACGGCCCGTTCTTTGAACTAGACGATTTGGACCGCTTTTACAAGATCAAGATGCCATTCCCACGAGATATATTCGATACTGGGAGACAGGAACAAGTCCCAAGGTTTTAGGGACCTGTGTTGGTCATTATCTTCTACCACAGTTAAGGAAACTGTTTAACCCTGAGATCAGGGAAGCTAACGACCCCAAAGAAACGTCGCCGTTATATATGGAAAGGTTTTACGACACCGCAGTCCCGGGCTCCTCGCAGCCTCTAAACTATCTTGACTCTCCGCAGGTTGACCAAGAGCTTCCACCACAGCGTTTGCCGACACCTATTCCCGTTGTGCAAGATGATATCCCAGCCTCCGAGAATAGACATTTGGAGCCATCATTTAGAAGTCGCGATCGATAGTGGTGGGGGTTTGATAAAACCAGTGAGGAGGGGGTTTAATGCCTTCAGTGCGATGGGGAAGGGGAAGATCGATCTTAAGAGGAAGAGAGAGGACAAGCTGTGGATTTCACTGTACATAATTCAATAACTGCTATTGCACTATCCCAGAGATTAATATAGTATGATCAATATAATTGACAGACGCATAATCACAATAATTAGTGTTATATAGATGTCAGCACTTGTCCGAGCGTGGGTTCATGCGAGACAAGTTCGGGGGGATGGGTGATCGCGACCTGCCCCTGTTCCCACCTGTACCCCCAGTGAACCGACCAATGTTGGATATCGACCGCCCGATGCGGTTATAGCCTCTCCCCAGCACGCCACGCCACCCCCCTCCGTTGGAGTCAGGCTCAGGTGCAGGTCCGATAGCCCTCAGAGCCTCAGCCGCTTTGCCTACTCCCTCAGCCCAGCAAAGGGACCAACGTATTAGCGCTCCTATAACATCCTGATAACTGCTCCCCTTTGGAAGCCACTCGTCCAGTTCGCTCTGCATCTGGTCTCTTTCACTGTGGACCATTAGTTCATTATCGTAATCACTCACTATCAACTCCATCTTCTCCACCAATTCGTCAAATCTAGCCTGTAAGTTCCGCCTGGCTCCTATAATGTACTCCACAAGGAAGGGACCATCCGGGTAACCGTCATCGATTTGCATGGCCAAAGTTTCTAGATTTTTGTTGGGATTGTTGATGTCCGGATACCTCAGCCGGGGGAGACTCTCAATTTCAGCCACGAACGCATCAACGGCATCCTTTTCGCTATTGGCCGCTATTTCAAGATTGTGTATAGTCTTATGCAAAAGCGCCACATCCGCCTCATCATAAAAAACCTCCACCCCTTCAGCTTCATCTTCCACCGCCTCTTGCACCATCTCCCCGAGTTGATATCTCGGAACCAATAGTTTATCAATCAGTGGTTGGATATGATAACTTGGATCTCGGTTTTGAACTGTAAGGTATTCCATGTTTGAAGGACATTTGCCTTCTTCTTGGAGGTAGTCGATATCTTCGATTGCTTCTGCGAAGGCGCGAATTTTGTCCTTTTCGGATTTGTAGAATTTGTCAAAGTCGCGGCGGGTTATGGTTGCTAACTGGGAGCCGCAGCCGGGGGCGCGGGTCTGCCAGGAACTCGGTGCTACCACTCTATCGTATCATTAATATATATCTATAGTATATAGTATATGTATATGATCAGTTAATGAGGTTATGGGGGTTACCTACGAGGGGACTAGTAATGGAAGCCAGATCCATAGTGCCACTGTATTTGGATGCCCCATCTTTCATGCACCAATTTGTATTCTACCGAACCTATAATCTATCCTTCGAAGCTTTCCAATTGATATAATAGATTCGATTCATGATAGTGTTAGTGCACTGGCGTATGGGAATTATAAACTGCCTCGTCACACACTACACGCCCACCACGCCCTCCCCTCAATATGCCTCAGAAATAACCTCACTGTTAACACTACCTTTTAGTTATACCATCTCTTCCCAATTGATTAATTTATATAAATTTCCTTAGATGCAGGAAGGTACTTGTACACCTTGTTTATATGAAGTGGTGATGTTCTAGAATGTTCCCCGGGACTGACAGGGATTCTTCCCGGGATGAATTGTATCTTCTCCCCGGGGATGGTTTCCCCCGACATTGAATTCTCAAAGAAGCCAGTTTGCAGGAGAAACCGGCGACGTCTTTGCCTTCTTCTACTTTTTTTCATTCAGTCGCAACCTCCTTTTTTAATTTTCACGAGAGACTGCTCTTTGTATATAATATACTTCTACTCTCCTGCGACTTTTGAATTCGGCGCGTGGAATGCCTTAATTAGTTTATCCAACCGTTGATATCCTTCGGCTTTGTCGGCTGCCTTTCTTCACCACCAACAAGTGCTGCCCACTAACTACTTAGTACTTACTATCCACTATCCACCAACAACCTCCCTCTAACTATCAACCACCACCATTCATCTCTCCATCAATCAACCACCCCAGATCGAGAGAACTTACCCATTCGATCTAACCGCGGGCGACGTCTCTCGTCCCTGCTGGGCTTCCTCCTCTCCTCACCATGTACGCGACTCTCATTCATCCACATCCATCCATCCATATAGCCGGAATACGCTTAGCTAACTACCTGATTCTACCCGTCTAGGGCACCCCTCGTCGACCACCCTCAGATCGCTCGCGCGACACTGCACAATCCCCTCCCCACATACCTCAAATTCTACGTCTGGCCTTTCTTCTCGTTATACCCGCTCTTCGGCGCCATCTACTACCCTGAGGAAAACTACGAAAAGTACATTCACAGCTCCGAGTTTACCTTTCTCTATCTTGGTGGGATTATCTGCTTGCAGATTTTGCTGTGGCTCAGTTGTCAATGGAATGTCAATATCAAGACGCTTTTTACTACTAGAGCTGTATGTCTCTCTCTTCCATCCTTCTCTGTTTTCTACGGATACTAATGGGGGTAGGCGTCGGACATCTTCTCCGCCAAGCTGATCAAGGTCATCCCCGTCGAAAACTCTGGAAAGTCCGAAATCTGCGAGATCATTCACGATAAAGTACGCCATCCGTTAACCTCTCTTGAAAGCTTATGTTCTAATTGTTAGTTTAGTCCGGCCCGAAGGAGGAGCTGTTCTTCCTCTTCCAGAAACGCCGCTTCCTCTTCTACCCCGAAACCGCCTCCTTCGCTCCCGTCTCCTACCCCCTCACCTCGGACCCAAAACCCACTATCAAATCCTTCCAGCACACTCTCGGAATCCAATCCACTTCTGAGGAAGTCCACCTGAAACACCACTATGGCCCGAACACCTTCGACATCCCCGTCCCCACCTTTACAGAGCTCTTCAAGGAACATGCCGTCGCCCCATTCTTCGTCTTCCAGATCTTCTGTGTCGGTCTTTGGTGTCTCGATGAGTACTGGTACTACAGCTTGTTCACCCTGTTCATGCTCGTCGCCTTCGAATCTACTGTCGTATGGCAACGTCAGAGAACCCTTACCGAGTTTCGTGGAATGTCTATCAAACCGTACCCAATATACGCCCACCGTCTTGGACACTGGGTTGAAATCCAGAGTGACGAGCTGCTACCTGGTGACCTTGTCAGTGTTGGACGTACGAAGGAGGACTCCGGTGTCGCCTGTGATATGATTCTTATCGAAGGAACTGCTATTGTAAACGAGGCCATGTTGTCTGGAGAATCTACCCCTCTCTTGAAGGATTCTATCGCTTTGCGACCTGGAGATGCCCGTGTCGAACCTGAGGGATTGGACAAAAATGCTATTCTCTACGGTGGTACCAAGGTCTTGCAAGTCACGCACGCAGCTGGTGGTGAAGAGAACCCGGAGAAGAATGTCAAGGTTCCCCTTGCTCCGGATAATGGTGCTCTTGCAGTTGTTACCAAGACTGCTTTCGAGACTAGTCAGGGCCAGCTTGTTCGAACCATGATTTACTCCACTGAGCCGGTTTCCGCCAACAATGTTGAAGCGCTTTTGTTCATTCTGTTTCTCCTCATGTTCGCTATTGCCGCCAGTTGGTATGTCTGGACTGAGGGTGTTCTTCAAGATAGGAAGCGCTCTAAGCTGTTGCTTGACTGCGTCCTCATCATCACCAGCGTTGTTCCACCCGAGTTGCCTATGGAGCTCTCCTTGGCTGTCAATACCTCCCTTGCCGCGTTGAGCAAGTACGCCATCTACTGCACCGAACCCTTCAGAATCCCCTTCGCTGGTCGTGTCGATGTCTGTTGTTTTGACAAGACCGGTACTCTCACCGGTGAAGATCTTGTGGTTGAAGGTGTTGCTGGATTGACCGGTACTTCACGCGGCCCTACTGGAGAAGTTACCCCTAGCTTGCAAAGGGTCGCGGATGTTGGGTCGGAAACTACTTTGGTTCTCGCTACAGCCCACGCACTCGTTCGACTTGACGAAGGTGACATCGTCGGTGATCCTATGGAAAAGGCTACCTTGGAAGCTCTCGGCTGGACGCTCGGAAAGAACGATACTTTGACATCGAACAAGCTCTCTTCCGCCCCTGGAAAAGCGTACTCTCAAACCTCTAGCATTGTTACCATCCGTCGAAGATTCCAGTTCTCATCTGCACTTAAACGACAAAGTTCCGTCGCTACTGTTATCCATAACTCTTCTGGTCAACGGATTCGTGGATCTTTCGTTGCCGTCAAGGGAGCCCCTGAGACTATTCGAAAGATGTTGGTTACTGTTCCCGCTGACTATGAAGCTACGTTCAAGTATTATACGCGCCGTGGATCGCGTGTTTTGGCTCTTGGATACAAGTATCTGTCTACTGATCAGGAACTCGGTGCCGCGCGGATTAATAACTTGACAAGAGAGGATGTTGAAAGCGAGCTCCACTTCGCCGGTTTCCTGGTTCTACACACCCCGCTCAAAGACGACGCCAAGAGGACTGTCAGGATGTTGAACGAGAGTAGCCACAGAGTCATCATGATCACTGGCGACAATCCGTTAACCGCTGTTCACGTCGCGAATGAAGTCGAAATTGTGGACCGAGACTGTTGGATTTTGGATGCTCCCGAGGACGAAAATAGCCCGCACGAATTAATCTGGAGATCTGTGGATGAAACCATCATGATTCCTGTTAAGCCGGGTGATCCGATTGATCCTAAGATTATTGCCGAGAAGGATATCTGCGTTACTGGTTACGCTCTCAACAAGCTCACTGACAATGCTGGCGCTATTTCCGTCTTATTACGTCATACTTGGGTTTATGCTCGTGTGTCTCCGCTACAGAAGGAGGTTATCTTGACCGGACTCAAGGCTGCTGGATATACTACTCTCATGTGCGGTGATGGTACCAACGACGTTGGTGCTCTCAAGCAGGCTCATGTTGGCGTTGCTCTTCTTAACGGTACTGAGCAAGATCTTCAACGTATCAGCGAACACTTTAAGGTTACCAAGATGAAGGAAATCTACGATAAGCAAGTCGCCCTTACTAAACGATTCAATGCCCCCGCTCCACCACCACCGCCAATTATTGCTCACTTGTTCCCACCCGGTCCTAAGAACCCGCACTTTGACAAGGCAGTTGAACATCAAGCTAGAATCCGTGGCGTCGATGTATCTCAGATCCCCATTCCTCGAGCACCGGAAGGCGAACTTGAAACCGTGACTACACCTGGCGCCGCAGCGGCACTACAGACCCAAAATAACGCCCAGACCTCAGCCAACAAAGCCGCAGGTTTCGCAGACCAAATGACCAGCATGATGATGGAACAAGAACTCGGTGACGACGAACCCCCAACTATCAAACTAGGAGACGCCTCCGTTGCCGCACCCTTCACCTCCAAACTCGCCAACGTCATCGCTATCGCCAACATCATCCGTCAGGGACGTTGTACCTTAGTCGCCACCATCCAAATGTACAAAATCCTCGCCCTAAACTGTCTCATCTCCGCCTACAGTTTATCAGTCCTCTACCTCGACGGCATCAAATTCGGTGACGGACAAGTCACAATCAGCGGAATGATGATGTCCGTCTGCTTCCTATCGATCTCTCGCGCAAAACCCGTTGAAAAGCTATCACGCGAACGACCGCAACCCAATATCTTCAACCCATACATCATCGGGAGCGTTTTGGGACAATTCGCAGTCCACATCGTCAGTCTCATTTACATCTCCAACTACGTCAAAGCCATCGAACCGCACGAACGTCCCAAAGATCTAGAAAAGGAATTCCAACCCTCCTTACTCAACAGTGCCATCTACCTCATCTCCTTGATCCAACAGATCTCTACGTTCGCAATAAATTACCAGGGTCGCCCCTTCCGTGAGAGTATTAGAGAGAACAGGGCGATGTATTGGGGACTTGTCTCTGTCGGGGCTATTGCCTTCATGTGCAGCACGGAGTTTATCCCGGAGTTGAATGAGAAACTTAGACTTGTCAAGTTTTCGGATGAGTTTAAGACTATTTTGACGACTAGTATGTTGTTGGATTATGCTATCTGTTGGGTTATTGAGAAGTCGTTGAAGTGGGCTTTTAGTGATTATAGACCTAAGGTTTGTCCCCCTCTTTTCTTCCCCACCTTAATAAAACGGTATGGCTGATATATAAAACTTATAAATAGGACATTGCGGTGAGGAGAAAAGATCAGTTGGAACGAGAAGCGAATAGAGCTGAGGAAAAGGTGATTATTCCGCCGCCACCAACGGTTGTTAGTCAAAATAGACCGGGCGTTAATGTACCCGTAGCGTCAGCGTCGGGAGCGAAGACGGGAGGAGCGGAGAAAGGCGGGTTGAAGAGACTTAATCGGTGAAAAATGATATCATAAGTAATTGTGGCGGTGTGAAAAGGGGTTGATGGTTAGAGGAGGGTAAACGGGTGAAGATACCTAGACTTCTTTTTATTTTATTTTATTTTATTATTTTGAGATTATGATGATGATGCGTGCATGTGGGGATGGGGTGATGTGTAATGATGGTGCGTGATGTGTATAGATTGAAGGTGTGGATGGATGAGGGGGTATAACTCACGGATACGTAATATACTGGTTAATTTGGTAGAAGCATATGGAATTTTAATTATGTTACTTGGTATTGGTGGTCGTAGTTTTTCCCATAGCTTCTATTTCGTTAGAAGGGCTAAAGTAGATGTTCTTTTATTCGGAAATGTGTGTTGTTTTTGTTGTAGTTTTTCATTGATATTAGTGAGAACGGGGAGAGATGTAGAAAATGGATAGATGATATTAGGTAGATGTGAGCATATGGATTGCCTCGCTGTATGTGCATTCTGTGTCTCTAGATTTTTCGTTGGATGGTGCTTGTTCAGGTGGTTCCTCAGGCTCGGATACCTCTTCGGACTCGGACTCAGACTCAAACTCGGATTCTCCTTCAGGCCCAGATTCCTCTTCATAATCTTCTTCCTCAGACGTAGAATCTTCGACGTTAGGATCTATCATACACAGCATCTCCCGATTAAACCGCTTTCTAATTCTTGCCAATGCATCAAAAACCTCCGGACATTTGCACTTCCCATCCGTCACCTCTTCCCAGAACTCCATCTCCTGATCATGTGCATTGAGTATCTGATTAAAGTCTTTTGATGTAGAGTACTGATATTTGGTGCGGTGTTTACCTGTTCTGTAGTCTATATCGTATAACACCCATATTCGATGTATCTGCGACTCACGGGAGGGCCCGTCGATGATTATTTTCGTCGGGAAGAAATATAACCCCGCCTTGTCAACTTTTGTCGACCCCCTAAATTCGTAGGTAAACCGGCTGAGGTTTGGAATTTTCATTTGGAGGTATTTTAGAAGTCGGAAGTATCCGGTTGCTGGGAGGGTTGTATGACATTGGTGAAAGTGAAGTTCTTTTATATTTAGTTGATTGCAAAGGGATAAAAAACTGATAATGTTATCCAGTTCCAATTCGAATTTCGACAAGTATAAAACCTGTAAAGATGGGAGTATCCGATTTGTCGGAAGAAGTATCAGTCCGCCCGTGGAATACTCTTTCCTTTCATTCCTTAACCGTAACGATTTCAAATTCCCCTCGAAATTTTCAAAGATACTCCTAACTCGCTCGGTGAAATAACCCCCCACGAGTCCCAGCTCTAATGATTGGATATTCTTAAACGCTAGGGTTATATTTACCACGCTGTTGAGTCGGACACGGGCTTGCCAGTTGTAATCTATTATTCCTTCTTTCGAGGTAAACGGTCCAACTGATAGATGTCTTATCCTTGCCATGCATTCCGGGAGGGTTTGAAGAATTGAAGTTACTTTCTCAGGGATACTATCGTATTGGAATAAATCGGCGAATTTGATGGGTCCTATGACACCCGAGGGGATTCGAGTTCCGGGGGTTAAACCCAGACCGGGGTATAATAAGTTAAGATCCGGTCGGGGTATTACATCCCAGGAAAACCCTTCGAATTCAATACTTTCGAGGTTTGGAAGGTTTTTAAGGGCGTGGGAGAAGAGGGAGGTGAAGTTTCGATGATCATATGTTTCAAATTCTTCGAGCTCTAATGCGTACCGTCTTAATGATCTTTCGAATTTTATTATTTCCTTGGATTGTTTTGATACGTTCGTCCCCCGTGGTGTAGATGGTAATGGGAGGAGAGAGTCTGCCGCTGCCCTCAGCTTTTGGAAACCGATCTTGCGGTAAGGACACAGAGATGCTATTTTGATCTGTCGAACTCGAAGGTTTACACCTGAACCAGTGTGACGGGAGATCTTGTCAAGGTTTTCGACACTGGCCGGGCAGAAGTATAATCGTCGAGATTTATATTTTGAGGTTAAGTGGAGTTCACGTGTTAACGCGTTTAGAATTTGACAGGTCATACGTAAGGCGAGAAGATCATCTTCATCGTCCATGTACCCGCCGATATATTCGATAAGTTCGAGTGGGAGGGAGGGGAGGCCCGGTGGCATTGCTGGAGTTTTTGAGGTGTTAATATCCTTAGATATGTACCAGAGGTTTCGCGAGCATTGAAGCGAAGGTAGAGGTATGAGGACGATTGGAAAGAATATATCTTATATCGATAATTACATGCCACATATCTTGATGACCACCTCTTGAAATGGCCTGTAGGTTGAAGAAAGTACTTTGAATACTACTATTCGTTGATATATACTCAAATGATGTTCCGGCTTGGCATGCGCACACCTAACGCATGACTGGATCCTGACTACGTCCCCTCACTAGCTATTATATTATTGGGTGGAGAAACATAAAAGTAAACCTCATACAATTATGTGCAAAGAAGGGAGAGAGAGAGAGGGAGAGATTAAACCCAGGGAAAAGAAAACACTTCGCTTTTACCCCAGAGTACTAAACATCCAGAAAAAACTTTAACATCATCAAGAAAAAAGCGAAAATAAAAAGCAGGAGGCTTATAGCTAGCTTATAAAAAAAACGTAAAAGAAAAACGAATCCGAATCCAAAAGATCATTCGTCCAAAATCTAAATTCTTTTGTATGAAACCACCCTTCCTTCTTTCCTATTCCCGAAGCATCTCCCTTACCGACTCATCACGCTCCCAGCCCTTCTCCTTCCTTTCACAGCCGCTCCTCCACCATTAACACCAGATTCAACAGCCTTAGCCCCCAACTTCATCTCCCCAACCCTTCTCAAAATACCCATCAACGACCGCCTCATATCTTCACTCAAGTCTTGTCGTAGCAACTCTACAACAACTGGATAGAATGCTGTAATATTTCTTTCAAAGTCTGCATCGGGGAAGGCGAGGTATCCGTCCATCACATCTACAACGACGGGTTGCCAAGCAAGGATATTCCTATGCTGCGTCTCACGGTCAAGGACTACATAGCCGTGAATGATATCAATGCACAACCTACACGATTCATTAGTATCCCATAAACAGCGAATCAAACTTCGGGGACAAGGGCAAACTTACGGTACCAGAGCCTCCTCAACATCCCGTCTACTCTCCCTCCTCTCAGACTTATCATCCGCAAACATCCTGAACAGAATCGAGATATATGTCGCAGCGCTCGTACTTTCCTGCTTCAAAAGATTCGGTGGCTGCTTCATAAACCCGTCGCGGAAAAGCCTCATCCGTAACTCCTTATCGTTGTTGAACCTTCGTGCGAATGCAAAGCTCTTCTTGAGCAGTGACATGAGCCGTAGGAGTTCCGGGGAGGGGATGAGGTTGTATACATCGTCGTTGGAGAACAATTCAGAGACGGTTTCGATCATTAGACCTTGCAAGACGCATTTGGTGATTATTCGGGCAAAGTAGCGCTTTCGGGCCGCGCTGACAGAGACGGCAATTTGGGGCGCTTGTGGGGTTGGGCGATAATCTTCCAATTGGTGATCCTGTGGAGTTTCCGGGTTGTTTGCGGTTTCCGGCTCGGGTTCTGTGTCGCCACCGAGGGTCGCAGCCGCCTCCTTTTGTTCGAGAGTTTCAAGGCCATCGATTTTCAGGCCTCCCGTATCTTCCGTTGTGTCGTGGAGTTCGTGCTCTTCTTCCATCGCGCCGGCGCTGAGGATACCTGGTCCGCCACCTGGTACCGTCGTAGAGACATTGTTAACAGCGCTAAATAATTGATGCGCCGTCGTCCTTTCAAACAGCACGACGAAAGCACCCACAACCTTCCCCCAATGCTCCTTCTGCAACTTCTTCACGTTCTGTAGGATCAATTGCTGCAAACAGGAACTACCTATCCGCGCGATTGTATCATTCTCCTGGCAGATGCATGTAATCAACAGCTCCAAGAAGCCATCTAGCATCCTTGATAGATTGCTAAAGAAGTGCGTGAACAATTGAATGAGGTTCCTCAAGGCCTGGATCATAGTCGTCGACAACCACACCGTCATATCCTCGTGGTTATTGAACCGCGACATCTCGCTTTTACTCTTGAGAACCATAAAGATAGGGAAGAGCAGCTGACGACACACCAGATCCCAGAACGCCTCGGGATACGCGGCTCCGTAGGTAACGAGAGTGTCGAAGAGGTGGTTCAGTGCTCGGCTTCGGACTTCCAGATCTTCGCCGGTCATGAGTACATCGTGGAAAGCGAAAAGAACAGGGAACCAGAATTTGACCATCGGGTCCTCCTTTGCAGTCTTGACCTTTCCGCCGCCCATCACGGTTTCCACGCCGTTGCCATTTTCCAAGCCATTACCGTTTATATGTTCGAAGTCGGCAGATTTCGGAGACAGAGGGCATTCTGGAGTATCAAGCATTCTGGGAACGATCGTCTTCAGGATCTCAATAGCCTGGAGCGAGATCCGCTGGAATCTTAGGTTCTTCGCGAACTCGGTAAGACAGACGACTAGATCCGAGAAAGCTCCTTGTGCAATAATGACCCCAAATCGTTCTTTGTAGATGGACTGAACAGATTTGAAGGCGAATTCGACAATGTTATCTATTCTCACGTTAGTATTCAAATCCGATCCGCGATTTGATAGTGTTACAAACCATATTGCTCCTTCGCCGCAAAACTATAAGTCCCAAACATCGTCCTCCATCCAGACTTGATCATATTCCCCCTAGCCTGTAACATCTGATTCAAACACTGTAGCACCATATCCTTCACCTTCGCATGGGAGCTGTTCGCCATGACATGCTCAAATGGTCTCAAAAAGTCCTTTTGGAACCTGAAATGTGGCAGCTCCTGGATCTCCAAGAAACGCATACTCAGTTGTCGTAGCGAATCCAAAGCAAAGAAGACTATGCTGGTATTAGGCAGACATCCAACGTTGTTGAAGTGCTCTCCGAGGATGGCCCAGATATTAGACCACTCGAATCTGATACGGTTCATGTTGTAGAAACTGATCTCGACCAGCTTCTGTAAACTGAACATTCGAGGACTTTCACTCGCTCCCGAAGACTGTACCTCCTGCCACGACACTTCGCACAAAGCACGCACGAAATGAACAATAGCGTCACCATTGAGTTTCGAACTGTTGGCAAAGATCTTGTCGACTGCAATGACGACCTCTCGGCTTCGCGATTCTTCGGCCACATCGGCGGAGTAGTTTGACATCTTGTGCCGTATCGACTTAGAAGAGCGAGTGGAGTGGAATGACGTACGACGGTCGTCGCCTGTAGTCGATGCTCTCAGAGACTTACTCATATCCGGCAACGAACCTTCATCAACACCCTGTGAGATCAGCTGGAATCGCTCAAGTTGGCTGACGGCGAGCAAAACATCTTTCCATGAGGACTTGAGGAGATTCCCTTCCGTCTGCGCAACATCAAGGAGCACCTTCAACGCCTCCACGTTCTTGGGCTTCATCTCGCTCAAGTTGCTCAGCTGAGTAAACCGCGTTAGCGCTCCGACGAATGATATCCTCGGGAATTCCAAGTCAAAGAGACAGCTAATTTTGATAGCAAGCTTGAAACCTTCCATGCAAAGCCTAATGCTTTCCAAGTCCGAAGAATCCTGTGTTGGACCGCTCAACCCACTCAGGAACGACATCCAAACAGTTTCAAACATGGGTCCAATGTGCTTGAAGCTCGATGCGTTGACAAAACGGATTGTCGTATTCGTCTTCTTCGAACTTGTCCTCTGAGACCGTAATAGCGTCTTGAATAGCTGTTCAGTCTTGTTCGCCATCTCCTCGGACGCCTGCATATACGCCTCTCGTTGCAGGTCTCTTCCAACAGTAGCCAAGGCCTGTCCAATTCCAGCCGCCAAGCCAGCAGTCTTCTGGGTCGCCTCCTTGCTCTCCCGAATAGCATCCTTTTCATCCTCCAAGATGATTTCGTTTTGCGAAATTTCTTCAAAAATCCCGTGGAGATATTCCTCTGGTAGATCTGCGCCGTCGTTAATACCCCGATTATTTTTGACGAAATCCTCTTTCTTCATCCTTCTCTTGATCTTGGACGAATGCTGGTCCACATTCAACATGATCACTGAGTACGCCAGTACGTATGCCGTGTCGGCGTTTGCAAACGCATTTGGATTTCCCGAAATATAACGTTCCGCAAATTTCAACATCAGTCTATCAATCTTCTGACTTTCACCGGGTAATCTGAAAGTCTGGAGGAATCGACGTAGCGCATCGACGTAGCGCATTCGGTTGAAGTCGAGGAGATCGACGAAAGCGTGCATGATGTCGATGTTTTCTTGGTCGCCTTCTCCGAGGTATTCACCGATCTTGCCCTTGTCAAGGATACTATTGTAACTTAATAGGAACTCCGCAACATCACGAGGCTCCTTGCTCTTGATGAACCCTTGCTCTATCAAGGCCTTGATACCATGCTTCGGCTTGGCGTTGAATTTGCGCGCACATTCTGACAATGCATTCTTTCGCAGTTTGGACTTCTCAAATTGACTTGGGTCATCGAAGACGGTGAGACTATTGAGGTCGGAGTTGGAGGAAACACGGCGGTCGACTTCGAGTTGTGGGGTTCCGGGACCACTAAGTCCTCGTGAAGGCGTGTGTTCGAAGGAATCCCGATTGTCTACTGACTCGCGGGAATTCTCCTGTGCGCTGGCAGCTTCAATCCCCTTTTGGGCCCACGATACAAGTGACCTAAGGGCTTCGACGAGGCATTCCATGCTGTGGCGTTTCAGGATGTATTCTGGAGGATAAAATCCATCGGTCTGGTGTCCTGGGGGTGGCGCTGCACCAATCGACGCAGCGGCAAACGAGGGCGGGATGTGTGTTAGATGGTAGTGTCCGTCTGTTCCGCGCCTTGGGTGGTTATCAATGTAAGCTTGCTGCTGCGCGCTGCTCATACCCACCGGTAAGGCAGCGACCTTTGCAATGTGCTCCATAATCCGCTGGAACAGATTGTCGAGGGCAGCTCGGTCACAGTCATAGTTTAAGTAGATTTCTACCAGCGCCTTGGGGTCGGACGAAATACGCTCGAATAGCCCGAGGATTGAATGCTTCTGGTTCAATGTGGAGTTCTTGTTCTCAAGAATCGCGATGTAGATCTCCTTCATGAACACTTCAAGCTCTTTCTGTAGATAATTATTAGTAAGCGATACCTTGTGTAGTCTAAGATTCCGGGTCGTACCTTGAGTGCACTTCTCATATCCCGTACAACCAACCAAAAAATCTCACTGCAAATTTCGAACACCCATGGCACTGCACTAGCTGCATTCCTGCTCAAAGAGAGACATAGATACTGCTTGATAGCTTGTACAAACTGGGTCGGCTGTTCCGTTCCACTGCCTCGGATCGTAACAAGCGGGTTTGTAAACACAACTGAATGCTGCTTAAGAATCGTTAGGATCAGATGCAGCGACAACAGCTTACTCCTCATGCCATGGCATTTAAGATCGGCAATTTGCTCTGGCGGCAGGACTTTGATGGAGAGCTTGCACATTGCGCGGAAAACGAGGAAAATATCCTTGGTAAAGATTTCGTCCTCTAAATCCTGCTCAGAGATCTCCGGATGGATGTCCGCCTGACTTCCAACGCCATTACTGCTTTGTGGGCGGCCCATGGTGATCGTTGTCGGGGCGTTGTCCATAATCTTTTCGTCATCGAAGCTCTTTCGGTGCTCAAAACTCTGGAGGGTAATCTTTTCGCCTGGTGTGGCCAGCTGTGGAGTGGATCCGTTCGGTTGAGATTGTGTATCCCCAGCACTACTCTCCTCGTCACCTTCTCCACCATCGACCGTACTCATTGCAGCACCAACGGTGGTCGTACTACCTCCAACATCTTGGTGTTGCAATCCTCCTAACTCAGCCCTCGCCTCTCGAACCGCGAGCCTTGTCTTCATCCGCTCGAACACAACATTGACCATCTGAGTCAGGGCACCTTGTGCCACCGTCTGATTCGCGGCGTTACGGCTTAATAGGAAGATGTTGTATATCTGTCTAATGGACTTCAATAGACCAGCGCCATGGACTATGAACTTGTCGTTGAGTACAGCTGAGAGCAGAGCTTTGATGATCTGCATCTGCACCTTGTCGTCTGTGACATCGCCGATGAAGCAGCTCGCGATTGTGTCGATTGCGCGCTCTATCAGTGGGGTCGAGCTTATGGAAGAATGGTTGGTCGTGAAATAGCCATAGGAAATCAATTTGTCAATACTGTCTAGAGCGGCGACAACCAGGGCGGTAGTATGGGTTAAGCATGCTAGCCTTAGGGGTTCGAAGACCACCTCTGGATCTGGGGCGTATGGTGCCAGGTCCTTAAGCGCCTCAAGTGCACGGCGAGCGGCTTCTGCCAGGTCAGCGCGCCGTCTGGCATCGCGACTGGCAGAGATCGTCTCCAGAGATTGGACGATGAATACAGTATTCGGGAGGTTATAGCGGATAGGTTGAGCTTGTATGGGAGTTGGGTTTTGGGGCCTAGATGGGAGGGAAGAAGCTGAAGAGCCTGGTCGAGCTGCTGGGGAGGATGGTTGAGAGGATGATGGCTCTGATGATGTGACGATTTGCGGTGGTGGACTTGATGGGATTTCCGTAGCTTGTGCCGGCTCACCTTGAGCATCTTGGTCTTCTTCCACAAGCTCTGTCGGCCTTTCTTCGGTATCTAAGTCCTTGGTCTCTACGGGTTCTAGTGCTGCTGGTTCCGTCGATGTCTCCGGTGCCGTAGTAGTAGCTTCCTGTATATCGATGCGAGGTACCTCCTTGGTCTCCGTATCCACGGTCGTCAAGTCGGCTTCGTCTACACTCACGCCATTTGCAGGAGCTATAGCCTCCGGTATCGTGTCTGTCTCGGGTACGGAAATCGCGATAGTTTCTTCGGCATCCGATGTTAAAGGTACCTCCTTGGTCGTCCCCTGCTCCTGTTGTCCAACCGGTTCGCGGTGTGGCGGTTCATCCGCGACATCGCCGTTGATGGATACCTCCTCATAGTCTTCTATCGACTCTGCTCGCTCCTCTTTCTCCGAAGGAGCTTTCTCAATGGGAATGCTAATGCTCTCGCCCTCTGGTAGAGCAGGCTTGACCTCTGGATTCGACATCAAAGGGGTGGTTGTCCCGCCGGTTCCGGGAGGTGGCTTAACGAAGGGATGGATAGCAGGCAGGCGCGGGCCTTGATCAAGCGTGTAACTTAGCCGGCACCTAAACCGTTAGCAGCAGCATCAATACGAAATGGCAGTCGAATGATATTGGATTCGTGATAGATAGATACAGGCTGAGGAAGTCGTCGTCGTCGTGAGAAAGGGCGGTGAAGGGAGAGGTAATAAGCCAGGTGTCTTGTGCGCTGAAGCCCAGCTCCTGCCCAGGGCCAAATGCAAAACCCAATTCCGTTCGTGGACCGTTACGCAAGCTGTGAAAGGCAATAAGATGCCGTTCCAAGAAGTTACTTAGTTAAGAGCAAGGTCAGAAACACTGCCGAAGCCCCTCAGCCTAAAACGGGCCGATGCACTTCTGTCTGGTAGGATGGATGATATGATGTCGCTGGCGTTCGAAGGTCCCGGGGTGTGGTCGTCGGTGTGGTTAATTTCCGGGTGTGGTTCGCGGGGAGTCGGCTGTCTCTCTGTCAGGGGGTTCCTGTCTGTGCCGGGCCCGTCCGGTTGGCTTCAGCCCCACCAACACATTCAACCTCGCACTCAACCTCACCAATTCAATATTCAATACTCAACCACGGCATCAACTTCATCTCATACTCTATACTCTATATTACTTGCACGGCCAAATCTATGCTGGGTTTATTAATTCTACGGATTTGGTTACTCGCATGGAAACGACATACCCCGATCAAGAACATCCAAAGGGTGGAATTGGCATGCTCATTAATATTGGCAATAGCAACGTCAATGACGCGTATGCATTTCATAAGCTCACATATTCTGACGAACACTCTCATGATCTCAAGATGGAAGCCGCGTTCTTTAATTTGAATCAAAGCTGTATTGCTATACCAATAATATAACACAAGATTCGAAGAGTAGCATTCCTCAACGGTTGAAGATTGTTACTCGAATATACGGTATCCCTACTACTTATTAGTCAGGGTTGCGCGGTTACAAAACCCCGCTGTTATATTACACAGCACGAGACAACGTTATTAGTTATAGGGCATCGATATGGAGCTGTGGCTCGAATCTGGAAGACGTACTCATAAGGAACTAACATGCATCCCCGACTTCCCGCAAGTATGCAGGACCCTCAAGGACAAATTTATGAGAGTGCATCCGTAACGTTACAAAAACGAAATTGCTTAACTAATCCAGACGATACAAGCCTAATCCCTGCAGAATTCTAGAATTTGCAACTCGAACAACGAGGGATACTAATAGTTCTAGGTCATCCGATTCCGCAGAAGTATTGGATATGGCCATATATGGGGCGCTACCCTCTTCTTCTATAGTAAATGCTCGTAGGTATCTACCCTTAACGTCACGACAACTTTAAATATTAATGCAAGCAAAAGATTACTAAATACAGTTAAGATTTCCGACTACAGCAGCTTCCTTGCCCCTCCGCTTCGGTAGGCCCACCTTCGGCGCTCTCCAGCTCTAGCCTTGCTGGCCATTCCCAGTAGAATTTGCCAGTGAAACCGTTCATCTTGCCATAAGTTTCCTTATCCACTTCCGTACGTTGAGATAAATTTGTAACCTTCAAAACGACTTCCACTTGCTCAGCATTTAGACCCTCAATCTCTGCTGGGATCAAACTTATCGGCAAGAATCGTTTGACGCCTTGCGTAATGCAGCGCCTCCCTTTCGATTCCGAACTAGCCGCGTCCCCCATCCCGATTCTCGTCGAAGTTCCGACAAAATACGGGTTTTCAATATCTGACTCGAGCTCTTTCTCAGTCAACGGAGCTCGAGCTTTATCCTTCAAGAAAACATCGATAACGAAAGTCTCGTCGGTGCATCTAACACCATCAAAAATGACATAGGCTTTCGTGGGCCCTAACCCTTTGTCTTGCGTTTCAGGACCCTCTAGCAAAACCATATTGTCGGTCTTCCCTAAGGCCGACACATGGTCGGATGTTCCTTTATTGAAATCTGGAACCCTGGGCGGCATAAAGATGTAGCCAAGAGATTTACAATCTTTAGCCATATCTCCAATCGTCGTATGAATCCACCTACAACAATATGTTAACGATTATTAGATACGTTGCAAATACCGAAATTAGGTCCACAACTTACGCTCTAGGGTCACCTTCACTAAGAGTAATGCCAGAACTATGTCCTCCAACGAAGGGGCGTAATGGGAAAGCAGATGTATACTGCGCGGTTGGGTGTGCCCGAATCCATGTCTCGAATACCCGATCCATATTGGCATGAAAGCTCCAGAAAACCGGATCGAAAGCCGTATACGAGTTGTCCGCCATATCTAATAGCATTATTCATTATTACTAACCGTTTTAAAGATTTAGAACAGCAGATTCTCCCGCTTACCTGGCCCGATCCATCCATGGAAATTGTCATGGGGCTGCTCCAGAAGATTGTCGAAGTACCTCCCAATGATCTTGTCCCGGAAGTCGTACATATATAACTCGATAGGCTGTGGAGGTTTGAATTCTGGAATATTTGCCCACGGATACCCCGCTGTTCCGATGTATCCCTGTGGGATGCTAAAATATGGCTCTTCCAGAGCGTCGACTATCTGCCTCTGGTATAGATTCATTTTCTTGATATAAATGATTCGTTTATCTGGATCAGCACCAGGCATCAAATCCTCCGCTCGCGTCGCGTATTTTCCGCCATCTTTTGATTTCCCATCTTTAGCAAGGGCGAATTTCAATGGATTGGCTCTCCTTCCTTTAGTGGGATGAATATATTCATCATCCAAAAACGCCTGTGGTATGCCAGAGCTACTACTTTCCGGGTCCGAGGCATCTTCAGCCATCCAGTTCCAATACGGAATCCCACAACCGATTAGAGACTCCATATACATGAGATGGGCCCGATGCCAAGGCAAAAATGCTTCCTGGTAATGAAGACACCAGTCCGTATGTATATAACAAAGTTCCTGCCACTTCGATTCCAACTCTGTAGGATTCAGCTTATCATCTATCGCTGCCCTGTAAGCATTGAGCTCGTCCTCTGTTAGGGTAGAGATGTCCTTTCGAATCACGAAAGGTGGTGGCTCATAAGTGGGAAAGCTTATTGTTGTATGCACGATGGGGCAGGCGTGGGTCTTTCGATGACCCTGTGTTATCCAAAGATAGAATCTTTCAACCGCTTCTTTCGGGAAAAGATGGTCTTTGTTCTCCGTCATTGGCATATTTCCGGACTTGACTTGAAGGTAGATTTGTCTGCTCCACTCTTTAACAGAGCTATAACTTGCTAAATTGATATGGAAGTTATAACTTTCTTTCTTGTCACCGCAATGCATTTTTTTAATCCATATGCTGCCAATTTTCTCTCGTATTTCTGGTTTGATCCAGTAGGGTCGAGAAAAAAAGTTCTTGATCTCATCTTCCCACACTGGATCTGGCTGGTCATTGGGTGTTGTCATCTTGCCTAGATATCATGAGGGGGGCGTATATAATTATGATACGCGTAGAGATTATATATGAGCTTAGTAGTATATCAGGAAATAATGAAAAGTGTTTAAATTGGGCACCGGCTGCTAGCTGCTGTATATTGTTCTTTGGCTTTTAGCTGAAGCTTGAAGCAATGGTCGACCCTAGGCCGAGATTTATAACTTTTGACTGTGTGAGACAACGTTGCAACCATCCGCCTTCCGTTGCAAAATCTCCTCTCCCTCGTCGCCTATCATGGGCTCTTGATTTCCATTTTCTCGTTCGGTAGAAAAAGACAATATCTTTCAGCTGCAATGCCAGCTACAGCCCATTGTGGGGTAACTAAGTAGCGGCCACGGTCGAACCTAGCTACATGTCGCAACTCGCAATTGCAACGTGCATGCAGCTGCAACATTGCAACATGGATTCGAATAACCCTTTGACTCCACAATCCGGTGGGTTCCTTAATATTGAAAATATTAATGTTGAAAAGAGGGGTTTGCATTTCAGCTGAACAAGAGTTTAGAGTTTAGTCTGCAGATTCGAGTATTCCTGTGTGCGCATGCGCCGGCGGGAACGCCACCAAATTACGCTAACCGATTCTGATGCCCGTCGCAGTCGGAGGACGCGACGGCAAGCCCAAACGGGGACCTTCACGGCCCAGCTCCAAAAGGGCTGGACCATTGGGAAAAAGGGTTCAGCGGGATAAGGAATAAAAGGTTTCCAGGCGCATTTGCATTCATGCATTCCGAGTAGCCCGAACAGCATTTTCCTCTTATCTCTTCATCTGCAGAGTAGCAAGTACTTGCAAGTATATTCCACTATGAGTTGGTGGAAAGACGTATTCTTTTCCTGGTGGCTCATTATATGCCAGTTTTTCGGTTTCCAGTCACTGGAGAAATTCAGTTCTGATGAAGGAACCGTAACGCAAATAGATTTCCAGCCCATTTCATCTTTTATTCCTTCAAACTTATACCCAGACCTTTTGGATCTCGACCCAAACGATAGAGTAAATTATACGTGCCTGAACACCAAATTCCGTCAGCAAATTAGTGCCCTAAGGCCTCCAGACGATCGTACCGCTTGCAATACACCTGACACAAGGCAAACTTGGTGCATACGCGATACAGGTGGAGATAAGCCCACTGACATATGCTATAATTACGAGTCATCGATAGAAAATGGAGTACAAATTGGATTCCCTGATGGCATTAAACAAAAGCAGAAAGTAAGTATTTATTCCCTTTCACGTCTCTTGTGGCTCCTTCGTTTGCATTTATATACTTACACAGATTTATATCGAAAGATCACCGTAGAAATAACCTATGGTGATATTGCGCCGGATGGCTACCTCAAGAAAAACGCAATGCTGATTAATGGAAAATATCCGGGAGAGCTAATTGAGACTTGGTGGGGCCAAACTGTAGAACTTACAGTAATTAACAAATTGGGGGTAAATCCTGGAGAAATTTCAAATGGGACCGCGATTCATCCTCACGGCTTGAGGCTATGGCACGAGTCCGTCAATGATGGTGTTCCTGGTGTAACACAATGTAAGTGCTAGTCTTAGATGGATTCACTCTCTGATCAAGTAAATGTCGTTGTAACGCTGATTGGGTTTCCATTAAAATATAGGTCCAATACCTGTAAGCCACCTTCCTAATCGACCAATAGTCTATAGGTAGAGCTGACATACATGATTGAATATCCAAAGCCCGGCGGAAACTTTACTTATACATGGCAGATGCACCAATACGGGACTACTTGGTATCACAGGTAATTGTTCTCCTACCCACGGTCAATTATTAATCTGTGCTTTGACAAGAAATTCACTGCTAATGCTCCATTTTCAATGATCAAGCCATCTATCATTACAGTATCCCAACGGAATTGTTGGTGCGTTTAATCGATCATTATACAGTATGTTTTGGTCACGCTTGCTAAGAGCTACTATCTAGCCCCGATGGTGATCCATGGCCCTAAAAGCGGGAATTATGATAATGACCTAGGAGCCATTCTTTTAACGGATTGGTATCATGAAAACCCATTCGCTCTTTATAACAAAGAGCTATACCACCCCCAAGTCCCAGATAGCACGCTCATAAACGGCCATGGGCAGTATGACTGCTCATCTGTTACCGAGCCAGGTAGATGTGGAGAAGGCTCCTACTGGAATGCTACCTTTGAGCCTGAGAAATGGCATCTCTTACGATTTGTAAACACGGCGACATCAAGCACTTTCAGGGTCTCCATTGATAACCACGATATGACGATCGTAACGGCAGATTTTACAGCTATACGACCTTCGAAGCCTGTAAGATTTGTTGATATTGCAGTGGGTAAGTTCCAGGCGACAGACAATGCCCTTCCATGCTTTATTGCTTACAATAATAATTCAATTTTAGGGCAGCGATATGAGGTTTTAGTGTATGCCAACCATACCACTGGAAGCTTCTGGTTACGTTCCGAGCCCTTAAAGTGCAACCAAGGCGGGGACCATATTAATGATAAGAATGTTGCGAAAGCTATCATTCGCTATGCCGGATCCCCCGAAGAGAAACCGAGGTCCAAGACTCACATCCCTGGAGAGGTAACTCACTTATGCAGAGATATGGACGAGAAGCATATAGTTCCATTGTTTGCGAGAGATCAGGGATATGTTGAGTTCAAGAAGTTTTATAGCACCTCGAGAAAACTCCCAGTATCTTTAGTGGAGCTACCTGATGAAAATGTTGCCAAGTTGGAGTTAGGAAACCAGATTCCCATCAAAACTGATTGGGAATCACTTTCGAGTCCTAAAAGAAACCTCTGGAGGATCGTAGGAGTACCCATGGAAGTGAACTGGACAAACCCAGCACTATCGATTTTAGAAAATACACCAAATGCGAAGCCATCAGATTTTCCAGAAAAGTTCGCAGTTATCGAAGCAGGGTCTGGCGGCGGACACGGGATGAACCACGTAAGTTGAATCCGTTCTTTATCTTCTCAGAGATTATCCTTCGGTGCCCGTTGACGTGACAAATCTGGGCTAACATGCTGAATACGCTGGGGGTAGGTAATATTCAATATAAACGGCACCATTATCAAGAATAAACCAGACGGGGTTATGCACCCGATACATGTAAGAACTTTGAACTATCCCTATATAATACATTGATCTTTTGAAGACTGACAACCCCGAGCTACTAGATACACGGTCATGACTTTGTTGTCCTAGCCCAAGGGTCCGGCAACTTTAACGAGACGGATATCCCGAAAAGAGTTTTGAATCCGGTCAGAAGAGATGTCGCAACAATGCCGGGAGATGGGCATCTTATTATATCATTTCCAGTCGATAACAACGGCATGTGGCTCCTCCACTGCCACTTAGGTATGGCTCTCACTAAATATTGCGACACTAATCTCATGATTATAACTAACGCCAAATCTAACTAGCATGGCATGCTAGTCAAGGGCTCGCACTTTTGATTTTAGAGAAAGAAGGGTCTGCTTCACTAGGTACCCCGACTTCAGGCCAGGATATAAAACCCATGGGGTTCGTAGGTCGAGACAACTGCAAAAGATGGGAGAAGTACCTGACTTCTACCCCTATTCCAAACAAGATGGAAGACTCTGGCATTTAAAAACCTTATTTTAAGGCATCGTTTGTTGATTGTTTGCGTAGCTGTGTTCAGCTCTCACAAGTATCCTAGTACTCGCTCATACATGCGTATAGATTGCAAATTAATTTCTCATTTTCAGCCAGAGGCCCGAATGGCTCTGCGTGTATGTGTAACTCGAAAGGTCGAATCGGACCTAGATCGTATTCTACGACATGTGTCGAAGAAAGTCGGGCTATGGATTCCGACTTGCGACCTGATTCGGAACGAGCCATCGGGAGCGAATAACCCTCATCTTTGGAAGGGCACACTAGTAGAAGATATCGGGGCTGCACTAGATGTTGTAAGGCATGCCCCATGCCGCTTCAGCCGCACATTGAGGGGTAGGACCCACACATCCCCGAAAATATGTTTGAGGGGTCTGGTGAGTACGTAGTGGAAGTCTCCCTGTTAGTTCGGAATGTCAGTAATTAATTTATTTTCGGAGACCAGACTCGAGCGGCACTCCACTATTTGTAGTGTGGAGCCGCGCACATAGGAATACACATATGCAAGCCCCCATGCGGGTTGCCCGATTGGGCGCTCGAGCGGGCCGCGCATATAGGAGCACCTGCCTGCAAGCCACTGTCGCGGTCGCATTCGGCGCAGCGGGCACCTGGAGCGGCATATGATAACGTATATAACGTCTAGTTGATGTGCGGGGTCGCGCATTTAGGAATACCGACATGCAAGCCACCGTCGCGATCGCACTCGGGCCCCATTACTATTGGCTATGGGTTCTCATGGGGGGACCTAGCACAAGCCCTGTCGCTTTAATTCTTCGTAGCTTATATTTTTACAGCTACGCCTTGCAGGCATGCCGTGAAGAACCTTCAGTCATCCGGCAGAGCGTCATCTGCACATATATGTACAGACCCACATTGATACATTGTGGATTCTACTAGCGCTGTAGTCGTAAGGGTGGCCTAGATTATGGACGATTACAGCTGAATTCATGAAGTGGAAATCGTGGGCTCAAAAAAAACTTTGAAAGGTAACCAAAATAACGCGTGTTTACAGAGGGAAGAGCGCCTCCCCAATATGATCATACGGCTATAACGATGACTAACTCAGCTAAGTTCATCATGCTGCATTGAAGACTTGGGTAAGCGCCAAATTTCTACAGGTGGAGGAACCCGTCGATTCTGAGATGGCTGCGTCGGTGCATTACTCCTATAAATGTATATATAATCTCCCCAGAAGCGCTTTTAGGATCAAAATTCTCAGACCATCTCACTCGAGCACATCATCCCTCTTCTTGAAAACCTTACTCCCTCGAAAATACCCTTCTGATTTTGTGAACTTTTAGTTCTATAAAGCAATCGTCACGATGAGCGATGACAATCCTGTTTCAAAAACACCTCACCCCCCACCAGCTGGGTTAACGGACATGAGCCCTGAGACCCAGGTAAAGTGGTCCGAGTGGATGGAGATGGTCTATGACACTCTTCTTCACCCCAAGAAGTATGAAAAGCTTAGTACGGGCTCATCCGACTACAAAACGGGCCCAAAATGGACTCATCCTCAGCTCCAAGCTATTGATCCTGAGAATGACCTCTGTCGTGACGACAATGAAAAAGACAAGGATAACGAGGACAATCCAAACTGGTGGGGATTTCGTCAGGAGCTAAACCATTTCCTTAATCGAAACGACCCAAAAAACAAGGACAAGCACTTCAAGACGGGCGATCCTATCACATGGACGGGGTTTCCTAAGATCATGAATTGGGGAGTTTTTGTCGCCACCCACAAGGACACTGGCAAGGAACGTCTTGTTTCGAAGGGTGTTAATAGCACCTGGCTGAGTCCGGCATCGGAGGATGAGAATAACGTGTACTGGCAGGCGGATCGGTTCCGAGTTTACCAAGACGAGTACTTGGAATGGGCAGTTACTCGGACATTGGATGAACACAATCGCCTTGTTAAAGTTACGTTCACATGTGAAGGCCCAGAAGTAAGGTTTCCCGCACCGGTTATCAATAACTTCCATTAAAAGGGCTACTGACGCTGGTGTACCCTCTATAGTATTGGCAAATGCTAGCGAAGTATCAGCCTGACACGGTTGTAGCTTTATACAAGGACTTCGTTCCTGATTCTGAGAAGCCAAATATCACAAAAGAGGCGCTCTGGACAAGGACTGATAGTGAGGGGAATAAAATCTATGAGCCGGAAAACAAGTGGAATAGTCCAAAACCCGAAAACGGATGCATCGCTCATTTGATCCACCCTAACAGCACTTTGTCGGCCGAAGTTACGATAGTAGCTGATGGAACAGTCAAGCGTAGAACGGAATACGAAGCCGACAAATATACTCTATGTACCCATGGGGGTTTCGGCGAGCCATATCGGTCATCTGATCCAAATGTACGTTATCCTCGCCGGTACTCTAGGTCACTCCTATTTAAATTCTTGTTAACTTTGAATTTAATCAATATAGATTGGCTGGGAGGCTTACAATGCCTGTGAACTAAAAGGCGAGGCCGGTGTTGCCGTTACACTCGGAGAACCCGTGGGATTGTACGTAGGGTGACTCTTTTCATCATTTAAAAGACTGTTTTAGCTAACTTACTTTCAATTAAATAGGTATATCCAAAGCTGGGACTCTGGAAAGTTTGAAGTCCCAGAGGAGCTTTCGAATCTAGGATTCGATATATCAGAATGTTGGCACCCTCTACGAGTTCCAGAAGGCGAACACCATGATGAGCGAGTCAAGAAAGGGCCATGGGTTCGTGTTGAGTTCTACATACCGGAACACTATGGATTCATTCTTGAAGACTTGAAAGTCAGGGACGCCGAAGGCGATTCATACCAACTAAGATACGGCTCTCAAATCGCTCAGCATATCAAAATCGGCGTCGGCGTTAGTACCACGGATGCCGACACTACCGAGAAGCCTTCTGAGGATAGGCACGACTGGGAGCGTTTCACAAAAGTGCTCAAGGACCAGGGGGAGATCAAGAAGGATTACAAGGTTAAGGAATCGGAGTTTTTGCATTACATGCAATATAAAGCGGTCGCTAGAGCCGCAGCGGATGAAGAGGGGTCGAGCCCATGGTTTAGGTGGGTACAAGCCTACGGAGAGCTCAAATTCGCCCGAAGGGCGGAGGGTGGCAATACTGGCAAACCCCTACCAATCCCACCCGATGAAGTTAGAACTTCTACTAGTACCTGCAACCCAACCAGTTTGAGGTCCTAAGTATCCTAGCTGTCACCAGAAATGGCTTCGATATCATTTGGAATCTTTGAGATTTCCTTTGTTTTTCGTTAGTCTCGATCAACTTACTCAACCCTGACCCTGTTCAAGGCCGTAGTTCCACCAAATTACAATTTGTCTATTTTCTCGCTTTATTGATAGAGACTTTTTCCACATTTTTTTATTCCAGTTGTCAGCTTCAAATCAATGAGTGGTATCTACCAGCCCTGATTTCAGAGCCTTGTCACCCGAACTGCGTAATGAGTACTTGTGCTTCTTGCGGTGAAGCTCATACAAGGCGCTACATTGTAATAGAGATAGGATTGCATAGAACCTTGTGTCTATATAGACGTACAATGTAGATGCACAGTAGTAAGAGGATAGTGGGAAGCCTAACGGAGGGAAGTGGAATATAGGGAGCGGAGTACTTCACTTAGTCCACGTACAACGACGATGATGCAACAGATTGTTAGTAGTGGGAGATGTAAAAGATGCGATTGGTACCTGATTACAAGGATAGGGATGTTTCCTAATCGACCGAATTGGGAAAAAAGAAGGTAACACAAACGAATGTTGTATTTTGACTGAACCACATGCATAAGAAAAGGTGCAGTCTCGGCGAAAAGGTGGCCACGGAACAGGTATACCGTAATAAAAACGGACAAAACGACAGAATACCCATATCAAAGAATATTCAAATGCAATTTAAGGCCAGCATGACGGCACTCAATCACCCTTCAAATCGGCCCTGCAGGCACAGAAGCACCCGAACCACATGTACATGTAATTCCATCCTTCATGATGTTTTCCGTGCCGAAATCCAAAGAACATGTGGGTGGCCAAACCACACAAAAGACCCCAGGGACTGGTAAGTAGCCAGAAATTGATCTTTGGCATGCCGCCAAAGAAGATGATCCAGAAGTCGCAGACCATCAAAACGAATGTGAAAAACAGGAAGCTTTTACGATATATTCGATGCTGAAGTACCATGGAAATTCGAGTTCCAGGTACACGTAGATCGGGCTAACTTCCACCCCTAACTCCTCGACATCATTTTTGTAGTGGTCAACGAACGGGGTAGAGGGGTGATGCATTCCAAGAATGCGCTGTTGGCCAAATTGGGGATGGTCGTAGTACTACGGAAGAATATCCACATTAGAATTACTCGAAGAATACCGCCAGTGAGACAGAGATAGGTTTCTTACAACCACCGTAAAGCGTCCTTTCATCTGATTCGCCTCCTGCCAGAACTTTCCAGTACAAAGGTCTGCGAGTTCGGCAACACTTGAGTCCAGAAACGGGACGGTAAACTGCGCCTCATAGTAACGAATGATCTCGTGGTAAAACGGGATTTTCGGGTAAAACATCATATAAATGATTCTTCGGGTGTCTATCGTGACATCTGAATTCCCGCCATCTGAGGTAATGGTGAAGACAGAGTCTTCACTCGAGTTGGATGAATCGCCGCCTGGGGAGCTATACCGGTTTCTAGAATTGGTGAGGCGAGGATTGCCTTTGGTGGCTGTAACGTATTTATGAATAGCACTCATGATTATGATTATTCGATAGATATTAGGATGGCTTGGCCGGGATAGATAATGAAAACAGGTAACGAAGGCGGTGACGGAAGAAGAGAAGGTGGAGTAGGGGGGATGAGGATGAGGAGAAGTTGTTGTTGTTGATATTCGAAATCAATCCCTTTCATATCGTACTACTATACTAACTGCTAATTAGTCTCGTAGTAACTGCTAGTATATTATTTACACTCGCTATCGAAATTTCTACTTATGAAAGTCGCGTTATGCTATCGGTGCAATGCCAGTATTCAAACTCCCCACAGTTACGAGACTGCTCCCTACTGCTCTCTTGTAATATTATTCCAGATCAACACCCTCTTGGTTGAGTTGAATCGATTCATACTTGTTATATTGAAGGATACTTCACACGTTTCGCTCCAAGCGCTTAAGGGTTATACGTTGACTTTTGCTCATCTAAATTCCTTACTAGTGTACTTTTTAGTTAGTTGTAGCTTTAGATCTTATCTATGAAATAATATACGATGATAGTGATGCGGCCTACGACTACGATGTATGTCTATTTCATTCAGAGGTTTCCCCATAAAAACGCACATTTTTATTGATAATAATGCTTTCCCTGAGAGACTCGAGACGTGGTCGATAGAGAAAGCTTGGAAGTAAATAGTAGTAAGCAGTACCCAAAACCAAACGAAAAATATCCCGTGAAAAATCAAACCATGAGTGCAAGCAATGTTGTAAAGTTCCACCTCTTTCAATACTATAACGCCGAGACGCAACGTTGCTCGAATTTCGCAGCGAGGCCTACGGCGTTCACGCTATAGCATGGCGATTTTATATACTGCCTGGTTAAGCACAGCAGAAACAGAAACTACCACCCCAAACAAATTGATCTTGCCATCCCATCCTGTGCTTTCCGTGAAGCACTCTAACGATCAGGTGACAGAGTACAGCGGTGACCAAGGCGAAAAATGGCATTGATAGGATCGCTTCGGTGATGATCATCCGGGGGCCTCGGCCAATGAAGCACAGGATGAGGCAGAGAACACAGTCGTTCACCAAGGAGATGACGAAGGAAGCAATGCCTTTGGCAATATTCTCAGGTTGGCAGTACCAAGGAAATTGCAAGACCGCCGCACATCGGATCAACCCATGGTTCATGGCGAGATACTTACGTCAACACAAAGGTCGCCATCCTTTTGCAACCCTTCCTCGAAGAACCAGCCAATGATCGGTTCGAAGGTGTTGACGACGTCATCGTCAAGGAATGGGGCCGACATCTCAGTGGAGTAGATAGAATAGTGTGAGCGGCAGTATGGGATTCGTGGATACCACAAAACCATTGCGACGGTGTACATCTCAACCGTGCAATCACTATCACTGCTGCTAGCAGAGAAGATGGAATCAGTCTGACTGGAGACTGAAGAGTCATCGTCATCACGAACGGGGTTGAGAGTGACATTGCCTTGAGCGGCGACGAGAGTGGAGGCATGGCCATAGGCCGGAATGGCACCGCTACTGAAGATGAAAGGAGTAGAGTTCTGCATTGTGAAACTGGTCAAGATGAAGATTTTTTGCTACTATAGCGAGATACTGAAGGTGAAGAAAATTGGATGGTGATCAAATGGCGGGGGGTTAGAAGGGAAGAGGAAGTGAGGAAGAGAGCAGGAAATATGGATGTTCGGCGTCAGGAGCTTAGAGTGTTTATCTTTCACCGAGTGCCACCAGATGTCTACGCCTTCTAAACTAGTGCGCAAGGGTTTACAAGCCCTCAGCACTTCAAAAATATTAGTGTGCACTCATCCTAGAATACTCTCTAGACACACAAATGAACTAGGAAAACTTTCATGGCACTTGGAAAACTATGTCGATAAATCCATGACGGTGTCTCTAGTAAATTATCCTCGAGGCGAGATCGTATTAAGACCATCCTCGATCTCAAGTTTGAGTTATCAATGCTATCCATATATGGTCCTGGGGACTATTTAAATTTGCCTATTTTAAAAAAAAAACCTTGAATGACTGGTATACTCTAGCTAATCTATATGTTGAATCGAATCGGCATGAAACATTAACGAGATTGTCTTCCCGCGGGTCAGAATCCTAGAATGTTTCTATATCGGTATCGGTATACCAAAAGATGATTTGAAGGACAGCTAAAATATTGAAGAGGTATGCGAACCGAGCTTGAATTATAACAATGTTGACGTCCTGTAATAACAGTTGGCTATCAACTCGTCGAGTCTCACAAAAACCTACGATGAGATCGAAAAAGATATTTGACTATAGGTAGTAGAGAAGAGAGGGAATTAGTATAGTAGGAAAACTTCTGAGTAGAATTAAAAGCAGAGCATATCAATATTGCAATACCGGTTTAAACGGTTTGCTTGACGGATCAAAGTAGACCATTTATCAGGATTAAACAACAGATCAATATTGATATCCAACGAGCCGCTCAGCATTTCAAAACGTAAAGGTAGCTGCAAACAAGCAGGGGCCATCGGTTAATCAATTTTGGCACGCTCCTCCCGAGAAAGCCAACGACCACACCAAAGCCATAGAAGCAATCCCCCCCATGAAAGATTGCCCATACTCCTCACATCCAATCCCATACCAAACCGCAATCTCCTTATCCAACCACTGAATAATCCAAGCCATCACGGTAATTCCTATCGCAAACATGACAGGAGTGGCGATGGTGCAGATATCATCAATGATAGCCCACATATCACGTTTGAGTTGAGCAAAGTCGGCTGCCCAAAGGAACTTTGGGTATGGAATCTGAAGTTGCAAGTCAACGGTAACCGGGCCATACGCCGTTGCGATTTCAAACAATTGTCCAGGAGATTGGTGGCTGCTGAGGCCGGTGCAAGGATGATATACCACACGTTGGCGTGGCTGGGCGGTTTCTGGGTGAATATGCTAGGAGGAGTGAAGTCATTAGCAGATAATAGAAAGAGTGCAAAGGTCGCGTTGGACTAGAGTCCTCACAGTTACGAGAAAAAGTCCCTGAAGTTGCCAGCTCTCATCGAAGAACGGCCCGACAAGTTTATCAGCGACTTCGGCCACTTTAGAGTCCATGAACGGAACGATGAAGAGAGAGTCATGTTCGACAATGCTAGCTGGACGGAAAAAGATTCGAGGATAGTGGACGCGGAAAACAATTTTTCGAATGTCGGCGGTGATGTTGGTGCCAGCATCGGATGCGGTAAAAATAGAATCTTCGAAACCGGAGCAGAAGGTATTATCATACTTCTCGAGAGCATTACTTTTGTTCTCGGTAGTATCCATTGTGACTATTCATATATTTTTATTCGAAACTGAATAGATTCTCGAGACAAGGAAAAAATCCGTAGTGTGGTTGTGAAGCGATGGGGAGGGGGAAAGGTCGGCTGGTCGTGGGCAGAATGTTGAAGTTTTACGGAAAGTCGCGATGTTTAGAACTTCACTACTCTCTATACCCTTACCTCGGCGTTTTGCATCATACGAACAGACGACTTGCCTATTAGATGAACACAAGATGGTCGAGCGACACGATGAATCCAAGAAATCTATCCTTTGAAACCATTTACGGTCAAAATAGTTATAGAAACACTTCCAAAACCCCTCAACAGTATGCTATTGGTAGTATATCCCGAAACGGGGAGAACGGTCGATACCGATGTATCATACAGCCGACCCTTACAGTATCCCATACATACATGCAATTTTCAAATCAACTTCCTACCCCATTGCCTACCCTTAGAATACCACTACTAGATCGAAACCTAGACTAAATTTGTCGTACCCAAACACGCCCAAGTAATATCCTCGCCCGATTCATAAACGTTTAAACAGTCACTCAAAGCCTCAGAAGAAGAGGCCAGCATATCTCCAAGCCATTAATGCAGTGATGAACATGGCGATGAATGCAAAGACACTTTTGATGTACGTAATAGCGCCTCTTACTTTATCTTTGATCCGCTCGATAGGTGATTGCAATGGAACAGCGATTACCAATTGACCATACTGCAGACTCAAGTCCTGAATATTGGTGACTGAGACTCCTCCATTTGGGTTTGCTATCGCACTTTCCTCCACCGTAGTGAATACATCGACATCCATGATGTTGGCCGTTGCCACTTGCATGCTTTGGCCTGTCCCAGTATAGGTGTAATACTAAATATGCACGGTTTAATCAGAATACAGCTCCAACATACTTGTGCAGGTGCCTAAACTGGGTATGGGGCATACGTTAACCGGAAGAAACTTCCCCTGCTTCAAGACAACTCGATATAACCAAAGCTTTTTCTGGATCTCCTCGAGAACTGCACGGTCACTGAACGGAGTAGACATGCGGAGGAAGTCTAGGACGCCAAATCTTCGAACGAGCGGGGTATTTTCGGGGTACCGCCAATATATCACAATCCTAGGAATTCTTTCATCGATCGTGGTGGCGCTTGAGTTAGTGTTTAAGCTGAAGAGTAGAGATTCAGAAAAATTGGATTCTGATGGATTGTACTCCGAAGCTGTAGCTGATTCGTCATGGTGATGGCTGTCCGTATCCTCAGAGGATGTTTGGTAACCGCCACCAGTACCGTCCATTGTCGCCATTGTTCGGTCAATATAGCTCTATAGGTAGACGAGCGCCTCTACGTTCGTATATCTGAGAGGCTTGTTCAGGACTTTGATGAGGCTAACCTGGGAACATGCTGTATAGTTTCCCCTTCCTAATTTATACCTGTTGTGTATTAATATTGAATAAAATATTAATTACTATTCAGGGAATATTTTGATAGACAGTACTTCGAGAATATCAAAAACCCTTCTAGGCCCTTAGCATTTAGAGCACTTATAAACATAATACGGAGTGCAGTGGGGAGTGCAGTTGTGAGTGCAGTCTTATTTTCACAGTTGAGCGTTGGGGTCAACTTACAGTGCATTTCCAGCCCACCGCATGCCATCATCACCCCTCTTGAGCTACTATCTATGCAGAGGGTCTTACCAACCTCGTCTCAGCGATGTCTTCCCAGTCTACCACCCTCCAGTCGACTAACGCCCAACTGGCTTCAGCTAACCAATTAGAGGCCTGGTCTGAAAATGGTCCCGAATTTAACTACAACTCTTCCGACTCTTCCGACTACTCAGCCTCTGATCCAAATGACGGCGATTGGGGTGCAAAACCCCCAACTCGCAAAGTCACGATTCGTCTGGTCTTCAACTCAATTCTATTCTTCCCGAAGGACTGCGTTGTATCTCACGACTTACTGCTTACGGTACCATTTACGGACGGTTATGTTGCGAAGGAAGTCATACGGCTGGCTGGGATCTATGCTTGGGAAGAGCGAAGTCTCTTTAAACAGCCAACGTCTGTCAGAGTATGTAGATTTTACATGTAAAAAAGCCTCTTTGCTCTTGCATCATTTTGTTGCTTTCAGTGGATATGACTAATCCTTTCTTTTTGAAATGCAAAACAGTACCGGGTCTATAATCCAGATGGAACATCCTACCAGTCAATGCAACCAGTCACATTTTCCACATCCTCCCAGCTCTCCAGCGTAGAAGATATATCGAAACGACGAAGTGATGTCTTCATGGAGTTTTATGTCGACTGTACCTATAAATTTTGTTTCAACATCACGGTTCTACTTGTCGCCATAAACCTCTGCAGACTGGTTGTTTCGATATTACGCAGCATGATAGATGGGGTGTGGCTGTGGCGGCCGTTGTGGCAGCAATTGATGTTCACATTATTCTATGTCGTGATGATTAATGGGCCTATCATCCCCATGATGATGAATTATTATTTTGGCGTCGAACTGACTTTGAGGTTCTATTGCGCATACCTCTTAGCATTTCTTGTTGCGGATTTTTCTTTTTTTCTGGGAATTTTTGCCGCCGGAGTAGTCTCGCCGCCGGAGGGTAACCTCACTTCTTCGCACGTTACCAATCAGTACTAATATTTCTAGCCCATGATTTTGATATCACTGGGAATACAGAATGATGGAGACAAAAATGCCGAACGAATTTAACGTTAGTTTTCAATTGCCCTGCACAAGATTTAGATTGTTCTCTCCATCCATAGATACTTCCATATTCATCGATTATAGGACAGATATTAACCATAAAGTTCATCTAAGATACCCAGATGACAACCTTCTGCTTCAATTCCTGTACACACTTGACCGTACAAGTGAGACAAGGCCCTGAACTCCGACGAATGACCGCGGCCCTTCCTCTCTCAGCACACCATGCCCTTGCCACGACTTCGGCTCCATTTCCTGTAGCATTGATGATTACAATCTCATCGTCTCCGGGCGTATAATCCTTCAACTTCTCGGCCTCCACCGTAGTGCCGAAGTTCTTCAACTCCCTCTTATGGATTTCGTGGGCACCTCTCGTTCCTGGCGTACAGGGCGGTGGAGTTACGAAGACTGGGTTGGTGAATAAAGAGTATGAAACTGATTGTCCGTCGATACTGAAATTGATGCTTGCTCGGTATTCGGTACTTCGCTCAACAGTATCTGGATCACTGGTATCAACTCCGGCTTCAAGCGGCAGCGCCTTTAAGATTATTTCCTGGACCGCTGAGATGCTGTGGCTCGGTTTTGGCACCGGTGGCAAGACCCAGTTGGCTGGATCCCTAACCTCCGCCACGAACCCATCGAAGTTCTTGATATCTTCAGTCTTGGGCCTAAGTTCCATATGTGCTCCTCCACCACCGATTCGAATTACATTATCATTCGGATCCGGTGGGTCAATCAAGCCGACCCGTCTCGCTTTGACTCTGATATGAATACCCTTCTTCTCCGCTCCAAGTGGCTTCGCCAATGGCGGATCAAATTTCACCGGCGGACAAGGTCCGATCCATCCACATAGTGAAGTAACACCGGGTAAACACCCAAGGACCCTCCCCAGCACATTTCTAATCCTATGATAACTCTTCTTCTCAGTTACGAACCCACAGTCATAGAACGGCGCGATCCCTTGGCCCTTAACACTCTCCGTCAAAAGCACCATAGCACTCATAATCTTCAACGCCATCCATTCACCCGGCAAAGTGAGCCCGAATATCCAGTCCACAACGTGGAAGGGAGTTACCGCTCCCCCTCTGATCTTGGCGTATACATCCTCTGCAGCTTCACGGACTTCGTGAACCCATGGCCATTTCATCTTTTCGGCAAACATAATGAGGCCTTCTACTTGTCTTTCGTGGATCTTGGAGTGGAATTCGACGGAGCGGCCGTTGATGTCATATTTTTCGTCGTTATGTTTTTTTTCGAGCGTGAATGCGAGAGATGTGTCGGTTTCCTTGTTTATAACGTCGATTCTCGCGTTAATCTTTGCGGTTACGTCGTCTAGTTTCGCCTTAACCTTCTCGTCTGTTCCTCCTGAGAGGTTGAATGCTATTTGATATGCCTCTTTGGCACGGGTTAGGTTTTCGAGACCGACGTTTGCGTCACCGAGCGCTGACCAGCCTAGCTTATCTTTGGGATTCAATCTTGTCGCTGCTGTGGCATCGTCGTGCGCGAATCCTGGTTTTTCTAGGGCCATGTATGCCAAGGCGCGGAAGGTGCTGTTCATTGCGATTGAATTGTCAATTTTCATGGCTTCTGTGTAGTCGTCTACTGCCTTCTGCCATTCACCGAGTTTGGCGGCTTGATGCCCTTCTTCCATTTTCTGCTCCATTTTTGTAGTATCTTCTAGAGTTTTTGCTTTATGCAACAGTTCGGCTGGTATTGACGGCTCTGAGAGTTCGATTTTAACATGAGACAGCCATAGCTCTGCCACGGTTAGTGAAGCGAGTACTCGCGCTGTGAAGCCGGTGTATGAACCGTCTGCGATTGATAGTAGACGAAGGTGTAATTCTTTGGCAAGGATGAGCTGGTAGAGGAAGTTCCAGATACCCATTACACCTTCAGTACGTGGTTGAGACCATTGAGTTGCTATGCTGGAAATCGAAGTGAAATCGGTGAAGATGTCGCGGCGGTTTAGTTGCTGGTAGAAGTCGATGATGCGGTGGGGGGAGTTGTCGGGGATGTTGGCTACGTACGTTGTTCTAGTCGATGTTAGTAGTTGGATGTGGGAGGGTGGGGTATTGGACTTACCCCATGTTTCCGTAGAACTCTTCAAGGTCATGTTTATCCTTATTTGGCGTCCAGCCGAATTTACTTCCCACTGCATTTTGAAGTTCTGCAATTCTTCTGATCAATTGCCTTGCTGATACGTCCGGCAAAGAAGCGTATGAAACAAAGACAGTATTATCCCTTGGTCTCCCAAAGGCGAGTTCGTAGTCCCAGGCTTCCATGCCGAATCCATCGATTGTACATGTCCCCGGAACGATGTGCTCGTATTTTGGATTGCTTTCCACATCGAAGAGGACGTAGTCTTCGTCCGTGTCAGTGCTGTATTTCGATGTAGAGGGTTTCATGTACCTGCGGCGGTGGTAGAGTTCTGGCGACAACTATATTAGTACAAATCATAGCAGTTTATAGAGGAAAGGGTATGCACTTACCAAAACTCCCATGTCCCATTTTGACGTAGCCCATTACCTCGTCGCGCCAGATTTTAGAGACTTCCTCGTCATCATAATAGACACTCGCCTTTACTCGAGCAGAATAATTAGTAGCCGGGGAGAGGAAGATTTTTATAACGCCTTCGTCTTTGCTCTTGATATGTTCCTCTAGTTTTTCAAGTTCATTGTACATTCGCTCTTGTTCTGCTTCGGACGGCTCCGCAGTTGTAGTCGCAGGGGCAGGCGGAGGTGTCGGAGCCTTCTGGTTCGAAATTGCCATTCCACCCATTCCTTGGGTTACCGCACCCACGCTGTCTGGAGGAACCAGTTTACTCAAGAGGCTTATTTCTTTCGTCACATCTCCAAGTTTCGACGCCCACATTTCAGGAAACTGTACCACCCATTTCTGCGCTGGATCTACGTTTCCTGCGGCAGGCGGTAAATGGCTAGAACTTTTCCCCGTAAGCTTCTTAAACCCTTTCTTAAACGCCCCTCCGACCCCGCTCTTCTTGTGCATTAGCCCGCATCTTGTGACTACCGCGCTTTCATCCGTGAAATCTGCTTCGAGTCTGTACAACGCGACTAAAACTTCTTTGCGAACTTCGGGTTTTGAAAAGAGAGGGTTAGGGGACCCGGTAAGGCCGGCGCTGGTACCCCAGTTTTGGAAGCGACTGCGCTCCGATGGCCAGGGAGGGGGTGCGTCGACGTTGGAGAAGATGGCGGAGAGGGTGGTGAAGGAGGTTGTTATAGACGCGGTGTCGGCGTCCATCTTTAGATTATATTACGGATTACTCTCTGCGACAAGATATAAGTACGTTAATATCCCTGGCACAAAAGAGGGCGCATACGTTACATCAGCAAAATATCTACGTCCTCAGACCAATAAAACAGAATGGGAGAAGAAACCACCCCGCCGCCAAGGTCCATTCCCCATCGCCTTATATATAACCCAAAAACCAGGGCACGCGCTCATGACACTAACGTTTCTTCAAAACTGCGCCGCTCTAGGCGTCCAAGTTTCCGAACGAAAAATAGCGTGATCATCGTCGCCTAGGAGATGCATTTCTCCTTAACCTCTTTTGAGTGTGCGGGCCCGAAAGTACTTGAGTTAGTGCCGATGGGATGGCATGGGCTAACGTTAAGGTTGAAGTCATATCTGGGTTTTTGCTTGGCGGGTGTTGTTGGATTTTGGATAGCGAGAGGGTCTTGATTAGTCACGATTTCATGGGCCGGTTGGGTAAATTGATATATTTGGAATTCGTATTGAGGGTTTTTGGGGATAATGTTATATTGTGGGCCTGTTGGGTGGCCTAATAAATTTCTGAGTTTGTGGTGAAGTTTCTTGCATTTTGGGATCTGGATTTGAGGCATCATCGTCTGGGAACATTTTGCTTGATAATAAGTGTCGACACTTCAAAACTTCATAGAATAATTTTATGTTCTAGGTGTTTTATCTGACAGGTTCTCTGTAACAATGAAGGTGAGAGATAGATAAACGAAGCGGGCTCAATGAGTATAGTATAGTCGCCCGCTGGCTGTTTCGCAATTTTGATATTAACGAAGGATATCCAGATCCAAGTCCACTAATAATTCAAGCGACCGAATACAATATTCCGTTATACACTTTCCACTCAAAACTGTCAAAGAATACAATGATCGAATGATACCTACTCCCTCTCTCTCACGAGTCGACTAGTCGACTCGACCCCGTATACTACCTTACCCTCAACATTCAACAGCGACACTCTCCCCCTCTTTATCGGTAACCTTAAGGTCTCCCATCCCGCTGACCACTCTCTTGGCACTCTTCACTTCCTCGACATGTACATCGGCACCATTGACTACATTCACCTTCTCCCCGGTGGTAGCGGCAATGGCAGCCAAACTCTTAACCCTCTCATTGATCTTCTCACATTCCTTCTTCAAAATCCCAGCGATCCACACAAAGTCTTTCATCTCGAGGTAGACCTGCGCACTGATCCTAACCCACCAACGTGCGTTATGCACATAAACCTGTACAAAGGTATTCTCCCTGACCCCGACATCTTTCGTAAAGGTATTATAAACACTCTCCACCTCTGTCTTGGGGATTGGAAGAAGTGGTAGACGGATGTTAACCATAGGGCATCGACCGCCGTCTACGGCTGTCGGATCGGGGGCCATAACTTCGGTACCCAGGATCTTGGCGACGGCTTCACCGCCTTCGAAGGCTAGAGTGTGGCAGTAGTTGATGATTGCATCTTCGCCGCCGATGTCTTGGCGGAATTTGAGGGCGGCGGGGACGCAGAGGTAAGGAGTGGCGTCGATGGTGCCGTTGAATTCGAATTGGAGGATAAAGTTGGATTTGGAGCCTGGGCCAAGTGGGGACCAGTATTGGGCGGCGGATTTGGGGATGTAATAGTGAGAAGTTGGGATAGAGGTTGTGATTAGGGGTTGGTTGCGGACTGGGACGTAGAGGACAGCGGCGGGGCGGGGGGTGTATAGCCACCTTGAGAGTTTAGTTAGTACTGACATCTACTGCTATTTATGCATAAATAACCTCTGAGGGAACATACTTGTGACAGTTGCTAACGAAGAAGTCGGGCTGGTTGGCACCGAGATCGATTTTGATGTTACCCACTCCGTGAGCGCCATCGATGAGACTGAGGACGCCAGCTTCCTTGGCCGCTACTATCATTTTCTCCCACGGGAAGCGCACACCCGGCATGCTGCTGACGGTGTCGAAGATCACGAGCTTAGGCTTCTTTCCGGCATTCTTGATTTCCTGAACGGTAGTGTTGAAAGCCGAAAGGATCGATACATCTTGAACTGGATAAGCCAGTGGGATGGAAATGCAAGTCGCAACAGTGGTGTCGGCGATATATTGAACAGTTCGTCCGCAGGCGCCGTAAATAGTTCCAAAGTGAAGGATCACATCTCCTTCCTCGTAAGTCAAGCTCCTGAGAACAACGTTGACACCAGTAGTAGCATTTGTTACAAAGACTACTTCCTCACTGGGGACGTTGAGGATTTTTGCAACTGCGGCGCGGGATTCGTCCAACAGAGAGATGGAATAGTAGCGCATAAAGTTGTCTGGATGTTGTTCGGAGAGAATATGGAGTTTTTGACGGTGGGTTAGCACAGAAGTGGGGATGGCACCGAAGGAGCCGTGGTTGAGATTTGTATAGTTTTCGGGGAAGAGGAACTGTCGGCGGAGGGAGTGTCCGAAGGTTGGAGTGGTCGGAGAAGTTGGAGTTTGGGCTGCCATGATTGTGATAGTTATGTAGAACTATAGCTATGTATAGGAGTTATAGATAGTGTATTTCAAAGAAAGGTTTATGGCTACAGAGAAGAGTGTTCTATTCGATCCAAGATATATACGCCGAAATCGATACGAAATATCCTGCGGAAAAAACAGTGTATTTAGACGGCCGCAAAAAGGTCTGTTGGGGATTGTGCGTTGTGTGGTGTCGAAGGTTACACGCGGGGTTAGCGCGGGAAGAGAAGTCCAAAAGGGAAGACGGCCAGAAAAGGAACTCGGGATTGGATCGATTCGATTCTGCCAGCAGAGGGGACAGCAGAAGAGATACGGACGACTATGGGAAAACTATTATATGCTTGGAGAACAATTGGATTTCTCTGAACTTTGTGACTCACTGAAGGGGCGATATCGGGCAGTTTATATTTCGGCTTTCCCTCAAAGACGGATTGCTTAGATAATAGTGGAATGCGATCGGGTCAACCTGGGTATGTTTGAGTGCAGTGGAGCCAATGTCCGTGAAGGATCTGGTTACTCTCGGATATCTCAAGCAAGTGCAAGCAAGGCTTAAGCATTAGACAACGGAGAAAGCAAACTCAAAAGATTGCTAGCGGCAGATGGCGACAGAATTAGAAGGGAAAACTAGCTAGGCAGCAGGAGGCAGGTGGGGTTTGTGATTGTTTAAATCCAAAGCCAAAGAATGTGAGCGGGAAGCGGAAAGATGAGGGGCAATTGGAAATTCGGCAGCAAGCAGGTCGGTGTCATGATGGTGCAGGGTGCAGCGCTGGCCCATACAGACTCAAGTCGTACAAGTACCTGGTTCTGGTATCAGATTGATGGATACCTTTGCCTGATGATGGCCATATCACATTATAATACAACTGATTATGAGCGGGTCACATTTTTGCGCAATTGATCCGTACGCAGTAAACCGGATTAACTGGGTTCCCAGATATGAACGAGGGCGGCTCGCCAACCTGGAACAGATTGCCGAAGCCCATTTAAAAGGCATGGCGGGGGCAAAGCCGATTGTCTTGAAGAAGAGGGGATGTTTGATAAAAGGATGTATGAGGCCGATTGGAATGTGTCACTACAAGAACTGGAATTCGAACTGTTCTGGTCAGGCCTGAAGGAGCTCTCTTTGAAACGGGCAAACACCGTGTGTCGACTCGGACATAAAACCGCTCGGGATAAGGCGATCGATTTGCCATGGACTCGCTCGGACAAACATTAGACGAGTATCGATTGTAATTGGCTGCCCGCACGTGGCTGATCAAGGTTGCCGTACCACGTCTACTGTGACGGGGGTGGGGAAGATACATATATATTTGGCAGACATCAAGAATAGGTACTTATCGGCCACTCGTCGCACATTGAGGTCAATCAACCAGCAAAAATGATCAGATGCAACAGCGCAATGCCAATTCGGTCGCGGCTATCGCCATATACAGTCGTAGGGTTCAATGATAGCCGGGGGATGAGTCTGAGGGTTTCCATATGAGAAAATGGCCAGTCTGGTCGTGCTTGCCCGCTTTTATCTACTTGGAAATTTTTCGAACCGGTAATTCTCTCACGCAAAGTTCCACGTCCAGTATTCAACCCCACCGCATCAACATAGCGTCTAATTTGTAAGTTGAACTCCGCTTTTGTTTGGCAAGTAGTATAAAGATACGAGTTCACTCCTGGAGGAACTGTCTATGAGAAAGTTTTTTTTTACCCTGTTGAACTTTTTAAATTTTCGGACTGTTGGCCTCGACTCGACTGGCCCCAGAAACCCAAAGTGGAAACCTTGCTGGCTTCTTTCGAAAATTTTTCCCAGTTGAAAAAAAAAAAGAACAAGAAAGAAAGAATAGAAGAAGAAGAATTCTGGCTGGGCAACTGTGCGGCAGACAACGTTGGAGGAATTCCCTTCTCATCGCGAAGACAATTTATAATACCATCCCGTCTAGGGCTCGATACCTGCCCATTTGCATTCCTTTCCCTTTAGCCTGGTTTTAAGCATCGTGCACTTGTTCTCTTGGCCTGCTAGTGACTTCGCTAGCCGACTCGACAGACCAGACGTGCGTGCGTGCGACCACCGCAGCCTGCATCATTGGACTGCAATTGCAACTGCACCGCAAGTGCTCAAAGCGTAGGTCAGATTTTCCGATTCCCTCGTCGGGGACTATTTATATTTTCGTCCCGTCTATTCTCGAAGCCGGACAGTCTATCTTTTTCCGTGCTGGCTGCCCTGCAGGATTTAAAAAATTCCCTAGCCAAGGAAAAACGTTAAAACGGCGTCGACTGGTACGGTCGTCAATTTAATTAACGAGCCCGCTTCTGGTTCGAGTCGAATCTTTCGCTTTTCCATCAAATCCCACACGACCACCTCGAACCCCCTCCTCTTCCCCCCAGGCTTCATCCCATCGTCGCCGCCCACCCCCATTCCCGTCCCGTCGCTCTGGTTCCTTTCCCTCTCTCTCGTTCGTTGCTCTGGTTGTTTCGTTCGTCCGCGCTGACTCAGGTACCCTGTTACGTTGCTGCTTTACTGACTGACTAGGCCAATCCAACGGTTATAAAGGCCCTTGCCATTGCCCTGTCCGCGTCCGACCTGCCACCAACTGACTAATTATATGTCCACCCAACCTAATAATATAATAACCTCTACGTGTCAACGAATTTCTTTATTCAATAAACCGGAAAAAGACTGAAAAAACAAAAAAATAATAACTCCCAAAAAAACAAGATAGCTAAGTGCTCTCTGTTTAATCTTCCTTTCGCATAGCGCCGGAGTCTGTTTGCTTGCTGTCCTCCCGTGTATTCTTCCTTCCCTCTCCGTTCCCTTTTCCGTTCGAAAACTTAGACCGACCCGGGCTCAGTCTGCCCATTGCTTCTAACTGCTCGCTGCATCTCTCTCTCGCATAACGCGTGACTTGACCGCCATAACTCTGCTGCATTTAGCTGCCTGCTCTGCTCTGCTCGATTAATCTTGAGGCTCTTGGTCCTCATAATAACGCCGTTCGATCTCGGGACCGTTTGCAAGCGAACGCCCGGAACGACATTACATTACTGCATACTGCTCTTTGCTGCATCGATACTGCCGTCATCGATAGCTTAGCTTAAGCTACTTTTACTCTACTTGACCTTTGTTTCTATCTTTCTTTTTCGGAGATAGTTCCAAGATCAAGATCAAGTTCGAGACCGGCCGGCCAGTTCTTTTTATAGAGGGAACCGCTGTTACAGCTACAGAAACTGTTGGAGGAGAGTGTTGCTGCTGTGTTTGACATTCTGGAATTGCCCGATTCGGCCAACCGGCGAAAAAAAGGAATTTTAATTCTTCTTTTCGTTGACTGGATTTTTCTCTCCTCAATTTTCACACTCGAATTAATTCCACATCCACACACTGCCCTCCGTCCAATCCACCCGCAAGACATCGTCACTTCCAGCATCATCGCTCTCTCCGACATCAAGTCTCTGTTCAGCGTCATCGCCTGCTCTCTCGCAATCCTTCCAGCCATCGTCTCCCCCTGTTGAGGTTCTCTGTCGCGATCAATCAGACGGATTCATTTCCTGCCGCCAATCGAGAGGATTTCTTTCCCCGGATATCTCCCTACCTTCAAACAAAGCCGCAAGTGGCCCCTTCCCGTCGGCCGCCTTCTATTCATCGGAACCACCTGGACCACCCTGGCTACAGGTCTCATCTCCGACTTCATATTCTCCGTCCTTGCTCTGGCTCGTACTCCATCCGTCCGGCCAACTCGGTAGTGATCTTCGTCTGGCTATTGTTTGTGCTTTGATAGTTTAATTCAGGCACAAGACACCTTTCGGCTCTCTCCACCCTCTCCTCGTTTTCGCAGGATATCCAACCTCTTTTCATCGCGTCACATACGACGGTATCTCTTGCCAGAACTCTTCTACTAGGGATTCACAGCCTACCTCGGGCTCTCACATAATTTCAAACTTCACATATACCCTCAAAATGTCTGCACAGTCATCAGCGATGTCTTCTTCAAATGCTGCATCCAAGGATGCTAGCTCGATAGGAAACGGTGTCTCATCTACTGGGGGATTTACTTCCTCTGGGAGTCAACAGGCGGAATGGTAAGTGCCTCTCTCATCGACTTTGCACCCCACACTACCCCACACCGACCCCTCCATTCCATCACACTTGGTACCTGCAGCCTATTTGGCCGACTATCTTGGGATAGCCTGATGGTCAGATTCTAGATTAGTCATGCAGATTCCTTCGCGTGACGTCGTTTATATTCTTTGTCGACGAATCATATTCGTTGTTCCCATCTTTTGATGACAAGGTCTAATTTCATTCCGCTCTCTCCAGGGTTCGTCGAACCAATGGCGTTTCGTCATCCAATACACCCGTCAACAACTCCACATCCAATCAATCTGGCCCTCGACGTCCCTCGCTATCTACAACCCTTACTCATCATCCTCGAGAATACCCTTCATCGGCGTCGTTATCGGGAAATGTCTCTGGAACTGCCACTCCGTCGACGTCGGTTGCGTACCAACCGCCCCATTCGACGGGCAGGGATGCCTTAAACCCTTACAAATACTCAAAGGAGTATATGCTAAGCAAGTTTGAGCACCTTGAGTCGAATGGAACACTCTCCGATAATAGCAAGGTCAACAAGCTGTTAATAGGGGAAAGCGAAAAGGAGGGCCTATTTGGAGGTGGGTCTAAAGAGCGGAATGGTAATGGAACAGAAGCCTGCTGGGATTCTTCTGGCCAGCAGCGCCCTGTTTCCTTTGAAACCATGACGTCTGAGGAGAAGGATCTCTTCCAGAGCGTCAATTCCCTTCAGAAGCCTCACCAGACACCAAATACTCCTGGTGGTCCTAACAGCACGTCAGTTCCACCTGGACAGGTCAACCAACCGCGTAGTTCAACATCCTCATCAAATTTGAACAGCAACTTCCACAAGGCAAATATCTCCGTCTCTTCTACTGGAACAACAGCTCCTTCTGGAACGGCCTCTCCGACTGCTCGAAGCCGTCCTCGACGTGATACTGGAGAAAACAATCCTTTGGCTCGTCGAAGAACTGATAGAGATGAACCTGGAAACCCCTTTGACAGATTTAGTGGCCGGCCACCTTTCAACCAACCAGGTGATGATGCGCGTGATACTGAGGATTCTGGGCCGAGCCGTGGCGTGTTTAAGCGACAAGCTAGTGGTGGCCCCTGGGGCGTGTCCAGTCCAATTACTCCAGGAGGATCTGCATTTGGAGCCTTTTCTAATGGCGCCTTTGGTGGTGTCGGTAGCAGCAACTTTGTGCTTAACTCTGGAGTTCCAGTTACCAAACCGGAAGGGGACAGAAAGTTCGGAAGTCTTGGGAAATCCGCTGGAAGGAGCCTTGTCGGCGATCGAGTCGAAGAGGAAAATGAAGACGCCGACGATGCTCCCAAAGGTGATGCCAAGGATATGGAAGCCCGGTCGTCCTTGCAAGAACTTTCGAGGGAGTCTGAGGCTGAGCCTGAATTTGGGCGTGACGAATACGGCCGTCGTTCCGATAGTACGGATACGGATCCCTATAATCCCCGGAAATCACTTCAGCCTGGTGACCTCGATGTTGAAAACCCTCTGGATGATGGACTGCGGAACTCCCATGGCCAATCAGCACAGGACTCCTATTTCAATGAACCCTCTGTTGGACCCATTGGACGCAATATGATGAGCTCTCCGGCAAGAAATATAGGGGGAAGTAGTAGCATCTTTGGTCCATTTGGAAGCAACGTCGCTAGCCCTTCATCTTCACGACAAGGACAGCATACTCCCCTTTCTGGGTTCCATCATATTCAGACTCAAATGGGCGGCACAGCTTCAGGATCCCAAGAACCGGACAACCCGTCGCCTTCCTCCACGAATCCTTACCAAAGCCCCATCCCGGAAACCGAAGAAGGTGCTGGCGAGGAAGGCAGCAGTCTTAGAAACTTCAGACCTCCTGGTGGAAGCGACCGAAGCCAGACCTCAAGCGCCGGCATCATTGGTGCCGGTCTACCCGGCTTTGGAGGTCTCGGTGGAGGCTTCAATAATTCCCTCGGAACTCCTGGACTTTGGTCCAATCCACCGCTTCAAGGTGGCCTTGGAACTGGGACCCCCCAAACTGCCGGCGGAGTAGGCGCCCCAGGTTCTATTTTTGGGCCTTCTGGTGACTCGTCTGGCGTTGGAACTCCGAGCGGGGCATCCACTGGAGCCTTTGGTGGTACCGCGAGAGCCAGTCGCCTTGGTGCATTGTTCCCTGCCGAGCAGCAACAGCAGCTTATTCAGGAACAACAACGACAACAGAACCGTACCATGTTTGATGAGGACTTCGATCCTTCTGACGCTTTCCGTAACATGAGTATGAACGAGAGGCCAAAGACAGAGAACAGAAATTCCGCCGATAGTATGTTCGGAGGTCCTCCACGGACGGAAGAAGCGTACTTTGGCGGTGACCCTGACCGCGCCGGCCAACAGATCCAACCTAAAGCCTCGTTCCCAGCTCTGTCGCACTCCAACTCGGTCTCTTCTTTGCAACAATTCGGTGGCGCTTCCACTACAGGGGCTGCACCAGGAGGCTCGACCCAGCCAGGGTCTCAGCGTAACTCCGGTGGCCATATCATGTTAATGCCCGATAAACTCTCCTGGGTATACAAGGACCCTACCGGGAAGGTCCAAGGACCATTCTCGGGCCTTGAGATGCATGATTGGTACAAGGCGGGCTTCTTCCAGCCTGACTTGCTCATCAAACGTCAAGAGGACACTGAGTTCGAACTTCTCGGCCATTTCATACGCCGTGTTGGGAACTCTCGCGAGCCCTTCCTGATTCCAATGCAGGGACCCGCTTTCCCTCCTGGAGCTGGATGGACTGCACCGAATCCGTGGGGACAGAATACAATCGATGCTGCCAACGGGATCGTACAACCTCCGTTCCCTGGCGCGTTCCCTACTTTTGGTACGACCTTGACAGCGGAACAACAAAATGCTCTCGAACGACGTAAGCAAGAGGAGCAGTACCTCATGGCCCGTCAACGAGAGTATCTCGTGCAGCAGCAGGTAATCGCTAAGCAAGTTGCCGCTGCCCAGCACATGTCAAGGATGAGTCAAGAATCCTTGCAGCACCATCCCTCGCAGGCCAGTCTTCACAGCCAGCCAAGTTTGACCAATATCCAGAGTCCTAGTACTTTCCCACCATCGACTGGACCGTTTGGCGAGCTCAGACACACAACCTCAAATCCATCGATCGATGGGTTCAGCAGTGGCCCAAGAGAGGAATTTGCAGGATTCCCTCAAGGGTTTAATACCCCCGCGGCACAACCACAACAAACAAGCAGAGAGCAAGCACAGGTACTCGAGCGGCAGAGAGCTCAAATGGCCAGACAATACCAAGGCCAGAATCAAATGCTAGAAAGACAGCAGCAGCAGAGAGCGCAGTTATTCCAGCAAGCCATGGGGCAGCCACCAAGAGAGCAGCAGCAGCACGGAAATCAGGGTCCGGTCCAAGGACAGCAAGCCGGAGTCCACGGCGCTATGCCCCCTTATCAGGTAGCTGCCGGCGATGATGCTATAGATATCACGCAAGATGTAGGTTTTGACAACGATGCTAGGTCCGATATGACCGGTACGGCCCTCGCCGATGAGTACGAACTCTTCCAGAAACAACACCAACTGCAAATCCAACAGCACGATGAGGATTTGCTCAACCAGCAATACGACCAAGGACAATCGCTTTCCTATTTTCCCGGAGACATTGATTATACCGCAATTTCCTCTCAAAACATACCCCTTAATAACGAAACTGATGAGACGACCACTACCTCTATTACTTCCGTCTCCGCTGGGCCGGGACCTCAATTAGAACCAGGTACCTATACTGACGATGCGAATGCGAACGAAGCCAGCGTTGGCAATGAATCTTTTATTACTACCCATGATGATGAACAAATACACATGTCCGACTTTCAAGCACCATCCCCTCTCCTCACTACTACTACCATCCCTGAACCCCCAAAGAATCCTTGGGGCGCTATCCCCCAATCCGGCATGCCTCTACCTTTCCCCGCCCCCAAATCTGTTACGTCCCCACGCCCCTCCACAGCTCAGTCCGTGGCCAAATCCCCAGCCGTGAGCACTGCGGAGCTTCAAACCGTTCCAATTGCTCCGTGGGCCAAGGATCTGGAATCTGCCCCACACCAAAAAGGCCCATCCCTCAAGGAGATCCAGGAAAACCAGGCCAAACAAGTAGCCAAGGCCGAGGCTGCAGCTCAGGAAGCTCGCCGTCAAGAACAGGCCCAGCAAGCTGCTCTTGCCGCCGCGAGTACTCCTACTCCCCCAACTTCGGGTCTCCCATCCACCTCGACATGGGCTGCACCAGCGCCATCACCGGCTACCAATGCTAGTGCCTGGGCGAAGCCGTTGGCCAAGGCCTCTACTACTCCTGTCAAGCAGAAGACGCTCGCGCAAATCCAAAAGGAGGAGGAAGCGCGTAAGCAGAAGGCGATCGCCCTCCAACCTACAGCTGCAACTGCTACCCCAGCGACCACGCCAACTGCGGCACCCGGCCGTCGCTCGGAATGGGCTTCCAAGGCGGCGGCAGCTCCATCGAACCCCGTTCTTCCGACTACCAATGTTGTGGGTGGAGCCTGGACTACTGTTGGTGCCGGTGGCAAGAAACTTGGTGGCGCAGCAACCGTTTCGAGCCCTACTCCTGCTCAAGCAAGGCTTGCACCGAGCGCTCCAGCTCAAAAGATCGTCAAGAAGCCAGCTACGGTTCAATTAGCCGCAGCTACCCCACAGAAGACTGCCAACGACGAGTTTATGAAGTGGTGCAAGATTAATCTGAAAGGGTTGAACTCTGGAGTAAATGGTATGATGCCCAACTAAAATGCTTATAAGTGATATGATGCTAACATTAGCGCTAGTGGACGAATTCGTTACGATGATTATGTCCTTCCCTCCTGAGATCGACCTGATCAGTGATAGCGTGTACCAGCAGTCGACGACGATCGACGGCCGTAGGTTTGCCGAAGAGTTTATCCGACGTCGCAAGCTGGCCCAGCAAGGGGTTGTAGTCGATCACGGGCACCATGGCGATGACAGCAACAACAAGTCCGGTGGCGGATGGAGCGAAGTTGCAAAGAAGGGAAGGGAGGCTTCCACAAGTACTAGCTCTTCGGGAGCGGCGGCAGATGCTGGGTTGGGAAACGGAAGCTTTAAGGTTGTGCAGGGAAAGAAGAAGAGGAGGTAGATTTTAATATTTTCGTTCTCTTCAGCTATTGTGCTTCATATAATATTTGTCTTTTAGCAAAACCCCAACACCCACACACATATATGCAGCGGAATGAAGGTGGGGAGAAAAGGGAGAGGAGAAGATCATAGCAGGCTCGCATTCGACATTCTTTTTCCTCTCCCTGGTGTTTGTTAACCTTTCTCCCCCCCATTTTTTGTTTTGTCTTTCAATAAAAGGAACGGAATGATGAAAAGCGATCTTGGAGTGATTCTTCTTTTCTTTTCTTCTTCTTTTATTTAATCTCTGCTTCAAAGTAACCTACCACACACTAGCTAGCCAGTCTTCTAGCTCTTTTTTTCTTTTCTTTCTTTCCTGTTCTTTTATTCTATCTAACGTTAACGAGTTTCCTTTTATCTTTGTTGTCGTTTTTTATGTAATGGGAGCTGCCATATCATGATCGAAGTCGGGAACGGGGAAAATGAATGAATAAAAATTAATGCATCCTCACATATACACTCTACCTTGTTCGTCGTGATGATAAAAATAGCATATTTTACTTGTGACTCCCAGAACCCGTATTTTCCAAGATGGTATTTTTCGTAAGGGCGAAGGGGGGTTTACATACAGCTAAAAGGGAAATAATAATAGAATTGACTGCTCCAAAAAAAAAAAAAAGAGTGCACACACGTTCATTCATTCACAACAACTGGCCCTTCTCTCCCTCTCTTTCTCTCTTCTCAACTTCTTCCAATTCTTCTCCAACTAAATCCTTACTTCTCTGCAACCAAAAGTCTCTCTCCCAGCATCTCGTTCTCTCTCTAATACCCCCTTTTCGCGTTATTTTTGTTACATGAACTTCGTTTGTTATATTTAGATGGTTTTTTCGTCTACTGTGCCTTCCTCTGCTGCTGTTGAGGAGCCTTATTAGGATCAAACTCGGTATACTCTCCAAACTTCCTAACCCCATCCTTCGTGCTCGCCCACACGTTTCTCAAAGCCGGTGGAGTCCTTGGATCGGCTACCACGCCGTCAATGATGGTTTCAGCCTGATGTAACGCCTGTCTGACGAATGGTGATTGAGAAACCCTGATTCTTAGGAATGCGGTGTAGATGATTAATAGAATCCAGGAATTTGCGAAGATTAGGCATCCGAGAAGGAGGCGGAGCCATAATGCCAATTCGAGGTTTGCGACGACGGCCATGGAGGTGTCGTAGTGGGATTTGACGAATTTGGAGATTATTTCGGAGACTACGTTTGCGTTTGGCTTCTTTGGTGGAGAGGTGGCGGATGGTGGGGTGCCGGAAGAAGAAGATGGAGCTGTTGGTGTGGAGGCTGATGGTGGGGTTGGGAGGAGGGTGGGGATTAAGGCGGTGCGGAGGTAGGTTAGGAAATGGAAGGTGGAGTAGATTGTGAAGGGGAGGAGGGCGAGGTAGATTGGGCTGGTGAAGAGCCAGATTAACGCCATGACTGTCGTTCACACGTACAATTAGTGAATTTGAACTGTTGGTATAATTGTTTGTAGTGTTGGATATTGAAAGAGGAAGGAGCTTACAGAGGTACTGGACGTTTTCATCACCGGTCATGGCGATGAGGTGTTGCTGGAGGGCAGGACGGTTCGAGCCGGCCTGCTTGATTCTGGCCCTGTAGGCCTTATAGACGACGATGCCATAGGTTACGGCGCAGGAGAGGAAGCCGAGACGGTATGAGAGCTGGGCGGCTGTTGTGGCGGTGTTGAATTTGATGAAGGAGACGGTGTAGCGGAGGGTTGAGAGGAGGAGGAGGAAGTGTCTATCTCATTTTCCCGATAAGTATAGTTCCTTGGGGTACCTTGCAGGTGTATGATGATGGAGAAAGAAAGAGGGAGGTTATACCCGACGAACCAGCCGAACTGGAGGGTTTGAGCGAGAGCTAGGAATCTCTGTGCGAGTGGCTGAGGCCCGCCGGGCTGGGCTGTCGGAGGTGCCATTGTTGCAGCTCTCGTGTGTGTCTATGCCAAGAGACGGGTGACGATGGGAAGTATGATTCTCTTTGAAATCGATGTCTAGATCTATACTATTATCTGATGATACCGGTGATGATGTTTTGGTCGACGGGCGAGAAGTCGTGGAAGAGTGGTGGGTGGAGGGTGTTCTTGTTTTTTTTTCTCTTTGATGGAAACGGTGTTCTTCTGTGAGAGGTTGGTTTGGTTTTTGGATGGAGAAAGTATGACGAAGTGGAAGGGTGGGGCCCAAAAAAGCCGTGTCCGTTTCCCTTTTCAGAGCTAAAAGGCTGCAAACGTTGCGGCTGCTTTCGAGCACAATAATTTATAACTACTGCCCAGCCGACTAATAGATAAAGAGAATATACGTCAGCTAGTGTACGACGACTGGGGATGAAGCTAGATAGATGGTTTTGGAATATCTGCAGCTGCTTTGCTTTGAAGGGAATCGAACGGGCTTTGTGTGATGAAGCAGTGGTCTGGTTTGCTCGTGTGCTTCTGCTTTTGCCATTCCCTTGCATGCATACGACACCTTCAAAGCCAGGGATTAATACTTTGTATGAATGATACTTACTGAGACGTCTGGGAAATGAAGTCGGAGATGAAGCTGATAATGGGAGATGGATTCTAAGGAAGTAGTAATGAAGGTAGAGATAGAGATGATGAAGGATAAGATTGGTTATTATAAGTAACAAGCAAGTGAAAGAACGACTCCGGCTTGTGACGTTTCAAACAAGGAACCCGCTACAATCCAAACGTCATCGTACTGCACCAGCCACAGACACCATCCACAATGCTACTAAGCTAAGTAGTAATCACAAGACTTGGAAAACAGACAGCTATCCAACCATGAGGCTCGATGGCGGTTAAACAAAGAACGATAATATTGCGATCTATCGGTATCAACTTCACAAGTGCTAATCAAGTCTGTGGCGGTGCACTAGCAGACGCCACCCACACAGCCAACCCATTCGATCCGATTTTCTAGCAACCAGACCTAGACAGCTCTCCATCCAAGGAGGGGAGCAAGGACGTCCACCCCGGTTGCATTCTGCCAGTCCGCTCGGCAATTCGTCGGCAGCAGTCTGTAACGTGCTGCTCCAGTCGGTTCAAGCACAAGCCATAGGCAGGGTCATCCTCCGAACAGATGGTATCTCTACCGCAGCAGTATGCCTCGTGGCCCTGTCGATGTAGTTCGTATAGAAGATCAATATCGGAGGTATGTTTCTTGGTCTCCAGTACCGAATCCCAATAGACGGCCCGTTGTCTGAGCCGTGGCTTGACAAATTCCTCATAGCTGAGATCTCGAAACCACAGGCCTTCCATCATGGTCTTTAAGATAGAAAATGGAGCAAAGTCCATCGCCATGGACGTTATTGTATCCCTAGCTTCGGTGAAGTTGCTTGAATCTCGGGAATCGCAATACGTAAAATCATTTTCTAGTTCCTTGATGGCGGATAGGTTGCCGTGTACGATCATGATAATGTAGAAGTCTATAATAGCAGGTAAATCTTGTTCCCAGGAAAAAGACCAAACTCCCGGCTTCGTGGGATTATTGAGGTAGTGGGAGTATTTGGACCGGACGCTCTGTTGGGTGAGAAAAGGGGCTGGCAAGAATTCATGCCTTCTACTATTCGGGCCCAAGAAGTGGACGAACCTGGCGCTGGAAATCCGAAACCCGCCATATTCCTGCGACGGCCGGACCCCAACTCCTCCAAGGATAACCCCTAAGCCAACAGCATAAACCCCAATTTCAGGGAGCATTTCCTCGACTAGTAGATCGACAGACCGCAAAGGATGCATCTCAATTTTCAAATGTCTTCCCGTAGTGGAAATGAGTTCCAAAGTATTTCGTCGCCTGTCTTTACCCTCCATGGAAAACGAACCCTGGAACTCTAGGGTATCGCCAGGACGGCCGCTAGAGCCTTGATGAGAGGACTGTCTCCGTGAACGTTCTGTTTCTAAACGTATCTGAAATATTTCTTTGATCAAAGGGTGTGAGTTTTCCGGCGTCCGGGTCGCTGATTGCCAGGAGGGACCCATTGATATCCCAGCCAGACATTTACAGTCTTCATAGCCATGCCCATCGCTATAGCTACTGTCATCAAGGATATACTCGTGAAAGAATTGAAATGCCATGTCAAATTGAAGGCATCGCATGGCTCGTAGGCCAATTGGATCTATCAATGAGATAGCTTTCCCGATATTAATTCTACCAACGCCTCTTCGGATTATTTCTATGACCGATTCGAAGTCTAGAGGGCTAGAATTGTTGAAGATACTATCAGGCCGTTGGCATTTGTCTAGCAACCTTTTTTGAACTCCGAGGGCCGTTATGAATAACCCTAGGACTTTATTGCCATCTCCGAAATATGGGATTTCGATGGGAAGCAGCCGGGGCCGTGGCGATGAGCACTTGGTCTTCGAAACGTTCCAGTCGTCTATGTACTTCAACGCCGAGAAGACGCGGCCGCCAGAAACCTCCATATTGAGTATTCGACCGAAAAGCTCATCCGGCATCTCAGGCAATGGGTTTCCAGCTTTTACCCCCCGGTTACCAAAGTGACGGCTACTGTGAAACCTAGCTTGCACCAGCCGACATAGCATCTCCTCGATGGCTCCTGCCTCGTAGTGTCTAGCCCTCATGGCCAAAGAATCACGGGCAGCCTCTGCTTCTTCGATTAATTCGGTTGCTAACTGGCTGATAGCTCGTTCTGTGCCCTTCTTTGAAATTTCGGATTGAAGATCCCATCCTGATTCAAGTGACGGATCGATTATTTCCGGGCTGGCCATTGCCTTTTCGAGGTATATAATATAGTCCAGGTCCTCAACACTTTATATGAACGCCCGAGTTAGTAACCGTTCTGCATCCTGCTGATATCGGATGTACGGGATGCAAACAAGACTCACATTTCTTTCACCGGTCTTAGCTTCTTGTGTTCACTTTCCCCTTCCCCTTGCCCGTCGTCCGGATGTTGCTCCGTCGAAGTTGTACTTGCCGAGCATTTGTAGTTATACTTGATGCAGCGATCACAGCGGCGTCCTGGCCATTCTCTGGGTTTCGGCAGACACTATTCGGGTTAGCTTCCTCGGTTTAATTATACCCCTAGTACCAAGAATACATCAAACGGGCTGGGTTTATATCGTTGCCAAGGGGTGTTTATGTTGACAATATTTATAGGTAGATCGATAGATCTATGGATCGAAGCCCAAGTTTAAACTTACATTCTTCTTGTCCTTCCGGCACCGCGCACATGAGAGCTTGCTTTGGCATGACTGACAACTTTCGAACAACTTTGGGAGATGATCGATGTCTCGTAATTTTGGCTCCTAGATAAGGAGAGGTCCCTCAAGTATATATATGGTATTTAAAACCCTTTCGTTGAATGCGTGGTATTTTGTTACGGCTCGAACGCCGAAAGCCGATTGGTCTATAATATTGGTTTGCCCAGAAAACAAATGGGGGAACACGAAGGAATTGGTCTCAGGTAGCCTGGTATTTTAAAACGAGATCTCAGAGGTTTGGGTTATTGTGGATTTAGGATATCTAATGAAGGTGCCGATACAGAGAGATCTTAAGGGAGAGACAACCGTGAATTTATATGCTCTACATCCGTTCCAACTGCATCGGTGGACGGTTGCTATATGCACGACTATTGACAATTAACGGAGGACTCGCATTTGGAGGCGTGACTGACCCTCTGGGTTACAGCGTGTAAGTGGACTCCATGCGGATATGCGCGTTTTCCCGAATCCGGTGGTCGGGAACAAATGTCTGGGTCTGACATCAAAATTCAGTCTTTTGGCACTCCCTGGCGTTTGTCCCCGTTCTCACATAACATTGCTAATGCACTATTCTACCAGCCTATCAGACCATGGATACAAAATTGTACCTGAGCAGGCTGAGGGGCAGGGAGTACATTGAAAGATGAACACTGCATCCATCCTTTGAAGCTGACCGACCCCCGGCGGCAGGTATACTACCAACCTGATTGGCTTCCCAGAAGTTGTGCGAAGCCATCGTTCGCTGATACCTGCAGTCTGTTCGGGAACTTTGGTAAACAGCGTGCTTGACAAGGGGTTCCGACTATGAGACTTGCGTACCAAACCGCCCCACGGGAGACTCGCTAGTGACAGCGACGTCAATACCCTTCCAAGATGTTATTGGAAGGCTATGAGCTTACGAAAGCCTGTCAAAAAAGTAACGCTCCACCATTTGGTGGTAAATTTGTGTGTGTGTGGCGCGTTACTTTTTTGACAAGCCTATGTAGTAATTATGCATCGATGCATCGTGCACCTTTACCCGGGTACCCACAAGTTGTCGGAGGGAACGGTTTGATACATTTTTCAGATCATAAATTTTATTTTTCTGCGGCGTTTTCTGTTACCTGCTGTTTCCTGTTTCTCTTTTTGCTTTCTTGGCTCCAATAATAAAACCCATAGACAGAATACATTTTGTAAAGAGTCAAAGGAAATGCTTGGTCGTAGGATAGAGTCTTGCATTGACGTCTTTCTGAGATTGGAATCGGTAAGGGGTCTGGGGGGCTCAAGGTCAGGTTCGAGGCCGAAGTCATCGGCTTCTTTGGCCTGTTGTATTTTAGACCCATGAACGCTGCAACACAGAATTCTGTGTAACTATTCGAAGAGCATGACGCGCATCCGATCTCGATATATATATCGGTGACATTCAAATACAATTACATTAATAATTCGGGATGAAGTTTAAACGTTTGCGTTATTGGATCCGTAGAACTAATCGTATTTCAAGAATGACAGACTGCCTTAAATTAGACGGCCTAGTTGGTTTATAAATTCGCGACAATTTAATAACCGGAACAGTCTACAGCACAAAGGTTTACCACTATCGATTCTAAGAAGCCCCTCGGAGCAAAAAGCGCACATAGACAGGATACAAATAGTAAAATCGCCATATCACAACATTTCTTGTCGAAACTAAACAACGGGCTTCGGGTTGTCCTCGGCGTCAGGATCTATCATGGATTTACACTCAGTTAGATTATTCCTGTTTAGTTTAAAATAAAAAGAATATTTTAAGTTATCTTACCATTCTCAGGATTCGTCATATCGGTAGGCTCCTCCCTTTTCTTGAGGCCCTTGCCGGGTCTCGGTTTGAAGAAATTAAATCGAGAGCTTCCCCTCCCCCCTCCCCCTCCACCTCTACCGTTCCTAAAGAAATTCAAGAGGCGCCTCCAACCACGACGACGGTTTGGTCTAGTTGCATCACCGTCAACATCATCTTCCGTAAGATTATCCGGACCTTCTAGAGTGATAGGTGGTTGCCCTTCCTGATCAGGGACGATATATTGCGGGGGTAGACCTTCATTTGCGCCTGCTCTGTTAAGTGGGTGTAACGGGTGCGAAGGGTGCAAGGGTGGGGCCGGAAACTCAGAGAGGACCCGTCCCGTTACGTCTGTAACGATATGGTTGATTCTCGAGTTATAGAAACGCGAATTGGATAAAGTTTGTGGTCGTTTTGAGAGGCTGTGTAAGACGGCCCTATCGCGCGTCCCATCCGCGTTCGGCCGGGTCGAGAATTCTTCTACACAACGGCAATCTGCACAAATAGATAGCTTGTTAGCTGACTCAAGGGAAAATTAATACAGTGAAGGCTCACCAAAGAGTTCCTCGCAGGTTCCCGCTAGGTCTTCTGTACATTCAGTGCCTGGTGATGCCGTAAGACCCCACCCTGATGGTCCATGCTCCTGGCCAGATCTGCATTCGCAGTCCTTGCACTGATCTAATAGATTTCGGATGAAACCTAGAGCAAAAGCTGTGCCGCGCGATCCGGCTAGCGCAACCCAGTCAATGGGTCTTTCTGCGTTACGATTGGTGCGGTACCAGTCCATTGAACGTGTTACAATTTCCTCGGCCACCACACACCGGACTCCTACGGTACTTGAAAATATTGCATGTGCGTCGACTCGTTTACTAGTCTCCCCCTTCGTAGACTCCAATGATGTGAAACTTCTTACTGGGTTAAGAGAAGGCGTTGGTGGGCTTGCGGTTTTCATAGAGCTAGGCGTCGATGCGGCTTTTGCGCTTAAGGGGGTAGAGGAGGGGATTGTGGTTTTCGTTTGTGGTACGGGAAGGGTCTTTGGTTCGAGGACAGAGACGGATGGTGTTGAAAGTGAGGCGCCCCGTTTCGATATCGATTGCTGCGTATACACAGGTTCCGGTTTCGGGTTCTCGACCCGATCCGCTGAACCATCTTCTACGACGGCTATTTGAGTTGGTGAGGCATCAAGGCCTCGAATCTCTGAGTTCTTGGTCTCTTTTGCCCTGGATATCTTGTACCACTGACAGATGGTGTCGTCGAGAGGCAATTCGACAGCTACGTCGCTCTGGTCGCCATTTTGTGTACCTGACGTATATCTCTTTTGGTAGAATTCATGTTTCCGGGCATTCGGGAAGTTTGACGGGTCGGTAGTTCTATCATGGCCGTGGTCATGGCGTTGGGACTCAGATTCGAAGCAGAGACAGCCTAGTTGTTTTTTTCATAATGATAATGAGCTCTCGGTATCTTACAGCATATTACTCAGACATTTAGATAGGGATTTGAAGTGAGGGCTTACCATAACTCTCCTCACAGAGGCCAGAGGCTCGAAGTTGAGCTAGAACCTCTTCTGGGAGGTCATCGCCCGGAAAGACTTTGAGATCGGGGTGGCCCCGGCTAATTTTTGCGGTGCTACCGTCGTCAATTGGGCATTCTTTGCGAAACTCAAACGGTGTATCGCATGCAATGCCAGTTTGAGAGACATAGAATTCATAGTGGGTAAGATCGTCCCGGGGATCAAGGTTGGTAACCCCGTTGCTTTCTATGGGCATCGCAGCCACGAGCCGAAAGCATTGCTTCGCGATCAAGAGTATTGCCGATGTGGTCAGGTGGCGTTGTAGAATAACCATAGTATCATTTATTGGGTTTTATAGGGGATTTAAAGTTGGCTCCGAGAGAGAAGATTTAAAGGTAGTTCTACAAGTAAGAACGCTATATGTATCTGGAATAAGACTAGAGTGAACCTGATCGGTTAAAATTCATGAGTTCACTCTGTGACTCGCGCCCAGATCTTTGATATTTGTATCTGATGAATATGCATAGATCTAGGTAATTAACACATGCGCATTGATACAAGGCCCATGGCCCATAAATCGATAAATGTGTACGGTTTCAACGCCCAATCATTGTTTGAATGATCTGTTCACATTTCTATCTTAGAATACCGTATACTCTAACATCCGGATATATTTCAGCATCATAGAGCGCTCGAGCGGGGGCTGTGAAGTCGGAAATGATAGACCTAGACCCAACGCGGGCGCTTCCTTGGTGCCTGTGGTATTTTGCAAACACCATAGTTCCAGCATAGCTCGGTGAAGTTTATAACCTCGACGTCGTTTCGAGAGGCGCTCTGAAATGAAGAGTTGGGCTCAAAAAACATATATACGTTTCTATGGTTCTTATAATTATACAAGGACATATGTTGCACAAATATTCATGGCGGTCTGCGGGTTCTAGAAACACTACTTAGAGGTTGAAACAAAGCTTATAACCTCGCGTTGACTCAAGGGCCGGCTGTGCTCAAAATTCGTGGCTCTTCCAACCCAGACATGTACACAGCCCATGGATATAACGTACCATATAACATCTAGCTCCGAGCCCCTCTCCTTCACCAACATTGCCCCACCGCCCCTTCCTAGTTTCTACCGTACACCATAGCAGTTTTATTATGCATGAACCTTGGACTGCGGACTACCAACTATAGTACTAGTTAACGTGAATTCAAACACACCCAACTGTTTTTGCGAAATATTCGAAATGAGATGAAGTTTCTGCTGCAAAACTGTTACCAACGCGGAAGGGCAGCTGTTGCATTGAAAGTTTGCATTTGATCCACGTTAATTTTAATAAGGCTTGAATTTGGTGTTTTGGATGATGGCGCTTGATGAAGAAAATTTTTTGTGGTGTAGCTAATTGTTATATAGTTATGGAAGTTGAAGGGCCCACAAACGCATAGGAGAGGTGGATGCGCCTATGTAGTCTAGACATTTCCCTACGATTATGGCATCGCTTCATTACAATGATTAAATTGGCCTTATAAATTGAGAACACTTTTGGTCACAAAGTCAAAAGATAATCTTAGATATGCCGACGATCAAAGTTTAGATACGCTGTTCCTTGGTGACCACCGTGAGTGTCTTAAACTTAAGCTTTGGGACTTTTGCGATATTCGTTTCAGAGTCGTTAGATACATATAGTTGTTAAAAACATTGATCACACAAAGTTGCGCTGTAGTTACATACATTGCAAATTGATGCCTTAATAATAATAACTGGGCGGTAGGGACAAAGTTGAAGAAAAGGATTTTACGTGGCGTTGGTATACCGGTATTGGGAATATTCAGAGCGAGACTAGATTCAGGTCTAGTTTACGAGGACAAGCTCATTCCTCGACGAAATTCCCTGATGTTTTGTGCTTCTGTCTGATATTGTGATTCAAAAGCATTAAAGAGACGATGTGGCGCCTTTAACACACTGGTTCTGAGGGTTCCGTACTTTCCAGCCAGCCGGCAAGCACCCGCGATACAATTTGCCAGACCGCTGTACCGATTCTGAAGAGGCATGTGGCCAAGAAGGTCTGTCGCATTGTTCTCTTGAAATAGATTTATAGCGCAGTAATAAGCCTCGTATCCTTGGCGATAACATTCGTACATTAAAGTCGCATCGTCCGTGACCATTTGTGAGAGAAGCCTTGTCTGCCAGTAGTCTGCTCTAAATATAAGCCGCCGAGCGATATCTTTCCTGAAATTTAGATGTTGAAACCAGGGTCCTTTTAACATAACTCTCAGGGTCTTCCAGGGTGCAAAGTCGATAGCTAAGGACGTTATTTCCTCTCTGGCATCAGTCAGTTGTTGTGACTCTGGGAACTTCCATTTTTTGTCCGATGCTGCCTCTAAACACAAAAGCTGACGGTCATCTCCATGCATGATGCCTATGGCATAAAGATCTACCATGTCGGACGGAAGTAAATTTTCGATGGGACCGTACTTGAATAATTCGGATATCAGAAGGGACGACTGCTTGTTCCACATGGCGAGATGAAAAACAGAAAACTTGGGACTGAGATCGCGAATTCTGTTATGTGGGCCGGCGAACGTGATAAAGGGCCGATCCGATATGGCGAAGAGGTATTGGGCTTGGGGGAGTTGTCCTGAAACTCGTTGGTGTTGAACGATATCAACCAAATCGTGGAGGTCTCCCTGGATTACTGCTAAGCCCAGTGAATTGAGTTTTACTTGTGGAAGAACCTTCATGACCGGAACATCCGGCAGCAAGGGGTAAGGACCCGGGGCCCAAATATTCCCAGCTGATGGGATGACATGGATCGTAGAGTTGACTGAAACTGGGACATCATTCTCTAGGTCTGGAGCTCGAATGGATTTCTTGGCTTCACTCCTAGTTATTTTATGTGGTCCAGATTTACGAAACCGGGTTGAACCTTCTAGAAAAATATCTCTGATTAAAGGCTTTAATCTCTCTGGCGCGTGGGATATCCGTATTGGATTCCGTTCTGCCGACGCATCCCCAATCCAATGGTGCTCTGAAATGTTATCAAGCAAGTCAAAGCACTCGTTCTCTGTGTGATCGAAAATTGATTCGGGGCACTGTAAAATATAGTTGTGCATGTACTGGTAGGCTTGTTCTTCTGGGAGAGATCGAAGGGCTCTTATGTGAAGAGGATCAACCCATCTGATGATATTCTCGATGTTGTCGAACTCATCAAGGAGCTCCGGGTTGAGAATCGACACCGAACCGATCGGTAATACAGATGTGAAATCGACGCTTCCACATCGGGCTAAAAACCTCTCCTGAACTGTGAGCGCCATTGCAAATATTTGGAGAAGCTTGTTGTCGCAATCCAAACTTGGTGATGTAACGAAATCTACCCAAGTATTTCTATCGAACTCACACCAGCCTTGTAGCGTCTTGAGAACCGTGAATACCCGACCTGCTTGTAGTTCCAAACAGAGCTTTCGAATGGTGAGTTTTCCAGATGTGTCGTAACCCGCCATTAAAGGTCGAGAGGGCTGCTTGTAGATGATTTCATCATCTATCAATCGACATAGCATAAACTCAATTGCTTCGGCGTCAGTGCTTTTACCCCTCATGGTCAAGGAATCCCGAGCTGCTTCAGCCTCTTCTATTATCTGAACTGAAATGGAATTAATGGCATGGCTGGCAAGATATTTCGCTTGGGCGGGTAGGATATCCCACCCAGTCTGGAGTGAAGGGTCCACTGGTACGAATTTCTCCAGGCCATGTCCAAGGTATTTGATATAATCAAGCTCTTCGATGCTATGCGCCAGCAGTCAGCTCCAGAAAGATAGCGCTAGATGATCCATACAAGGTCTTACAGTTCCCGGGTCGATCGGAGCTTTTTATGCCCGGCCTGGTCCTCGACTTGGTTGCTATGATCCTCCTTTGCGCTTGCATTTGGCGAACACTTGTAGTTATGCTTTATGCAACGATTGCAGCGTGTTGGCCACTTTCTAATCTTAGGTAGACACTATCGATTGTCAGCAGAGCTCGAATTCGTTGTTAATTAGCCCAACCTTGTTAGAGAGAGCTCGAGTGAAAATGTTATTGTTCAAGAGTTCTCTGAGAGCTTCTGATAGGGGATACTGAGGGTAGACACAGTTAAACGGTCTTGACTTACAGACTTCTTGTCCTTGCGGCATTGTGCACACATGAGGACGCCCTTCGGCATGGCTCCTAGCGCTAGCCTTATGTCTATCGCAAATTGTATGATACGAATTGTGTAGAGAAATAAATATCAAGCGGACAAACCAATCGTCACCCACAAATTAGGATGAGACCTTTTGTTCCTGGAAGGATTGAAGTTTTCTGCGTGCGACTTCAAATCGTAGAAGTTATCACAATTGGGGCCGGGCCATTGCAACGGAACGCCCAAGCCTGAGTTGTCGCAAATGCCTCCCGTTTAAATTTGTGAGGCTGATATATTTCGAATGGGATTCCAAGCCTGCCAGCAAAAGTCTGGTTACGAGACTGGCCTGCCAGCTTGCGGTCCAGAGCTGCGGCTGCTACCAACACAAGGAAATGTTGTAAACGGAAGATGAGCTCGTGATATAAATTGGGAAAACTTCGAAACTTCAGGGGGAAATATCTCAGCCCAGAGAAAGGAAGATATTTCTTTGAGATAGGAGTAGAGGGAAATTCTTGGGATGCAGTTGCATTGACAAAAAAAGAGCTGAAGTACTTGGATTTATAGAAACCATCCCGATAGAAGCAATCGTTTAACATCTTGACCCGCTCCATGGGAGACCCAAACGGACGAGCAGGGGTCTTTGGGTTTGCCCGACGAAAGATTTCGGGCAGCCTCCCGCAGTTTTCGCGTACGGATTATTTCCACCCACCCCACATGCCGCCCTCAAGAGATTCTGACAATTAACAGACGCTTTTCGTAAGATCTTTAGCCAAGCCCAATTATGATATCACCTTATGCCAGCCGACAAGCAGACAGGGCTTTCATACTTGCGACACAGACACACGGATACGCTAATTCAAACCATTAGGGTCGAGAGCTCGATATCCTACTTGTTCGGTATCTTTGTTACTGCATACTGCAACTACCACTGGTTCGAAGTTGAGCATATACGGCTAGGAGCATTCTGAGGCATGTCCTGCAGGTACCCCACAGGATCTGTTCCAACCCCGAGGCCGAAGAAGTTTAATTCAATCAGTACGCATATGTGGGTGGCCGCTGCAGCTGCTATCTGCATCTTCGGTAAAGGCGGCCCCCACATCGCGATATCGCGCCACGCTGAGCGAGTGGTACATATATTCATTTGATTAACCCATGCACCCACTCAACCAAAACGTGGCCTGTGCAGACAAGTCGGCCGTGTGTTATAGCGTTATCTTTCTTGAAAATTGGGGTCGTAATTAATTCCGGGACTTCCTCTCCTCATCGCTCAATTTCTGCATCGGCCTTCTAGAGCTGAATCGCTTCTCGTTTTGGCCAGCTGTACGAGGTACCCGGACGTACGATGCATACGCACATGTATGGAAGTATATGCAGATGGACAAACACCATTAGTCCGTCACTTCAGTAACCCGTAAGAAAACTGGTTTCTTTTTTCCTTGTTTTGATAACACTAACCTGAATTTTGTGATATGTCCCATTCGAACGAACGAATCAGAAGCAGGTTGGGGAACGTGGTTTGGAGAGTACTGGGTGGCTAAAAGTTTGTAACAACCATATTCAAAAAAGAATTAATTTCGGTAACGTGACTTAACATATATATCTGCGACTGAAGGCGTTACTAACTCACACTGGGAACGAGACCAACTCACATATCCTTTTCCTGTATTTACGGCGACTACTGCATGTCGCAAAGCAATACAAACATCAATGCATTCAATCACAACTTTATACTCACAAGTGAACTATAGTAAAATGGAGTGTAGATAAGTGGATCTATTATAAATACGGCTATAGTTGGACTAGATAGGGTCTTCTCGGGTCTTTCTTGACGCGTTACTCAGTCTCTATTCCGCTCTAGAATCATAGTATACCAGTACACAATAGCCGTATATTTCTGCATACCTATCGCGACGTTCCCAGACTTTAGAGTTAGGAGGTACTGGTGGAGTACTATACTACCGATAGGTAACGCCTTCGTCCCAATCTTTATCCCCACAAACCAAATCTTGGATCCCAGACCATCGCCGCATATGTCTCTCCAGGCATTCTTTCGACGTACGGCCAAATCTGTTAAAGAACATTCCCGGTTTCCAACCGACACCCAGCGACCACTCCCATTTGGCCTTACTCCGAGGCTTTGTAGTCCTCGCCCAGAAGACCCATGAACCGTCCCAGTATGGACACTTAAGCGTAATGTCTTCTCGGAAATCCGGTTGGCCTTTGGCAGGCTGATATGGATTATTAACAGAGGTATCAATATCCTGGAAAGCATCCGCGAACCCGTAGCCCCAGACCTTGGCGTGGGCACGCTCCTTGTCAACCCAGAATCGGCAGGCTGCCCATATAGGACCGGGTGGGCGACGAAAATCCGCCTTTGGCTCAATGGCATAGATTATGCCAGGTACTGGACGCCTCTCGCCTCCAGCTTTCCAATTCCAAGGATTTCGAGGGTCGTTTCCATCACAGCCATCTGCTCAGTCAATAAGAATATTAGCCATACGATCTTAAATACACACAGTATATGTAGAGCCAGGTACAATTGTGGGGGGGGGTAAATTCACAACCGTCATACCTAGAATGAGAAAGAAATTATCCCGGCACTCTGCCTTTGTTGGGGGCTCCATAGTCTTTTGATCCCACCAAACGTAAATAAGTACTTCCTCCGGGCTATCTTCGTAGAACCTCGCATATAATTTCCCACCGGATAAGTCAGGTGCGCCATCCCCACAGACTGCGTCGCTGTTTATGAGCTTCGCAACGTTCTCGCGGTTTACATAACGCCATTCATCTGGACCTGGAGCCGATTCCACCCACCGCTTTCCAACATTGTTTAGATTCATTCCAAAACAAAAGTGCCGGCTGTACTGTCCTCCTCCTTTATGAGTAGGAGTCGGGGCAGGGATTCCCGACGTTGTTTTTGGGACGGCACTCGAAGTTTCTACGGCCGTATTAGTAGCCGGAAGAGTCGTCGTACCAGTCACGGTAGCCGTTGAAGTGGGATTTGTTGTAGTGAACCCCAGCTTTTGGAGGTCTATTTTGTTGATATCTGTAAAGGTGACAGTTTTGCTCTGATATTCAGATAGTGTGATCCTGCTCGTAATATTCTTGCCATCGACAGCTGGGAGAGTTAAGAGGATCAGGGTGCCTACTCCCGGTGGAATTACATATAAAAGATACCCCAGGTCTGTCGCCAAACTCATCTCTCCTATTTGACAAATTGTGAAAGCTAGTAGTGGTCTTTAGTATATAAATAAATATAATAGGAATCAATTGTCTAACCAACTAGAACTTCGTCCGTTGCTGGTTCCAGATTTACTGGCTCATCTTCGCCCGGTGGGTCATCTTCCTCATCTTCCTCATCTTGACCTCGCGTGCTCGTGTGTGGGGTTTCTATTATTCAGATTCAAATCAATAAGCTCCGTTTTCGGTAGATCTAGATGTACATGTTCAGAGTACTATAAACTCACCGGTAGTCTGAGTCACAGTTGTTTCTGCATCTGTCGCTGTGCTAGTTGTTCCTTCCGAACTTGATGTTATTTCCGTCGCGGTACTACTCGAGCTACTCGACGAAGACCGAATTGGGCATGCCAAAACATCATCATCATCATCATCGCTGGTGCCGTCGTCATCATGATCATTACTACCAGCGCCATCATGACTATCGCCGCCCACTATATCTCGACGAGTTGCGCCGAAATTTCGTTTCACATGGATGATGCCAGCCTCCTGTCTTTTGAACTTAAGCAGATCGTCAACTCGCCGTAAAAGTCTAGCTTTTAAGTCATCTTCGCGATTCCTAAAAAACTCTCTTGTCAATGGCCCTAAAACTGGATTGAAACGAGCTGACTCAACCGGTGGGCAGATATCGCGAGCCCCATTAAAAATGACCTGAGGACGCCTTTGGAACGGACCGTGGACACCAACCGGCCCGGCCCGATCATCCCTGGGGTATGCGTAGGCGAGGAGAACGTCAATAGCTTCCGTCGCTGTTAGTCCTAGCGATATATAGTAGGCAAGTAGCCCCGCTGTTGTCGCCGCGCCTTTAAATCCAGATGCCAAATAGTTATAACGTTAGGATTTGAGAGTTACTCCATAGTTACTAACCGGCTACATGCGCACAAGGTACTCACCATAGCAGGGTCCATTAACCAACCCGTAGCCTGGGCTATCACTAGCAGGAGCCACTTCCAGCTCGTTGAATGGGTATTCCCTTAGCGCAACTTTAATATCCCTTGCAGGCGCCCAGATTTCCATTGCCTTATTGGTTTGGTAGTAATTAAGCCAGTTATTCATCTCAACCCCGCCTACTACCATGATATGGCCCTTGTATTTTGGAGTGATACCATCTTGTGCGGGGAAAAAACGTAGTGGGTCAGGGCTAGAGGGCCCGTCCTTACTAAAGGCCTAGTGAAGTTAGCAGGCGAGGCTAGGTACGTGCATGGAATTGTCGATTGCATACTTGTCTACTCCCCACCGGAACAACAAACTTAATACCCACTTTACCCATTTGTTCCATCATTCCTAGGATGAGCATTTGAAGGGACTTGTCGAAGGTTTCCCTATCCTGAAACTGCGGATCTTCTCCATCATCCTCATAAAAGAACCCAGACGACAGACTTACAACTATACTCCTCCCTCTGTAGCTACGTTTAAGCGCATCAACATCCGCCCATACTTTGTAAAGGCTATCCAAAATATGTATTCTGGAGGTTTTCCCATTTTTGTCGCAATTGGCTACGACAACTGTTCTCCAGGGTGGTCGAGCTACCCCTACCGTTCTACCAAGGATTTTGGACATTATGGCCGTGCCATGACCCCAGCTGTAGTCACGGTATAAATTTTGTGGCGCTGGGAATGGCCTGCTCCTATAATTTATACCCAGCTTATGTTAATATCGTTATTAGTGGTCCCCAGTTTTTGGGCTTGCATTGGCCGGAGCTACTTACCAGAGCCAGTTCTTCTTTTCTCGATCAGGAAGATGAGAAAATTCCTATGAGAAGTCACCAGGTTCAATAAATATTCAATTTCAAAGCGAATAGTTAGAATAATAAATGAGGACATGTCCCCCGGTAGTAGGCATCCTTACATCGTGATTAATATCATATCCTTTACAAATAACATACATCACCGCTTCGGTTCCTGGGTATCGGTCAAACTTAAAGCGCTCCTGCCACCAGCTTTTTATGGGATCTGGGTCCGACCAAATCCAACCTGGTAGCGACATTGCTCGAAGATCCCGAGGAGCTTGGTATTGGAGGATGATATCGCGTTTTCCGAGAGGAGTTGAAGCGTTGGCAAAGACGGATCTAGGGCTAATGCTTCGCCCTTCCACGGTTGTGCGTTTCCCACGGCGAACACCTGGTGGTAGCGTCGGTAGATCTCTATAGTCGTATGTATCTACCAAAGGCTTCCACGATGCGATCTTTTCTCTGTCAGCTACCTGCCGTGGCTAATCACAGACGTGGACATAGAACATACCACAGGACGTCGCTTCTTGATGATTTCATCGAGAACCTTTTTGGTGCAAGAGAAACTAAACCACCAATATCCGAAGATTGGATCGCCACCCTCGAAATATGTGGGACTCTTGTCGATAGCTTTGATTTCGAAGACTAGGCGTTCTGTTTGCTCATCTTTGTGGAGGCCAGGTTTTATTAAGATAACCCATTGGATTGAGTCTTCGCCATCAGGACTGTCAATATCGGCGTTGAACTCCTCCAGGCCCGCCATTACCATAATTTGCAGGCTCATTAGCCAAATAAACAAGATGTTTGGGAGCTTCATAGTCAGGAAATGTATAGAGAGAACCAGAATATCCGGGTCTAAAACTGAGAGTGAACAAACTTGTACGTTGGGGTCTGGCAGAGACTAGTCGATAAACCTAGTTTCTCGAGGTTGTTGTTCAATTTCAAGGGTCTTAACTTATAATCAAGAGTTACACCGCCGCATATGATTATCGTCTCTTCGGAGAGGGAAGGCCCGGCCAACTACAAATCAAAGCTTCCCCAACTAAGGGTTCTCAAATATGGAAGCCCCAATACAATGGTGAAGGCTAGCCCTAGTATGCTGGAATGTCTTCGGTTTTAGTATAAGGAAATTCTAAACCCGCTTGTGCACAACCAATTAGCTTGTGTGTGGGAGCTCCAGACCGATCTAGAAGTATTAGAAATATATATATATCGGTGTACGCGGCGGCCATGGCGACTTTCGCAGCTAACTATTACAGCTGGGTTTAGCCGAATCCATCAGCAGAGCTGGAGAGGTTAGAGAATGTGTAGGCAACGCCCGTTTCGCATCGAATCCCGTACCTCAGTTAGATATCAACTGAAGTACACCCAACTAAGGGTTTCAGGATGAGGGTTGGAGGCAGTTTTGTCTACTAGAATATTCACCTAGCACACATTACGGACCAGTTATCGAAAGTCTGGACCCGAGACAAATTTACAAACCGTAGCTCCTTACAACAGTTATTCGGATGTCTGCGCCGTTCCAATCGATCGCCCCTATGACGCAGCTCGGTCAAAGCGTTTTTCCCAGCTCCTCTCTGCGAATACGAAGGAAAGAGATTGGCCAGGTCTATAGAATGCACGAATGTTCATGGCCAGTGTCCAAGAAACTCACTAACCATGGTAGTACGTAATAGCACATAGGAGAATATACACGGCCTAGACACCCTAATATAATTACTTAATCTACCGACTAAACCAAACCCTAAGATAGCTAATTTCCAGGTCTACTAGTATACTAAGCTCTTTAAACTACGGGAGTTCATATTCTTCCTGTCTCTCTTGATCACCGTTGTATCGTGGCCACTCCTGTTTATATATCCCGTTCCATACGATGGGAGGACCATTAGGAACTCGCTTATGTGCAAGCTTGTAGATGAGTTCCACGACGTCGTCTACTCGAATACCCTCTGACAGCAAAGTAGCCATGATTCCCGTTACCGTAGGTGCAGCTAGACCCCCATGTTAGCTTTCCCGGATTGTGATAAACCTGAATATTTCGCCAAACGATGCAAATATCTATAACCGGTGATTTAGTCTGTAAGATCTGGGAATACTGACCGAATGATGTCCCCTCTGCCAACTCTAGGGCCTCGGCTCCATTTTCATCGAAACCCGCGATATGAATCTGTGTGGCAGGAGCCCAGACCCTCATGCTTGTAGAACGCCGAAACTTATTCCGGTCGTCGACACCTGTCCCGCCAACCGCAATCATTGTATGCGGATAAGCTTGGGCATGACGATGAGGGAACCCTAGCTCTGTCCCCTATATATTTCTCTCGTTATTAGGAAATTATTCGATGAAAGTTAGGAAATTTGAACTAAAATCTCACCGGATAACGATTTCCCGCAGCGCCCACTATCTTAACGTTCCTCAACTTGGTAAACTCTCCTATTAGGAAATAAGAGTATAATTCAATAATTGTATTAGTTGGTGTGCGACCAGGGAGGTTAACTTCTATAATCTTAGCCACCCTTTCATCCGTTGGATCAATCATATCGAACGTCCAAGAAATGTTTATGATTGCTGTTTTGGGATTCGTTTTGCGGATATGGTCGTATATTTTAAGTAAGGCGGAGAAATAGTGTGCGGTGGTGGTTTCACCCCGTATATTGGAACATTGGACTACAACTATGCCGGCGTTTGGAGCAGTGCCTATTCGCCGCCCGGCGATTTTGCTAATAACCGTTCCGGTTTGTATCGGTTCTCTGATTATGTGGGTTCTAGAGTGGAAATCGTGTTAACAAGGGTATTTGCCTGACTCGGGATATTACAAGGCTGGAACGAACCGGCTCCGCCCATAGGTAGTCTTCTATTCGCACGCTTCGTAGCACCTATGCGTTAAGTATATCGCATATTAGCATGGTCCCATAATTATAAACAGATCTTGGTGCCTTTGCATACCTTGTGAGTCCTAGTCTCGCCAACAAGGGCCCCGGAGTCTGGAACATAAACTGTTACCCCCTCTCCCTCAGCATGTTTACGTCTGAAGTACAATCCATTTAGTTTTTCTAGTTTAATTCCCGGGGGTTGAGAGAGCTTCCGCATCTCATCGAATGGCTCTTCGAATACACTGACAGCCGCGAGGTCTCTTTTCTCAGAAGCACTGATCAAGTCAATCCCGTCGTAATTTCCGCGTGCTGCGATTGTAGCGTTTTTGGATTGCCTTCCCTTGTCTATATTTGCTCCGGGTTTTGGTTTCGGTTTGACATTAAGGTGTTCTTGGATGGCCCTGGGGCCCAGTCCGTACGGAACCTCCCCGTAGGATATCAACTTTGGTTTTGAGAAATTTAGAATATATCTATCAAAAAAGCTACTATTCTGCAGGCGTACTTACATATTCCTTATATTTATCCCAAACCTCCTGTGCACCTATTGAGTAGTCTAATTCCAGGGTGAAGAAGAATGTGCCCAAATGTTCGCTTCTGATATTAGCAATACCAGCTTGTGCGATACGGTGTCGAGCCGCGAATCTGACCAGGCCGATTCGAACGATATCAAGGACTGACTCGTTCTGCATATATGATCGTCTAATCACAAACCACCATAATTTTCTATCCTTTCCCAGGCCACTATTGTTACTGCCGCTACCACTCCCCGTGTCATCCCCGCCGGCTCCGATGACACTGCGAACTAGAAGAGATATAATAAGGGCAATAGAAATGCTAAACCATCTCATTCTCGGAAGGATGTTCAAAGAATACCATGTGACAGATTACTATAAAGCCATACAATAGATCGAGATTGAAGTTTTTGTATATCACTATATTTGTAGTCTATTCGGTATAAAGAAGAAAATCTAAAGATCCACACATATCCTTGCCATGGAAAATAAGGAGTCTCGATTTCGGGCCAGTCATCCTAGCAGCCTGTGCTGTCAGGGGTACAGTAAAAAGGTAGCCTGTAGCCTCAAACCGAACTGCAGCCATGTTTCATGGCAGTAGAAAAAAAAAACCCCCCATTCTCTCGCTCTAACAATGTGGCAATGTATACTGCGAACTGTAGTGTTAGACCTCGCCATGTAATATGACAACAGAGCAATAGAACTTCTAAAATCTGAAGCTTCAACGTATGATAGATTTCTCTGCCACTATTTCAGATTTGACATATAATTGGAATCGGATTGCTGAGCCACTAACTTCCTTAGAATAAAAATATCGACCCATTACGGTTTCTGTTTTGGATTTGTTCTGGGACTATCGATCTTAATTTAGTCGTACCCTAGACGCTGCTGAATGCAAAGTGCAGGATCATTATGGTGAATTTTGTCAACATTTAGGAGCCACAGAAATAGATAATCTAACGCAATGTGGCGGAGCTTCAATTGAGGGCTTTGTATATGGGATATTAATTGTAGCGTCCGTTGGTTGAACTTATAACCAGTCTGAGGCCTCTGCCAAAATTTCGCAATGTTGGATTTTTTTTGGCGAAAATTTGAATCTAAAATCTGCAGCAGGATACAACAGGGTTAATCTTCGCGTTGTAGCTGAGGAAGTTTCACTCTGAAGAGGATAACCGGCACGGCCGGTTCCCAAGAAACCTTTGAAGTATTAGTTATATAATTATATCGATCTAGGCATTTATGGTATCCGTCTTGCCACGACATCCGGTTCTTGACTCGCAGGTGTAGGAATTCGAATTTCTGGTAACCAACAAACATCCTGAAACCATTGTTTTAAGATATTGCGCAGACAAAGTGTATAATCGGAGAATAGTAAGCCCGGCTGTCCAAGGGCTCGGGTATTCAATATACCTGTAACGCTGTGGATGGGGCTAGCAACTGACTACATACATCCAAATTCAACGACTCCAATGGCAACACAGTTTTTACCACACATCACCATTCCATTAATGATTTCGGAATAAGCCAATCCTTTGCATTGACGGTTTAAATCGATCTGGGATTATCCGTCGTGAGGCCACTTCTGAAGCATGATTACCCGGACGCTAGGAAATACATGCAAGTTTAGCCGAACCGAGGCAAAGGGCTGGGACCATGTCGCGTGTTGCCTCGGTCGAAGAGCTAACCGTATTCCCTAGACTCAAATCGCGGTGATTCTATTCCACCGTCACCATGTCCCACGTCTTTCCCCGCGATTTAGGGCTCGCTTGGGCCGTGTCTTAGGTCGGTTAAGCCGCTCACGCTATCATATGCGACATCTATAACTTGGGCGGTGTATCCTATTCGAACTTCCGTAAAAGTAACTTTACCCCGATCGAAGGAATCCCCATAAAAATTGACCCCCCAGTATACATATACGGTTCCACGAATTGCTCCGAAAACCGAATAGTAAAGATGGCACCATCAAGTTATGCATCTGAGAAGAAGGCTTTCACGCCTCCTTCGTCCTATGCTACTCTTCCGTTCAAAGAAATTCGTGTTTCACATTATCCCGAGTCTTCACCCGCACCGACGCCGATTGTCATTGTAACGCTGTATCGGCCGGGTAAACATAATGCATTTACGCCGACTATGAGGAGTGAGCTCATCGAGGCGTTTGGCCTTTTTGATGCCGATGATCGTGTCAAGTGTATTGTTATGACGGGTCATGGTAAGATATTTTGCGCTGGCGCAGATCTCGAGATCGGGTTTAGAGGGGGCGAGGAGCGGATTAATGATCATAGGGACGGGTATGTATTCAAATCTAAGATGGCAAATATAGAGAAAAGGGAGGCTAGGATACTAACGCGAAATTGTGGGAATCTAGAGGCGGTCAAACCGTTCTTGCAATTCATCAATGTAGGAAGCCGGTTATCGGTGCAATTCAAGGGTCTGCCGTCGGCGTTGGGATAACTATGACCCTCCCGATGACGATCCGTGTCGCCTACCGAGCTGCAAAGATCGGGTTTGTGTTCTCCCGCCGTGGATTGGTTATGGAGGCGTGTTCGTCGTTCTTCCTTCCTCGACTTATTGGAATGGCGAAGGCTTTGCATCTTGTGACCACGGGTTCGACGTACAGAGCGGATGATCCTTTGGTTGAAGGGTTATTCACGGGTCTGGCGGATACACCCGAGGAGGTTCTTCCTAAGGCTTTGGGGTTGGCGGAAGAGATCGTGAAGAATACGAGTACTTTAGCATCGTATTTGATGAAGGAGATGATGTATAGGGATACCGGGAGCGCGGAAGGTCAACATTTGCTGGATTCGAGGTTGATATATGAGATGTTTTCCAGCACGTAAGTTTCCCAGTTACTCGTTTCCGCCCCAAGCCCTGAGAATGGGAAAGACTAATATGGTGGGAGGTTAGTGATAATAAGGAAGGTGTAAAGTCGTTTTTGGAGAAGCGGCCGCCAAAGTTTACGGGAACAATACAGAAGGATGCGCCATCGGCGTATCCTTGGTGGGAGCCGGTCTCCATTGTCGGTTGGCCCAAGTTGTCGAGGTTGTAGTTCCTTCGGATGAAAGTTCGGATGAATCATGCCAAGTTTATAGCTAGGCAAGTGTATACCAGAGATTGAATCAGTTCAAATGTATTAGCCATTCGCACTTTTGGATTTCAATCATGCGAACGGAACATTTCTTAAACCGCCACGTGATGGGATGCTTTTTATAGAATCCCAAGATTTTGAAGAATATTAGCGCGGAGGTGCAGAAGATCCATATTGATCCAATGGATCTAAACCCCTCAATACATCGGGGCATTCTTCATAGAATTCAATGCAACGTAAGGTACCCGTATCCTGTCACATATCGCGACCATGTGATAACGGTGCAGTGCAGCAGCAGCAGAAGCTTAAGCTTAAGGCTCAAACATCTGCACTTTCCGACGGAGAGAGTGCTTCTCTGCACGTCCTAAAACTGTCAATCAGTCCTTAAGCTTCTCACCAACCGTTCTTAGAAGAGAACGGAGATATGATTCGCTTATCAGATCAGGTCGCTTGGAATGCAAATGCTGGGGTCGCGGACGGTTCTCCTTTCGGAAGCATCCTTGGCGAGTGCTCGCTTGTGCAAATTATTGGGTCAGGGACCAAAGGGAAAGGGCCATTGTCAGGGCCCGCCACTCAACTGGCTGCACGTCCGTTTGTGGGCGAAATTGGCCTGCGACCCCTTTTTTCGAGAGGGCGTTTCATGAGAGATGGTTCGACGGTGTTCTGAATTTGATAGTGAAATGCATATACTTGGATAATATGCGTGTATGTTATGTCGTGTATGCATGACTTCGCAGCGACGGTGCAGTCTGATATACTGATATACCTGAGACGATACGACCCAGCAGTCTGATAGCATCCGTATACGATGATACTATCTCGATATCTTATATTAGTTAGTAGCTAATAGTAATCGTGGTTAGTGGAATTGGAATTGGAATTGCCATCGTCGCTGTTTGCACGGTGTTGTTGGAGGGCCACAAATTTTGCGGTGTTGAATTTCACCCTGACCCAAATTAGCAGCAGCTCTGATTGTCACCTCCCCTTCTTCTCCTTCTCGTCTACCACCACCGCTCCCCAGCTTTCCCTCCACCATCGCCATCATCACCACCATCCGTTCTTGATACCCCCTCCACCGTCCTCTCTACCATCGGTATCGCGAGCGATTCCTCCTTCCATATAACCATTGCTATACTCCGACCTGTTTACCATTGTTAGCTGGATCTTGGGGTATATCACGACACAATGTGTAAGCTACTTGCCCTCTACGATACCTGTCCCATCTACCCCTGTTATGACCGCGCGAATCTATCGCCTGCTTCGCCCTTCGCCATCGAAGGAACGTTCCTTCGCTGGGATTACGCGATCTAGAGTCATCTTCGCCTTGTCATCCTCTTCAATTGCTTCTCAAAACCCCCCTTTCCGCCCAAGAATCGTGACGTGTTTGACTGACGATATCTCGCATCTACCCACTTCGAGGAGCTGCAGCCGAATCAAGCTACTATCAACAGGATAACACCAGCGGCTACTCTTCGCCGCCAGCCAAATCTGAATCGATGACTCTCCCCATCGGCTTCCCGCCATCAACCACAGATCCAAAGAACATTGTCAGGAGAAAGTTGACTGGCTACGTCGGTTTCGCCAATCTGCCGAACCAATGGCATCGAAAGAGTGTCCGTAAAGGTTTCAACTTCAACGTTATGGTCGTCGGTATGTAGTCCTTGCCCTCTTTCCCACCTAGCGGAGGTCCTGTCGATGGAGAAGTTGCTGTTGCTATGACGTTAGGTCGAGACACCAACAGCAACTTTCTCATCGACGTGACTTTAAGCTCGATTCAGGGGAAATCTGAAAAGCTAATTCCGCAATTGCAGGTGAATCCGGTCTCGGAAAGTCTACTCTCGTAAATACCCTCTTCAACACATCTCTCTATCCTCCAAAGGAGCGCAAGGGACCATCTCTGGAGATTATCCCCAAGACTGTTTCCATTCAGTCCATTTCCGCCGATATCGAGGAAAACGGTGTCAGGCTTCGCCTTACTGTTGTCGACACTCCCGGGTTTGGAGACTTCGTTAACAATGATGAGTCCTGGCGCCCAATCATCGACAACATTGAGCAACGTTTCGACGCGTATCTCGATGCTGAGAACAAGGTCAACCGTATCAATATTGTTGATAACAGGATCCACGCGTGTGTCTACTTCATCCAGCCAACTGGCCACTCCTTGAAGCCATTGGATATCGAGGTTATGCGCCGATTGCATACCAAGGTCAACCTCATTCCAGTCATTGCCAAGGCCGATACCCTCACCGATGAGGAAGTCGCCCTTTTCAAGAAGAGGGTAAGATCCATTTCAAAAGAGGCACAATCGTAAAGGGCAAAGCCGCTAACTAGAATTAGATCTTGGCCGATATCCAACACCACTCCATCCAGATCTTCGAAGGACCCCGCTACGAGCTTGATGACGACGAGACCATTGCCGAAAACAATGAGATCATGTCCAAGGTTCCCTTCGCGGTTGTCGGAGCCAACACAGAAGTGACCGATAACAACGGTCGCCTGGTTCGTGGCAGACGTTACCCGTGGGGTGTTATCGAGGTCGATAACGAGGAGCACTGCGACTTCGTTAAGCTCCGCCAGATGCTTATCCGCACCCATATGGAGGAATTGAAGGAACACACCGCCAACACCCTCTACGAAAACTACAGAAGCGAGAAGCTCGAGACCATGGGTGTCATCCAGGACCCCAGCGTTTTCAAGGAGGTCAACCCCGCCGTCAAGCAGGAAGAAGAAAGGGCACTTCACGAGGCCAAGCTCGCCAAGATGGAAGCCGAGATGAAGATGGTTTTCAGTCAGAAGGTCGCAGAAAAGGAGAGCAAGTTGATGCAGAGCGAAGAAGAATTGTACGCCCGACATCGCGAGATGAAGGAGCAACTAGAGAAGCAGAGGCTCGACCTCGAGGACAAGAAGAGCAGGATCGAAAGCGGACGGCCTCTCGAAGAGAAGGGCAAGAGAAAGGGTTTCTCGCTACGAAACTAGTCGGACGTTGCGAGCACGTACAGAACCCTTTGAAAGGAACCCTCTTCGTATCGGACACTTCTTGCTGCGACATCGCCTTTCTTTTTGCAATGCTCCTCACGTACGACCTCGAACGCCCTACAGTATCCTTTTCTCCTTGTGTCACATTTTTTTCTATGTTTTGTGAGCGGGTTGTGTGTTGTTTCTCCTCATATAATCTAACCTCCCCCACCACTCCTCCCCCACCATTCACAGACTCTACGTCAAGCAAATATCTCCTTATTGTCAATTTTCTCTTCTATCCTAACCCCGTTTAACAGATACTTTTTTTTTTGTGGAGCTTGAGAAAAGAACCGTGTGCGACGCAGAAAAATAACACGAATACAGAAATAACAATTTTTCCTTGACTGTTGTCCGAAAAACAGATAGAGGGGAGAACTGGAGAAAGAGATAGATAGAGAGAGAGGAGAGGAGGGGAAGTCTAATGCCTTGTCACATCGATCCCGTTTCATTTGTATGGTTTCCTTCATCGCGTGTCCATTCTGTTACTTCAACGCCTCAAAAGCGGGAAAGTGATGCTCTTGTTTCTTTGTATCCCTTTAGTTCCTTCATCTTCACTTCTGCAACCCTTTTTCTCCAAACCCCCTTCCTCCCTTTTTTTTCCCTTTTTTTTTTTTTGTATCGACAAAATAAACAGTAGTAGTATATATTTGTAGTACGCTTATTTTTTTTTTACACCTTTCTTTTCTCCTTAATGAAGTTCAAAAAATTGACAAAAAAAGAAGATGCAAGTGAGTGCCTTGGAAGTAGTATTTCGTGAAGTATGATTGGAAAGTATGTCTTGATAATCTGCATACGAAGGCATCAGTGGCGGCATTGGTCTAGGCACAGTTGCCACTACTGCGACAGATACCTAGATTTCGTCCAATGTGCATATATATGCCGAACCATACTTGCAATCTCATCCTCGGTTCTCGCGTCGTAGTAGCATTCCGAATCCGATCTAGCTATACGAAAGCTATCTAAGCTTACGTCCTTGTTGACGGCTGAATCTCCAAAATCTATGAAGCTTAAGTAATTGCTGATGCAAATGCAAGAGTGAATAAGCTTTTCGTTCCTAGGACCCATGCGAAATCCTGTGACGCCGTCGGGGTTCGGAACATATCTGGACGCCGAAGGTCTCCACTTTTCGCGATCTGCGACCAAAAAAAAACAGAGGTCTCACATTTCTATAATTTTTGCAACTTCTGGAAAATTCCGAGATCTTTCGTTGTTACCTCGTTTTTTTTTTTTTTTTACTAAACTGGAAACAGGCGGAGTTGAAGGTTTCTCGGCTGGTTTGGTATCCGAATTGACTTTGGGACGGTTTAGCCGAAGGTTGATTGTGATATGTTGGAATGTGTACGTACGGCTGGAAGGCTGGGTGAGGAGTATAAAAATGGGGATGCATCGCGATATCGATGCATTGGTTCACCATCGAAGCTACCACCAGGCACCACGACGAGCGCGAATTGGAGTCGTGTATTTGGCATTCATTACAGTTTAGCTCTCTAGCACGGCGCATTTATCTTAAAGCGGTAGCATAGACATCACGATTTCATCCACCGACTGGATATTGACGTCATATACAAATAAGGTCTATAAAATACCACACAGCCCCTCAAATACAACATCGATCGATATCAAGCCTCGAATTCCCTATCATACCGCCCTACAAAACGATAAAAGAAAGACCAAAGAAATGGCGACCACAATGCGCTCCTTCTTCCTGCCCACAGGCTTCGGCAAGCCATCTACATACAAACTCGGAGATCTCCCTAAACCCACCGTTTCAGCCCCAGATAACATACTTATCAAAGTCCACGCTGCGAGTTTAAACCCCATTGATATGAGATACGCTGAGGGTACTATGAAGCTTATGCTCCCCGCTCAGGAGTTCCCATCAAAGATTGGGTATGACGCTAGTGGTGTTATTGAGGAATTGGGGGATGAAGCCAAGGGGAAAGGATGGAAGGTTGGAGATGAGGTTTTTGTGAGGTTGCCGCATGAGCATAGGGGTACGTCTTGCATATGGTGTTAATATTCGTGTAAGCGAGGGGGCAGTGGCTGATAATTTGGGTGAACAGGGAGTCTGAGTGAATATGCTCTTACGACGAGTTACTATGTGGCTAGGAAGCCGAAGAATATATCTCATGTCGAGGCGGCGAGTTTGCCGCTGGTTTCGATGACGGCGTATCAGGCTTTGGGTAGGATTGAAGGTGGAAGGGAGGGGCTGAAGGATAAGAATGTGCTGGTTACTGCGGGGAGTATGTTTCCTGTCAATAGGACCCCTAGACGGTGGTTTAGCTAACGTTATGATAGTGGGCGGAGCTGGAAGTATTGGCATCCAGATTGCGAAGGCGTTTGGCGCACAAGTTACTACGACAATGTCCGCCTCAAAGATAGCGAGAGCAAAGGAGATGTTTCCTGGGGTCGTAGACCGATGTAAGTCCTCCCTTAGAGATAAGTATTTCATATATACTTTTTCTAACCTTTGAGAAGACATCGACTATAAAACGGAAGATCCAGCCAAGGTTATAAAACCCCGTACTTTGGACTTCATCTTCGACACCGCTGGTGGAAACGTCGGTTCACTTTTCCCGCTTCTGAAAGAGAAGCATAGAATGATTTCTATAGCTGCCATGCCTAACGGCGATGGCATGAGGTCGCATTTCAAGGATACACCGTGGTATCTTGCCTCTGGTTTAGATTTATACGCCTGGTGGAGAACGTCTGGACCTGCCGGGAAGAATAAAGTCGAGTATGACTATCATTGGTTGAAGCCCAATGGGGAGGATTTGGCGGCTGTGGGGAGGTTGGTGGAGGAAGGGAAGGTGAAGCCGGTTATTGGAGAGGTTCATGAGTTTAATCAGGATGGGTGTAGGAAGGCTGCGGAGGTGGTTATGGGGAGGGGGAGTAGCAATGGGGGGAAGGTTGTTATCAAGATTGTGGACTGATATGGTTCAATGGTCACCATATTTGGAGAGGCGTGGAGGTAAACCATAGATAGTTTAGTCTACAGGAAGTCGACGGATATCCTCATAATGATATTGGAATTGCTCACTTACTAAATAATTGGGAGGTGTAGCGGTGGAGCCAGCTATGGGTGTTAAAGTCAACATGCATTATGCAGTATTGAAGATTTTCAGGAACCTGCCGGCCGCGAAACCCGCTGATGCAGACGACCCTGCATGCATACATGCAAGTAGAGGACCACATGCTCCTTTGCATTGAGCCGAGTCATTAAACCGGGACCCCCCGGTGCATTTTCCAGTATACCCAAACGCCTCGACAGAACGATTCCTGGTTTTTCGTGGGACGGGTCTGTGTCACCATCCAACATTCCTTAAGGCTCGGTTGATCCTTGGTAATATAATACCCCTGTCCTTACAAACTTCCATCGATCCGAAAACTTAATCATGGGAGGAACTTTCAGGTTTCCAGGTTGTATTTCGGAAGGTTGAAAGTCGAATCGCCTCTCTACTGCTGGGATATGTCCGAAATATCTAGATCCAACCGGCCTCGAGGCTGTATGAGACTCCTGCGAACTGCTAGACCCAACGATCCTATAGCCAAATGACACTCGAACTTCCCTTATCCTCCCCGTTATCCGCGTCCTAAAATTGAAAGCCTAAAACTAGAGGCACCGCTACCCTCAGAGAAAATCCAACAACATCCTCATCAGAAGGCCTTTTCAGGCATTTGGGGCTCGACAAGGGTCTGCTGACCAATGACACCGGGCCTAGCTCCCAACTCGGTTAGCCAAGTACAAAGCCGTTAGCTTGTGTAACTTTGACGATGGCTTCATTGGGATACCGTATCCCTCGGGTACGGGCGTCTTGTTTTAAAATGTTTCTGCTTGAATCGTCTTTGGGACGGTCCCTCGGGTCAGGAACGGCTTCATGATTGGATAAATCGCCCTCGGCGAGCTCTTTGTCTAGCTAGACATCATCTAGAACTTGAATTAGAGGAGTTAGTCTAGTGATCTCAAGTGCATTAGTGAGGTCGAGTAGGTGATAATGGGGTGGATTACCTGGTTTGAGTTTTATATCAGGCCTATTCATGGCTGTGGTGTAACAAGTTGCAGGCAGGCTGTTCCCTCCACCAAGCTCACCTGCAAAATAATTCTTCCCACGCACGCTCCCACCTCCAGCGGCTCCTCCCATCCGCATCCACCTTCCCTCACCATCACCACCACCATCATTGCTTCCATCACACTTCCCTTCTCATCATCTGATCCAACATCCAACAGCACTCTATATAGTACCCAGAGCTCTGGTCAATTGCCTAGTCCTGGTGGCTAGGCCCCTCTGAAACCTCACTACCCTCCTTCACCAACCAATCAATGTAGGTTGCCACTCTATTTTCACCTATCAACAGCTGTAGCCATCGACCTACCTTTCCCTCCCGGTAACGCTTCATCCAGAGGACATTTACTAACCCTTCGTCATGGAGAACAGTCGTTGATTCGTTCCTTCTTTTTCCCAATTATCGCTCTAAGAGCTGCCTGTCCATATCACCCGAGACACAGGGTGAATTTTCATACATTTTATATACTCTTCCCCGGTCAATTACCCCCTCCATCCATAGATAGCATCAACCTATCTCTTTCGCACTTTCCAACATGCTTGCTGTTGCTCGTACCCGTGGCGGCAGCCTCCCGATGGAGCCTGCAACTACCCTCAGCAAACGGGTCAGTATCAGGCCGTGGGGCCACGACTGCAGGGAGCACCGTTCCTGGAGATGTGTCTGGTGCGAGTCACTCTATTGTTTCGTAAGTGTCCTACCTTCTTCAACATCCATAAATACTTTCGGCTCTGCCTGACATCCCCTTCCCGTCATCCAGGAATGCGACACTGGCACTACAGCCTTCATCGATCAGTTCCCTTACCATCGACTCTGCGAGAATCATCTCTCCGAGCTCCCTGGTACCGAATTCTCTACTGCCGAGCCCGACACCAGTTCTGCTTCGACTCCATCCACAGTTGGCTTTGTCTACCTCTCCAACAACCAACTTAGTGTCACAAACCTCAGCGGTGATACCAAGTCTCCAGACAAGGATTTCTGCCACTGTCTCATCTCCAAGACTATGCTTTGCAGTGACTGTGTCGGTGATGCTAAGATCTGGCAGGACGAGCAAGCTGAGATGTTTGAGCGGTCCGGAGTCATCGAGTGTGCCTATGGCAGATTCCCTGGGGGCTGCAAGGCAGATATCAACACCAAATGTGGTTGTGGTGGCCGTGGAATCGACTGCAATTTCTTCTCTGATAAGGACTGGGAGAAGTTCGAGGCTACTGACTTCTACTGGATCGGTCGAACTGGTCTTGCTGATGACCAATTCGAGAAGAAGGAGAAGAAGGATCTTCGCCACGTCTTCGGTGACAACTTTCCAGTCCGAGCTGCTGATTCCTTCGATGGCACCGACAGACCCTTCAACCCTCCCACGCCAATCGCTAATGCCACTCCTCCTCCCACTCCTAAGAAGTTAAGTTGGGTTTCCGGCTTCGGAGGTCTTCGTCGAGCCAAGTCTATCACCTTGCTTGGCCGCCCCAAGAAGGCTATGACGGGCATGTGTAATACGGCCTGTAACGGGAGCTCCAGTTCTGCCGATCAGCATCCAAAGCCCATCACCACGGATGTTGTCACCAGAACTTTCCTCAAGAATCCTCAAATGCGCAAGCCGTACAGCAACTTTCGTGTTAACCCCGATCAAATGAAACCCCCAACTCCGATGCGGGCTGCTGAAGAATCTTACCTTGATTCCGAGACTGAAGATGAAGACCAGGTCGACATCCGCGACCTTGACGATGATGAAGACGACTTTGAGAGTGACTACGCCTCCATCGCTGACTCGATTAGCACTCTTGGCAGTGAATATGATTTTGAGGATGCTCTCGAGGCTAAGAGTGGGATTCAAAAGGGACTTCACCCTCCACCAACGGTTATCCACGTCGGCACCGCCTCGTTAGCCACTCGCCAACTTTCTCCTCGTCTCATTCAGATGCGCTCCAGCCCTAACCTCAAGGCCGATATCATTGATGCCGCCACCATGAGAAAGATCAAAGATAGGAAGAAATGGGGTTGTCGCAACGAGATCGATTGTTCCAAGGTCGACCTCAAAACCATTCAGGCTCACGGCTTCTGGCGATGCTCCTTCTGTAGTGGAAGAATCCGTGGAGTTTAATGTGAGCATATAATAGGTCAACACTCATACTCCCTGTTGGTAGAACTAACTCCACTTGCTAGGACGGTATCCTCTTTTACATATATATACGCTGTTTCCGTTACTAATACTTTATAATGCTCTTTCTTAACGTCACGCGCTGAGATGATCCAGCGGGTTTCCTTTTGCCCTCTATTCTTTTACTTGTCATGTCATATATTCTACGCGGTACGGGCGATATGTGTTACTCTGCAATTATCAGGAGGGATTCTCATCACGTTTTCTTTCTTCCCTTTTCTTTTTTTCTTTTTGATTTCAAGACATGAGCGACTGTCGGCGTCCCCTGTATATCATTCGGCCCATACCCCTTCTCTACCTCTACCACCCAAGCCATGCCTTCAAAGCCCCCCAAACCTCCTCCCCTACCGAGAAATTCGCATGTCTCCCAAGTCTTCTACAGCGCACCATGCCTTAGGACACCCTAGATTTCTTTATTATGAACAATCCCTTCAACATTTCGATCATGCTTTATGCAATAGTGACCGAAACTTTCCTAATGCTCTTATTACAGTCGCTCGCTTATGCATATCACGGTCGCTCGCTCCCATTACAGTTACCCCTTTACTCGTCTTTCTCTCTACACAAAACGCCCCGTCAGTAGTACGGAAATAATCAATACATAATCATTCTGGATATCAGGTTCAGTAAATACAAAATCTAGATATATGCAGCAGCGGACACAGCAGCTTCCTCCAGTACCCGTCTACAAATAGCCGTAGTATACAACCGTAGCCCTAGGGATCTAAATCCATTTCGTCGCTTGACGAAAGCGAGCTCAACGAGCTATCGCTATTGTACATTTCTTCGGTATACCACTCTGGCCATAGATCTTGCGGCCACCGGTATATTTCGATCCCATTGTAAACAGCATTTGGACCACCTTCCGTTCTTGGGTATGCTTGACTGAAGAGATACTGAATGGCTTCAGCCATCGGTAGTCCCGCCCCGAGGAATGTTGCCAGTACTCCTGCGACGGTGGGACAAGCTAAGAATTCCATCGATTGTCAGCGTGTTTGAAGTCTTTGAGCTTGAAAAATTTCGGCGGGGACATCTCACCAAATGAGGTTCCTTCACTAAATTTCAACTGGAGCTCCTTTTGAAGCTCGCTTGGTTCTTCGATATATTCCGCATGTGGTAACACTAGCTCTCCATCAATATAATATCCAGCAATATTGACGTAAACTGCCGGGCCAACGACTCTAACATAATTCGAGTATCTTTGCACGAGCAAACCGGTCCGAGGGTCATAGCCACCAACTATAATCAATCTGCCTCTGAGTTCTGGTATCTTGTCGAGTAATAATGTGGGATATGTGTTGGAGCTTGAGCCCTAGATAGCGATTCGATTCGGAGGATCAAGAGTTAGCAATTCTATTTCATTGGTGAACACATTAATCTAGTATCTCCAGTTGTCCGGTAAGGTCGACGGCTTTGAATACTAACTGAAGGACCGTTGCCAACTGCGACCAAAATGACCGCGTTTGGAAGTTGTGCGAATGCCTTGAAAACATCTACAGCGACTGCATTGAATGAATCCGAGAAATCAAATAGTGTTTCCTTGGTAGAATCATGCCAATCCAACCAGGGGTCGTCGGGGTGGTTCCAACCCCATGACATGTTGACGATACAGTTTCTATCCTTATTTTGCAGACAGTCGTCATAGACTTTGACAAGTGACTCTAAAATTGCATCATGTCTACCAACGCCTCGCCCATCAGTCATCTTCACAACTACTATTTCGGCGCCCTGAGCAATGCCGGTGTGTTTTCCGGCCACTCGACCAATTACTGGAGTGCCGTGCTTGTTGTTGAATACGTCACTGGAGTCAGTCTTCTCGTCCGATGGGAGTTCTGCTCCAATGAAGATCCAATCTGTCCTGAAGTTAATATCCTTGACTTCCTAGAGTATTATACAAGTAGGGGGTTAGCGACGATATATACGATACAAAACTAGAGTATAGTCGTCAGAAGATTATTAAGGCTTAGCGATCTCTATAGAGTGTATTGTTTGTGAACTTCGAAAAATTCCTACATTTTCACTTACAGGATGATCCATGTCGCAGCCATTATCGAGGACGTAGACCAATTGATTTTGTCCCGGTTTCTTAAAATTCCAAACCCGTCCCTGAAGCTCCTCTTTACTTGCTCTTGGCGGCTTAGATATCATTTGAAGATCGACAAAGGTTTCATCGACTATTCTAGAGTCCACTGCCGCCTTGGCAAGGGTCATTCCACTCTTGTGGTCTGCTTCATGATCAATCGGTGGCCGTACACGTTGTTCTTTCGGTATCCGTTTTCCATCCGGCCCCGGTGGTTCGTCGTCGTCGTCGTCGTCGTCGTCGTCCTCCGAATCACTATACAACTCTTCATCTGGTTGCAACCACTCGGGTGGCAATTCTGCATACGCAGCGGCCTTCTTATACACGTTATCCGCGAATATACGTCGACGGATTTCCAACTATCATTCGCCAGGTGCGTAGTCAGCTAAATACGTTGGTCATAGATTTATTATTTATTCATATAATGTTGGATTAGGTGTTATTGCAGCGTTATAATGGTTATGGGTACCCGGGTGTGCGAAGTTCACTTACATAGTCAATAATATCGTCAGGAATATCATACACTGCATGCTCATCGGGGCCGACTGTTATACTGACGGCTAGAAGACCGAAATTCTCACTCTCGGTCGCATGAACATTTGATGCTCGAGGGGGCACAGCTATCGTGCGTGCCCATTTAAGAAGCTCTTGTTTAAACTCCTTGTCCCTTCTAAATTCCGTTTTCAAGATCAAGTAATGTACCTCAATATACTGATCTAAAGTACCAATTTTAGTCCCATAGCGATTTGGTTTCGTGTTTGCCTCTACGCGTTCGACGACGTTTACAAAGATAGAGAGGAGTAGGACGAAGTATGCAAATCTGATTTGGGGCATATATGGGGCTGTGCGAGCGCTCGCAGCCCCATTGGAAACTTTCAAGATCATCTGGCTATATGCGTAAGCTCATGGAATATTAATATAATCCTGTTAGAGTCGGGAGAACCCAGTTGGTTAAATCATAGATGAAGGGCCGGTCAAAATCGATTAAATTGAGATGTTGGAATAGAGGCGCGGCGGCTGTGCATATTCTGTGTAGTTGTTAGTCCTATGTATAGCGCACCGTTTGTTTCAAAAGATTTGGTTGTTAAACCTATAATAATTTCATTTGTCAACCAAATAATATAACTTCACAACTAAGTAAGGCCTAACGAGGTAATATATGGGTCTATAACCTGACCGGCCTGAGCCTGAATGGTATGAACCAGCTATAAATTGGCATACCTGCCTGTGAACCAGCCTACGTGTAAACAGCCTGTGAACCACCAGTTTGTGAACCACTAGTCTGTAAACTATCAGTCTGTGAACCATCAGCCTATGAACCACCAGCCTGTGAACTACTTGCCTGTAAACCAGTCTGCCTATGTGAACCAATTGGTCGGCAATTCACTAAACAGGCAGGTTCACAGGCAGGCAGGCAGGTAGGCCGGCCGGTACGCATAGGCCGGTTTACAGGCCAATTCGCAGATTGGTTCACAAATCGGTTCACAGCTAGTTCACACCAACCGGCCAAAATCAGTTGGTAATTTTGAAATTTGGACTTTAATAGGTGAATTTCACTTGTTAAAATTTTTGCTTGATTGGGGTTGTCAAATGGAATTATGCAGACTAAAAATTGTGGAGAGAACCAGTTTCTATTTTATTGCAGGTATAAAGACTCTTGAAAAACAAAAATGAACAGCTGTGAGAATAATATTATTAATGGGCAAGTTAAACAGAAATCGCATGACACCAGGTACCCTACCAGACTCCAGCCCAAAGCACTGCATCGCATAAAGAAGACAAGTTATAACATGTTACGACAGTTAGTGGGTCAAAGTGACCGTTTTCGCCGCAAACCGACTCCCACCGTTAACCACCGCCTCTTCGAAGATGAAAGCTCCAACATCCTTTCGTGAAATGGTATATCCAATAGCATTGTTGTTGACGCTCCTCCAGCCATTTCCACCTTCAGCGAGAGTCAATCGGCCACCGAAATCTTTGGACTTTTCTAAGCCTTCGTATCCGGCTTTGACCTGACCATGAGTTGCTTCGCCATCCGTAAGAAGTGTTGGACGGACAAGGATCCAGCTTCGGAATGTGCCGTCTGCGCCGGCACCCTTGACCAATGCCTCCATTTTGCCCTTGTCGTCATGAGGGGTCTTTAGCATCCAGTGGTAGAATGGACCATAGAAAAATGGAACATCTTTCGATCCGCTCACACCGGTTGTGGAGACGGAGCAAATGAATGGTGCAACAGCTGGTTTGAGTTCACCAAGAACCGATAGAATCACTTTTGTGGTATCCTCGCAAATGTTTGGGAAGAGGAACTTGGCGGTAAGAGGGTTGAGACTTGTGGGACGGGCGCCAAGACCGTAGATTATAGTGTCGACGACTGTGCCCGTGGAAGGATCAACGAGGACTTCGCGAACTGGCTCTGGTTTCAGAGCATCACCTTCGATAACACGGAGGTTGGCTGTTGGTGTGGTTTTTGAGAGCATTTCCTTGAGTTTCTCGGCGGAGCGGACAACTTGAGAAATATATTAGCAATGCAATGAGATGATAACAACGAAGTGATATGGTGGACTTACTAGCAGAGCAATTGTAGCCAGCTCGGAGGGATAGCTCGAGAGCTGCGAGCGCAGTGCCACCAGTGGCACCGAAGAAGGCGATAGTCTTTGTTTCCTGGGACATTTTGGTGTATATGTTTTGAGGATAGAAAGATTGGGATTGAGGAAGGCTTTCAACCTGTAGATTGTTAAGTTTTTGAATTTTGTATATACGCGGTGATTGATGCTTGTGAGATGATGATGTCAAAAAAAAAGCCTTAACGATAGCTTCCGAGTCGCCGCATTTATAGATTTCAATGATTGCGAGGCAGGTCTACGAAGTTAAGCTTCTGGAGATAGTCTTGAACAGGCTTGTCAACTCTAATTCCAAAGATAGTCCAAAATTGTGCCGGTGGACATAAGCCAAACCAATTCAGGAGCATTGAATTACACCATGGATCGTCGAACAAGGATAGAGCCTCAACGTGGATTCGTTTCCATGCATGTCGAAAGCCAGTGACGAAGTGGCTAACGAAGGCGAACCCCTGTCAACCGTCATCCACGATTCCGCCGACATGATGGAATTGCTTGGCATTTTTAAGTCCGTCGGTTCATGATTGGCTCGCTTGTGGAAACGGTTTTTCTGATGCTGTGAAAGTCGGTCCGACTTTGGGAGTCCGATTTTGTGCCAGGATTAGTCGGCAGTTTCTGGTCATCTCGCACGGCAGCCGGCCGGCTTTGCACTATCAAGATAAGACCTCATCGTCTCAGGCGCACTTCAAATCAGCGATATTTTTATTTTCTAAACTCCTGTTCATGCATATTCATGATTCATGGCCAACCATTCCGCGTAAATTTTCTTAGCATTGTTGCAATGTTGTGAGCAAAAATACGAACCGGATAGTTCGGAGCCATGGGAGGAGAGTTTTGGCTAACTAATTACTGACTAAGAAGAAAGGCGTAGTCAGTGACTCGTCAAGCAGCCTGCTGACAATGCCGAAGCGCCTTATCGAAGCCTTATAGCATCATAAAACTCCACACCATTTCTTTATACCTTCCCGAATCCCAATGCCACGCGTTCGCGCCTCCATTCCGACATATCTAGCTTGCGCAACTCATATGTGGAATGTTTATAGATTCGTATAAAAAAATCAAAATTTCATAAGGCCAGGCTCACCCGGTGATCATAAAGAGTCATTCCGGAGAATCACAATAACATAAACGTTTCCGTTTCATTGAAGTTTCCCGGCGCTCAGGAACACGATATGCCAGACTATTGTGGCGTAATCGCATTCGTAATGGGATTTCACCAAGTCCGCCAAGTTCCGATCCGCGAAAGGTGTCCTTAGTGTCCCTGAAACCGAGGTTTCACCTTTGGACATGGGGGGTTCGAACTTCGGATTCAGCCTGTATAAGTATATATGCTTTGACTTCTTGGTACAAAATCCCAAGGTTAGTGGGTGTATATTCGAATATTCTCGGATGCAATTGGTGAAGATGCTGTTGTATACGACTATTCTAGCATGCTTCCACGGACCGATGCTAGATGCATATCCAATTTCCGAGATATCTTTGGAAAGCTACGGCTACCAAACCTTATATCTTCGAATTAGAACAGTGGAATCCATTAACCTACCGGTAGCTACCTCAAAGTTAAGGAGTAACTGTATTCTGGCCGATGCTCAAGTGCCCACTTCAGCGGCTGGTAGTGGTGTTGACCCTGTTGGAGGTTGGAGTGGAGATGTGGCTAGCTGCGGTCCCTTCAGGACGTCGTTACAGAGATGGCCACTGTGACTATAAAATATCCTGTAGCTCCTTGACGACGGTAGAAATATTTTCTCCATCAACTTCATCTCATCTTCATCAATCACCCTACCTCAATTCTCACTCGAGATCATTGGATCTCGTCTACTCGTCACGATGGATCCAGCTCCTCTTAACAATAGTCGACAAGGTGCGTATGGAGTTCTTCTTTGTTTAGCTAGTTAACCTAGAGACGTTCGTTCCGCTGAAAGGTGTAACCGCATCTCAGGCAATCATCAAAACCGCCAGGGCCATCACCAAGGCCACCAGAACAATCTAGATCAGGGTAGCCTTGCAGGCTCTTATGCGGATCCCCGGACCCACAGACATCATCACAACCGATTTTGTGGGCCCTACTATCAAAATCCCCGCCCCCAGGATGTCTCTAGCCAAATTCATCATATGCACCAAAATCAACCCCATCAAACATATCCCAGCCAAAATAACCAATTTCAACAAAATCAAAATCAAAATCCTCACGTTCAACAAATGCAAGCCCCAGATGCTCTTCCCCAGGTCTCCGTGTCTCTTAAGTGGGATCGATGGGTTCCACCAACCAGCGAGTATTTTCAACAAGAGAATACGAACCACAATGAAAAACTGGCTAAAGCGGTCGAGGAGGGTCGTCGTGCGTATATCGGGAACCTTGAATGGACAATTCAACCGTCTGATGTTGCACTCTGGCTTGAGGGTGCCGGCTTCAATATGTAAGTAATTTCTGTCCGATGACTCAAAGGTTCTAGAAGATCTCGTTATATATTAATGTTGCATGTTAGGTATGCAGTCGACATGCCGAAGCAGTCAGGGAAGAAAAAACACACACATTATTGTCTTGTCGAATTCGGCTCCCTGGAAGAGACTTATGCCGTGATTACCAAGCTCAACAACCGCCCAATGCGAGGACGTCCTGTCAGGACCGGTGTTAGTGACATCAGACCGCGACACCCCCTGGAACAGCTCTTTAAAACTGGTGGCAACGTTGGCGCAGGTATTTCCAGCCCCCAAACCGCCAAACTCCATGGATTTCGAAAGTATCCTGGCAAGGACAAACCAGAGTGTACCCGACTCTGGGTCAGTGGTCTTCCTCATGCCACCAACATTAACCAACTCGAAGATTTTATACGAGAGCTCTTCCATGGATTTCATATGTAAGCCAATCCTCGGTTTCATTAACTTAGGGGTAAGGATCGAGTGGTTAACAAAACCTGTAGTGAATCTATGAGTGGTGTGTTTCAGAGCAAGAGGACCGATGTTGATGAGGAGAGCAGAACCTCTTACTGCTTCGTCGACCTTCCCAACGTTGTGGAAGCAGGAACAGCCGTCCGCATCTTGAACAATCGTGAAACCTCTTGGGGCATTGCGCGTGTAAATTACGCGCCTGGAGGTTCGCATGGAACGCTTGAGTACCGTGGGATCAACGCTGGCGACTTGCTCCAGGGTAAAAAACAGTAGAGCCTTCTTAAGCCTACTACCACAAGTTCCGCTTTCGACTGACCTTTTGTTGACTAAACGCGAAAGGAGTTCGCTTTATATTATTTATTCGGTTGTTGCTCCTCTGTTTTCAAGCTTCCTGATACCGTTGCTTCTCTCCGACAATCGGTTTTAAAGATCTGCCGCTACTGAAGCATACGTATTTCTCTCAAACCGAACGCTCGCAGTGCATCTACATCATTGTTACTCGCATGATGCGCTACAGGCTTTCGGAACCCAACTAATATGAAACATCCTTGTGTAACAAGGCTTATCCAATATTATCGCAGTGAAGAACGATCTTTCTCCTTATCCCCCTTGCATTTCTTGCGTACTCTCCTTCATCTAGCAATCGTTTATAGCATTGATACCAAATGACCACACTGCCGCTTTACTACTCAAACCGATGATGAGCCTTTGAGGGAAGATTGTTTAACGTCGTGATCGATGAAAATTTTCACATAGTTGTTGATGTCATGATGAGAATGAAGAGCCCCTACGTTACTAAAAACATTCAAAGCTTTTCCATTAACCGTGAATCTCGAGCTCCTGTCAAGATACACATATTCATCCACCATCCTCTCGAATCCCTTCCAACTAAGCTATCCGAAGCTTCCTCATCCCAGAATATTCTTCAATGTTCGCTTGGTTAGTTTGGTATTACCGTTGCTTCCGCGAAGTATGGAATCCCTATATTGATGATATTGATTACTCCAACCGATAGATCTAACCTGTTGGTCATCTTCGTTTAGATGCTATTCTTCACCTTCGTCACTCTTCCCATCACCTTCCTCGTCATGGCAACCTTCTGCTTCCTTCAGGAGTTAGGTCCGAAGATGATGCTCTGCGTCGGCATTATCATGTTGTCGGTAATCTGGGTTCTTCCGGATAAGGACGAGGAGTGGTTGCTCGAGGAGGAGCCATATCGACCCGTTTGTCTTCCTGAGGCTTGGTATTGAATATTTCGATCAAGATGATATCTGCTTACGAGATTTCTCAATACTGAGATTGTCGACAATGATCATCTTGATAGCAAAGCCCTCTGTTCGAAATACGTAAGTATATATATCCTTCCCCTCATAGTTCAAGTTAACAGAATATCTAATGTATATTTGTTTAGAACACTCACAGTTGGGTTCTACGCAACGAGACAATAATATTCTTTACGTACTTATGAAAGTCTACACCCACGTTTGATTGAAATTGAACATTCTATCCAGCCGATTCAGTCCATATTCGAATATTCTCTACGTTACATCGCCGTTGTCTTTTTTGTTCCACGTTCTACAACGTTATGTTCGCTCTTTCGCACAAACGGCAGATAACCGCCCGGCATAATCGCCCTTCCAAGGTACCCATGAAATTCACAGGAGCTGATCTTTAGAACTAGTTCTACCTTGGAAATCGAGTGACTGTCATACCATTGATCATCGATTTCCAAAACCATGGATTGCACGCCAGACTGCATCTACGGTTGAAAAGATGAGATCTCCGATCGGTATATACTAACAGCCGTAGTAAGATTATGATCAAACTACATGCACCATTTCCCTAACACCGAAGTACATTTTCCATCTGAATTCGACGTCTACGTCTACATGCCGCAACACGGACAAGCGATCTTAAGTTTGCCAATTTACGCCATGACGTCTACAAAGCTTCTACCGACACGGCACGGTCAACGCAATTACGAATATCCCTGCATGTCCATTTCGGATCAGGGACCCGTCGACACCCCTGTCAGTGTTTTATGTCTGAAACTGGACGAGAGAGGCGCTCAGATACCCTTACCCCGCAAAATCGGGTCTTGGCTCTAGAATCTAGAGAGCCTGAGCGCTTTTATCAATATTGTGAGGTTGTTATAGCTTTTAAAGCGAAGCTGCCTGTGCAAGGACCTTTACTCTCGTCTCTTAAAGCAATTGCGACTGCAATATACACGGCACAACGAAGTCCGAGAGCAATTGAATCTTTCACAAGTCCTGCTGACAAATGGGAGGTGCTCAGCTATAGCTATAGGATGCTGAAGTTATAGACGGCATCTTTTTTCTGTTATGTTCTTTCAAGTAATTCATTTGTCTACGGAATAAAGAGAATGTTTCTCGGCCAATCGTCCAAGGAGTTTAACCGAAGATGAGCCGGATTAGCAGATAACGTTAAGATTCCTTTGGGTACATGATTTGGCGGAGCGACGCAAACCTTCTGCAGAGGGTGGAACCATGGGCAGTGCCGGATTCCTGCCGTTTAGGTGGGGTGAAGGCTGCAGGTCGGCTTTCTTGCTTGGTGGGATTGCCGGACACCGCGGACAGACACGGCTTCAATTGCAGCAGCTGAACGACTTTAGCTATTCAATTGCGAGGCTTCCGGAAAGATTTTGAACTTGCTTAGAAGACGCAGAACAAGTTTGACGAGAGTGTAGCCGTCGACGTCGAGAGGATCCGTTCTATAAAGCTAGGCCGTGGTCGGTATCTAGAGTTTTAAAAGTTCGGTTTGTTTTAAGGTTATAAGGTCTCAAACTCTGACTGGAAAAAGTCAACGGCTTCAATTGCAGGGAGCTTAAGCTTAGCAGTTAAAACAACCAACACAAACCAGCCCTAAATGTCGTCCGAACGTCAACCATTCGTCCGGCTCGTCGATCCGGTCAAAGATGCTGACCCTCTCTTCGATGTGGTACGCGCTTCCTGGCCCATGATATCGTCGTCCTTAAGGCAGAGCTTTTATAGGGCTAAGGCTAACCTACCTTTCTCTTTTCTTAGTGCAAAAAAACCGTCGGTCCAGCACTCCGAGCTGGAACCCCGAACCTTATTGCACCTTATATATGGAACGTAGCATATATTCGTCTCTGCCCTGAATTCTGCTTTTCCGTCGACGACGGGGATGGAAACGCGGTTGGATATGTCATCTGTGCGCCTAACACGCCCGAGTTTGTGAAGAGGTGGAGGGAGGAGTACATACCCATCTTGGAATCCCTAGATCCGCTGTTGAAGAAACCGGAGATGCATCCGCCTGCGGATTGGGGGAAGGATCTTACCTTGGGGGTCTTGCAGTTGTTGTATAATCCGGACGATATGCTGCATCCGGCTTGTCCAAAGCTGGTGGAGGAGTATCCGGCGCATCTGCATATTGATATACTGCCTGAGTTTCAACGGAGAGGGTTTGGAAAGAAGTTGATGGAGGCTTTGTGGGAGAGGTTGAGGGAAGCGGGTGTCCCTGGTGTGCATTTGGTGATGGAAGGGAGGAATCATGGTGCTGAACAGTTCTATATGGCGGTTGGGTACAGCAGGTTCGATGAAGTGGTTGACGAAGGGAAGAGCGGAGAACGTGGGAAGGATGTCAATGGGAACCTTTGGATGGTGAAGAAGTTGTGAGAGGTTTTCGAGGAAACAGGAGATGTCAATTGATGTTAGAGACTGATGCATCTGCCATAAACGAGCTACATTGATTAGTCGTTGACAGCGAAAGAAACCGCTCAATCTATGATAGATCTGAAAAGGATTTAGCATAGCTGAGCTAAAGGACAAAGCGTACTCTGAAACTGGAGGGAATGTATTTGATCCTGTAAATGTCAGTTAATTGTGAGAACTTTGAAGAAAACTTTTTTTTTTCTGGAGTTTTCGGAATTCGGGAAGCTGAAGGGGTGATTCATGGTTTAGTCGACGCCTCCCAAGACTCAAACCAAGGAAATATAAGACGGGTCAGCATCGGAGTTCCTGATTCCGTGGTAGAGTGTCTATGCCAATGCAAAATTATACAGGTAGAATATGCAGAGGCAATTGGCAGTCTTAGCGACTCTGTCTGCGCGCGTTAGTTTAGTGGAGGCAGATTAGGATATCCGATAGCTAATAAAAGAAGTAAAAGGAATAGTTGATCATATGAGCATTCTAATCAGGAAGCCAGAAACGACGCGCCGTATTTCTCTCATGGGAAAAGTTAGCGACGCCCAACTGTGAATAGTACAGTGGCTTGTTTTGCACAGGAGTTGCGGAACATCTATGGTTTTTCCGGTAGCGCCAGCCACAGCTGTCTCGAGGCGGTGGGGCCTAACCGGAACTCGTGACTGCTTAGATCCGTGATATCGCTCGAAATAGCGTGGCAAAGCAGCCTGTAAATTCTAAAATGCATGAGCGTACATATTTTTACATCTCACGGAGACCGCTATGAGGTCACACAGCGTGGCGTATAATCATGGGCGGCCTGGCGTATGGCTTAAGATTGCAGAATCTGATACATCAACTCCGACCGAATCGGTGAATTTTTTCTAATTTTCAGCCGGTATACGGGTAACCCTTCGCCATGCAAGTCAGATACCAAGCAAGATTGAGGGTGTTTTTTGCCCCAATGTTGCGTTATAGTCAGCGTTTAACGTTACGTGGACGTATAAAAGCTTTGAATGTAGCCTAATCGGCAAATATAACCCCGGGATATCCCCAGCGTGAGAAAAAAGCCATATACCCATTTTTAACCCACAAAAAATGGTAATGGAAAACATTGGAATATCCAATAGGTGAGGGCTTTCTAAAAATGCGTATCTTGGTTACGTCTTGGATATCTACCCGGTATCCGGCATGGGCGATTTACCATTATTCCCCGGCTACAATATGCTGGATGATACTAGCTGCAATATATCTCTCACTCACAGCAAATTATATCGTATCTGCATTGCATTTTTCACAGATAGCCTAGGTTGTGTCTCATATTAGTAGCAATTAATCGTATCACAAAAAACAAGAATGGTTTGGAAGTTTTATACGGAATCGAGATATCTCCGTTTGTCGTGTTTTGTGGGATGTTTTGATTTGGCGATGTCGACGACCCCATGACTATTTTCGGACCTGAGATCCACATACGACGGATTAATACCAGGACTGGGCCTATTGATACCTTGAACTCGCAGGCAGGCTAGCAAGGAAACTGGTCGATCAGGTGCATAGTCATCTTGCATCCCCTTGGCAAACCGTCGGTGCCGTACCGGAATCCGAAAGTCTTGTTCCCCGTCGAAAAGGAATATCAACAAGCAATATCCAGCGTTAAAGAGGAAGATTTTGCGAGCGTGGCGACTTGGTTACGGTTACTCTCGCTGGGGTATTGACTCCACAAATTCGTAGACTGACCAATGCCAGTACACGAATCAGAAGGTTACCGTTGGGTGCAGTGGATTTGAACTTAACTGGAAACCCCACAGTTAGAATTCCAGTTGGGCAATAAGTGATCTGCTTATTAGCGCTAGTTAGTGGTTTACTAGTGCAGTGGGGGCGGAAAACACCCATATTCCGTAGACGACTGCACATGTTAGTATCAAGACATTGTCACCCATAGCAATTTCGCGTCGACGGCTAATACAACAAGCCTGAAGCAATCAATTTAGCTGCAATATGGGTGATCGACGTGAACGTTGACAAGCCAATCTAGTGTTCGGCAAGATATGGAAATATCAGGGTAATCCAATATGCAGCCCCACGTTCAAGCAAAGCTTCGTTCTACCCTTCCGTATGAAGGAAACTCTGTAGATGCTTGGTCTTAAGTTGCGTTGTCCCGGCTTGGTCGAATCTTGGGGTTTGAAATCGAGGTTGGCTGCAGTGGGGCAGTTTCGGCAGCCGTTCAGTTTTTCCGGCCCTGGCAGGGCACTCGAAACAGCACTAAAAAGCTTAGACCAAGAAGACCCTGGTCGGGCTTTTGGGGCCTTCTATAGAATGTTCTATGAGATCTCCTGATCAGGTTTTGTTCGAGGGCAAATGCTGGAGAAATGCACCCTGTAATTTCATCCGAACTCCACATTCGCGGAGAGGTTCCGTCAGCTGCTGATGCAACTGGTATGCATTGTAGGTGGTTAGCGCTGTAGTACCGCTGCACAGCCTACGCTAATGTCCAGCGCTAACCAGCCACCTGGGACAGACAAGACGGCCTTTGGAAGCCGAAGATCTCGTTCGTCTAAGTTTTATTGCATCTGATAGTCTGGTAAGGAGACAGAACGAGAACTGATCGGATAGCCAGGCCGGGTTTTCGCTGAAGGCCGATAGCCTTGGCTTGGCTTAGATCTGGCGGGGTGAGTTTCCACTTGATCATGGCGCTTTCAAGGACGAGATTGTCGACCGCGAGCCATGGAGAGAGGCCTAGAGGCAGCAGTTCTTTCGGAGAGGCAATCCTTCGGTCCAAAGTTGAAGAACATGGGCAGGGCCTCTAGGAAGGGTTAGTCCTTGCGATATGACGACGGTCTGGTCGGAATATTTGCTCACCAGCCCAATCCAGACCTCGTCCCATTGCATCGTAGTCTTATCACCATAGAGAGTAAGGCATAGTTACTTTACTACTTTACTACAAGTGCGTGGTGTTCGATTGGAAATGGAAAGGGTGTTAATATGTGAGGCTGGCAGGGGCCTGTGATCAATGGTCTATTATACCCGGCGGCTTTTCTACCGACGCTGCCGTCAAACCCACAACCTCACCTCAACGCAAAACAGCTAACGCGAAGTCAGTGACATTCCAATGCATCCCCACAGCTTCAATTGGCCACGACAAGGCGCTAGCACTTTTACGGGCACACCACTGCCGAAAGGGAGAAGTCACAGGGCCTTCCTAGCCCTGATTGTGCCCTCCTGGTACCTGGACGGCTCCGCCGGCTCGTCCATTGCCCAATGTTTCTGAAACTTTCTCGAAAAGCGCACATACCAACTATGGAGCACTGTCAGGTCAGTCCAGTCCAGCCAGTCAGTTGCCTCGCGCCTGACCGCCGCCTCCAAAAGCAATTACCTGTCATGGCCTTCTGGCGGCAGGGGGGCTTGCAATCTGCGCACGTCCAGCGTTCGGATGATCATAGTTCGGTTCCACGATGGATCGAAATTTAGATTGCAAGTCAACTGAGAAAACCCGGAGTTCGAGGTGGAGTAAAGCATGCTAGTTAGTAGTCGAAGGAGACTTAGTATGCTTCAGAAAGGTGTATATAAGAATCTCGCTCTCGCACCTCCTCATCCACTTTCTTCTACATCCATCATCACATCTTCTAATCTTCCAATCCCAACGACCTTCTTCCACTTGTATATATTAAATACTTTTACAGGATACTAGCAAGACCTAGTCCTTTGCACATACATAGATATCAAAATGCCGGCATTCAGCAAAGTCGCTCTCTTCTCCTCCCTCATCGCTTTCGTCGCGGCCCAGCAACCTGGTAGCGTCACTGCTGAGACCCACCCCAACTTGCCCTCCCAGCAGTGCACCCGAAATGGCGGCTGCGTGACCAAGAACACCAAGATTGTCGTCGACGCTAACTGGCGTTGGCTCCGAAACAACCAGGCCAACCAGTACAACAACTGCTACACTGGTAACAGCTTCGATGCCACTCTCTGCCCCAACAACGCTGCCTGCGCTGCCAACTGCGCTCTCGAGGGTGCTGACTATGCTGCCACCTACGGTATCACCACCAGCGGCAATGCTCTTACCCTCAAGTTCGTCACCCGTTCCTCCACCACCAACGTTGGTTCTCGTGTCTACTTGATGGATGACGACTCCAACTACACCATGTTCAACCCCATCGGTGGTGAATTCACCTTCGACACTGATGTCTCCAACATGCCTTGCGGTGTTAACGCTGCCTTGTACTTCGTTGAGATGGACAAGGACGGTGGTATGGCCAAGTACCCAACCAACAAGGCTGGTGCTAAGTACGGTACCGGTTACTGCGATGCTCAGTGCCCACACGACATGAAGTTCATCGCTGGTGCTGGTAACGTTGAGGGATGGACCCCATCCTCCACCGACTCCAACGCTGGTTTCGGCAAGTACGGTGCTTGCTGCAACGAGATGGATATCTGGGAAGCCAACTCCATGTCCAACGCCTACACCCCACACGTCTGCGACAAGGTCGGTCTCTACCGATGCAGCAGCGCCACTGAGTGCGGTGACGGCTCCAACAGATACTCCGGTGTCTGCGACAAGGACGGTTGCGACTTCAACCCCTTCCGTCAAGGTAACAAGACCTTCTACGGTAAGGGCAAGACCGTCGACACCACCAAGAAGATCACCGTCGTCACCCAGTTCATCACTGACGACATGACCCCAACTGGTAAGCTCGTTGAGATCCGTCGTGCCTGGGTCCAGAACGGCCAAGTCATCCTTCAATCCAAGAACGAGTGGCCCGGCATTGGTGACTTCAACTCCATCACCGACGAGTACTGTGTCAACCAGAAGAACGTCTTCGGTGACAACCCGTACTTCAACGTGAACGGTGGTAACGCCGCCATGGGTACCTCCCTCAAGCGTGGACACGTCTTGGCCCTCTCCATCTGGGCTGATCACGCTGCCCATCTCCTCTGGCTCAACTCCCCATACCCAGTTGACAAGGATCCATCCCTCCCCGGTATTGCCCGTGGTGAATGCTCCACCACCTCCGGTGATCCAAATGAGCTCATCCAGAGCGCTCCAAACAGCTCCGTCACCTACTCCAACATCAAGTGGGGTGAGCTCTGCTCCACCTTCGGCACTGGTGTCAACATCCCAGCCTCCCTCTGCGGCCCATACGTCCGACCAGGTAAGTTTCCTTGCATTCCGCCTTGATGTGTTGCAGTGTTGCATTCCGAATCCGGCAAGCTTCCCAACTTGGCAATTTCAAATGCAACACCTTGCAACTCATTCCCTGGAGAGCTTTAACTAACATGGTGATTTCTTCTTCTTTCAGGAACTGGCACCACCACCACTGCTCGCACTAGCACCACCACTGCCCGCACCAGCACCACCACTGCCCGCACCACCACCCCAGTTACCACCACTGCCCGCACCACCACCACCACCGCCCGCACTACCACCCCAGCTACTACCACTCCTCGCACTACCACCACTGCCTCCACCGGTGGTCAGGCTAAGTGGGGACAGTGCGGTGGTATCGGCTGGACTGGCCCAACTACCTGCGTCGCTGGTAGCACTTGCCAGGTCCTCAACCCATACTACAGCCAGTGCTTGTAAATTCCCTCACTGGGGAGTCGTTCTAGCGACCTTGATCTTCCGCACGAAGACTAGATTCTAGAGCGATCAACAAAAAAGGATGGAGATTTCCGGGCTTCATCATGTAAATTCAGAATGGTATACCTTGTACATACATGTATAATCAGTTGCTTTGGCTTTTTACGTTAACTGCATAGTATCTGGTTGTTTTTTCCTTTTTTCCTTTCACATGTACATTTTTTTTGGTTTCACGGGTCATGATTGAGATGTTGCTATTGATGGAAGATGGGACAGCATTAGAAGATGGATCACAAAACATGTTTACTTTCAACATTATGTAGCTAGCTGATCATTCATGATTCAATTTCCTCAAAATTCATAGACTAGTTCACTCTAAACTTTCTCCCGTGACATTCTTCTGCGAAATCCCCAAATCAGGGAATATGTACGCAACTGTAAACTGCAAGGCAGACTTCCCCAACCCTTCTAGAAATCGATCCAGAATCCAGTCTACAGATTTCTTTATAATTGATTTAGCCTGGAAGACTTTCTTTCGGAGAATATTCCGTCGGTTAGATTGCAGGATCATATACCCCTACCTCTAAAATATATTAGCCAGCCGGGAATATCCCTGTCCCTGGAGCTGCATAACTTCTATATGCAAGAGAATATGCAAGAGAACATTTATAATAGATTATAAAATTCCCTTCTTTTTCTCTTCTGGCTAATATCAGCGGATTTTTGGGTCATCGAATCCGTACTTTCTAAAGAAACAACTCGGGCTTAGTGTGCTTAGGAGGTTTTCAAAGGGTAGTTGTGATAGTGATAGCAAGACGCTAATATAGGCATACCAAGGTGTTGAGTGATTTCGCAAATATTGCGTGGGGGAGGGTTGGGCTTCAGCTGACCGTAAGACAGTTATCACAGTTATCAGGGGACTAGGACGGTCATTAAAAATTGATTAATCGAGCTCTTTGCAGGGGCTGATTGACGATACTGATTGAGCACAGATTCCTGGGATTCGGAACATGATAGATCCGGTGCGTGTTGGAAAGTGTTAGGATGCCGCTGTGTTTTTATATGTATACATCCATAGACTCGCTAAGGAAGGGCCAGGATATATTATACTTTCTTAATTCCCAAATGTTACAATTTTGTTCTGCCATATCTAGCTAGCTATGATCTCTCTGTCAGTTAATTTTATTTAGATACTTAAGCTCGATGTGAGGCTGCTGCTCAGCGGATCGGGTACCGAATTTGATTTGAGTTAAAGGCTTCTACAATCATATTACGTACGACTGAAGGCTTCGAAACCGTCGAGACCTGAGTTATGGACACCGGGCCGATATCGATACTAGTACTACACGTATATCAAGTATTGAAAAACTATGACGTTGCAACTGCGAACTAGTAGCCATCGTAATATTAATTCGTAGATATTACCAAAGTTGACATTCCAACATCGATGTATATATATCGATGAAATTATAAAAACCATATAAAACTTCATACAAAAGTGGTATAATAAAATAAAAATATATAAGAAATTCGTCCCAAGAAAATATAAAAAGTTAAAAAAAGAAATTTATATAAGCATCATAAATCTTTAGGCTTTATACTTCTTTCTTTTCTTTCTTTAAAACTTTCATCTAAGCTGTTTCACCCACGCTTTCTCTTCTATGTTTCATCTCCTCTGGAGTCAACGGCTCAACCTTATCCTGGTCAGCATACATCTTACCAACTGGAAGCTGGTTAAGCTCGTGCTCCTGTGCATCCAATCCTCTGAATTGGATCCAGAATAATGTACCACCGACAGTAGCGATAATAGCAACGGATCCGTAGTTCCAGACCAAAAGTGGATCCTCAGACAAACTGACGAAAGCCTCACCGATGGCAGCGGAGATGGCGTTGGTGAATAAGAAAACAGACATGACGAGGGATCGCATGTTCTTGGGGGCCTTGGTGAAGGCGTACTCGAGACCGGTGATCGAGGCGAAGATTTCGGAGAGGGCGATGAGGACGTAGGAGCCGGTTTGGGCCCAGACGTTGATGTCGGTGGGTTCGCAACCCTTTCCAGCAGCGTAGCGGCCGCACTCGGAGTGTTGGTAGCTGGAGAATATGTGAGCGGGGTTCAATGATGTCTAGCAGGTATAGTATGAAACTTACATATAGTATTGGATGATGCAGGCCCAGATCATTGCGGCGGCACCGGTATAGAAACCGAATGTGATTCTCTTCAAGGCGGTGAAGTTGATACCGGCTTTTCGTAGAGCGGGGTAGATAAAGATATCACAGATAGGAATCAAGATGATCAAGGCGAGGGGGTCTAAGTTGTTGACGATATCGTTGGGGAGACCATTGAGCTTCATAACGGCGGCCTGAGAGACGAGATTGTTGTTGATCTGGTTGTAGCAGAGCCACCAGAGTGGGAGCCAGACAAAGACGGAGCAGGCGTGGAAGCCACGGCGGACTTCGTCAACCCAGGCGTCGTCGAAGGTCATCCAGCTTGGGCGGTTTTGTGGTGTAATGTTGGAGGGCTTGGCAGTTTCCCACATGGTGCCGTCGTTGAGGTGTTTGAAACTACGCTCGTTAGTTTAGAGCTTATAGTGTCAACATGCAAGGTAGGACTTACGTTTGGATTGGGTTCAGATGCCATCTGCCCTTTTGAGCGAAGATGAAGGTTCGCATAGCCTTGGAGAGCACGCTACCCTGTGGTGGAGATCGTACATAACGCTTTCGGCAGATGAAGAGAACAAGTGGGCAGAGACAGAATACGACAGTCGGGAGCAGGAAAGATAGCCAGAAGCCGACATACTTCTCAGCGTAGACCATAGTAATCTGGTAACGTAATTATTAGTACGGTCTGTCCCCTAGCGATCTTGAAGAATCGAAGCTTACCTGTCCAATGAGGGCACCGATGTTGATCATGAGATAGAAGTACATGTAGATTCTCGACGAAGTGACAGCAGGATCAACGATGACTCTCTCCCCGGATGGAAGAGTGTCGACTCTCAGATAGGTGTTCTTGCTTTGTTCTGCGACCAACGGCGAGATATTGGATTTGAAGCCACCTGTACCGATACCCATGATAACGATAGCGACGGCGAAGCAACCAAGAGCGCCATTTGGGTGATCAATAACGGCGGGAACGGCGGAGACAACGAGGAGAACATGGCCAACCATAGCAATACCGACGGCTACGCAAATGGTTTTGTAACGGCCCCAGTAGGTATCGGCGACGTAGGCACCAAACAGTGGGAGGAGGTACACCCAGAAGGTGTTAAAGGTACCCAAGCCAGTGGAGGCTCGCTGACCACGGCCCAAAGCGCCCGATTGGCCATCGTGCCCACCAGCACCCGTTCGCGAATTCTCTGGACGGCTTTGCTGGATGAAATTGGTGACTACGAATCCGTTAGAAATATGCAACATCTCGCTGCGTTGGACCTTTTACTTACAGACAACAGTTGTTCCGTAGTACGAGAACCGCTCGCACAATTCTACGAAGGCAACGGTGTATGCGTTCCATGGGATCTTATCGGAGACGTGGCGCAGAGTATGGATCTCTTCCTCCGTGGGCGCATCTTCCTCTTCACGCTCGAAAGCTCCATGGTTTTTCTCATGGCCATCGTAAACTGGAAGAGTCTGCTTAGTAGTATGCTCGTGCTTCTCATCGAGAGGAAGCGCCAATGCAGGGTCGTGCTTGGCCTTGAAGGCGACGTCGTCTGGCTGGCTCATTGTGATAGAGGTGCTTGAATTATTTGAGAAACCAGCTCTATGTTTTGGAAAATCCGTGATATCTTCTCAGAAGTCTACTGCTAAGGGAGACTGAGAATCTATGAGACCGGTCGAAGATTATATTTCGAACGGTGGTGGAAGAATTTTCTGCTCCTTGGAACCCTGGGGTGGTCCCTCGACTTATATCCCAAACTCAGAACTTATAGTTCTGAGAATGTCTCTGCGGTGAAACCTCACACACAACTGAAGGTTTCCCCCTTGATAAGCTTAAGCTGGGCACGCACCGTGGCCAATACAAATGTATACGAATGTCTCACGGGGTATCGGCAAAGGCAAAAAGCATGATCTGACAGAGCGGTTACTGGACCTGGAAGTAGAACCGAAAGGGTGGTCCATGATGTTTCCACGATATGGCCATGCTCTGCAGACATGGTTAGCGCGTGAACCATGCAATACGGATTTTATTCTCTTACCCAATAGCCTCTGGATCTAGCGTGACGACCGTTCGAACAGGTAATCCAATCCGCAAAATTTTGTCCGTTATCTACGAGAAGAAATTTGACAAGGTGGAATAAAATCAAAAACCGGATCTCAATGGCTGCACCGCATATCACATCGCCGCTTGTTGGCCGACGTCAAAATTGCAGAAAATGATATCTACTGCTTTTGCTGGAAAACAAGCATTTTCCAAGGACTCGCTCACGGTGAGCTAAGAGGCCTAAGAATTCCTCAGCACCGGCTTGTCCTTCTTGTCGCCCATTCCTCGGAATGGTCCTCCCGTTTTCGTGGCAGGTCTCGTTCACGCCAGTCTTGTGTCGGCCATCCCATATCTTCGCCTGAAACAGAAGGTAGAAAACCGCCCGACAGGTATGGTATCCCTTCGTAGGTAAGGGTCGTGTGCATGTGGACGGGCTCCGCATATGCCGCGAATTAAGACCAGTAGGCAGGCAATACATTTCCAACAAATACGAGGGTTACGTCCGCTATCGATAAGCAAAATCCACGACGCTAGAAGACTTCCGGAAGCTGTTTTTTGGTATCGACCCTCGAACCCTGCTCAGTCTCGGACACCAAAATCAGGTAGTACGAGCAGTGAGGGGCCGATGGCGACAGCTTCCACTGGGGAACTGCAACGCTGCAAGGACTAGCTCAAAGGCGATACTGCAACCCCCTCGACGTCACTTGGCTTGGAAATGCTTAAGTGTGGGGCGGGAACGACGAGTGGAGATCAGGAGCGACAGCTGCCTAGCCACCAGCTAATCTTCGCTCGCTTCCACCCAGCGAAATCTTGGTCTTTTGCCTCGGCCTGGTGCTTGCTTCACGTACGAGATGTCGAAATTCGAAAGATTGTGGACGGGAAAACTTTGCTCAAAAGGGTACACCGAATCCATGAAGATACGCCAGTCGTTCCGGTTTTGCCTTCTTATCAATCCTCGACCACAATTGGTAATAAGTGACCCAGGAACGGTGGAAGCCACGAAGGTTTGGGTTTGGTGAGAGCTCGCAACAACGCGAGTTCCTGAAGCTATGCCAAAACCCAATCTCCAAACCCAATCTCCAAAAAAGCCAAAACTAGGACTGAAGCCAGGGACAGACGAACTGCTGAATGAGGAACTATATGCTCTCTAAAGCTCTCTCCTGCCGAAGAATCTCTATCGGCATCCCGAGAATGCTTCTTCGGCTTTCAAGTCGGTCACTTTCGGGTTCAATGGCCAATCCGTGGGGTTCTTGCTAACATCGGAGCTGGCCGATGGATACGAGATCGATCCCGAACTGAAAAAACTCAGGTGTTCGCGATTTCATGGGATAATTGCAAAAGTTAAAGTGGCTTGCGATTACCTAACAGGAGGGGCCTCTGCGAAAATATGTTGCGGTTGCCTTTGGTGCCGTATGTAACCGCCAAAATATCGGGTGGTAGCATGGCCACCCAGGCCTTCGAAGCTTTCTCCGCTGTGTGGGGCGAAACGCCACAACCGTCATCTGGGCAAGTACTTGCAGGTGTCCTTGTGTAACCAATATTCGAAAAAGTTGGGACCGCTCCCATAACGTTAGGACCGCGGTTCAGGGTTTTCATCTCGCGACTTTTGTTCTCCAGGATTTTTCAAGGCTGGGCATCTAGATCTGGAGAAACCTGGGGTCGACGATTCATATCCAAGATTGCCACCTCACACGGAACTTCAATTCACCGGGGTAAGTCAGTCGTGTAATCCAAGCTCAAGCTTATGTGTTCACATTGAAGAAATGTATCAGTCTATGCCTCTAGCCGTAGCAATGCCCTTCCGATATATATGATAATGCGCCAAATTCCCATGTCCTCTATACTTGCCCAATACACAGTCTCACCATCTCTTAACTTCATCCTCCTTGTTAAATCCTTCAACATCAGCGTCCTCATCCTTCCCGGGTACCATTAACCGTCCCCTCCACACGGCTAGAGGCGTTTGGACCATCAGCATCAACCAAACGGCACACTCGATGATGACGAAAGCCGTCCCTACCCACTTCACCGTCGCACTCGAGAAAATATCGCCTAAGAGAATGGTTGCGCCGATAAATCCGGTGTTGGGGAACAAGAAAGCCCACCACGATAGATGGAAGTCGAAGTCAACTTTCTTCTTCCTAAGCACGTGTTTCTGGCTTGCTCCTGCGATAACCGCGGTCGCAGACACTAACAGCCACCATCCAGCCAGTCCATAGAAAAGCATACCCGTAAGCAAGCACGAGACGTAGAATGCATCGCCAACATTGAAGTTCGCGGATGTCCCGAAATCCGAGGGTAGAAACTCTCCCTGCCCAACCCGCCCTAATGCCATGATGGTAAACGACGTGAACCCAGGCGGTCCGACGGCCATGAACATTCCGGGTCGTAGGTTAGGGGAAGGTAGACGGAATAGCATGAGTCGCTTAAGGAAGATGGTGATAAACATCAATGAGATGAGGATCCCAAAGCCTTGGAGTAGGATGCTAGTGATGATTATCGGAAAGACTCGTCCGTGATTGCCCGGGACAGTGGAGAGCGTACGTGATACAGTTGCGCCCACGGATCCGACAAGCATGGCCGGAAAACACGGCAATGCCCATGCTGGAGTCGCGGCCTGTGGGGTATGTGATTCCCGCGAAATAATGAAATAAGACAGCGCTACCGCTAGGATGATTGAGACTACCGCATAGATCCAGAATAGTATTTCGACCGCTCTGGACAGCCAGTTGTCGTGTGAAGGTTCGTCGATGTGCCCCACCCCATAGTTGCATGTATTGATGAGGATTGTGGCGATTGAGAGTAGGAACGCCGCCGTGAAAAGCCCCTCCCTATTGGTATGTCATATTTTAGTATTGACTCCCACTAAAAGTGCACGGTCGGACGTTTAAACCCACGTTGGATGCCTGATGCTGTTCGGGAGGGTGTTTCTCCACAATGAGAACCGAATCAACAAGCCCAAACTGGTTAAGCAGAATATCGCGACGGAAATGAGAAATACGACAGTTCCGATCGTATCAAGTCCTTGAAAGCGATAAGGAAGAAGATATAGCTGCACAGCGATACCTCCAGTTCCCATCACCGGGAGATACCACCTATCCCATCCCATCCGCCGTTAGCCATTGTTCTCCTGCCGAAATGGAAAATATCGAACGTACGCCCAGGTAAAATGGTGAATGCGTGTATCAAAAGGTACATTTCGCTGTGAAGGAGTCTTGTTGCTCTTCTCGAGTAAATCGAAAGGGTCGGCAGCTGCATCGAGAAGCAAGGTCGTTAGTGAACGTGCTGCCTGAACGAACATACGCGGCTGCATCGCTGAAACTCTTTTTTGAGGGAAAACCTACAGAGTTTAAGAACGGGAGCGAGAATTGAGGCAATGGCTCCGATTTCTACGGTGGATCGGCCGTCCATAGCGGAAGGAGCGGTTCGGGGTGAAGTGGGATTGCGAGCTGTTGCCGGAGCTGAGGTGACATCGTGATACGGATGGAGATAGGTCCGGAATGCAGATTGGAAGGTTTCATGCCTTATCCGGCGACTCAGCTTGAAGCCGTCGCGAGGCACGCGCCGAAATCCAACAAAACAACGCGAACCGACCTTGCCGACCGAGGAAAATTGCGAGCCACGGGGGTACACTATTGGCTACGATCAAATCACCCCGAGTTCTTTCTAATTAGCAAGATACCACGATGCAATGGTATCTTGACAGCAGACAATACACATCGTTGGAGGAGAATGCTGCCAGAGTGTGTGGAAATGCGTTGTGCCATACAAAAATGCAACAAGGTCGCATTGGATATGCCGGTCTCGTTCTCCCTCAAACTAAGAACCACCGCAAAACATGGGCATCCATTGGCCTCCACTTGCCAGAAGTTTGAAGTTAAAGTTTATACATCTAGTTCTGCTAAGCAAAGTTGCAGTATCGCTCATCGTACAGCGAATATGAATGTCTTCCGCTGACGCTGCGTAAGGAAGCCGAAGAAGAAATGTTCAAACTCCCAGTCTGGTCTACCCTCTTTCTCATAATTCTACTAGTCATCCAAGGAGAAGGTTATCTCCTCTCTCGTCCATGATGGGACCAATACGTTCAAAGAGAATGGGATAACTTCGAAGCCATCGCTAAACAAATCGATGTTCTCAAATACACCGTCAACTTCGATTGCCCCGTCGGCACTGAAAGGCCAATAACGCAATCATTGTACCGTCGCTCCCTCCTATACTTCCACAACATGCTCGCCGAGGCAAGAGTGGCCTTTGAAATTTCATTCGCAAAGTTGACTAAATTGAACAACATGAGGAAATCGCGGAACCCGATAGAGGATCAAGAATCCACTGCTCACTCTCAAACGCGTTCCTTGCGGGAGATGTTGGAATCCGGGTGGGACCAATTATGGCCGATGGGTGAAACCCGAAATATGCTTAAAACGATGGATAAATCTGGGACGGAAACTATCGTACGTACCATGGGGATGGCAGAAGAAATCAACGATCTTCCTGGCTGGGAGCACGACGATTCTGTGACTGATCAAAAAAATATCGATAACATCGCACGTTTGATTGATACCGGCGGGGTAATCAATGCCGGTGATAATGGCGCCGACGAGATGATTATCATCGGCGGAGGGAAAATGCGATCGATTCGTATCTCTTTAATCACGGCAAAACTCCAGTGGCTCCAGATATATCAGGACGAATTTAGAGGGTACCAAAGTTACGCCAAGATGTCAATGGCGAATCCTGCATTACTAGATCTTCTTCGGCATAATGATCCAGAATTTGGGGCGAGAGAAGAACCGTTCACCTACGCTGAGTTATTAGGGAGGATGGCTGATTGGTATGGATGTTGGATACCAGAGCTGCAGGACTTAATCTCTCTGATTGAAAGGCTAGGCCCACTCCCAGGGCCGGAACAAGAACCAAGGCAGGATTTCATTGAAGGAATCGGTAACCAAGAGCGCCAGGATATGGAGGTTGAAACTTAACATTAAGTATTAATTGTACTATGGGGGCCTTGGTAGCATATGAATGTTAAACTTTCCCAGCGATATATACCTCATAAAAATGTAACATGCCATTCTATTTCCGTAGATTCCCAGCGCCGATTGAAATATAATACACATAATGAAGAGGAATATTAATATGAACTCGACCTAGACTCCAATATGCGGGGCTAGAGGTGCAATGGTGTCCGTAAACCAGACGGGGTATATATGTACAAAGGGCAATCACCGTGCCCTCAAAGTCTCATACGCCTCTCTAGAGTCAACTCCTTTCCGAGGACTCCATAGGCTCGGTCTTGGAGTCGGATGCTGCGGATTCTGTAACCTTGAGGTTAGTCCCATGGCCCATATCTCCTGCAGAAGCAAATCCGCCAGTGTTTTGCCATAGAAAGGCTTGTCGCAATCTATGGGCATCCTCCTCTCTCTGAATAGCTTTCCTTTCAGGGCCTTCAAGCTTGTTTCTAATATAGTTAATCTTTTCCCTATCTTCCTCAGACTTTGGGTCTAATTCAAGCTCTAAGAGGCGTATGTTTTTTCGAAAGCGTTCTTCATATAAATGGTAATCGCTTTCTGCCGTCTTGCGGAACGCAGGTGGGTTCGGCTCATGTGTAAGATTCACCCACCTACTCCGGTCTCTGTAGGCGTGATGAACTCCGGGATGCGCGCTAAATCCAGATTCCGGATCGAGCTGTGCATCTGAACGTTTATCCGCAAGGTCGGGAGTGTCCGAAGGGTTGTCCTGCTCACTTTGTGGAGGTTGGTTTACGAGACTAGGAGTATCTAAAATCTCGCTCCCAGAGCCATCGGCTGCCCTGCTTGACCAACCCTTTGGAACAGATCTCTCATGCCTCGGGTAACCTGTTTCCCCGAGGTCGGTTGCTTCGTGGGAATGACTGAACTGGTCCCAACGTGAAAATAGTGGTGCGTCCCAACGCGAATAAGATAGAGGTGCTTCCCAACGTGAATAAGGTGCTGGTGCGTCAGGCTCAGGAGGAGGGGCTCGACGTTCCCGAGCTTCCGCCTCGATAATCATCCGATCCGCGTCGTATTCCGACTGGATCCTCTCAGCTCTATCCCTTGTCCTTAACGATACGTATTCGCGATCGGCCCAACTTTCACCTTGTCCGCGCTCAAGCATCAGGATTTCGGCCTTTGTCACCTTCATATCGTCAAGGACTCGGTCGACCTCCCGCAACTTCGCTTTGATTTTCTTTTGGAGTTGTGCGTCTGCCCTCTCATCGCGCGAGGTACGGTAACGTTGCTCCTTCACTTTTCCAAACTCGTACTTACGCCAAGCGGATACAGCTGGGTGATTCTGAGGGTAAAATTGTCCCAGTGGGATACTGTCTAGATCCTCCGGCGTGATTGGGTATTCCTTGAGAATCTCGCGAATCTCATTGAGCAATTCCTTATGATCCTCAAGGAACTGTAATTGCTGCTCTTTCCGCGTCGTCTCGACTTGGCTCATCCGTGTAACATCCTTAAGGTTAACAAGTCCGTTTTGTCGACCCCCGCGTAATGCCCAACGTTGAACATCATCAAGATCTGTCCACCTCCATATTTTGCCGTCGTTGACAGACGCCTCTCCAAGGATCTGCCCAAGCGCTGGGTTGATCGTTGGAAGCTGAATAAGAGCTGAGCGGAAGAGTAGCTTCACAGCGGTTTCTTCTTCAATCCACTCTTTATCTTCAACCGCGCTAGGGTTCAACCCACCGATTTTTGTGCCCTTTGGAGCATACATAAGCCTCCCGCCTCCTCCTTTTCGATGAGCGGCGCAGTCACCTGGACGATGTGGAGAGGAAACATGTTGCCAACGTTGGAAGTAAAAATTCCAGAACCTCATGAGATAGCGGGGCTTTTTGCAGGTATTGCACTCCCTTATGACTGGGGGCGGTGGAGGAGGAAGCTTGTCGAGATATTTGTATTTCGCCGGGTCCGGCGCCGGCCAACTGTAACCATTTCGCAGCTTCTTTGCGTTTTGAACTTGAGACCATTCCAACCTTCGCGCTACTTCCTCCCGCGTATAATCTTGCTTCAGACCTATCATGGTGATCGGGTGCCACGGTCGAGGCGGTTCTTGCAGTGGAAACACTCTATTGAGAGAAGCCCAGTTCGTATCATCCGGGAACAGGAAATAGAAATGAGGCGGTCGGATCCTCGGGAATTCGCCTTGTTTGGTGCGCACAGGATTCTGTCCCGCGCTGAATCCTGGGATTTTATAGGGATTTCGAATGTCGCCGTTGGCACTCCTAGCGGATCGAAGGAGGAGACCGAGTGTAAGTTTGTCGAATTCGTCCTTTGACTGAAACGGACTCCGGTTCATATCCAACATCTCGTCGACTCGGTCAACAGCAGGGACATAGCCATGCGAACGTAATGCTTGTAGGAAATCTTCCTCTGTGCGAAGTCTTTTCGGTTTCGAAGGGTTATACTGCCCTTCAATGTAGGCCCTATCCTTGGGGTGAAGTTGGAGCTTTCTATACGGCCTTTTACCAGAGGACATACCGGATGATGCCCTGGAGCTAACAATCCGATCTCTAAAGTTAAAGACTGGCCGGACAGAATGGGGGCGTATACTGTTTCTTGAAGAAGCCAGCACGCTTAGGAAACTGAAGAGGTGGGTGCATCCTTGGAGGCGGCGGGGAAGAGCCATCTTAATCGACTGGGACGAAGCCCAAATACGGCTCCTGTTGATTCGTCTATTAGCAGGAAAAAAGGAAGTAAAGAAAGGTGTATTAGCGAGTCAATTGAGAGACGGTTGACGATGGTCGATGGCTACATTAGGATGGGTGAAATTCGTGGTGGGATGTCGGCGACAGAATACTCGGTCTAACAAATTTCTTTCGATGTCGAATTTGCTTTTTCCCGAGCCGACAAACGCCAACACCACAACACACCCGGCATTGATTCCCTACCCGACTCGTCCCGAAGATGGCTTAATGAATTGAAAGGTGTATGGGCATAAGCTTAAGAGCTACCTAAGATTTAGAGTAACAAATAGGCCTTTAAGCCTGTTAGTAGATATAGCTCCGTCATTTCGTAAGCTTAACGTGTACAATAATAGCTTCTAGATGAAAGATTTAAATTGGAACTTGCCTTCGAGAGCTGCAAAGCTATGGGAAGCTATTCGATCATCTATACTACCATCTAAAAGCTATAAATACTATTTAAGTAAATAGCGGTTATGTATATTCCGAGCATCTGCTTTAACGTACGCGAGCACCACTAGTATATAAAAGAACCCAAACGCCGTTACCAAATGCTAATCCTTCAAAACGCCAAAACCAGATACCCTTCCTCGAACGACTCTAGCCACCTGAAGGACCTCCCAAATTTAGTCTTTACCACCTCACAACTATCTCAGAGTCCTTCCTTGGCCTGTCATACTGCGCCTGCGGTAGTTGCGGCATCGGGCTCAGCGGTGTCCCTACCGCAAAAGAATTGTTTCGCATGTTAACCCAACCTCCTAGACTGATATCGCTTTCGGCGCTGATCTCACTAGTCGCCCTGCTATTCTGTCTTGACCTGCCCGGCGGTACTGGAAATATCCTGTCATCGACGTCCAGTAAAGCGCCCTCCGCAGTCGATAACGGCGTTCTACCCCTTCCGTTCCCATTGTTGCCACTCATAGTAACATCTTCCGCCGGAACGCCGTTTCCGAACTCCACTGCTCGCCAGGCGATTCCTCCTCCTCCCCCTCTTCCTCCCCCTACTCCCATCTCAATATCTTCGTGTGCCTTTGGCGTTGTCCTGTCGGTAACTGATATCTCAATCGTCCCTGCTTTGGCAACACTCCCATGTCGAGTTCGCGCACTGCTACCCCCACTGTGCTCACTATGATTCGACCTCTTCATCTTGGAATTTATCGAAACACTAAACTTAGGCAACCATCCCTTCCACAGAACTTTCAACGCTGGCAGTGACGTCGCTATTATCGCCAACGTAACCTCCAACTGTCCAAACAACGCAACGGGAACAATATCCCATGTCAAATCTATTCCTCTGACTCCATCGAACAAATTAATCATACGTAGGATGGCGAAGACGCAGGCGAGGCCTCCGAGGCTAAATACGAATAACACGGCGACCTTTTTGTAGACTGGTAATTGGAGTTTGAGTACGATCGGAACAGGGAGGACGAGGATGGCGAGATCGGAGGCGACGCCGATGGAAGTTATGGCGTAGTACATTGTTAATCCGTTACACTGATGTTCCAGTTTCGTCAGGAGGTCGTATGCGGCGGCGATGGGCTGGGAAATAATGACGGTTAGTTGAGGTACCTTTCCTGAGATCGTAGATTTAAAGACATGTTTGAAATACCTTGCATTGAAATGCTAGCGCCAAAGAACTTGCGACGCCGAATAAAACATGAAAGGCGAAGAATCCGTTGCATACATGCCACATTTTGTCGAAAGAGAGGCGTCGGATGAAGAGGATTATCGAAAGCTTTGTGAACATTATCGAGTAGACGTAGAGTATCATGTGGGCGTAAGTGAGCTGTGGATAAGGAGGGTATTAGCATAGAGGCACCGAAACGTAGCATTCAAGCTGACATCGGTGAGGAAAATACCTTAACACCTTCGACCATTGCGTATGGACTGATGTCGTAAATGTGCATTCCCATATGGGCGGTTTTAACGGCTAATTACACCAAGTCAGCGATACCTTTTCGGTGCAATTACAGGCTGCCCGCAGTCTACATACCAAGTATTTGTATCGCGGTAAATCCTAACGTCAGAATCTACAAACTATTAGTCTTAATTTTACTAAAAGGATGCACCTGAACCAGTCTCACTCACCGTCGCAGGAATGATCATCCAATCATCCAAGCCCAGCTTCCCACCATACACTTTCCTCGTGTAAAGCCTTCCTCCAACCAAAATCAATGCCACAGCCATGGATATCGTGGCCACGATGAACACTAGATTCCCTCTATCCGGTGGAACATAATCCTTTGACGTCGCACTTGTTGGAATACTCTTGAATACCGCAGCGCCATTGAGTCGTTCAACAATTTTTGCCAATAGCACATACTCGTCCAAAGATGCTGGAGTATACATCTTCCAGCGTATGGGTAGTACGACCCTGTTACCAAAAAAAACAACGGCAGTGCCGGTATTTCGGGAGGACCTTTCACAAAAACGATAATGGCTCTCTCCACTCCTTACTTTCCGTTCGCTATCATTGTCGGAATCTTGCGACGCTTGTGTTGCTAGACGTTGTTTCGGTTCCAAAGAGAAGGCGTCAAGGGTTCAAGGCCACTTCCCGTCGAAACAGCCCACCAAAAATGCTGGCAAACGACGATCTTAAGAGAGATGAAAGGTTAAAATCAAAAGGCGTGGGAGTGGAAATCGAAGGTCAAATAGAAAAAGAGAGACGGGCATCTTCAAAAGTGTATGTTTTATTTGCGCTTCGAAATTGCGGAATCGAATCTGTCCAAGGCCCACACCCCTCTTAGGACAGCGACAAAGCTAGCCTGCAAGTGATATCTTCACGTTATTTTTTTCTTTCCTTCTTCTCCCGCTCTTCCTGTGGCTCTCCATTTTCCTTCTGAGTATTCCGTGAGAGCGTGGGCGAATTGTTCGTCTGCAGGAGCCATGTCATGCACTGTCATTAGCTAAAAGGAAAGGCCGAAATCAGGTTTTCGGTACATCTTCAGGGCGGCTCCGACGAACATTCCTTGAGGAGCCCATTCATGAACATCCAGAGGAAACCGGCGAAAAGACGCACAAACTTGACCAAGATCGGGGTCCCACTTATTAACCCCCCTTAGCGAAACTTCGAAATCTGCAAAGGCTATCGAGATCGTCAGGTTCTATTACGGTTTTCGGACAGAACTAGGAGCGCCATCTCGCTTACTGGGGCTTTGGGCCACCCGAATGACAGGGTAGCAGCTTTGACTTGGGGTCAGGACGTGGTGTGGGAGTCCAGCTACCAGGTATGTTGAGGACTCAGTGAGTTTAGCGTGTGTCCCGATTATGCTGGCGAGAGTCTCTGGTAAGACCGAATCGAGGGTTTTCCGTAGTGGAACCTCTCGATTCGAGACGATCCTAGGGGACCCATCAAATTAAGCAGTTTGGGAGGAGAAGTTTAATTCCAATTAGGATTATCTGTATGTCAGACGGAGGGACCTTTCTTTGCGGGTACTGCGTACTTGAGGGTTGAGAGTTGCAGATTGTGAACTTGAAATCAAATGTTTCCGCCCATATTCGGTAGGTGGCTCGAGAACAGTAAAAGCGGGTCAACCTCAAGAAACGGGCAAACATGAAAGTTTATAAAGTGAATTTGTAGGATATCTCTAGCGCGTCGGCGGAACCCTTCGATTCGTGGTCGGAAATTCACTAAGGACGTTAACACGGTAGTAGATTCGGGATCAAGGTCAGTCTGGAACCAACCGATGTCGTTCACCGTTGGCCATCGGAGTGGCTTCTGCACGATAGCGAATCCGATCTTGAGGCGTTCGAGGCGTCGAGGGGGCGTTTATGAGTTGGCGAGACCCTGTAGGGTTCGTCACACCGCAGTCTTGAGCAATGGAAGTCGCAAGGATGAGGGGCAAAAACTCGATGCTCTCCAAATGCTTACGGCTTCCAAGATTTTTCGAATCGATATCAAAATATCCTCTCATGAATGCGCCGTAAATCTACATACAAAATATCAACTGATTGCTTGGAATTAGAAACTGTAGGCCGGGTAAAAAGGGTCAATGACTAGTATGTCAGTGGCGACCGGAGCGAAATTCTAAGAAAATGTATCTTGTGCTGAGATCTATAGTATCGATATCGACATATTCATGTTCGCGTTAGATTCTGGATTACGAGCAAGGATGGAAGCAAGGTTGCTAGCTAGGCTATTCCGGGGGCTTTCTTACAAGTCGGGACCTTGGTATTGGGAACGTGGGCAAGTTGTTCTACAACTCACTTGCGGGAAGTTAACTTTGCTTGTATTTATTCTTGTGCAGGGATGTTCTAATAAAACCCTCTCTCACTAAACGCTAACTAATATTCAGATTATACATCTGCAAAAGTACTAGTTATTAAATATCTATATCCTCCTTTCGTACGAAGTTAATAAATTGTCCAAGCTTTTAGGGGGCGCGAGATTGTCATGGAGAGAGGGCACGGAGATACTGATGAAAGCAAGTACTGCCCTCTATCTCCCTTGGATCTTCATTTCCCTTATGAAAACCTTCGTATTCTCGGAGAACGGCTCGGGCCATGATAAAGATATTGTTGTCGGTGCCCTTGTGTCTGTTCCACCAACTTACGAAAGTCGGGTTAGTCTCCAACCTGGGTAATCTCTGGAACATGATATCAAGGACAGGACGACAGAGTTCACGTTCTTGATTGTTCAGCAGCGAGTACCAGAGAATCTCAAAGATTTCTAATGTTATTAGAATTTCTTTGGCTCCTTGGGTTCGTTGGTTGTAGTCATTGCCGGTGACAAGGTGAACCTGGGTGATTTTGTCGACGATGTACTTGACGCCGTGGTGGATCATGTATTCCCTTAATCCTTCGATCTGGAGAGGGGTGTCGGAATCGAGTTTGAGAATGTAGGGGCAGTTGATAGAGCTGGTTGTGTGATTGCCGGTGTAGATGTATTGGATTAGAGTCTTGATAGCGGGGTTTGGAAGACCTTCAAGGATGATTTCTGCAATTCCGTCTTTTCGAAGCTGTTTCGATTGGGTGATCATTTGATCGAGTTTCATGGAGGCAGGGCCGAGGATAAGATGGTGGGCCCTATGTTCTTGAGGAGGATTCGTGGAATTATTTCGAGAATGGTTCATAATAGTGACGTCAGACCATTTGCAGTCTGCGAGTAGGTTTTCAAAGTACCTAAGAAGAACCAGCCAATTAGAACATCATTTCACATTGCAACGTTCGATTACAGATAGAGGAGCTAGGGCCTTCACGCACTGTTTGTCTGGGTTTCCATCGGCTGGTGAATCCCCAATGACCCTCCAGAAGGGCAAGGATATTATAGGAGAATATCTAGCTCTTTCTTGTCCTGGAGAGTCCTTATCGAATGTATTTTCGAGCATCATCTTGGAAAGCTGTGGGATTGAATAAGCCAATGTCTAGTTCGTGATGGGTGGTGATAGGTGTAAATGTATGATGGAGGCTTTTAGTTAGTATCTTTTCTGTTCGATGATGAGGTCGTTGCAATAAATATGCCGTAGGCGATGGTGGATTTTGATGTGATTGCTTTGTAGACGTTAATGGCTGATAGATTTAGACTGGGTGGCGCTGTGTAACGAGGCTGCCGACTCTTTCCACGTTGCGTGGCGCTCTGGCCACGCGAACCGACAGTGCGCTCGACTGCGTTTTTACCCACTCAAATGCTGCCATCTATTCAGCCAGAGATACTAATATTATCCTACTGATAAGGATAAGTAGGAATAGGTCCTACATCCGCCGTCGACAATGCCCCCAATGCATTTTGTGTTTCCAAGCTCTGTTTCGTTTATAAGGCAGACTTTACATATAAATTTGGCAGGCATAATTGGAGGCCGGCGTCAATAGTGTTGCCCTGTTGGATTTCGCTATAATTACTTGGCCGTATATCGAGTTAACTCAGTGACGTCTCCACAGAATTCCATTTCATATAAAGGAATGCAGGGTTGTAAGGATAAGGATAAGCCCTTGAGTATCGATGCTAGCTAAGGCCATGGACAAGGCCTTGTGAGTACGTTGCACTGCCTGAGAGGTGCACTTTGAGCGCCTTCCGTCGACGGACCAAGCCGCGTCGACCTCTCGTCATCCCAACTTTGAGAATCGACGTTTCGCATTCCAAGAGAGGGTCAGAGTGGACCTGGTGGAATGCAGCTTCCGGAACTGAAGAAGTGCAGTAGATCCAGACCATACTACCTTCCCCACAAGGCCAACCAAGCGACCCCGGTCCGCCAGTCTATTGGCTGGAAGCTAGCATTCTCGATAGCTACAAGGTGGTGCGACTGTGTATCACTCGTTATCGGCTGCCTGGTTTGGCACACGATACCATTCATATCCGTCGGATTGCTCGAGATAACCCGTTTTTAAAGAGGCCTCTTTTCCCAGGCTCGTTTGTCGTCGCCCTTAAGCCTTCTCGTCGATTTCACAACTGCACGCCCTATAACAAAATACAACATCTACAACGCATTCCTGGTTTTCGATACCAAATTTCAAAATCCACCCAAGATGTACGCCACTTCCGCTATCCTCGGGCTCCTCCTCGCAGCCCCATCTTTCGTCGCTGCTCAGCGACAAACAGATAATGTCGTACAGCTTCCACCATGTGTGACAACCTGCTACGGCCTCGCCATTGCTCGTGCCAACTGCGACACCCTCCAGCCGTCTTGCATTTGCGGCTCCAACGTCTTCTTCAGCGCCGTCCGTACCTGTCTTACCACTCGGGATGGCACTTGCACGGAAGAAGAGGCCATCGATGTTTGGAATAAGCTCCAACAGCAGTGCGCTGATAAGATCTCCACTGCCTTCCCATCCCTTACATTCTCTGTGACTCGCGAGACCACCGCCGCCACAGCCACGGATGAACCCGAGAGCACGATTGTGCCAACTATGGGCACTATTACTGGTCCAGCCGAACCAAGCGACGCTCCCACTGAAGCTCCCACTACCATGGGCAGCATTACTGGACCAGCCGAACCAACCTCCTCAAATACTCGTAAGCTACCTTCATAATCAGCAATGTACAATTGTATAAACATTCTCCATGGTAGCAAGTGCTAACTATATTTCCCTCGTGGCAGAAGGATCGCAAACCAGCGAGGGTCCAAGTGCCCCGACCGAGACACCCAACTCCGCAACACACATGATCCCAAGCGTCATCTCCATGGTTGTTGGGAGCTTTGTTGCTGGCGGTGCATTGTTCTTCATGCTCTAAGCTCTCAAAGTTGCTGCCTATATATCAGAATCGCTATGGTTTTGATTGGATTGAGGGAAGGCCCTTCGAGGGGTCTCCCTGATATACCCTCATGAACGCGAAAACGAATTGTAAACTACCACTACATGATACCCTGTGCATTTATTCCCTTTGGCACTCTCAAATTGAGAAGGATATACCCCAGTATTGTATTGCTATGATGCAGAATAATTCAGACTTTACCAAAAATGATAACTAAGACCATGAAATCCTGTTTGTGTTTTGTAGGCATCCAGGCATATACGCCCAATAAACATCCATCTCCGTCACCCCGCATATGCAAGATCTGGAATCTCCTCTCAGAGCTCGCTAAATCTCAACTAAGCAAGAAGGAAAATTCTCCGAGTCTTTTGCAGCGCCTCTCCCGTGTTTTGAACCCTTTCGGCCCGCTTGACTCCATTTTCTAGCTGGCTGGCCTGCAAGGTCAACAACACTTCCCCTCTGATCTTCACGGCAATTTCCATTTAACCAATACTTGACCCGAAGTTGAGTTGGAGTAATGCATAAACTGCATCTGCAAGCAAGGAGATACATTGCTTGTGAAAGGATTGTGAAATGGAAATCCTGGATCTTGCTTACAGATTTTTCCCAGGCATACAATCAGCCAATCTAGGCCTGCAGTGTCCTGCAAGATCTGCAGCTATCGATTTCGATCGGATACAACTGATCTGGGGTTGTGCAGGTTAGCATGGGGTCTTGTTCATTAGCTATTGGGTACTTCTTGGATCACAATGCATCTTAACACGGAAATAATCTTAGATCACATTTTAAGGCTTCAGCTAAGGTGTTTCTGGACCTCGATTTAGCGCTTTAACTTTTTCCCCTCCCGTGTCTTAAACCTTGATTTGACCGTCTGGCAGGCCTCGGATGACCCAGAAGAGTGCTTTTGGATAGACTGGAACCTAATTGGGGATTGCGGGGACTGGAATGGCAAATTGGGAGGATTTGTGAACCGTGAGTCCGATGACTAGCTATAGTCAAGTAGCACAAAGCCAGCTAATTAGCCATGCATATATGCATGAGATGCAAAACTAGTTTGGCGTAACTTTCGAGTGCAGAGCCTGTTTGGAACCCCAGCATTGATGGTTGGAGAGGTTGATCCCTTGCCTCTCGATCCCTCAGTATTTCGGTTTTACGCACAGTTTAGCTCCGCTGCCGGTGAAGATGGAGAGAAAATATAAGATGGCCATGTTTCCGTCCCGCTGATTGAGTACGACAGTCAAAGGTTCACCCAATATCACTTTACCAACCCTATCCCATTCCATAATACCTAAGCCCTCAGAATGAGATTATCTGCCCTCTGCAGCTTTGGCCTTCTGGCCTTCGCACCGGTGTTCGCTCAAAATGGCGATTTCGCTGCTGATGGAAAACTCTTCCCAAGAATTGCTCTTGAGCGTACAACTTCTCTTACAAACGATATCAAGGCCCGGTTCGACAGGTCCGGGTCGCTCGTCGGTGCCATCACAATCTCGAACACGGTTGTCAACCAGCTGAAGAGGCTGAATAACTATATGGAAAACACCCTCTTCTCATGTGTCAATCCTCAGAGGTTCAAGCCCGGGACACCGGGACTACTAAGAGCACGGACTTGTCAAGAGAGAAGGGCTATCTTCAGAGCTTATGAAAATGTCGGTGTTCCCTCGCTCGCCATGTACCTCTAGTATATATAATCGTGTATGTTCTGATGTATCCCCCTCGACCATTTAGCTTTTCGACGCCTTGATTGCCGCCCGTCAGTCAGCAGGAGCGGCTGTCTGCCGAAGTACCGTCAAAATCCCGGCCACCAGTACTGTCATAGATCCCTTGACCAAGGCGGCAAAGGCAGAGCTAGATACCACAGCCAATAACATCAGGGTTCGTGTCTCCAGGCCCAACGGATCGATATTTTTAGTTGATGCTAACACGCATAAACCTGGACGATAGCGACTATGGGACAGAACCTACAACAAATACAACTCCCTCGACTTCTTCGTCTACCACTGCAAAGCCCGGAACAACCCAGCCAACTGTCGGATCCCCGGAAACAGCTGCCCGAAACCACCTACTACATGCCCCGCGGTATGCCCTTGCTACTACGGGTTCGTTAACGACAAGAATCCCAATAAAGATCAGTGTTTTACCAACCAGGATCGTATCGATGAAGTCACCGGTGCCGGGAGTAAAGCGAGCAGAGCTAGCTTTGGGTGGGAGAGTATTAAAGATTGTAGAGAGTGTTATCCGGCTGATAACCCTTTGCCGACTTGTACAAACATCCTTTAATCGCCTTGCATGTTGTATGAAGGGTGTACAAGATTGTGACTGAGCGGTCGCCGTCTAAGGATGGTTGTTATATTCATGATAAATAGATGTATTAATGTATAAATATATTTTGGACAAGGGATTCTATAGATCCATTAGATCGTAGATGCATGCTATAATCCGTCGTTAGGCTCCACGTGAATTGTTCCTTTGACAAGCCTTAGCTATTTGGTTGATCTCATTTTGAACTGCACACTTAGATACGTTTCATCCAGAACTATGGAAAACTTAACGTTATGATTAGTCCCATTTCTTCTATTGCAAGGTATTCGTATTATCTAATTCCAGTTTAATCTCCGAATTAAACCCTGAGAAGCCGGTTGTGGAGCGTGATACAACTTAAGAAGGGCCGCTGAGGCCGAGACCATGTCTATGGGGCAGTCTCGGCACTTCTATGGGGTGCTGTATGCCGTGGAGTAAAATACAACATACGTTCTGCGTTGACGGCATCCACGTCGCATAACTCCGTCATATCCTTCGAGACATCGAGGGGTCCTTTGACTCCTGGAAAAGCCCGAACCCAAGGCTTGGTTACAATTATCCCCAACAGCAATCTAGGAATGGCATCATACCCCGAGTTTTTCGCATTCCGGATTGTGCCGGATCGGTGAGCTCTAACCGCAAATCGCAGTGCCAACCTTCCAAGACTTTCGGCAACAACCATCCGAAATCTTTAGTTCTGGGCTGCCCTAAAATCCTGCATACTCCCCTGTCGACGGTCTCCTCAAAATTACATAATTGGTCATGCTTTACTATTCCGCAAGGAAAAACATTACATAGACTGATTCATTCAGAAGCCCTGGCTGATACTATTTCTAGTTATTATTGCTAACTAATACGCCTTGCAAGCTACCGCCCTTCTCGCACGATCGCTCCATGATGGGGTGCTGACGTGGAGGCTGCTCTGAGTCGGTTTTACCTTAAACTTTCAGTCTTCTTTTGTATTCCCCAAGGTAAGTAAGCAGTTGGTGGATGTGAACATACATTCGAACAATTGGACACTAACGTCGTCAACTGTCAAGGAATGCAGGGGTTTGCGTGTTGAAACATACAAACGATTCCGGCATGCAGCTAGAGAATTGAAGAATGTGATATCATTCGGCTATGGTCTGTAAATTTTCCTACAGGAGGAACAGCGAGCGCGGCTAGCCAAAAAAGTGGCCGGTGAGATGCTACCCTAGGGCCCTGTACAGCTGTGTCACGGCATTGTCATGGAATAGTAAAATCTCATCTGGGCGGTAAATGACGTCTGAATGCAGGGAACTCGTAATCGGGTGGATTCCTGTGTATCGATAGTTGGCTTTCATCATTCATTCATTCGCGATGCGGATACCGGATGGTGGTTGGCGGTGTGCATTTGGTGTGCATATATAGTTCTCAAAGTCGCTCCTCGTCAGCCTCCCAGCCTTCGTCCATTTGAGAAAGTATTCCCTTATAACCAGCTCTAATACCGCCTGCCCGTGGTCCACGCGAACACCTTGAATTGAAGTGAATCTACCACACGGAGTTCTCGTGGTGTTTTTTATATTCCGACTAGATAGAAGGCAGTCAACTCTCCAAAGCTTCTAAACCATCTACAACCTTCAGAGTCAATATCATCACCAACCATCAAAAATCTCGATCAGAACAAATCAATCCATCCGTCCACAATGTCTGTCGGTTCTGCTGTCTCTAAGTTCGGCCTCTGGGGACTTCGATTCTTCCAGTTCGCCTTTGCCGTCATCCTCACCGGCATCTTCGCTTGGTTCCACCACCAAATCAAGAAGGCTCGATACACTAGCATTAACGCTGTCGATGTTCCCCTCGGTTTCTCGGTCGCTGCTATCTTCTTCACCACTTTCTCGATCATCACCATCTGCTGCCTCAAGGGAGCCCTTCAGATTCTGAATGCTATCGCGGACTTTGCCCTCTTCGTTGGATATATCGCCTCTGCTATCCTCTACCGACACAACTACCACATTCGCTGCTCTAGGAACCCATTGGCTGTCTTCTTGGTTTATACCCGAGAAAGCAGCGGTAGGTTTGTTACCAGCGGAGAGTTTAGGAACTGCAGTTTGGTCCGATTGGCTGCTGCTTTGTTGATCATTCAAATGTGAGTTACTAGCCTTAAATCCTTGATTTTCTCCTTTTCACACATATGCTAATGGTGGAATCATAGTATCCTCTTCTTCCTCACCATGATCATCTCGGCTCTCTTGTCTCGACGACGCGATGGTGCTGGCGAGCCAGTTGTCGTTGGTGAGAAGAGACGATTCGGTTTCGGAAGACGTGGTCCGGCTGCTGTCTAATCACTGATTTGATGGGACTTTATTCTCTTGTCAGCTCTTATTCTTAGGGAAGACTTGTTAATGATAATGCTATGGGAGGTTTGTTTTTTGCGATGGTTATCATCTCGGGAGGATTGTTTTAGATAACGAATTCCTTTTTAATTAAACTACATTATTTGAACTCCAAGCTCTGCCCTAGTGGTATCGAATTGATACTCGTGTAAAAACTCCTTTAATCCAATGGCTCTTTTAAAACATCGTACTTGAAAGCCTCATCAAACTTCACGCCAACCGCCCACAGATAAAACCACACTAACCAATCCTTAAGCATTGCCGCGAACCACCCTTTATCCTTCAAACCCTCGAATCCACCGACAGAGCGGTCGTAATCCTTCTTTATCCGGGGCGTTCGAAGTTTTACCAACTTTTTTGAGATGTCTTCCCATGGTACTTCTTTCATATTGACCTCTCCGCTGTTGGCTTCCTTGGCTTTTTCGATGTGGGCGTTGAGTAATCTATCGAATAAGGCGGCATCCTCGACAGCCAAGCCGACGCCTTGTGCTAGTGGTGGCATCTATGATGGTCCTCGTTAGTTCTATTGGCTTTCAAATCCAGGGAACAAAGTGAAACTCACAGCATGAGCTGCATCTCCCATTAATAGACACCTCCCCTCCCACCATTTCTCGCTCATCTCGAGCTTCCACACCGGGTAGAAATACACATCATCCTTCGTTGCCTCCAACAAGTCTGCGAAGAACCCCATCTGGGGATCCCGTTCAGAACAATATGTATCCTTCACCCTCTGTTTCATCTTCGCGACATCGTCACCCATGCTCTTCCACCCATCCTTTGACAGATCTGCGGGTGCAGCGACTTCCATTACCGCTGCCCAGAACAGCCTTTCAGATTTAGATGGAGTGCTCCATGTTAGTAGTAGAGATCCGACGCGGCATTGGACGATAGCGGATGTGTCTTTAATAGGGAGGGCAGACAGATCCTTTGGGTCTACGTATGAGTAGGTGTTTGATAGGCCGGTGTACACTGGCTTGCGAGCAGGATCAATACATTTCCTGACAGCGGAATGGGTGCCATCACAGCCGAGGAGGATATCGCCGGTTACCCTGGTACCATCGGCGAATACAGCTGTAACATCATTGGGTGTCTGTTCAATGCTCTCTAGCCGTTTGTCAAACGAAACTTGAATGCCCAATTCTGCGACTTTGGCGAGTAGAGCCCCTTGAAGATCTTTACGCGCGATACGCAGGCTGTTGGCGCCGTAGCGATCGATGTCGCCGAAGGTCAGGTTTCCGAGAGATTTGAGGCTACGGGAGGATATCATTTCTATTGTTTTAACGGTACATCCTGTCGTTTCAAGGTCTTTGAAGACTCCGATGTAGTCGAGGAGTTTGATGGCGTTTGGGGTTAGATTTATGGCGCCTCCGAGGGTTGATGGGCCGCTGCGAAGTTCGTAGATGGTGATTTGGAAGGGAATTGAATGTTTGCTGAGAGTTTTGTGAAGAAGGATTGCGGCGGCAAGGCCTGCGGAGCCTGCGCCGATAATGAGGACCTGAAATGGGGTGGTCATGAGGGTGGAGTGTGTTGGTGTGGTATTTTCGAAAACGGATGTGAGCCGAATTGGGAGATTGAAGTTCGGATTGTAGCTCTTTTTCGAATCGATTGCGATGACTTTTGTCGGCTGTATATTGTGATATTGGATTGAGAAGCTAGAAGACAGGGAAATGTTCCTTTCTTTATACTTGGCATTTTGTGCAATTGCGGCTGCTAAAGTTCACCCCGTCCCCGACATTTCGCACACGCATCTTGTGACGAAGCTAGTTGGGCTGGAAATTGTTGCATTACGTTATCAGCTGGTGGTGAGGGGAAGAATTATCTGCATCGGGTCTGACAAGGCGGCCCAGGCTTTTGATACTTCAGGGAAAAGATCGGTCTCCCCGCTGAGATTTCGATCTCGAGGATATGCAGCTAATGGGAGATGTTGATATCTTTGCATGGTGCAGAAGAGAAAGACAGGAAAGCTTGTTCTGCTCCAAGCCTCTTGTCGAGAAAGCTTGGGTTGCCAAAAGTATCACGGACAACGCAGTTGCTTTCGAGGGCGTTCCAGTTTGGTCATGAATATTGATTAAAGAGATGATAGAGGACGAGCGAGACGTCTCTTTCGGCATCCGGGATGGCAATGTTTAACTCTCCTTTCTCGATGCTTCATTGCTAGAGATCCTGTTATCATGATGGTTTTTTACTATTGAGCTATCGATATCAACCCATGATCCTCTGCGGGCTGCTATCTTTGATGCTAAAATGTTATAACGTTATGATTCAATGCAAGGTGAAAAAGCCTAGCGGCCGGCTGCGACACAGCCTGCATGAACTTAAACGCAAAATGTTTCGGTCTCGGGTGTCTTTTCAGACTCCGAGTTCCCTTGCCGGTATCCGAACCAGTGATATCAACTCCTGATATATACATAGACAAAGCGGTTGCGTCAACAGTTCCCCTTTATACATACTCATACGCGTATACGGCCTGGGGGATCTTGATTGTGTAAATTTATAACCATATTCTCGGGCTGAATTCGAGAGGTAAATGATACCATTCAGTAGGTAACTAGAGAGGTGATCTGGTCACGGTTTACAATCGATATATCGCGATACCTTCTCTTATATTCCGGTGAGTTGGATGCTGGGAGACATATGTATTGTATCATATGGTTATTTCTAGAGGCCGGTTTACGAGACCGGTATTCTATAAAACTCTCACAGAGTACCATTGTAGTAATTGAGCTCATGAGGACGCAGTCTCGTAACCAGACCGTTGAGGACGTGCTGGTATTAAACATGCAACGCGTCGACGGAATTAATTTAGTCCTATTTCTCGCAGGGCCGCAAGGGTGTATATAAATAGAGTCTACTAAACTGCTTCTCATTAGACATTCCATTCTATCTAAGACAAAGTCTGTGCAAGCGCTGTCTTAAGCTTACACTTGTCTCATAAACCGGATTGTCGACGTTTTAAACTTTAGTCGAAGCCTTTAAAGTAATAGTTTTAAACAATAGCTAAATTTTCTCAAAAAGTGGTGCTTAAAAAAGAATGTAGGTTTTTTAGTTTACGAGATACGTATCTGGAGTGTTCGGGTTTCGGTTCTGGCTGCTGGCTACTGAGTTCACGAACCATGGTACTAATTGTTACGAAATTTGTAATCCAGCGACTACTTAGTCCCCGATGGGCCGGGATTGTCTTGTAGAACCTGTCGCAGGCTGAAAGCTTAAAACGAAATTATTGGTTATAGCCCGGGGATGATTGGCATGATAACGCAAATGCGGCGTCTAATACAACCAGAAAAGTGAGTGGTCTCAACAGTTTCTCATGATGATTATGAAGCATTTGTCGACGAATCTCCCTCCCCAGGTGACCAGCAGCACGAGACAATGTTCTTGAGTCTGCCTTTGGCGGAATCGCAACATTCCTGGAGAGTCCGTAGATTGGTAAGGAGCTTACATGCATATTTGCCACCGTCAGAGCATCGACATCGCACATCGAGATGAGTGACAATGGGTTTTGCCCGTCAGGACTCGAAAGAGTAGCGACTTCGTATAAGTCGATCAGTATAGGCGTACCCCTAGGAAGACGTTCGATCAGTGAGACCTGGCTCGGAGACACCGATACCAGTCGTATCGTATAGAAAGTGAACTCAATTCTGCGCACCAGCCACAGGTATCTCACATGGCCACAGTCGAAATCTTGATCCATTATACAAAGCATGATACCCTTGTCGCCGCCACAATGGCAGATCTATGGGCCGTGAACCGCTTCAACCAATTGTGCTGGATCTTTGGCAAAGTGGTTCTTACAGTGGTTGAAGAAGTGAATATCACGAACAATCTCAGAGAACAACTGCAGGGTTAGTTGGATCATGTGTCGGCTGGGCCAATCATTGGCACCTATTCCATTTCTGGTTATCAGTTACGATTGGCCCATTGAACAAATATTTTTAGTCATCCCGGACCGCCAAGCGGAGTTCAAGGGTCTTGGACAGCAAGGATGACGTAGACTGCTGGCCGGAAGGTCGGCGGATGGCACACCTTAGAACGGCCGCAAAAAGATGGGAGGAAGGAATGGAACGGGAACGCAATAATAGCAGTGTACCTGCGGGTCTGCCTGTGTTCGCCGGACCTCCCTTGTCCTATTTTCTTCTAGATGCGAGCGTTCCATGCTTGATGAAGAATGTCGCTGCTTTCGTATCCACATTTCCTTTCACAGAAAGGAGGGGTTCTCTGCTTTGGGGTTGGTAAGATCTACGAGCTCAGGCTTAACTAGCTTCCTTCTCACTTGTATATGGTAATCATGAAGGCGGATATCTTAGAAGGCGGCTTACCGTGAGAAAGAGGCGGACGGTCATAATTCTAGACTTGATATCGATGCTATCGTTATGACTGCGGCGCCAGCCTCAAAGCCGCGACACGTATAGCTGCCTGCAAAGCTTTATTATCCCGCCGTTATCCTTCAAGCTATCGGTGCTATCTGTTATAGCCCAAACTGCCATTAGTTCCACGGCAGTACGAGCGATTCGATCAAAATTGTTTCATGCGCTGCAGCTTTGACGTACACGTACCTGGGCCTCCTAGCGACCCGCCCCACGCTATAGATTGAAGATAATATAGTCTCCTCCTTCTCGAAATCCAAAATCCCAAGGCTAGGAGGCGCCTTTCAATGTCGACGTTTCATTTGATGCATTCCGAGCACAAGTGTCTGAGCAGCTGGATTGTTGTTGCATTCGCCAAGCAGAAGACGCTGGGCGACGGGTTTTGGTCTGCCAGCCTTAACGCCTTGCCTCCGAGTCTGCTTGTCAACTAGTACTCCGGCACTAATTAACTAATCCTCAGTCATCCATCCATCGCAACCTTCAACCTTCTCTTCCTCTCCATTCACCACCGCCGCCACCGCTTACTGCTAGCCTTCTGCACCTATCCACCAGTGTCGCCGACAGCAGACTAGTCTACATCTCCTCGAATACCGAAATCCGTCTTGCCGATAAGGCAAACTACGTCTATCAGCCAGCCATGGCTGGGCGTCTCCCTAACCCAAGCGGCTTCATGCCTCCGTACCCAGTAACCCCTCCTGCGACTCCAACTCCTGCACAATCGAGCTATTTCCAGTCCGGCGCTCCTTCTTCGTCATCTTCTCAGGCTCCTCCTCCGCGACCACCGAAATTGCCGAACTTACCGCCCGGCCATACACATCCTAATGGTTCGAATCTCCCTCCTCTGCCTCCTCGCGAAAACATACCGACGCATTCCCAGGATCACGGCCGACAGGAGAGGCCGAACGTTCCTGCAAGGGTCAATCAAAACCCGGCCTCGAGTTCCCTTCCAAGGATACCTCAACTCCCTCCACCGGTAGAGGATATGCCTCGAAGAAAATCCGACGAACAACGATGGGCTGGTCCTCCGTCGCAAGTTCCACCCCCATCTTCTTTTATTCCTCCGAGAACCGACGATACGCCGCCTGTGCCACCGCCAAAATCCCCTCCTCAAAATCCAGTTTACAATTTGCCAAGCAATGCCAATCCTCAGATGAGCCAAGTTAGCTTATCGGGGTCACAAGCGACAGGTGAAGCTAAGAGACAGAGATCACGAAGAGAATCGAAAAGCACGAAAGGAAGACCGCACCTTGGCGAAATGGAACGATTGAGAAGATCAAAGAATGCGACTAGGTCGAGGTTACGGATTCTTTCGCTCGGTAAGATTGCTCTATTGCCTTCATTTTGCTTCACCCACCACGAAATATTACAGGGAACTAATATTTTCAATTTAGATGGCGGTGGAATTCGTGGCTACTCTACGCTGCTCCTTCTCGAAGCTTTAATGCACGATATATTTGTCGAAATACACGGTCGCGCACCTCGACGAGGCGAAGAAGTTACAAAACCCTGCGAAGTATTCGATCTGATTGGTGGAACCGGCACAGGAGGCCTAATCGCAATCATGCTCGGTCGCCTTCGTATGTCGGTTCAAACTTGTAAAGATGTTTACACTCGTATGACTCGCTACGTTTTCGAAACGGATAAACGATTTGTGGGGATTCCATACGGCGAAACATTGTACAAAGCCTCTAAACTGGAGAGGGCCATTAAAACAGTTGTACATGAAAGAACCAGGGACGACCACCTCGATTTGAACATGGAAATGAATTCTGAAGACGAAGATTGGGATTTGGAGCCAAGCGGTGGCCACTACGATGACGAAAAGGAGCTTGAGCGACGCATGAGTATGATGGGAAGGACAGATAGTATCAAAGCGATTGCAGAAGCTAGTCGAATCTCTACATCGGAAGATAAGAGAAGGCTCAGATACGGAAATTCTGAGGCGCTGATGCACGATAAGAGAAAGGGTAGATGCAAAACGTAAGTCCATCTCCGCAGATTTTAGTTCCGATATAATTAGTTGCTAACACTAGTACCTATGCAGAATGGTAACTGCCGTGTACAAAGGCTCGTCTAGCGACTCCACCGCTGCAATCTTCCGAACATACTCATCCGGCGTCGAGTCGATGTCGTACCCCGATTGTCGAATTTGGCAAGCCGGTCGCGCAACTTGCGCCACGCTCGCAGCTTTCAAATCTATCCGTATCAACCAGGACGTATTCCTAGACGAAGGAACTGGGCGATACAACCCGACGCCGACGGTTCTCGAAGAAGCTTGTGTGAACGAGTGGCCGGGTAGAGAAGTCGGTCTTATCGTTTCCCTCGGAACTGGCAAACGTCCAGTAGGCGCAGGGGAAGGGGACAACAAAGTTCAGTGGTGGGAAAATCTAGGTACAAGCTTAGACCAATTCACCCAGGCTAGGCGGCGCCTGATGACGAAGATCGACTACTGCGAAACCACACACCAGTTTGTCCTAAACGAGGAGTTGAGAAGATATGAAATCAGCAAGAATAGATATTTTAGGTTCAATGTGGATGCTGGTGTTGGTGAAGTCGCTCTGAATGAATGGTCGAGGCTGAGCGAAGTTAGCACTGCAACAAGAGTCTACCTTGCCGGACCAGAAGTTGGTACCGACATGAAGGAATGCGCAAGGCGGATGGCCAAACTTACAAGAGACAAATGGAAGAAGAAAATCGCCGCTGATGGTGGCATTATGGCGGAAGAGAAGAAGGGTGTGCTTATGGGTCCTGATGGTGTCAAGATGGAGGCGAAGGCCAACGGGCCTGTTCCGACGGTATACTACGAAATGCCAGGCGACATCCCAGCTCAGCCAGCAGTAGCTGCCTCAATCATGAGCCCACCGCCTCGCGAACAACGACCAGAGGATATTGAGTTGCAAAACCAGCAACTAGAACAACTATTTGCCCCCGTCGAGATGCCGGCAGCACCAAGAGTCCCAGCGATTCGGATTACTCCTCCCAGTGTGAAGAAGCCGAATGGAAGGAATGCTAGGGTGGAGATGCCCGGTAATATCCCAGAGTAGAAATACTGGATACTATCATGGGCATTGCGACTATTGATTTTTATTTTTATTTTCGGAGCTTTGGGCGTATTTTTCGATTCACGACTTTCATTACGATTCATCAGTTTTTTGTCAGCATGATATCCATTCGGGGCGTGATTTGGTTTACTATGGGCCTTCTATGTTAATAATTGAGCAGAGCATCGCTTTCCTGCAAGTATCTTGCTTTTGTCGGCGAGCGTGTAGTAATGCTGCTGTTCTCTTTGTATGAAGTGGGCGTGTTAGTTTTCTGGGCGTAACGATCGATATATTATACAGTGGAATTTCTTATGTACAGTAGCATTACGACACGATTTATGAACTCAAAATCAATATTTTTTAGAATATTTTGAAGCCGTTAACTCATCCAAATGACGTGATGCTTGTGACGTTAGACCCCGCTCCAACTCCTAACCGTTACGACAGCTAACGCCATGCATAAACATTGAAGTTGGATCTACTAGGATGAAGGATTACTTCGTATGACACCTGCGAAGCTAGGTATAGTATAACCCAACAGTTGTTATAACTATGTTAACAAGCAAGAGCGTAAGAGCAAACGCCCCGTTCATGCATCCGATGTCCTAGTCTAGTCACTACTAGAAAGGCATGGGGGGATCCAACGGGCACCTGTCACTCTGTATTGTGGCACATAACTGCAGGGAGGCCTGCGCCATACAACAAAGAGGATCCAACGAGTGGGAACGTACGTTTATATAGGCCATGCAACAGCATGAAACGATTGTAAAACTTATGTGTGTTTGTGGGATGAAGATCGATTGCTTGCCATATGGAAGTCTTTGCCATCGTGTTAAGTTCGATATTGCAATGAGCTAGTCACTATTTATGTTCCTGCTCGGTGGAACGTATTCTGGGAAATACTGAATTATGGATATTATCGACGTAAATGGTCTTCTAGTAAAGTTTTGTAGAAAGGTATATGGGACTGGTTCGGGTTTTCTGATTGACTGCGTGCAAATGCATATTCCAACAACCTCGGGCTCGTCGATGTCGCCCGCTCCAGCGAACTTGACGCCGACACCAGGTTTGCTTAGCTTTGGGGGACTGAATTTGGGGGGCTGGTCTTTGGATTCAGTATTCGCGGTCAATATGATGGCAGCGCTTTGGATACAGTATTGGCTGGTGATGCTGCAGGGTATTCAGATTGGGGAAAAGATTTTGGACAAGGTATCTATACTTATATGTACCCGATCAGATTAACAGCACGTCAATTCCGTGCGAGATTTCTCCCCATGCTGATCTAGAGGTTATAGGTTCCTAAGCTTCGCGTTCTCGTGGATTGGATAGATGGTGGAATGGAAGGTACGACTTTGGCAGGACCATGTGATTGGTTCAAGTTGAAAGCTTGCGAATCCAATGTTTCTGCGAAGAGCTTGGATAGCGTTATCGTAAGGTTCTCCCCAGTCAAACAAATTGCAGATAGCATACGCGTAATCCGAAAGAGCTCGAACTAATGAGATAAAAACTTGGATGCCAGCTGACATCTGAAAATTTGAAATCGGATGCGCGAACGACCAGGCAGCTTTCCGTAACCCCTTTGCAGCCGCACCAGCGAGCGGTACAAGCCGGTGTACCGAATCCAGTTCAGCACGGACAATCATTTGACTGTCACGACCATGGGAATAGTTCCGTGACCGGGGCACTATACGGTGATATTCTTCCTGCCGTGGAAGTCATTGATGCTTTCCCCGTCAATTCCAAATGTATGGCCTTACCCGCCGGTTGTTTCCTACAATCCTGCTACGGCACAGCCGGAATCTTCCTTTGCAATAAAAGCTTGGAGAATGTCACTATTGATTGTTCTTACATTGCTAAAATTGCAAGGGAGATCTTTACGAATTATATCAGTCGGCATCAAGACCAAGTCGTACGTTTGGACTTTTGTCGAAGGGAAAAGCCGCCTGTGGATGCACTCGACCGGCCCTTGATAGATGGGCCTAAGGGGCAGGAGTATACGGGGAATAGCTTTCGAAAGAAGGAATTCGCGACGGAAGGGGGGGATGATATGTGGAGTTTACAGATCAATCGGACACAGAGCTGTTATGAGACACAGACAGGGCCTAGGGGATTTGAGGATGGATTTATTAAGTTGGGGAATTGGGAAGGACTTGTTTATAAGGTTTAGTTAAAATGTTCTTGTTGTGGGATTTTAAGATATGACTTTGGGTACGATGTTATGCTCTAGACGCTGGTAATTTGTGAGGTATAGTTGATCATATGTCTGTATCGCTGCTCCGAGAATATATATTTTGTTAGAACTATAAAAGCTGTCTGGTTCTTCGCTGAGTTAAATCATGGTACGGATTAGTCTTGGAAACGAGGCTGCGTCAAACGTTAATTGATAAGTGTGTCGGCGTGTCGGAGTTTCAGGGTTAGTGTTGCAATATTCCGTATCGACGGATGCGGCCTTAAGAAGTTTGGCAACCCGGGTTTGCAATTCGGGTGAGACTTCGTAGTCCCTGGAATCCCCTGGGTACTCGAGTGACATTGTCGACACTTAGCTTGAAGTTAAATAACCCTGGCCTGATATACTAAGTTCAGTATTTCGCGAGAAGACAAGCTTTTTGGGATCTGGCTGCATGTATGCATGTGAGGAACAAGCCATGAAAAGCAATTTGGGAATGTCCGGATGGATTGGCTTGCAGACAGTGACGCGTCCCCGTGCTGGGCCAATACCCATCTGCAGCTCCGATTGTTCAATGGAATTGGATCGGGCCCAGCTGCTATACAGATTAAGGTGATAACGTTATAGGGATAGAGATATGCAGAAATGAGAGAATCTTCGTCAATCCGGAGGTGGTATATATGTGCAGTAAACATCAGAAACGAAACGATGGCGGTAATTATAAACTGATGGGGTCCATGTGCTTCGACGAAAGAATTGTGTGGTTTCATCCGTCCATCAGGTTGGTTTAATATATCTTGGCTTGCTGTCATGAAGAAATGGAACGTCGACATCGATAGTGCATACTTGCTGCCGCTGGCTCGGGTTCTCGACCCTGTGTGCAGGGCATGACGCGTCACCCAGCGACATCGAAAGCGACGACTTTGGGACTGCAGACTGTTTTCGAACCGCGGGGGTGCCACGACTCTCGGCTCCCTTGCCAAACTCTCGGGGTCCCTTGGGGCGGACACGAGGGATGGTGGAGCTCCAGAAATGCTATCGACAAAGTCGAGTGTTTGGGGTTTCTCGGGTTTCGGCATGCATCGAGATAGAGTTGGCCCCTGTCTAGCGCAGAGTACTCGTCATCACCCCTCGGATTCCTTCCTCTTTCCTTCGCAATAAAACCATGAGTGCGGTGGATGCAGGGAATTGGAAGCGCGGCATTCTTTGGCTCTTGGAATATAATCGCCTGTGACCCGGCCATTTTGTTCCGTTCCGGTCTTCCTTCCCTCCTCTTAATTCTTGATATTAATATTACTTCCTCCTCCTCGACATGCTCTCCTTCGAAAGTTCCCAAGAACCGTGCTTTTGGGTACCACTGTAGCCGAGATTGTTGGTAGGTTGTCGACCATCGATGCGCCAGGGACTAGTTATTTGCTCCCGTGGCGACTCCCTTAAATAATAACTTGGTGTTTCCTGCTAACCAGCATATCCAACTCTATCTCCAGCGACCAATGCTGTCCCTACCGTCAGCGACTTCTCGGGTCTTCTTTCTGGTGGAGCGGTAAAACGATGAGGTCTGTGGCGGCTGCACTCACAACACCTGTTTGGCCTGTTGGTGGATTTGCTGCCCTGGTTGCGTTCTTGTTCCTTTCCCGGATAGCCTTGGCAGTCGCAGCTGGGCCGTCGATTTCCCCAATCCGGTTCCAGAAATATGGTCCACGAACATCTAGCAGATATCGACAGGGCCCGCTAAGGCGGGATGATACTCTCGAGTATAGGACGGCCCCACTCGACGAGCGTGGTGAAGGCCGGTGGTTGGAATCAAGGGATGACGGGCCCGATGATTTCCCTGATGATATCGTGCACCAGCTACTCGAAAATAAGGTAGCATATCTCACTCATGAGTTCCGGATCGTTAAGTACAAATATTGAATATTCGGTACGATTTTAGGGCATCCTCTATCTTGCCAATGTCACCGTTGGTACTCCGCCACAATCGATGCAACTGCAAATAGACACTGCCAGCTCCGACATTTGGGTCCTTTCGGAATCCATATCCGCTTGCCACGGCCCTGCGGACTACGACTTGTGGAACACGGACTGCAGCTTTGGATCTTGTAGGTTTTTCGAATTGTACTGTTGTTGTTTGTGCTATAGCTTCTAAACCTACTTTTCCTTTTTATTATAGTCAACCGGGACGCGTCTTCAACTTTTAAACTCCTGGGAGAGGATCGATTCGGTATATTATATGCGGATGGCACCGGTGCAGAGGGTGATTACGCTGAAGACACATTCAGCGTGGGCGGGGAGACAGTTCTGGGAATGCAAATTGGCGTCGCGACGAAGGCAAACCTGTCTTATGGGATCCTGGGGGTCGGCTTCGAAGCCGACCAAGCTAGTAACTCACCCGGGGGCATGGGAATATATCCTAGTCTCCTAGGAGAGATGGTTAGCCAAGGGCATATTAAATCCAAGGCGTTTAGTCTTTGGTTGGATGATTTTGGTATGTGGGTATCTCGAGATTGGCTCCCATGGGCTATACGCTGACGGAATATTCGGTAGCCTCCGACACTGGCTCGATACTGTTCGGTGGGATTGATAGTGAAAGGTTTATGGGAAAGTTGACCAGTATACCCATTGAAGTTGCAAAGGGTCAAGAGGAGCCATTCGCCTTTGCTATTCCTCTCACCGCTGTCGCATTCTCGAATGGTAAATCACACGTCAATTTCACGTCGAAATATCTTCCAGCAACGGTCATCCTGGATTCCGGAAGCAGTCTTACCTTTCTACCTCACCCGATCGCTTGGTCTATTGCGAATCAAACCGGCGCGAAGCTGTCTCATCAGCTCAATCTTTATATCATTTCTTGTGACTATCCGACAAAAGACGTGTATGTCGAATACACGTTTTCGTACGTGCTGACTATCAGGGTGCCGATGACGGAGTTAATATTGCCCCTAACGGAGTACTCGGGTGGCATGGCGAAAAATACAGACGGGTCCGACATATGTGCTTTGGGGATCGCAAGTTCCCCAAATGAGACCTTGTGTCTCTTTGGTGATACGTTTTTACGATCCGGTAAGGTTGAATCTGTCGCAGCACAACTTGTTTGGGTCCTAGTCCGACTGATTCTTTTTTCTAAATTTTTTTTAGCTTATGTGGTTTACGATCTCGATAATGCAAGAGTGGCAATGGCGCAAACGAATTTTGATCCAGTTGGGCAGAATATTGTGGAAATTGGAGTAGGAGAAAATAGCGTACCCTCGGTGGGGACCTGGGCAATGACGATAATGGCAACAAATACAATTGATATTACATATGGCAAGCAAACGGGTACGGGAAACTCGGCACCAGCCTCTACTCTACCGCTCGGGATATGGAAATATATGGCAGCACTGGCCATGGTAGCTTTGATGTTTTAGTGAGGTCTGCTTTTGATAGATCTGCGGTAACGTTGCCGGTTGACGAAATAACTTAGATGACAGCATTTTCACAGCGTGAGACTAGATGGGAAACTTTCTCTTTGATACACAGGCGTTAGGCAGGTCATGGTTGTTGTTTTCCGTGTACATGTACATAATCTAATCATTTGGTAGAGGATTCATCAATTCAGGTGGCGTTCACATCTCGTATCTTCTTCCGCGTGGGATGGCACTGCCAAGGCGATGATGCCATCGAGAATCCAGCCATTGAATCCCACGCTAAGCTTCGGCCCTTGATCGGATCTCGAATTTCAGCCAGTCGGGAGCTCCGGCAACCTTAAAATATTCATCTTGACTTTTCCTATAAATTCGGGCAGGCCCTGACTAGTTCCCAAGGCCTGTTCGGAACCTGACTTCAAACGAATAATCCACCGCAATCGCTTGAGCGCAAACTACCTCAGAATCGCCACTGGCATTTCGGCCGTCGCTCTAGCTTTCGACCTTGTACATACGCTTTGTGAACCGCAGACAGTTCGATAATTATACATGGACCGAGAATCAAAAGACGCTGAAGAAGGTCGGACAACTCCTTCGGCGCCACAGGCTGGTCTGCTGCATCGCTTTCGGAAATACAACGCAACGCAAGTCGACAAAACATGGACATCCATACCAGTCCTCGCCACGAGCTATGTCTCGGGCTTAACCGATAGTGCTGCCTATAATGCGTGGAGCTGCTTCATTAGCATGCAGACAGGTATGTTTCCTGTTCACTAGTTTGTCTTATCGTGGTACTTACAGTGTTCACTCCAGGAAATACGATTTTCTTGGGTCTTGGGGCGTCACATCAACCGGCGAGCAAGCCATTCGGCTGGCTGAGTTCACTCTTGTCGATAGGATGCTTCATGTTAGGCGTATCTACTATAGCATTTTGTAGTCGAAAAGTGGGGGCGACACTTAGAGGAACGCTGGTAGTTTCGTTCCTTGTTCAGGCTACACTTATCGTTGTCGCCGCATCCTTAGTCGAAGGGAAGGTCGTTCCGATTCCCAGCCGTGAAGAGGAAGAAAAGGCGTCTGGGCGAACACCTTATTATCATATATCACTGCTTCCACTTGCATTTCTTGCATTTCAAGCGGCGGGGCAGATTGTCGTTTCGAGGTCATTCGGGCACAACCATATTCCTTCGATTGTCCTCACCAGTCTCTACTCGGATCTAGTTGCTGATCCGTTATTTTTCCAACCGGTTAATGTGAAGAGGAACGAAAGGATTGCAAGTGCCGTCCTCATTCTGACAGGGGCCATCAGTGGGGGGTGGATCATGAGGGAATCAAGCATGGCTGCTGTGCTATGGTTTGCTGCAGCTATCAAGTATGCCATTATGGTCGGGTTCATATTTTGGCCAGCGGAGAGGAAGGAAGTTGCTACCTAATAGGGAGCCGGAAGACTACTTTATCCATTGTAATCTTTTCGTACAACTATTTTCATGTTCATAACCGATTTTCATTTAAGCGCCTCTATACTACCTACAAATATACAAACTAGCAGCAGTACATAATACTTATGATAAGCTATAAGAAAGAACAAATTCGGGGTTTGTTTGGAGTGCACACACTTCTTTCGAGAGCGTGGCCAATCCGCAGGAATTCACGTCAGGTGTTCAGGTACTGTGAGAGGAACATCTGAGCTTCGAAAGAGGGCAGTGGGTAGCTTAGTTACCCCTCCTGGGTGCCGGCTTCTTTGCAGCTGGCCTTGGGGCTGACTTCTTTGCAGCTGGTCTTGGGGCCGACTTCTTTGGGGCTGGCCTTGGGGCTGACCTCGAGGGTGGGTTTCTCTGTGTAGCGGCACCAGCGCCCCTGGCCTTGCCCTCATTCTTAGAGTGAAGCTTGCGTTCCTTATATTTGGCAAACATGCTTGGCCTTCTTCCGTTTCTGATGGCACGGTCTTCCTCAGCAGTGAATTTTTCGCCACCCTTGAGGAAGTCGATTTCCTCCTCAGTAGGCTTTCCACCAAGCTGTCTTCGGACAAGTTTAAATTTGCGGCGCTTCTCTTCCTCATCGACCTCTTCGTCGTCCCCTTCTTCTTCCTGCTCTTCTTCCTCTTCTGGTTCCTCTTCTGGCTCCTCTTCTGGCTCGTCCTCCTCGTCCTCGTCCTCATCCTCATCCTTCTTGCCCTTCTTGCCTCCCTTGCCATCCTTACCCTTACCTCCCTTACCTCCCTTACCTCCCTTCTCTTCCTTTGGTGGCGGTGGCGGTGGAGCCGTTACCTTGAGTTCGAAGGGCATGCAAGAGCCGAAGGGGCCGTTGGCAGCCGGGTTCTGGCATCGAAGGATACAAACACTCTTCTTAGTGCCGTACGCTCCGGTGCACTTGAGATCGTCTGGAATCTTCACTCTGATAGGCACACGCTTAAGAGAGTTATCATTGAAGAGTCCCAGACGATCTCCGGGGGCTTGTTGGAGGAGCTCAGGAACAATCTTGAAGTCATTTCCAAGGCCATCTGAGCTGATACCACATCTGAATGGGCCGGCTCCATCGACATTGACTTGATGAATCTTGAGATTTTCATGATGGTTAGCTATGACTTAGAGCTGTGATGTACGTTCGGATTAACCGACGTTGCAAAGGACTTACAGTGATGTTAAGATAACCGCCGGCACTGGCGAGTGGGATAGCGCCTTGTTCGATCATCTTAGGGATCTGAGTGGCAGGAAGGTTGGGAAGATCTCTGTTTTGGGGTTGGTCGAAACCAGCGGCGGCGGGGTTGGCACGATCTGCTTGCATGTGAGTCTTGCCGCAGTTCTTCCAGGTTGACTGAGAACCGGTCTGGGCGAAGACGGTGATATCCCTTTGACAGTTGGTGCCACCATCGTTTCTGCAAACCCTAAAGTCGACACCGAGTCCATAGCCTCGAGCTCTCCCAGCGTCCCCGACAGTGTCAATGAAAACACAGTGTCCAGCGATGGACGGAATCAAGATTGCCACAGAAATGGCAGAGAGAGTGGACCGCATCTTAGATGAATGCGAAAACGTTAAAATATTCGTAAAGGAAAGTGAGTGGTAATCGTTAGAGAGAGCGTGATATTCGTCAAAAAACAAAAGAGTGTGTGGTAGAGAACTGTGGGAACCAAGCTACAAAGGAAGGAATGGAGAAGACCGTCAAAGTGCCGTTGACTGCTGGGTGAGAGATAAAAGTGAAGATTGTCGACGGTGGTGCCATGGTCTTATATACTGAGCCAATTATGCAAGCACCGGGTAGTTAAATTTTCCTTTTGCGGACAAGAGGAGGCAGTCGAAGCCTAAGGTAGGTGGAGCCACCAGCATAATTGCATGGATGACGTTGAAGTCAACCGAATCCGATGGGGCTATAGCTAAGCTCATGAAATCAACATGATGAACCTTCGAACCCTAAGAAGTTTAGGAGTCTCCCGGCATCGGTCGACGGCTAAATCATTCCGAAGGGGGGTGCATGGGCTTCAACTTGCTAATATATTTGACATACACCTGTCATACGACGTACATAAAACGCTGATTGCTGTCGGTGGACGAATTTGGAATCACCGTGTGGTTCTGAAAGTCGAAGCTAGATCTTGAAAGAGAATGCCCAGAATAGTCCAAACCCACAAATTAAATCCCTCGGTCAATGCGAAGTCTCCATACGACGTAATTTTAATATTATTCGGCGGAGAGTAATATAGCAAAAAGGGTATCTAGGATTTGGAGCCGACTCGAGGATCCAGAGTTCTTTTAGATAATGTGTTTCTGATCCTAAGCTCAGATGGTATCGGTAGAGGCCCCATTGTATACTTTATGGACATGGCCAAACCGATTATCCTCCCGACGTGGGGAAGCCGAGCCGGAATATCCTTATACCTTCAGAATTTCATGTTGTATCTGGAGGCTCGAACTGCTAGGAACGTTTGTATGGTTAACATTAGTAGAGTTCGGTATAAACCCTCCCAGGGATACCCTTCCGGGCCTTGTTAGAAATACGCTTTTTAGCCAGTCGCTTAATTAATTGGCCGTTTTATACCACCCCAACCAGGAAACTCGGGACGCTGGAGTTCCTATCGGTATTATCTTAGGGGTGCGGGTTAAGCTAATAATGCCCCTCCAGATATTGATATATCATATTCTCAAAAACTCGAGAATACCATGTTGGACAGAAGCGTGCGTGCGAGCCGATGCGGATATGCCAAGAGTGTTAGCTTTGAACTTCGCATCACAAAGCTATTCTTCGCATCCACAAGCATATCGGAAAGGTGGAGTAACTGAATCCTAGATGCTTAGACATCCCATGCAAGAGATCTGGCCCGCAGCGACTTGGAATTTGCAGGGCCAAAAGCAATGATCTGGCTCTTGGCTGAAATTGGCCAACGTTAGCGGCGGGTTGGGCCAAAATCACACACAACACGGGCGCCACCCAGCAGGTCGCCACCGACGGTATAAAAAACCGATGCAGCCCGCGGTTTTCATTTTTTTTCTTCCTTTTTTTCCTGCATCCAAGCACAGGTTCTCTCCCGAGTAGTCCTGTTTTCTCTCATTCCTTTTGATTTTGACGCTCCTTTGTTTTTTACGACCCTCTTTTGGTTACGGACACAACGACTTTCTTTTGATACGACGCACCTGTACAGCTGTCAACATTCTTTTTTCTAAAGCTTCACTCGATCTGTGAACATTCATTAGATTTAGCACACAATCGTTTCATAAGCAAATATGCGCGGTGCTTTGCAACTCGCTGCAGCTGTGGTTGCTTTTGCTTCCGCTGTCGTTGCGGCTCCAAAGGGGTACTCGAAACCCCGTGCGGAAGGCTTCAAGATCGAGAAGAGATACGGCGGAGTCAGCTACAACGGTAAAACTTATGGTTGCTGGTGTAATGATGTCTGCAAATCTCCATTCCGTGACTTCAAACATATTGGTTGCTATGACAAGTCCAGTGACCCTGGTGTATGGTTCCTTGAATGGAAATCTCCATATCTTGCAGCAAATGCTGTGACCAAGCAAGCCTGCTTTTCCCATTGCAAGGGTATGGGAACTCGCCTTGCTGCTATTGGTGCTGGCGGAACGGAGGTTAGTCTTCAATCTATACACACACTCGATTGCAGTCTAACCATCTATGTTGTAGTGTTGGTGCGGAAACGACCTTCAAGGTAATCCAACCAAAGCGGATAAGTGCAGCTCCAGCTGTTCTGGCGACGCTTCTGGTGCCACAGGGCAAAACTGTGGCGGCCAATACTCTTTCTCTGTCTACAAGGATACAACTTACACCACTGACATCGAAAACATTGATGTCGCCTCCGCTGTTGAGGGTTACGTCACACAGGGTTGCTACTGGGATGACCCGGGTAAGTATTCTAGATCCTTACTTCAACGGGTGTGGGGCTAATTTGCTGTAAAGAGCGAGTCGTTCGCTTTCAAAAGGAGAATTCTGATAACATGAGTCTTGGTCGCTGCAAGACGACATGTGCGACTTTGGGTTATGCCTGGATGATGGTCGAAGCCGGATACGCTTGTAAGTTCTACCTGGCCCAAATTTACTGAAAAGGAACAATAACTGATGATTGGATTTTGTTATAGGCTTCGTAAGTTCATCAACCTCCGAAATTTGCGGTGGCTGAGTGGAAGCCCTTCAGAATCTATCGACTTTTGACTAACATTGAGATTTAGTGCGGTGGCGCATTGAGAGACAACGCTGAACTCGCTGGAAATGCTGGCGCCTGCAACATCGGATGTACCGGCGAGGGCTCTGAGAACTGTGGTGGCTCATGGGCTGGCTTCGTCTACTTTAACGAGGACTTGGAGAGCAAGGAGCCATGCGGTGCTCCCATGACACCGGAAAAGCCAGAAAAGCCAACTACTACTACCAAGCCACCAAAGACGAAGACTACTACCACCAAGAAGACGAAGACGACAAAACCACCGAAGACGACTAGCCCACCTCAGGAACCCGAAGAGCCCGAAGAACCCGAGGAGCCGGAAGAGCCAGAAGAGCCAAAGACCACTACCAAGAAGACAACTACCAAGAAGACCACCACCAAAAAGACTACCACAACCAAGAAGACCACCACCACCAAGAAGACCACTACTAAGAAGACTACAGCTCCGCCAGAGCCAACTAACCCACCCGAGGAACCAGAAAACCCAGAGGAGCCACCAGAGAATCCTGAGGAACCCCCAGAGAACCCTGAGGAGCCACCAGAGGAACCCGAAGAGCCTAAGACCACTACAACCACCAAGAAGACCACCACTACTAAGAAGACCACCACCACCAAGACCACCACCACCAAGAAGACCACTACAACCAAGAAGACGACCACAGCCCCACCAGAGCCAACTAACCCACCAGAGAATCCCGAAGAACCACCAGAGAACCCCGAGGAGCCACCAGAGAACCCCGAGGAGCCACCAGAAGAACCCGAAGAGCCTCCAGTCACCACCAAGAAAACGACAACCACAACCAAGACTACTACCACTAAGACTACTACCAAGACTACCAAGCCACCAACGGAGCCAACCAGTCCCCCAGAGGAACCACAAGAGCCACAAGAGCCGGAAGAGCCAGAGCAACCCGGTGAAGAAGAGCCACCAACCATCTGTACTATGCCAGAGGTCCCTAGCGGCGAATACAAGAAATACAAGGGCATTAGCTATCCTCTTGGCGGAATCAAGGCCCCATCCGTCAACTGCCATAACGACAAGGCCAAGTTCAAGGCTGGTTTCCACTTCAAGCTTTTTGCTAAGCCTGGATCCAAATGCCGATTTGATTACAAGCGCACAACTAAGGAAATCCAGGCTGCTTGCTGGAACGCTTGTATCGAGCAATCGAAGATTTGCAAGACTACTTATGCTTCTAAGAAGGTTTGTAAGGGCAAGACCTGCTGGCAGACCTCGGTCTTGGCTACACAGTGCGAGACCCAGCTCAAGGCCTGCAAGGACGCCAACACCGAGAAATCCTCTGTCATCATCAAGGCCAATAGTGAGTGGTGCAAGAACTACGGTGAGAAGCCCGATCTTGGAGGTGAGGGCGGTGACGATATGGGCGGATACTTCCGTCGTCGCTTCTTTTAAGTAGGAGGCGAAATTTCGAAAGGGATCCATGGAATGAAGAAAAGGAAAGGGGTACACGAGAAAAGAAGATTTTACAGAAATAGATTTACGAAGCTATCGCAAATTGATGTAGATGTACAATTTGAAGAGGGGATATATTTGGTTTCCGTTATAGTTTTTACAAGGAGTTTTGCATGACCAGAGATGGATTTTATAGATAGTTTAGCTAGAGAGTCTATTCGAATCTAGATCTTCATCTTAATTCCTCGTCTCTGAGTGTTGTATTTCGTCCCAAAATGTGTTGGTTCGAGGCTTGAGAGTATTTGGTCGCGACAACACAAATCCGTAGGCACGGTTTACAAGCACGATCTGCTCTGAAGACGGCATAGATACGGTCATTCATCTCAAAGCCAACATCGAAATCAAATTATATTTCGAACCTCTACAGCAAGACTGAATTTTCTTGTAAGAGGAAATGTGTCTCATATTAGGCTCAAAAACGAAAACATCGTCGCTACTTAAAGGGGTATCGTTAGGGTATATACTACTATAAAATCCAAAACATTCTGTGTAACTCCCACCAGCGAGTGCACCAAATCCGGTGCGCTGTCAAAAAAAAATGTTGGTCTTTTTTCCATCAGGCGGCCATGGTATAGTTGTGGGAATCGTATGTGGTTTGAATTTGGTCGAGGCCTAGACTAGTTAGGCGTACTCATCGATCGGATCGAGAGACGACCTTGAGTCCCTTGAGTTTATGTTGTGCAACTTGGCGGCGGGAATCGTAGCAGATGGTACCGACGAGACCCGTTTTTTCGAATCAAAATCGTTGAAAGTATCTAGTTCTTGAGCCCTCGAAGCCCGAGATCTTCGCCGGATCGTCGACCCGATGATGATGGAGTTTCGTACCCCGAGGATCTTGGGGAAATATTTTACCACAAGTGCGCGCATTGCAGGGACACTGGCGCAAATTATTGCCAGCTGGACTTCAATTCTAAGAGAAGGAAGATTTAAATCAGCGGGATTTCGTTACCGGGTTTGGGGTGGGTTAGGGAAGCATACATCGTCCAGACCGAGATTGGAATTTTGGCTAGTGGGCCGGTTCCGCCTTGCATGGTGAGTTCCCAGAAAGTCGCTATCCGTAGCGCACCAGTTACGCAGACGCTATGAGAGATTCATGTCAGGATCCGAGGATGATAGCTCATATGGCTTAGCTTAGAAGGCTTGGACTTACACTGCACCTAATGTAAAGAGCATCAAGGTTGCGATTCGTTCTGGCTTGCCACGCTTTCTCATTGGACCCCAAATCAGAATTATTGGTATTACCCTGCACCGGATTTACCAGTCAGTTGGATGAATCTGGAGAAGATGGGAGAGGTAGAGTTACCAAATGATAACGTCGGTAAGGATATTTAGGCCGCCCGTAATCATAAATTCCAAAGGATAGTTCAACCATGAGATAGTTGAAAGCGTTGGGTCCAATATGTAGTTCCACCAGTCGACTTTTCCGTAATAGACGAGGTTGACTACCACAGCTGGGACGGCACTGCCAACTGATACTATAAAGGTACCAACAATGACCCATCGTAAAATCCCCCTGCTATTGGGCGATAGCCTCCAATAGAAGAGCAATAGGGAGGATTTTATAACAAGAGCCGCGACGGGGTAAAGCACGTCGCGTATGTTTAAATACTACGGCCCGAGTTAACGTTGATCGTGAAACCGGGGACTATGTTCGACCCCACTTACAATACAGTCATTGGCAATATCGGTCCAAGTTTGGTCATAGTTAGCAGTGCCATTCCTGGCTGTATAAGAATCTGCAATAATAACTCCCATAATCGCTTCAGCAAGAACCTGGTTCGAACGTTCGGATAATGTTAGTAGATATAACGACGAGCCGGGCCGTCGCAAGTGAGCACTTACAAAACCAACAAGCATTATCCAGTCATAAGATGGGATTCGGCCCAATATTGATAATCTCGAATAAAATCGTGCAATCATGATCAAGCTTCCAACTATCGTAAATGATACCACTAGCGGGATTATGGCGGGATAGAATCTCGGGTGCGGTAGTGTTGGAGCAATATCTCGGATATATTGAAGTTTCTCCATCATTCTCTCGTCGCTTCCACGGAATAGCGAGGCCCGAAAGGTTTCAATCTCATAAACCGGTGCTGCAAAGTATTCTGCAATTTCTTGGACGGTGATATTTGGGTTCCTGTCGTACATCTCGGCGAGGGTGATTATTTTGTCAAGAATTCGAACATTGGCGAACTTGTGCCTTGCAGCGCAGCCCAGATAGAGGGCGACACTATTGGCGTATTTGACATCCTTGCGGGATGCCATCTTGTGTTGGGATTGAGGTTAAATCTCGTCGTACAAGGTTTTTGGTGATCTTAAATTTGCTTTTAACTGATGCTGCTATTAGCTGATCGATTTGGATTCGAGTGTCCTTAGTCGACTTTGGTACGGGTACATTTCCTCTCAGAGGGAAATTTGTGTTAGAGAATTGCTTTGTACCATCTGAACTCCGTCAATACTGCCCCGGGGCTCGTATGAGGCTCGAGGGACCCGTTTGGCTGGGTGAGTTTTGAAGATAAGATGGATAATGTCGAGACAGTGAGCATGTGGGTGGCGCCGATACTATAAATCGGGGCCTACCACGCCAAACCAATCACGGGCAAATCAATGGGATTCTCCATCCGCTAAGATATGCCGTCTTCCCAAGAGGTCAGGAAATAAACGGGAAACAGTTGAAAGCTTGCATCTTTGCGCTTCAGCTCTGCATGGAAGACTGGTGGGTCTCCCTGAAGGTAAACCGGATCGACCTTCTGTGATATCAACAGATAAAAGAAAACCCGATATCCGTATCTCCTCGACCTTATCTCAATGACAATGGCGACTTTGAAATCCTAGGTAGCCAATGTTCTGGTTGATCATCCCATCGCAAGCGCTGGTTTAAAGTTCTGTTGAAGTCTTGCCATTGGATTCCCAGGTTCTCGCCTACCAAATACGGCCGAGACTTCGCCGTGGTGCGCTTGGCTAACTCGCCACGCGGACGAGAATGCGCCATTCTGCAGGTCGGGCGACAGCCTTATCGGGCAGGTAGGTCGGCTTCAGAGGTCAAGGCATCCAAGTATTCTGACAAACCGACTGCAATCACGACATAATACGGGTACGGGATATCGCTGAATAGCACTGGAAAAGGATTTTGAAAGGTGGGGAAAACTGATTTATCATATCACATCTTTCTCAGACTCGATGTCTCACTTGAAATAATAAAAAAAAACCAAGACTCGCATCCCGCCGACCAAGAACAATGTTATCGGGCTAGAGAATTTATCTGGGAAGCTCGAAGGATATAATTGTGCAATACGGGAAAAGGGTCGTGTGGACAAGGGATAATCAGCTCACCAAGCTCGCATGTGAGCCTAGAGATTGTCTTAGGTTTGTAGCTCAACGAAAAGCAACAAAACCTGGCAGTTTGAATGTAAGTGCTTAACATGAATTCACGTGCAGCTTGACGTTATCTAATCAATCAGCAAGCTAGCAAACCTCTTTGGGTCCGAAGCTTCGACATTACATTCCGTCCTCCAAGATACAGTTAGGCATACATGCCTGTTGATGCTAGCGACCCGTTCGGCTAAGCCCGTACCAAGTACTTTCTCCACCAGTCTTCCTGCAGGTTCAGCGCCTTAACAACGGTTTCTTGTTTCCTCCATCCATGGCCCTCCCCTTCAAAGAGCTCTACCTTGACTACCCCTCCATTACCGTTGATAACCTTGGCCATCTCCTCGGCTTGTTCTTTCGGTACAACCCGATCGTCAACGCCTTGGAGGAGCAAAACGGGGGCCTTAATACTTCCAGCTCGCAAAAGTGGGCTTCTTTCATCCAATACTTGATCTTTGACCTCCGGCGATGAATCTAGCTTCCAGAGCAGATTGTCCATATATCGACTCTCAAACTTATGTGTATCCTCAACCAAAGCTCTAAGCGAGCTGATGCCGTAATTACTCACACAGGCAGCCCAGATATCAGGGTATGAACAGATTGCTTGTAGGACACCATATCCTCCAGCACTCCCACCGACAATCCCCACACGGGTTTTGTCGACTAGGCCCTGGGCAACGAGATGGTGGACGCAATCTGCGGCATCTGATACGTCTGCGATACCCCATTTTGTGTTTAGAGCATCACGGAATTTTCGGCCGTAGCCCGTTGAGCCGGTGTAATTCACATAGGCGTAAGCGTATCCTCGAGAGGTCCAATATTGAATAGGGAGGGCGAGGCCACAGGTTGAGTGAGCGGTGGGCCCTCCGTGCAACGATATCACGAGAGGAGGGAGCGTTCCCTCAGGCGCTTTGTATGTGGGGTTTTGGGGTGGATAGTACCATGCATAGGCCTCCGTATCAGGTTCTTGGGACGAAATCCGAGGAAATGTTATATGCTGGGCATTTGAGATGAGATCTGAGGAGACCGATGTATCTGTAGATGACGCGATTTCTTTGTAAGTGGCTTTATCTCCGGATAAGGTACAGAGATACAATGTAGATGGTGTCGATGCGGTAGATGCAATAATTGTGAAAGCCGATTCTGAGACTCTATGAATTGAGGCTGCGTGTGTATCAACAAAGGGGAGGTCAAGGCCTTCGAAGGTATTATCCGTTAAGTCTACGAGTATGGTCTTCGAGGTTGCGTTGGTGATATAATTTGCAATGATTTTAGAGGAGGACAAGAAGTCGTAGGAATGCCTGGCACTTTTGTAAGAGACTGGGACTTAAGGAGGTGCACAACCGACTAGATCTATAGCTTACCATCCTATTTGCCACTCAGCATGCGAGAATTCTACCTGCTCAAGCCCAGCAAGGGCCACGTGCTTGGAGGACCCGTCGTCCAAGAGCTGATAGAGTTGCCAGTATCCTATAGCGTGTCATTACAGGGTGAGTATCTATCTGATATCCGAAGATGGAATCGTGACGGGAGGTACCTGTTCTGTCGCTGCAGTAGAACAGCGTGCCATCCGGGCTCCACCTAGGCTGACTTGTGCTCTCCGTTAAGGGCTTCCCAGCCACAACTTTACTATTTTCTGCTTTGCCATCCACCCAGTCGGCGATCCAAACTTGGCTTCCCGTCCAAGGCATATCAGGGTGTTCCCATTGTAGCCAAGTGATTTTAGATCCATCTGGACTCCACGAGGGGGACGAGTAGAAATCCTTCCCCTCAGCGACGGTTTCTACTTTCGTATTCCCAGGTTCTCCATAGATAGAGACAATGGTATTAACCACTTGATCAGGTTTCGGGCCTTGATGTTCTTCCAGAATAGCAAGAATCCACTTGCTGTCTTGCGGATTAATGGCGAAGTTACCGTATCGCTTGGTTGCAACGCCGGATATCAAAGCAGCGGGCTCTCCGACAGAGATGTTCCCATCATCATCCTTTGTCAATGTCACTTTGTAAACCCCTCTGCTATCTCCTGGAATGGTAAACACAAGGGATTCTTCATTTGGGTAGGGCTTAAAGGCGGCCCCGCCGTATTCATGGATACTGGTTCTGCAGCTGTAGCTTTTTGGAATGACTTCGACTTTGGTCGAAGATTCAGATGGCGTGTAGCAAAGAACGCTGCGACCAGCTTCGGCGGGCCGGCCTTCTAAATGATAAATCGCCTTGGTCAATCTTTTGGGACAGTGTTAGCATGATTTCAAATGCCTAGGAAACCCAAGCCCTTCACCCGTACTCGCGAGTAAGAGGCAGGGAGATGAAGCAACTAACGGTGAAACGGCACATTCCTGCAAGGAAAGCGATTTCCCCGAAATGGTCTCAATCGAGATGGGGCTCTCCCATGTCCCGTATGGTGCAATTGTAGGAGAATTGGTGGTTGTCATTGTGCGGGCAAAGTTTTTCAGGATAGCGGCTGGGGTTAGTTCGTGCGCGTGTAGTGTTGGGCGGTAGTGGACTGCATTCAAGATTCGAGGGGAAGTACTTGGAGGTTTCAATTTAGACTGTATTCCTAGCCTTGTTACGCCTCGGAACTGACGTAATAATGTCAAAGGAACTGTCATTACGAAGGACCAAAGGCAGTTGGTATGTAAGCAAGGGCGGGGTGACGCCAACAATGTGCAACACAACTGTGAAAACAACTGGCTTCGGAGATGTGCATTGTCTTGAGAAGATGGATACTAGTTCATGTTATTTAACATATTTTACCCGCCAGGTTAACTACATCTTAGGCCATTATTGTTTCATGCCTCCGGATCTTTCTTGAGCATTGCCATGATCGATCCCATAACGCCAATAACATCATATATTCGCTCCCAATCGTGTATGGCTTTTGCGATCGCGTCGATAATAGGCTGAGCGGAAGCGGGAGGTATTGCGTTTTTGCCTTTCAAGTCCTTTGCGAGGTCAAACCCCTTTAGCCCGTCAATTATCGTTTCTAATTGCACGCGGATTGCCTCAAAGCTCTGCTCAATCCTCTCTCTGCGACTCAATTGGATGAACAAATCGGTCGTTTGTCCGTCACCACCAAAGGCTGGCAGCGTAATAGGTGCGAAAAACCACGTTGTGAGTGCCTCTATTGAGGGGAACGGTAAGGAAAACTGGGTGAGATATTCTGCCGTTGATATTGAGCTTGCTACAAGAAGTGGTCGGTTCTCGAAGGCTTGCTCGTCTTCAATTTCGGCGTGTGGGTATAGCCCTAGTAATTCGGGCGAGAGGCCTTTAATACGGTCTTCTGGCGACAGAGTGAAGAACGGCATTTTCCATTTATATTCCCATGGCTTTTGTAATGCTGTTAAAAGGTTTTCATCGATAAAATCCTGCCAGGAAACGAACGCCAAGGGGTCATCAGGAAAGTTTTGAGCGAGATATTGTTTTGAATAGCTGTGTAGTAATGCGACGTAGGGCTCTATCTTGCGTTCAGTCCCGTACGTTTGGAGTTCAGCGAGCTTGACACGGACTTCTTTCGAGAATTTGAGATAGTATGTCAGTTCACTGCTATGGTTTCCGGTCCAGGCGGGGATTTCGGGCGGGTTAACACGCAGGAAGTCGCCATAGTAGTCTGAAGCCTTGTTTGAGAACATGCGCTTTGCTAATCGATGCTTAGGCTCTGAGATTTCGACTTCTGTAGAGCTTTCGACTGGCGACGCTGGGTACATGGTTGGATTAGCAGTATTCCTGACGCAAGTACACACATTGGGACCCTCACCATAAGCTAATGCCGCCATCGCGGTGCAGCAAGCTGCGCGTAAGATAGATGAGGCTTTCATATCAGAAATTTTTATTGTGCATAGAAACTATCCGAGATGACTCGAAAGAAACACTCTGAAATGCTAGAACTACTAGAAGAAGCCATGCATGAGATGAGCACGTTTTCTCTTCCTTATCGCGTGCTGCCATGCATTCAACTCACGAAGACGAAATTGGAGAAGATATGAGAAAGTATAAACGGCCAAAAAAGGCTTCAAATTAATATTATAGTATGTACGAAACTCGGAATCAATCTATGCCCATGAACTCCAAACCCTCAGTAGGGCTATGATGGTAACGAGAAAAAACCAGTATATGTCGATACTGGCGGCTCAAACTCCATTTGAAACCGTAACCGCAGCCTTTCCAATCATATAGTCCCGACCCTGCGCTGTCCGTTAGCAAATTCGTCTGCTCTACAATGTAGAAAAGGGCTTCGTACCTTTAGTAGCCATCCAAGGAACGATGGAAACCTCCAGCCGAAAGCGGTCGCAACCGCCTTCTTCGTTCCGACAGGCACTAACATCATGCTGTTCTTCGGCGTCTCCCACGCTGTCTCTTTGCCGACCTTCCCACCCGAAACCTCGTAGGCCCAATTGCCAAAAACAATCCCTTTAATGAATACTAGTTCTGCAATTTGCGCCCATCCTCCAACTATATCTCCGATCCCATATACCAAGGCGCCCGCTTTCGTGGCCCGTTGGTATGCATCAACCTCCAAGAATCCACGCTCAGTGAGAAGATTCTTTGGAATAGGCTCGTTGTTCGGGATGACACCAGTGGCATCAATATACAGGTCGACTTCAACAGACTGGTCTTGTCCAAATTGAACCCGTGTTTGACCGTTCTCAAGTCTTGCCGCCGACGTTACATTGGAGCTCAGGCCCACGTGGATGCCCATTTTCTCTAAATAGTACTTCGCGTTTGTACCAATATCAGGGTTGACGTTGTGCAGAAGACGGGATCCGTTCGTGAGAACCGTGATAGACTTGGAAGTCCCGTATTTGCTTCCGAGTTCACCGGCTGTTTCGACTGCGACCGGTCCACCACCTGCGATAACGATGCTCTTGGCAGCTTCGATCTCCCCGTTCAGCTTTTCCATTTCACGTATGGCTTCTAGATGGGAGCCTCTGAGCTTGAAGGCTGGGTGCTTAGTATGTGCACCGAGAGCGATGAAGAGGGAGTCATAGTGGATGGAGCCTCCTGCACCCTTGCTGTATTGGTCGTCAAGGAGTGTATAGTAAACCGTGCGAGAGGCTGTATCGAACGACGTGATTTCGGCATGGACAAAAGTGAACTGCTCTTCTGTGAACCCAATATTCTCCTTGATAGGGATTTCGAGCTTTGCGATCGGAATTAGAGAAGGATCTACAACGGCTCGAGGGACGGCGACGGGGAAGTGGAAGTGAGAGGATAGAGATATCATTGTAATATGGAACTTCTGGCTCGTCGCTTTTGTGATCGAGGGAATGTATTTCTTGATGAGATCGTGGGTCGTTGCTAGACCACCATACGAGCCACCTAAGATAACGATTTCATGTGCCGCCATATTGGAAGGGGTTGTTGCGGTTGCGAGAGATTATGTTAAGGGCTATCGGACAGCTAGTTAAGCTGGACTAATTTGGACGGTATCGATACCAATTGATTTGGTGGAGTTTAATAACAATATCGTAGCCACCTTCACCGTCGGGGAATGGGGGGCTTTTTATCCTTTTCCCCCAAGTGGTGGTGAAAGTTTCGTTGGATTGGCGACATGCATGCAGCACAGCTTTGTGGAAGCTTCTCGGTCGAGAAAGTTCCGAACGGGTTGCGCAGCAGAGCTACGTTCCGACTGACGACGACGACGTACGGCCTCGAGTCTGAAACCGTGCGCATGCCCATTTTACAAGCGCATGATGTGATCTCAATTTAATAATGGCTTGCTTAGTAGTGCATCTTAATCAGCAAACTGTCGAAGGATTTCTCAGCAAGGAGAGTGGGATTCACCTACACATCCTCGACGGGCTTAAGCGTCCACACCCAAATCACGTTTCCTGTGGTCTTTCAGATATAGTCACGTGACCATCGGGGCAACACATTCAAAATCGGCCGACATTTCTTAGTCGCGACTTGTTGCCCTAATTTCACAGTCATCTTGGCGGGGTGGTTTCACGGTTCTCGGAAGCGCCTGGGTTCCGGTTGGTCGGGATTTGCTTGTTCAGGGTGTGGTTGCAGCAGTTGGTGCAGCGCTGGCTGGGGCGAATGGGAGTGTTTTTATACTCTGACTAGCAGAGGGACGTATAATGTAAGCCGAAGTCTAGATCCAACTATAGAACCAAGGTCTAGACATCTGGATACCCTACATTCGTGACAGTCGACGAGATCGTAAAAGCGATAACTTTGATCGCATCCTCGGCGGTAGCGTCGCACTAAATTTAGATGGTTGAGAGTTGATTGGACGTGGAGGAGGGGTAATTTACCCATTTGGTACCGTAATATGTGTATATGCGGCACAAAACTGCATCCTGTGCAGCCAAGGGCGTCAGGCAGCTCCTGAAGGATGACGGTCGTGAAAGGCTGTCTATATTCGACAACTCCTTCAAAAGGCACGAACCATCTTCCATCAAAGAACTTGGCGATGATAAGTTTCATCAATCTTGGAAAACCTTAAGGACCTAATCGACGCTAGGAATTGCTACCCGCTTTTAGCCTGGTGCTAGCGGGGTCTGAGATAAGACATCGACAACATGCAACACAAAGGCTAGCCGTCGCCCTTGCTCCTACAAGAATCTATTCTAACTAACGAACTTTGTTGCTTAGTTCTCGTCGCACTGCTGATTCTTCTGTATTGTCGCGCTGTTCAGGGCCAGCTGGAATGGAACGATTTCACAAATAATTTTGCCACTGACCTGGTAGGTGATATATGCTTCTGAACGCTCGCTCCTTCGTTTCTAACGAGCATTTTGGAAGGGCAGGCCCCTCTTATTACTTTATTCGGAGAACAAGTAACAAAGCAGTTCCTTAGCGAATCTCTCACAATATGGGACAACATAATTTTTGCAATGGCCCCTCTGGGGTTGCTCACCGCTGTTGTGTCTGTGATTAGGGTTTGTGGCAGTGCTTCTTTGAGAGCCTTTATAGGGCGTGCTCAAGAAGGCCCCGGTGTTGCAGAGATAGAACTGTTATCTTGCACGTCCGAAACTACAGCTGAAATATACAATGAAGGTGGTATCGCTCGTGTATTCGGCGAACCTAAAATCCTGGAAGTAGTGGTTGTGAAGCCCAAGGATCCAGGTGATCCTCAAAGCCAGCCCGACGCTCCTAGGATCTCCATGCTCTGGGATGCCGGTTTTCAAGGATATCACAAAGCTGCCTATCGTCAAACTCTATCCAACGGTGCTGCTTTGGATATGAATGAAACCAAACGAGTCTCCAGAACTCACAGGCCGAACCTTTCTCTGAACGCTGGTATCGTTCGGGTTCCTAAATGGGCAACCTTTCTTGCTGCTCTCATCGGCATCGCTCTTCAATCCGGTTAGTTTCTGTCCTATTCACCGTTTCATGCCTATGGCCATATAAGTAATCTACTAATAAAAAGTCACAGCCGTCCTTGTATTTGCGGGCCTTACCGTGTATGCGTACCCGGATTCCTTTGCAACGGCCGGGTTCGGTGGCGATGATAGACCTGCTGAAACCTATACCTTCATTCTTACCCTCATTGGAACTATATCCGTTACGTTCGGGCTGTTTTTGTGTGCCTTTATCATCGAGAGGAGCTCTGATGAAGTGCATTTCAGTCGCAACGACGCTGTCGATGGTAAGATATATTGGATTCAACCAGGCGGTCAAAAGATCGGCGATCAAGTTTTCGGATCCTATATTGGATCATTCGGTGGCCCGGAATATATTGTATCAACCAAGTCGGCACGCAGAAATGCCCCCCTTCTCTGGGTCGCCGTTGCAAGTTCCATGTTTGGTTTTGTCGCTCAATTTGTAGGGTTGAGAGGGATGCATGCCAGTGTGACCTTGGCGCAGATTGGGTCCACGATGATTATGGCGATTATAAGAGCTATACTTCGGACGCGAAGGCTCGACAAATCCGGAGACGTCATATCATCTCTCGCGGTGCCTGGGCTAGATCCTGACTCTCCGGACCAGCATCCGTTGATCAAAGATCCGAAACTTGTTCACGGTCACGAGCTTGATCTTTTTACAATGCAAATCCATGGGGTTGACGGCGTGTTTGTGTCGATGGACCGAGGAAGTATATTCCAGCGTAAGCAAATCCAGCCCCCCTAATTGTTGCCAAAAAGGCTTCTAACTGTGGTTTGGAACAGGCGCTATCCAGACTGAAACCGAGGAGAAACGGGATATGGGAAGAGTTCTATTGGATGCGCGGAGTCTCTTAGCAGAATACACTGGTATGCCCGGAGTATCGCGTAAACTAAGGAAAGCTTTAGAGCCCCGTGAAACATTTCTCTGGGATGACCTAAAAGTCCGAGACGCGGCATACAAGCTTCAATCAGGTCTAGAGGCGGCCTTCGAAGTAATATCTAAAATTCGCCCCATCATAACCGGTTCAGGACTACGGGAAGAAGATGATTGGTCAATTAATCTCACGACAACTGATACACTGGGCGGAGGGTTAGGTGGAACTTACAAAGTAAACCTTCAGTTTGGAAAGGGCGCAAGCACGGCGTTTAAAGTTCCTCGAGGTCCCCAGCAATTGGAAAGTGTCCTAGGGTTATGGGGCCTGACACTCGCCGGCTTTGATGCTCGTCAGTATCACAGTTTTAGCTTCTCTACCCCAGGCTCAAGGTCTTGGGACTCTCTCCGAGCCGTGTACGTAACCGAACTTGACGATAAAGATGAAGCTAAAGCGATCGAACGGATCTGGCTTCATTGGGTCAAGTGGAGGTGGAGACTGCAACACGAGGAAATGACGAGGAAAAACCTGGGATATGTGAGCAAATGGAGTGGCCTTCCGGGCACCGAACACCATGTATTTGGTGTTCTTTCATCGCCGATTGAGGGACATACACTCCGAGTATCTTTCATCCACACAGACAACTCGGTCCTCCAGATGTGCAGCCAAGATATCTTTATGTTATTTCTGAGGGCGATCTTAAAGAATGCTGGCAGCATTGGCGGAAAAACGTCAATCCGAACTGGAACTAGCACAACTGGTCTAAAATTCGAGAACACGACAGTCGAGGCGCTTGTCGATGTTTTCGAGAAGGCACAACTCGGTTCTCAAGATGACGCGTATATTTGCATTTTCACGGTTCTTAGAGATTTACAGCTTATGCCGGGCCCCAAGGATCTCGTCGGAGCTGTTTTGGCCGACCGTTCTTCCGATGAGATCCGTCAGAGACTTGTCGAAGTGGAAGAATTGCTACTCTCGATGCTAACGTATCCTACTGTGGCGGCTTGCGGAAAGGATGAGATCTTAGCTGCGCTTGGTGAACTTTATGTCGTTGCGGCCGAGGAACCAAGCCCGGATGTTTTTAACTTCGGTTTCGACGGTCTTGTCAGCTTCCTTCAGATCAATAACACATCTCGGATTGCTCAGGAGTATGGTTGGATTGGGTTGCAGATCGCTGATCAGGCGGGGCTGAGCGGCTATAATGATCGCTTGAAGAAAGCCGGGTTTGATGAGCGGGCTATACAAAGCGTCAGCAAGTTACACGGGTCTAAAGGCCTTCTTGCATTGGCTGAGTCCAACAACCTGCAGCTGATGAAATATATTCCTGGAACGATTGATTTCGATGCTCAAGACGACCTGGGAATGACTGCCTTGAGCTGGGCTGCCCGAAACGGAAACTACAAGATGGTAAAGTGGTTACTGAACAGCGGTGTAGATGCTTGGGTCTTTGATAAAGACGGGAGAACAGCTATTTCTTACGCGGCAGAGAGCGGATTACACAAGGTCGTGAAGACCATCATGGACCCGAGTCGTATGGCTGAACTCAACATTCCGTCGACCGAAGACCAGAAAACGCCCCTCATGTTCGCGGCTGAAAATGGCCATGCAATATGCGTTAGGCATCTTTTGTACCCCCGTAACCTCGATGTCAATGCTGTGGATAAGAATGGCAACAATGCACTTATGCTAGCTGCAGCTGGTGGTCATGTCGGAATTATCGGTCAACTAGCCACCAATTATGATACTGCGAACAAAGAAGGGCGAACTGCACTCCACCTCGCTTCGATAGGAGGGTTCGAGAGAGCAGTTGATTTTCTCCTGATAGGCCTCGTTGGGTCAGGGAAGACCGTGGATAGTGCTGACAGCGACGGACGCACTGCCTTGCACTTGGCAGCGAAAGGGGGTCATTATGCCACTGTGAACTTGTTGTTAACTCAAGGCGCGGATAGAAACTTACGGGACCTTGCCGGCCACACACCTTTGTCGTTGAGCCTCCAGGGCGGTGAAAGCTATGAGAGAGTTGTCCGATTTCTCCTTTCAGATATACTTTCAGAAAAGGCCGACTTGTCCTTGCGGACCGACGAAAAGAAGACGGTTCTTGAAGAAGCAGAAGAGAAAAGTCTGTGGAAGCTTCGGGATATGATACTTGATGAGGAAAAGAAACAACGGACAGCGTGATTATGCCTTATCTCCAGGATAATACCGACAACAGTGAGCGAAGCCAACACGGGGGACAATGTTGGTGGCGGAACCAAATAGTATTTGGGGCTGGAGTGGCGGAGAGGGCTGGGGCTGGACAACACGTCACCAAACCAAGGAATTGACGAGATTTTCCAAGCAAAGCCAATTGAAATCAAGCCTTCTTGTCGAAGACCCATCAACCCTGACCAAGAAAGAAGCTCGATGCCAACTGACGTATTTCGACGGGACTTTTCGCCATTTCCACCGGTTTAGCCAGGGATTTTCAAGGTGTTTTGCTGGGTTCGTTTACGACTTGCATCTGCCATTCCACTTTGATGTGGTACTTGAATCCGAGCGACAGATGTCAGCCCTGCTGGCAGCCTCTCCTCAGCTGAGACGCACATGGCCAGGATAAACGTGGGATAGGCTGCTTCATCTACTCGAGTCCTAAGGAGCCACGCAGATGGTATGCGTTCAGCGAAGAGGGGTGCTGACGTTTTGAGATGAGCTGGGCTTTTGTTTTCTCCATCGATCCATGTATATTCTACTATGGGATTCGTCCATCTTGCCCAGAAATAGTCGTATTGTACAGTATGTTTAGCCGGTGTGGTCAATGAGTGGTTTGACAGTTCGAGATGCAGCCAATCTCCGCACCACCTCCTGAATCAAAACATCCATTCCATCAATCCACGGCGCTGGCTGGATCGCCTAGCAGGCTTTATTCCCACCACCTCATCAGCTGCTAAGAACTACCTTTTCACTATCCTTTAAAACCCCAAGCTCTACTTTTCCAGATCCTTCGATTTCTATGAATTGAACCACTATAGCATTCACCAAACTTTGTCGCAGGCTAGCGACCATTCCACCGTATCCAAAATGCGTACGGCAAAATCAATTGATTTGACATCATTCCGCGTTTGAAGCAGCCACTAACTCTTCGATACAACAAATAGATAAAGTAAAATCCTGGTCCAAATACGAAGGTAGGCGTGTAATTGCGCCCTTCTCCGCCCACCGTCATAAGCCGAAGACCGACAACGAAACTGGTATATCGACTAGCACAGATGCAAAAGCTTCACACGCAGGTACCGACTACGCCCTTCAGAAAAACATATAGAATTGCTTCTAATAGTCCTGTCGCTCGATAGAATGGAAGGCAAGGAAGAAAGAATTGATGCAAAAGGAGAAAGAGAAACGAAGGGAGGAGAGGAAACGGGCCGAATCTCATATTGACCGTTCTATACTTGGACAACTAAAGGCTGCACTCTTCAGCAGCTACGTCAACATCTTACTCGTCTTTGTCCCGGTCGGAATAGCCCTACACTTTACTTCGGTCTCGCCAATTGTGGTGTTTGTGATGAACTTTCTGGCCATAATACCACTCGCTGGCACACTCAGCTTTGGTACCGAAGAGATTGCATTGCGAACTGGAGAGACTCTTGGCGGTCTCCTCAATGCCAGCTTCGGGTGGGTCTACCTCGATGAGCGGTACCTGAATGATACCTGTTACACCACTGCTAACTGATTTTTGGTATTAGAAATGCTGTTGAGCTGATTGTCTCTATCATTGCCCTCGTCAAACATGAAATCGTCGTCGTACAGACATCCCTTATCGGTTCCATCTTGTCGAACTTGTTACTGGTCATGGGAATGGCATTCTTCTTGGGAGGAATCAATCGAGTCGAGCAGTACTTCAATACAACTGTCGCACAAACTGCTTCGTCACTCCTTGCCGTCGCAGTTTTATCCCTTATTATACCGTCTGCATTCCACTGGGCCGGAGCTTCAAATGGGCAAAACGAAGAGAGGCTACAAGAAGGGATTATTGGGTTATCCAGGGGGACTGCGGTTATTCTTCTACTGGTGTACGGAGTGTATCTTTTCTTCCAACTGAAATCGCATGCGGAGTTATTCAACATTCAGTCCCAGAAGGCCCCGAAGAGAAGCGAGTTGGAACCTTCTGCTATGCAGCAACTCTTGCAGCAGTCTGTCAATACAGGCGCGGCAACCCTGGGCCATTCTGCAATCCAAGGTCAGCCGTACCCGCGGACAACTGTAGGCTCGGGCTCGGGTTCCAGCGGTGATGCCAAGGTGGAAACCATTGAGGAAGAGGATGACGAAGAAGAAGGGCCTCAACCAGAGCTACTTTTAGTCACCGCTATCATCCTATTGGCAGGATCAACCGCCCTAGTCGCACTATGTGCGGAATTCTTAGTCGACTCCCTCGACTATCTTGTGGAGCATTCGCCCATCAGCAAGTACTTTGTCGGGTAAGTCGAGAGTAATGACCGCATAGATTTGGTAGGTGACGCATTATTGACCTGTGACTTAGGTTAATCCTCCTCCCCATCGTTGGTAATGCCGCAGAACACGCTACGTCCGTTACCGTCGCCTATAAAGACAAAATGGACCTCGCCATTGGAGTTGCTGTCGGTAGCAGCATGCAGATCGCGCTTTTGGTGATACCATTCATTGTCGTACTTGGCTGGATTATGGGAATCGATGAGATGACACTCTATTTCGATGGATTCCAGGTAGATACTTCCCCCCAAAAATTACCTCGGAAGCTCGGCTAAATCTTCGTCTAGGTCGTCCTTCTCCTTGTGTCTGTGCTCCTCGTCAATTACTTAATTCAAGACGGCAAGTCGAATTTCCTAGAGGGCACACTCTTGATAGCTACCTACGTTATCATTGCTGTTGCTGCTTGGTACTTTCCCGCCCCGGCCACCGCCACCCCGGAATGAAATTACCGCCTGGCTGCCGATTGACTAAAGCGTTTCTATGCAACCACTTATGAGTAACGAATTTTATTATATGTTCTTGTATGTGTTAATATATATTTGTAATAGTTGGAGCGATCGTCTGGGAGGTTCATACTGTTTCTTCTATCGATTAAGCGTTGTTTTGTCGTTACATTAGCATTGGGGTCGAAAATTAGTACACATATGGGCAAAAAGGCGCCCACTTAGCGGTTTCACTATCTATCTATAACTTTGAGACATTTCATCGATCCTGCGCCTTCTGATTTGCGCACATGCTACCCCGTTTCCGCTCATTCAAAGTATTATAATTGGTGCAAAATATTGGAAAATGAGCATTCCCGCCAGCTCCAGATCTATGCATCTACATTTGATCTTCCCGCTGGACCGAGGTCTCGGCGTAGGCTAAATAGAAGTTCCAAGGCATCGATAATTAAGCTTTCTTGGGCCCGCCGGTTGCTGCTGCCGAACGCGCGACAGGGGGTTGTTTGAAATTCTGGGGTTGATGGGGTTGATGGGCTAGCTCAACGGAGGTCGAGCTATTTCGAGTGCAATCTGCCTTAACTCCTGCGAACTATTAATTCATAACGGAAGGGGAGACCAGTCTTCAGAACGACCTTTATGTGATATATGAAGTCGCAAAAGCTAACGGGGAAATAATATTCCACGGAGTCGAGTCAATTCCCGACGAGTCGAAACGCACGGCTGGAATGCCTCCGTCAAGTGGCCAGCGGGCGCGAATACGTGATGGAAGTATATAAAATAGCAGATGGCTGAACTCACTCCAACAGAATTGCTGAGCCTGTCTCACTATCCGCACTTGAGAAGCTAGTTTTTTTATCGGCACCGGCGAGATGAGAATCCTTTCCGTTCTTCCTTCGCATTTCGCCGCTGTGCTCGCGGCTTCTCGAACTTCGCCACCATCCGGTGCTCTTGTCGTGAGCAAAAACCCGACATCTGGACAATATGGGACGGTACATCTTTCATAAAAATCCAGCGACTACATTAAAGAAGATACTGAAGTTCTTCCGCAGATACAAGCCGCGGTTAATGCGCTGAGCACTACTTCGACGTCCGCCCAATCGATATTTATATACCAAGGGACATACAACGAACAGGTCAAGATCCCCGCACGAAAGGCGGTCCTGTCTATCTACGGATATACTGCGGATACGTCCTCTTATTCCGGAAACACTGTAACCATATCGTACTCGATGGGCGCCGATGTCGCTGGTAACAATGAGTTATCAGGTCAGTATCAGAAAGGCATCTTATACCCGGCCGTCTTCAACTAATCTCGTGGCTCTTCGCAACAGCAACCGTTCAATCACGCTCTGTCGGCTTGAAAATGTATAATATCATCGTTAAGAACACTAGGGGTAAAGGTGTCCAAGCGCTTGCAATTAGCGCATATGCGGATAAGCAAGGTACAGTGATTTAATCGATTTGCTTGAGCAAAGCTTCTCTAACCAAATTTCTAACGATTTGTAGGTTTCTATGGATGCACTTTTATTGGATACCAAGGTAAAATCACATTCAGGGACCGTTGTACTGAGGGGATCCGTGACTTACTTTTAACGTGAAGATACTGTTCTGGCGAACGTGGGATACCAAGTGTACGGAAAATGCTATATCGAAGGAGCCACGTGAGTTACCAAGCTATAATAAATTATTTTCAAATGCGGACCGACGCTAAAACGCCCGGTTTTAGGGACTTCATATTCGGACAGACAGCAAGAGCACTTTTCTCTCAGGTATTACTAACCACATTCGAACTATGCGCATATATGCATTGAATAACCTAACACATGGAATCGTAGTGCGTCATTCGCGTCAGCGGCGATGGCTGGGTTACAGCGAACGGAAGAGACTCTAGCTCAAATCCTTCCTACTACTTGATCGACAAGTCCTCCATTGCCGCGACTTCTGGTTACACAGGGGTTGGAAAGAGTTATCTCGGGCGCCCTTGGAGGAACTACGCCCGGGTTGTTGTGCAAAGGACGGTTATTTCTAATGTTATCAACGGTGCAGGATGGGCACAGTGGAGCTCGAGCACACCAAATACCGACCATGTGTCGTTCCAAGAGTATGGAAATACTGGCGACGGAGCGAGCGGAACGAGGGCATCCTTCTCTTCCAAGTTGAGTGGTGCCGTTAGTCCGAGCTCGATCCTGGATGGTGATACGAGCTGGGCAGATATGAGCTATGTCTATCAGTAATTCATATGGGATTCCTGTTTTGCCCATTGGGCAAATCTATGGATATAGTGCACTATAGTGCGGCTCGTTCGAGTCTCTGGCCCCTGTTTTGAAGTTGGTTTCCATCAGCTTACAGTGTATGATAACATATAGCCAATGGAATGGGGGCACCAAGATCTTGAGATTTCTTCAGCATAAGCTAGACGTACGTAAATATTATCGAGGACTATTTATCAGTCAAAATTGTAAAATGACTGCTATATGAGTCTCAATGGCCAACTATCGTGCATTTAGGCCGAATACGTACCAGTAGCTCGCGGGATTGATCTCATATGGCGTCAAGCGATGGAAGACATTGTCCATACGCTGACTAAAGGGGAAGCTTAAGGAGAACGAAGATGCATTGAAGTGAACTGGAGGAAAGGCCTCATGCTCAGGCTGTGTTGAGTGGGTTGTGTTTTGCCCCTGTCTTTCATTCCTACTTGAGTGATAGAGCCGGGTTTCGGCATCTGACCTTGTCCTCGAAGGGCTATTTTTATTCTGCCTTATATGTAGGCTTGTATGTTTGAAGTCGAAGATGCCGCTGGTTGCCCTCCTCACTCTGAACTGGGTTTTAAAAATTACTACCGTGGGATAACTCTACATGAAAACGCTGGCTGAACCGTCAAAGTTCTGGAGCATGCAAGTGGAGCATACAAGTAGATAGAGTGCCAGGGATCTTATCCCTTAGCACGGTTATTCTGCGGAACGGAGCACCGTCGATAGCCAGGGGATCCCGTAACGAGGCGTTGGAGAAGCGGACCGCCAAACCCGTCCAACAAATACAACGCAAAATTCCAGCAGCTGGCGTTGGAATTTCGAAAATATATATTGAGATCAGTCGTGTTCTCGCAAATATTCGTTGAACATCTCTTAAGAGATCAAAGATGAGTATATACAATGATGAGAAGGAAATTTGATCGCAAAAATCAGAATAAGGGTATCATGAGCCGTTAAGCTTGCAAAAAAGAAAAGCGTAAATCGGACATATTGTTAAGGCGGGCATCGCGATATCGGCTGGGTGATTAGCTTAGACCAGCGGCGATGCACCGAACGATTGAATTGCCACTCAGCTCTCGAACTCTGGAGGCATGGGTTAGTTAAAGGGAGGTCTTTTAAGCTCGAAGCGGAGAGATCGATAACTTACGTTAGGATTACAATCAGCATAATTCCTATAGCTTCAGTGGTGAATAAGCGTGAGAGGATAAGAGCCTCAGCATTCATGTGATCGTTACTGGCCAGCAGATTCGGCAATAATAATCTTTCTAGTCCGAAGAATATCATCATTGTAGTCGCCCCTGCAAAGACGAGTATGACGCAGAGCATGAGGAATAATCTGCTGGCGGGCAGGGAGGCTGAAGGTTCGAAGATGTCGTTCTGCGTCGCGAGATCGACCTCGATCCCAGCCTTTTCATCAACTGGGAGGCCGAGCGCGTTTTCTTCATCGTCGAGAGGGAGTGCAATATGGCCTTCTTGTCGGTCGAAATTGTGCACTGCTCGGGTTAACCCGACCGCAAGGATGATATGAAGTAGGTTCCAAGTGACCTCAGCTAGCAGACTTCCCCTAGAGACTTTCCATGCAGCGATTCCCTCGAAGAATAATGCCAATATTCTCCAATCCAAGGAGATCAATAGTGCGATAGCTGTTAGGGCCGCAGCGAGAGGGCCGGCTATAAGGTGAATATTGAAAGCCACAACTGACGTCAGAATAACCTGTGCCAGCTGTGGTCGCTCCAACTGATAGCATTGCCCGATGAGCAACCTTTCAGTGGTATTCTGTAACTTCGTTAGAGAGAACATTACAACCCCAGCAGCTATCGTTTGCGACGCCATCCAGAAGACCTTTTCGGGTGAGTCGACACCGGGTTTGCCTGAGGTCAGGATACGGAGGAAATGCTGGGAGAGATACATCTGGGCGTAGGTCAAGGCCACCAATCTCGACCGCCTCCACCAGCTTGCACTCTGGTCATCCTTCCTGACTATTCCTAGGATTGTTTCCGCTGAAGCAAAGATGAAACTAGCAAGAGATAAGTAGAAACAAAGGAAACAGAGGACTGAGAAAGGTGTTGAAAGGGCCGCAATTGTAGCGGGCGAGAGTGTGGTTGTGGATTTGACCTCGGACATCTGAATTTCCCGCACGGTTGTCAGCAGGGCGCTAACTCAACCAGTAACATTCAACTTGAACACTTACTTTCTTAAAAGGGAGCTACAGAGTGTTCGAAGCAGATATCTTTATATTATAATTCCTCTCAACTGAGACCGTTCTACCCCGCCGGAACCTCGGCCGCGTGACTGCTTAGTTCCTGGTGTTGTTTCGAAGGTTGGACCGGCTCGTTCGTCAAGGTGTTTTTACAAGGATAATAACTTTGGTTCGAGGTTTGAAGCAGCTGAATTGTAAGTATCACTCAATTTTCGAGATGGGCATGGAAGGCTATTTGTACCCGTTTTGCTTGAGGGCTATTTGTCTATCAAGAGCCTTAATATATTGTTATAATAAGGCCGAGCATGCATGTAGCCATGCACACTATCCCTGTCCGGGGTTTATGGCTAGCTTTCCTGATAGTGGTCCGCAAAAACGGCATGTTCGCAACATACCCTGTCGGGGAAATTCCAACGGTTGGTTAAGGACCTTCTATTTGCGATTGTCACTTCACATGGATTGTTCGGAATAGCTTCTGCCTCATAGAGAGAGATGACCGAGTGATGGAGTATTTGATGTGGAATTCGGTTTCGTAGAATATTAACTGTAGATGGAGACTAAGAGTGTTGCCAGTGATTCGTGACTGCAACACCGCCCGAAGCCGTACTCCCCGAAAATCCGCCTTTGCTCTCCATCCTGCTTTGGTAATCCGGCAGAAATCAGGCGGACGGATCTGATCTCTCGTTTCGACAGGCATAACCTTGTCACCCCAAGCGACCCGAATGCCACCTTGCAGCGCCGCTTAGCTCATATCATCAGTAGGAAACCCAACCGGAAAAGAGCAGGTCCTACAGGAGTCGTCGATGGATCTCGAGCCGACCATATGAGTCTGTGGGTTGGAAGGTGGAAAAGAAGGCCACCACAGATTTGCTTGTAGCTGGCTTTTTTGGGGCCTGGCAGTTCGAGCCGTTGTGGGTATAAGCTCGTAACTCTTGTTCCCGGTTTTTCATCAGATACAATTCCTCGGGTCGATAGTTCATTGCGCATTGCTAAATCCAACTGTTCTCAATGTTTTTGACTCTAAATTCTAGATCTATCTAATATATCACCGCCTTCTATAGGTCTATGGTTCGCTCAAGGTTTTCCAATGATCCAATTCCCGTATCACGATCCGCCTAATCGCATCTCCATCATCCACTAGATCCCCGGGTGCACCCGTCTTTTCTCTACCTGCTAATTCTGTCACCATCCACCACCAGTAGCCTTTCTCAAACTCCTCAATTTCCAATCTCTCCGCCCGATTTTCGTAGCCAGAGAAGGTCTCAACAAGGTTCCGAAGACCGTATTCCTCGACGAACTGGCGTCTTGGGATGTACACAAGAGGCACATCGGCAGCCAATACCTCGCTGACTGTACCATAACCTAGCTTCGCCATAACACAGCTTGAAATTTTCATGACATCAGGAATGTGGATGTCTCCAGGCGCTATAAAGTATCGATCTGGCAGAAGCATGGTGGGAGTGGAGCCGGCCACAACACAAATCCAGTCAGAGGGTATTTGAGGTGGCGGGTCGGGCAGGGGAAGGAGGAGAAGCAAGATCTTGTGAGTTTGGACAAACGAAGGGATCCCAAGAATCTTGAGAAGATCTGCTCGTGATGTGGTTGTTGCGGGACGAGTGATCAGAGGAGTATCGATAATCTTTCTTTGGAATCTAGGACGGGACAGGGAGTATTCCGGAACGACGACTCCGTCGGTCGATACTTGAAGCAATTCATCGGACACCCATTCAGAACTGGGTAGAGTCACTGAGAGGAACCCAGGGTTTGGAAGCCAACCGGGTAACCGTAACCAGATATCGGCATGCGAGTAACCTTTCACTGCTTCATCTACAGCTTCAGAAAGCAAGGGTTCCTCATCCGCCCCGACCATTGACGTGAAATAGCTGAAAACTTCTGCGAAACTGAAGTTCGTGACGAGAATGCTGAGAACACCTACGCGAGAGGCGGCGATGCACGGGGCGTAGGGAGCGTCGACGAGAACAAGATCAATATCATGGCTTTTGAGCCAGACCTCTTCTTGCTTCACAACATCGTCTCTATTCAGATCTAGGAAGTTTCTGACGGTTTTGTTCACGTCGAGGGTGTAGGGCGTAGGCTGGATGACTGCGGAGTCGATGTTGACGGGGCGAAGGTTTACGCGTTCGGAAGTGCTGAGGAGTGGTAGAAAGACCTGACTCGAAGCCTGGGATACGATGGTGATTTTGACGTCATCGTATGCCCCTAGGAACGAGTGACAAAGCTGGATAGCCCGTGTCGCATGGCCGTATCCGTGGGAGGAGATGTAGTAGGCGATGTGGGAGGGTGACATTGCGGGGAGATGGTGCCAAAACAACCACACCTGCAACGCATTCCTAGTGTCGAGTGGACCAGACTCTATACATCAAGGATCCACAATTGACCATTTCAACTCGTTGAGAATTGTCCCTTTACCACGCGGCTGCGTACCGGCTTCAGACCCGATTTCTGGTTGGGAGTAGATCTGACGATGTAGTCGCGGGGTATATGCCCCTACAGATGAGCACTAACAGCTAATAGCGATCGCGATCTCAGAGCCTCCGCCATGAGGCACAGGGGGCTCACATTTAAATGGCCAATCCTTCAAGAAATGATTTTATACCCATCGACATGCTCTAGAGAGATATTATCCGCAAGCATATTTCCCCAACCCCCATCATCTCGGATGTTGTGGTAATGCTTCCAAGCAGCCAGTACTAAAGGCCGGGTTGCAAACGATTTCCAATGAGCACATGAGCTCATGAGGTGAGTGATTTCTAGGTGGGTAAGCGTCTTCTAGAAGTGACCATGATACTATCACACGGCAAACTGTTCCGCTGGATTGTTTCCTAGCCAATCCAACCTTGCAGCCAAGCCCTCGGTACCGAACGGCAAAAGAGAGAAAGGTTATAATAAGGACCGTATACCCCGCAAGTCAAGGTTATCGATAGATTCATGGTGCCAGCGGTCCCCGCTTTTCGGGCCGACTAGACTACGTAAGATAGGACACAATTCTACTATGGTAGATATATCTATTTCTGATGTTTTGCCGAACAATATAACGCGGAAAAATGAGTCCGTTGTAGGATCTTTAGGCTTGGTAGCTACGTTAGGTAGTGGCGTTGGTATATTGCGACCTTCGATAGGAGGATATGGTACCCAAAGTTTAAAGCGGTATTCAGAACATAACAGCTTCTTCCTACAGGATATCAGCATCCGGCATATGCATCCCTTAGTCTCAGTAGGCATCCCTGCATCTAGAGGTACTGAGTAGAACCACCACACAGCTAGTCATGCGCTGTGGTTTGGGCTTTACAAAACCCCTCTTTCTGGCTAACAGCCCTCTAACTGAAAACAAATCGTTCTACAAAAACCAACTGTCCGTAATGATAGGGATTAGGGAGTCTAGGTACCGAGCCGATTGGTTGAAAGAAAGGTATGGAATACCGCCCAAATACAGTATGTTGGCTGAATCTATACCCCATCACAAGGGCACCAACAACGAAGTGGTCCTGCCCGAAGTTCCAGTATATTAAAGAGTTATGTCACGTCATTATAGACACTACCATGATGAAAGTACATCCTATTCTAGAAGAGCATCATTGGTTCATTTAGATTGTACATCTATGCAGAACTAAAGTCTCTCTCGAGATCTCGTGCATGTAACTTGATAACAACAAGTAGCTGATAACCACTATCCCAGAAGAGCGGTCAAGATATAATTCAAATATCCGTATATTTTAAGAAGATACTGAAACTTTAAACCTTGATCTCGCTGGGTCTACTGGTAATCTGGCATTCGCAAAAGCTCTATTAGAGGGTGTTAACATTCTCCAAAGAAGGTACCCAAGATCAAGAACACGCGTATAGGCCTAAGGTGTGGTATATTCTCTCGCGAGTAATGGCTGTAAGGTTGAAAAGGGCTTAATTTACATAATACGCTTTGTGAGATAGCGAAAGGTGCCAGCCACGTCAAATTACTTTGGCCGTTTGAAAATATGCGATTCCACTCCGACAATACAGCTCGTATGACATGATGAAGAGAAGTCGAGGTACATTATTAAGATTTGTATATTTATTAGCGAAGTAAAGAATTGGGGTCATCAGCATTTGGTTAGCGTCGCCAGGATATAGCTCAGGCCTTCTCATCACCAGAGGCAGTAACCTGTGATTGAGGTTGTGTCTTTTCATTCTCTCCTGTCTTCGTATTCTCCGTCGATATTTTTGTTTCATTGGCCGTGGCAATCTTGTTAAGAACTTTGGGTGCGTAGTACATGATTAAGGCTCGTACTGCCGGTGCGCAGGCGCAGAGAAGAGCTATGTTCATCTCGATGCTATCGAATTAGAAATGTTAGCGCCAAATGTGTTGCATCCAGACAACGAAAACGAAAATTCAAATCATACATTGTCCATGCATCAATTAGGAGAGTCGAGCTGCTTTGTGAGCTATATGAATAGAATTTGATAACCGAATCAAGTCGGAAGCCACTCGCAATGCATGCACTGATGATTATGTTAGCAACAAGATGGTAAATTAAGGTCTAATGCAAGGCAAACAATAGACAAAAGGATAGGAGCAATACTCACATCGAGCCGATACCAAAAGTACAAAACGCTAAAAGGCGTTGTCGTGGCCGAAGTTTCAGTTGGAAGAGTAAAGGCATCGGCAAGGCCCAAGTGGCCACATCAGTGAGGATGTAAATTGCGCCGATGGCGATCGTTGCGGCTCGACGGTTTGACCTGCACGGGCTATGAAATAGGTTATCCCAATAGTTGACAGGGCTGCACGAAAACATCGGCACGAAAAATCCCGCCATTGTATTGCCGACAGTAACGAATGCGGTGACCCAGACACCCCATCGCATATAAGCCATATTCGTCATTCGGTAGTAAAAAAGACAGAGCGATAACTTGATAAACATCATGGCCCAGGGATAAAAAACATTGAGAACAAATGTAACCTTGGGGGAATAATCAGCAAGTCTTTTAGAGTTTGTGTGTCGAGACGTATGATAATACCCTGTAGTTTTCGCGAAGAGTATCCCAGGACTGATCCCAAAAAGCCGAGTAGACACCATCTTGGAGAAATCATGTTAGTTTTTGGAGCGTGCTTAAGCTTCGTTTGACCAGAGAGCTTTGTAATGTAACGTACTCGAGTTGCTATGATAGACAGCGACACTGCCCCAGGCAACTGTCATTACCTAGCAACGCATCAGATCATCAGATTGAGTCTGCATATCAGCTTTGACAAATGGACAGCGATAACTCACGTAGGCAGTCCCTGTCAGGTAGTCGAAGTCCTGAATAGATCCTGCGACTTTATACCTGGACCACATCCTCAAAGCAACCGCAATAGTCGTCATGATTGTTAATGCGATAAAGAGTGGCAGCACAATTCCGTCATTTCTTGGGTGTGGGAGATAGTCTTTCGAGTCAACTATGCCTGGTATAATTAGGGCCATAGTTTCTGCATCCCCAAACTTTTCAATAAAAGCGGGAGCATCTGAAGGTCTCGTTCCAAAGTTTTTGGTCAAGTCTTCAGGGGTGAAAGTGTAGTTCACAGACTCGAAAAATGCGGCATACAGTTCCATGACTTTGAGAGTCTTTAGGTGCGAATATTTGGGAGATCCTGCGCCTACCCAAAGTGATGTGCTGAGAACTGCCTCGATGGCCTCTGGGGGAAGAACATCCTCGCTTTGGGACATTTTAAATCGGCAAACTGAAAGATTCCTTAGATGATAAAAGTTTAGGGTTGGGAAGGTATGAGAAGAAAAAAAACCGTACCTCTAAAACGGAGGGACTTAAGGATGAATATATCCCCGAGTTTGGGGCCAAAATGCAAATTGAGAGGTGGGTCTATTCTGGGCAGCATAAAGATTCTTAACGCCATCTGTATAAGTTACGCCTTTTAATGTGATCACAGCACCTATTGCATGGAGCCTAGATGGGTCTTCCACTTATTCCCACCGAAGCTGGACGGATATCTTGGCATCCAGTTATCGATAATATTAGTTTAAAAGGCACTTATTTCGACACCGGTTACAAAGTATTGACACTTCAAATTCATCAATTTTTTTTCATTAGCAATACGGTCAATATGCGGCTCAGTCTATATCGCCAGTTCTTGTTTCTACACATTGTTGAACTGCTTTTAATCCCTGGGGTTCTGGGTGAACCTTGGTGGCAGAGGGGGCCTGTTTCTAGGGCCGAGAAACGAAAGCGTAGGGATATCAGCGAGTTTACCGATTGGCCTGTACTGGGAGTGAACCCGGACCTGGCAAAGAGACAAGCCCCAACATGCAATTGCTTCACCAAAACCGACGTATTCTATCCCATCGAAACATTACTACCTTATATGGCGGCTCCATACGAAGAATGTGACGTTAGGGCAAGCACGTCGAATCTCTGCCCAACTGATTATATCTGCGCCTGCCAAACGAATCAAACGAGCATTTGTGTCCCCACCACTATCCAGACAACTACGGCTTGCGGCCCTTTAAACACTGGTTTGGCTTTGCGAGACAATATGGCCCTTGGTTTACGCGACGAAACCGAACCGCAGTATCGGATTACACGGTGGGCATTTCAAGAAATCCTCACTGATCTTGCTGAACCTTCCGGTCAATGTGGAGGGACCGTCCAAGCTACCACAACAGCGTGTAAGTGCCCTGATTCAAATTCGAGCGACATAAAGGCTAACAATGAATCAATAGTTTGGGCCCCATCTATGACCCGATGCCCAGTGTTTCAAGTTTGTGCTTGTGAGACTAGTGGTTATTCGCGGTGTATAGACACCTTGGATCCTACTTATCACGGTACTGCTTGTCCGAATCCCTGTGCAACAGTTAGACAAGAGTTCACTGTATCACTCCCACCACCATCTGCAACAGCGAAACTTGGAGGCCAGTGTGGTGGAAAGTGCTGGGCGGGACCGACAAACTGTCCTATCGGTGCTACCTGTTTCACAGAAACTAATCCGATACCTGGCGCATATGCCGCGTGCGCTACGGCGAATCCAGGGAGCCAACTGAAGATAAGGAATGAGGGATATGAAGGCTTCGTCGTCCCGGTCAAAGCTCGGGCTATTGCCACACGTATTTACTTTTGAGAGTGAGCGCTGATGGCTGGGGGTAGGTTTTTAGCGGACGTTGTTTTAATGCATAGAATATTATGCGCATGATAATATGCGCCACTTATGACAGAAGGGTATTAGCGACAATAAGATGGCTGAATTAATGTTAACCGACCCAACTGCTGATTGTAAGAGCTGTAAGAGAGTCCTTTGGCTAATACCGGTTCGGGACGGGTCATAAGACTGAGCCACTCGGTTGGCCTATCCGAATAAAGTATCAATGCGGAGTTCAGCGGCTCGTTGGAATCCACCGTCTTGGATGCTGTGTAAGAGAGAACTATAACCATGCGCTAGAAGTCGAAGAATCCGTCGAAAAATGGAAGGGGGAGAAGCCCATCGGTAAGTCTAGCGAAAGCTTGTTTAGTGTGACACGTTTTCGGCTGCTGATCAGTCCGATGATCTGTGACTGATCAACAATCGATCGGGGTAGTTGAGTTATTGCACGTTAGCTGTTCCCTTTTATGCGTTGACTGTGTTGTTTGTCGTGATTTAAGGGCTCTCTCTGGCGCTTGGCTTGGAGAAGGGTGGGAACATGAGATTCGAGTCGAAGGAAGACGGACTATCTTATTTCTGAGAAATATTGCGGATGGCGGAGTACTTATATCAAGCGCTGGTGTTTTCGAACCAAAATAGATTTAAGCTAGATTCCGGTGGTTCCAGCATGCTAGCAGAATGGCCATAAAACTGAAGACGGGTAGCCGTGAGTTCGAGGGTAGATCAGTCGGTATCACCAATAACCAGTATATCGTAGTTCTTAGCCTTATATCTGAATATTGGTAATGATAACTTTAAAGTTAATATTGGAATTGGTGAACTTTAATTTAGTTTTCCTTAATGTAGATGTGTTTTGCTTTGTTGAGGCTGGTTTACAAGACCAATTCAGATCTAGAAACTCAAGTTGTGTAGTTGGCAGTATAAACTGGTAATAATATGTCAACCGTATTGAATAATTCAGGATTTGTGGGTTATCAGCAGGAGGGGGGTTTTGAACTTGTGCTACCGCTAATGACTGAACTTTGATTGAATATTGATTGCTATCCGATTTCACAGCTGCAGATTTTTGGCCTGACCAACTGTACTAATCTCTTTCGTTAAGAATCTCTCAACAATGCATATATAGCATCAGTGTATTGTAGTTACAGATTTACTTAGCTCAACATCAAGCAATAGCTGGAGGCTCTAGGACCTACTATTTCCGGGACCTTACTTATCCGACCCGACGAATAGGAATATGAGCTATTAAAAGTCAAGGTGTCGGCTTAGGGGCCCATAAATAACCCGGTGGCGGAATTAAAAGTATTGGACTCCGTAAACAATCGACAAAACGTGTGTAAAGTCTTCGAATGATTAATGAGGGCGCTCGACATGTCGAATAAGTACGATCTGTTTGTTCCTTCGAAGGTTTGTAGCAGAGGAAGGAGTAGAATTGTGAGCTCGATTCACACAAGAAAAGTCTAAATCGATGACGCCTTCGAGGAATCTAGTGAGATGTGTCTTATACTAAGATCCATTGCTTAAGTATCATGAAATTAAGATGATGGATGAGTGTAGCATTGCAGAACAAAAATCAACGGTAATATTTAGAGTTTCTATTCCATATCAAGTATTTGGTAGTAGCAGTTGAGGTAGTCTCAAAGCGTAATTGTAGCTTGTAGATAATGGTGCTCTGGTATGTTCTGGGGCTTAAAGCTTAAAGGTGGGGGTAGGATATCAGCGATGCTGCAGCCTCTTTCTTCGTCGAACTTTAATTCCGATTCGGTTCGCGGAGGAAATCGGTAATTTATGCGCTCTCATATTTGTTCTGAAAGTCGATTCGTGAAGCGTTAGTCCAGACCCACGGGGCAGGTACTCTCTTCGCTGTTGGTTATCATATGCAACGATATTTTCTCCTTAACTAATAGCCTGGAAGCGGCTCGACCCGTTCCGAAATTGATGGGTTAAATATGCCAGACTAGGTCAAATAAACCTGCATGCTAGATGCGAGCCTTACCGAAATACACGTTGGTCTTACCGCTATGTCTTGTTGATGTCGTTAGTTCTCCCTTATTGAATCTGTGGAGCCAATACTGGGTTATGCCAACTAAATTTGAACACGCGGCGGCTTCATAAGCCTTCCCAGAAAGCTAAAATGTTGCTTGCATTTGTCTGCACTGATATCATGCGCTCAACTAAGTCTGTGCCATCTTGTTAGAGAAGCGATTTTAAGATAGGGCAATCCATACGCCAACAGACTACGTTCACGGGTCCCGATCACCGAGTGTAGGTATATATATTCCTGGGATAGTCACCCTAAAGACACTCAAATCTACAAATATATATAATTTTAGTCAAGGTGTTTCTAATCTCAGGGTCTCTACTAGCCATCCAAGAGAACAACACTCAGCATCAATACATCTACTACGCCCTTTGACAACAATATATTTAGAAAATACGCTTTATAAGCCGAAGCCACTAGTATGAGAATCTGCGCCTTTCAATTCTCCTACGAGAATTCTGACGTTTCCTCCTCGATCCATAGGACACCACTCGAACTCGATAGCGTTACATGCCAACATTCTATCAAACTCGTCTTCATCCGTAAAGCAACTGCAAAGCAACAAATAGACGCTGCAGTAGCTGAAGGATATGACTTCTACATCAATATGATGGAGGGTACAGCGCATGACCCCACTGCTGGCATTGAAGAGACTCGTTACCTTCAGACGCTAGCGCTTCGCATTATCGGCGTCAAGACTCAGGAGCCGAAAATACAACAGAGAAATTCGGACGAAAACGAACAACAGTATGGCGTAATGAGTGCTTCTGAACCTGAGGATCCTCTCTCAAGTACGGGTGACGACAGCTATTACAGTGTAACTGTTATCGAGATGGGTGATGCGTCTGTGGCCCTCAATCCATATCTATGCAAACCCCGGGATGCGGATTTTTCAGAGCTTGGGTCGAATGTGTTGTTAGACCCAGCTTCACATCTCTTGGAGAAGAGTAGCAATCCAAAACTATTCGAAAGATTACAAGCGGCTGCCATGGAAGCTTTCTATGCCAGTAACAGCCGAGGAAACAACATGGGCTGCGACGTCGATATTCAGATCCAAGCTGATAGAGAGATTGTCGTTCTTAAAGTCAACCCACTACCAGCCCCTTTTCTTCCCGGGAAAAGTCTTCAGGATCTTGCAATAAAACGAGATTTCCCTGGTGGCTACATTGCTCTCATCAATACCTTTATTACCAATCAAATCATTCGCCACCCACTCCGGAAAGTTATCCCCAAAGTCGCCGATCTTTACGACAAAGTTGCTGGTGAATACGATCCGGGGACTTCACTCAGCCAGATGTACCCCGGTACATTCAAGTCTATAGATGGATTCGACTTCTCTGGGATTTGCTTCGACCTTGCCTGCGGCACAGGTGTTTTCGGTCGTGCTCTGGCAGAAAGCAAAGCGGCCAGAGGTGACACTAGTGTGAGCCACATTATCGGTTTCGATATATCACCTGGTATGGCCGAAGTTTGTCGAAAAAAAGGTCATTATGAACGAATCTACCTTGATCCAATGCAAACTTGCCTCACTAATCACCGTCTCTATCATGACAAAGACATTGATCATATTCTCTGCTTTTCTGCATTTCACTTTCTTTCATTTGAAGAATTTTCTTTTGTTCTTGCTCTATGCTTTATTCTAGCGAGGAAGTCTATTACGTGTAGTATCGATGAGATTCCCGATACATTCAATGAGACATTGGCAAAGAAGGGTATGTCCTTCGCGCACTCCATCAACCATATCAGAAACATCACAGCTCTAGGAATTCCGAGGGGATGGAGATTAGCACGTCATCATCGACAGTTTTCGTGGACATCACCAACCACGCAAACTGACGACATCTATACAAATTATTTTAGATTTGAAAGGGTACAAGAATACGAGCAAGTCATGATGTTTAAAAGCCCTGGCCCTGCGAATTAGCTAGTAGTTGCCGCTTTTGGAAATAATTGAGGGGTCAATATCGAACATATATTATAAAATCATTTATTCATTGAATCAAATTACCACCCAACTAATATTGAGTTACTCTTAAGTGAATTTTGAAAGATCGTTGAACGAATATTCAAACACTGATGAGGAAAAATACACAATTCTGTTCTTGTGTTGGACAGATCATAACCAATGCGTTTCCACACTATGAAGTATGAATTGCTTAGAACCGACGCTAGTTCCAAAAATTGGCTCAGCTGCATGACCTTTCAACCGTTATCTGATCGTATCCAATAACATGAGCGGAAGATTTCGACTACGGCCTCTGGGCCGCCGTTTAAGGAAAAAGAGATGTAGTAATATTTGCGTTGCGGGATTTGTTGTAACCATACCAGCCAACTGTCTCGCACCACGCATTTTTGCCCGTGCATCGAGATCGAGACCTGCCCCGACAGCCATGCTCCTCTCCCGCACACCCCTCCGAGCTGTCTCCTACATTTCAACTTCTTCCGAAAATTGTGTATCCACCCGAATAAGATCTCTTCAAGTAATAAACTCAGAAATATTGGGGAGCGGATTCCCAGACCGGAACTGCCGAGGATTGAAAGGAGTCTTTGTAACGAAAGCGTTAAATTCAATTAGTATTTTTATAAAAAAAACAAGTTGGAAGCTGTAAAATATCTATCTTAGCAAGGAGAAGGGTGTGACTCAGAATCTCATATTTGTCATGTTATCTTCAAATTTAGAAATAAGGTTATATATATGTTATAGATTATGCTCCAGGTACTAAAGCTGTCTGATATATGCAAGTACCCGATTTTTTGGGGTTTGCGGCTTTGTTTTTCAACGCAGGGTGCGGGGATCTGGCCCGACATACCGTAGACGCGCGACAAGCCTCGCAAAAATCACCGGAGAAGCCCGTGCTGAGCCTTGCGAACAAAAGCTTACTTCCCTAGTAGGCCATGGATAAGAAAGTCTCTTGGCATCACAGCGGCAACCGGCATCATAACTGGAGGGCCGAAATTAAGATATATCGAAGGATTTTATGGAAGGATTTTTTCAAGGATTTTTTCAAGGATTTTTATTGACTATCTATGCTTGGCGAGATCTAGAAACTTTTTTATGCTGACCCGCCTTTGATTCGCCTCAAAACCTATTCCATCACGCTGGAGGGGTGCAGCCTACTGTTGCTAACACCGACTTGGTGTAATATGATTGGATGGCTAAGCAGTCCCAAGTTCTGCATCCTGCCACATTGAAACTTGTGCCGGTACAATCAGATGTATCCTTATAGAGCTTTGCGCTTGCGTTTGTCATAGCCCCGAAGACGATAAATTGCCTACCCTCTGCTGGAATGCAGACTGCGGTATCGTAAGATACTTCGTGAAAGTAGCAAGAACCGCAGATAGTAAGGCCCCAGGGATTGCAGGAATAGAAACGGATGTAGCTAGCATAACGCTTGTGTAGCTGCGCAGCTGAGGGATCGGTGGAGGGATCGGCAGTGCGTACGAGTTTAGTGCCGTCATAAACGTAGTGACGGCGAGCGAGGGTGTTTTCTGGAGGTACGGATATGAGTGGGTTTGCGGGATTGGCAGACCGGTCCTCGAGGGAGACGACAGGCACCGCCGCAGATTGCACTGCTGCGACTGCAGAAAGGATAACGGCCGCAATGGAGAGAATTTGGACCATTTTGATATATAGTGGATTTGAAGTCTGTGTACGTCGAGATAGAAGAATAGCTGAAAGTTGCTTTGATCTTCAGTGGACTTTGATTTACCAAGGAAGCTAATGCCGTTAATTAAGCATCTGGATCTGGGCCCTTTTATATTCCAGAGCAGATTGAAAAATTGCATATATAACAAAACCTACATCAAAATATTGAAGAATTCAATTGCATAATATACAAACTAAAAACTCCAAAAGTAGGCCCGACGGCCCGGATAACTTGGCGGCGTATGAGTTCTGCTTTTCTAAACAATAGTTAGTCGTATAGACCTCATACTCGTAAGCAAGACTCCACGAAGCTTAAGGTTCACACTAGATATAGCCGTAGACCCTGGAAAAGGATGTGGTAATATTTGTGTTGCCGGCCGTCTCCCGACCAACCACCCGTCGAATAAGCCGTGGTATCGACACCACAACCATGCTCCTCCCCTGCACCCAATCCCGACCTCGCTCCCTCGAACTTCCTCATAATCATATTATCCGAATCACCTGTAGGGCTACTAGGTATGAGTTGCCAAAATCCAGCGCTAAATTGTACGAAATTTATATAAATGAATTATAGTCTTTGTTATACCTATCCCAGTATCACGACCAAAGCGTATTCTGTCTTAACCATTTGTTATACCTACGAGGTATACATTACCAAAAACTGGCGCTGGTTCCTACGCAGTATAAGTTGGCCGATTAGGCCTCCAAATTGTTTCAGTTAGCTATAAATAAGTTATAGTTTTAGTAAAAAAATAATTGGTGATTTAAATTACTGAATTGAGTTTGTAGTGATAATGTAATAAACATACAGCCAGATCAATCTGTATCATTTTATATGCAGAAAATACAATATATTACAATCTAAATTTATCAATTATTAATCATACAAACAAAAGCCTACATACATTCTGAATATATATAATATTTATATTATATAAAATAAATTATTACATATTATTAATATTATTTCTAAATTATCAAAAAAATTTCTATTATTAAAAATTTTTATATTTTGTAATAAAGTTCTCCCAGCATAATAAACTTCAAACAGAAATCCAATCGGCCGGAGGAGCTTTTAGAATAATTATAGGAAATATCCAAGTAATACTATAATTAGAAGAAAAATTATATGATGTAATATAAACCACAAATTTAGAATAAAGAAGTATTTAGATTCAGATTTCAGAATTTATAGAATCATATTAATAATGTTATTTCAATATGTGTGGTAAAAAGTCTATTTAGGTCTTTGTTTTATACAGATTTCTAAATTATTAAAAAATAATTTATGTTTAGTTTAGTATTCTGTATATTTGAATGTTTAGTTTAGATTTATCTTTTGTTTAGTTTAATATTTTATATTTAAATGTTTAGTTTATAGATTTAATTTTTGTTTAGTTTAATATTGTATATTTGAATGTTTAGTTTACAGATTTATTTTTTGTTTAGTTTATTTTGTTATTTTTTTTGTTGATTGTTTATTTAAATTGTTATATTCATTGTTATGTATTTAGAAATTAAGTAACAATTTAAGTATTAATTTGTGTCACGACCAAGCCATGTTCCGTCTCAATATGGAAATAGCTTGGCATGACAAACATGGTTTTTCTTTTCACTATTTTTCTATCTTATAGAATTATTTAAGTTATAATTTTTCGGAATTTTGCTTATTAGGATTATTAGTTTGTGGTTTTAGAAATATGTATTTACTTTTTAAGATACGAGGTATAAATTGTGAAAAACCAGCGCTAAATCATCTCAACCCCATACAAATGAGTTGTAGTCTTAACATAAAATTCAGTACTAAGTCATCTAAATTTTTAATACTAAGTCATTTTATTTAAATTTCTTAATCAAGAAATTTATGTCATTTTAATACCATATTAAAAACATAGCCACATATAAATCATAAATTTATAAACTATCAATATTTAATAAAACTTTAATAAAATCAAATTAATAAATTATATATAAAATAATACATTATATATAAAATAATAAATTATATATAAAATAATATATTATATATATATTACACCTGTCCTAGGTCTTCTTCATGGGATTTTTTAAAACAGCTAGCTTATTTTGTTAAGCCGTTCTTTTTACTTAATTACTTAAATCTCAAAAAAGAAGTATATGTATTCATAAATAGGTAAATAGGTGATATAAAAATGTAACAATATATAGAAGTAAGAGTGTTTTTAGATATTTAAATATATTAATAGATAATTAAGTGAGTTGATTGATAAAATTTTAAGGTAAGTTGAGAATTATTATTATTTAAGGGTTTTTATATACATGATGAAACTTCATACAGGGCAGGGTGTATATTTGTATGGTCCATACAATCATACATATAGGTGTGTATGTCTGTATGGTCCATACGGCCATATATGTAGATGTGTATGTTTGTATAGTCTATATAGCCATACATATAGGTGTGTTGGGCAGGTGTCTGCATTTCACACTCTAAAATAATTTTAATAGAATAAATATTTGCATAAAAATTTATAAATGTTTTTCTGGGCATAGCCCATAATTGAATATATCTTCTTCTATACTAGTCATATAAAGTCAAGGAAGCGGTAAATGAGAGCTGGGCTAAAATATTTGTTATGTTAAGTGTAACGAAGCTCTCCCAGTATAATGAACTCCAAGCAGAAATCCAGTCAGCCGGAGGAGCCCTCAAAATAACCATAGGAAATATCCAAACAATATTATAATTAGAAGAAAAACTATATAATACAACATAAATTGTAGACCTAGAATAGGGGAGTATCTAAATTTAAACCTTAGAATTTATAGAATTATATTAATATTGTTATTTTAGTATGTATGGTAGAAGGCCTATTTAAACCTTTACCTTATATAAATTTTTAAATTATCAAAAAACAACTTATGTCTAGTTTAATATCTTATATATCCAAATATCTAGTTTAGACTTATCTTTTGTCCAATTTAACATTTTATGTTTGAATATCTAGTTCATAAATTTAATTTTTGTTTAGTTTAATATTTTATGTTAGGGTTAGGGTTAGGGTTAGGTTAGGTTAGGTTAGGTTAGGTTAGGGTTAGGTTAGGTTAGGTTAGGGTTAGGTTAGGTTAGGTTAGGTTAGGTTAGGTTAGGTTAGGTTAGGTTAGGGTTAGG